>JAVGWX010000003.1:69795030-70995030 GCA_036924085.1 Ariolimax columbianus
ATTTAATATTTTCTGATGAAGGGAATGCTGAACGACTCCACACGATCTTCTCCAATATGCGTCAACCTCACGACACAATATGACTGGTAAAGCGAATGTGGAACGAATCCACAATCCTGTCCCATGTGCGTAAACCTCACAACATAATATGACTAGTAAAGCGAATGTGGAACGACTCCACAATCGTGTCCCATGTGCGTAAACCTCACAACATAATAGGACTAGTAAAGCGAATGCAGAACGACTCCACAATCTTGTCCCATGTGCGTAACCTCACAACATAATATGACTAGTAAAGCGAATGCAGAGCGACTCCACAATCTTGTCCCATGTGCGTAAACCTCACAACATAATATGACTAGTAAAGCGAATGCAGAACGACTCCACAATCTTGTCCCATGTGCGTAACCTCACAACATAATATGACTAGTAAAGCGAATGCAGAGCGACTCCACAATCTTGTCCCATGTGCGTAAACCTCACAACATAATATGACTAGTAAAGCGAATGCAGAACGACTCCACAATCTTGTCCCATGTGCGTAAACCTCACAACATAATATGACTAGTAAAGCGAATGCAGAACGACTCCACAATCTTGTCCCATGTGCGTAAACCTCACAACATAATATGACTAGTAAAGCGAATGCAGAACGACTCCACAATCTTGTCCCATGTGCGTAAACCTCACAACATAATATGACTAGTAAAGCGAATGCAGAACGACTCCACAATCTTGTCCCATGTGCGTAAACCTCACAACATAATATGACTATGAATGCAGAACGACTCCGAGATTTCAAAGATACGCGCGATCATCAGGCCAGGTAAATGAAGCACATTTCTGTCTAGACGAAATAAAACGAAAAGTTCCGGAAGGGTTCCTAACATAAGCACTATGCTACACGATTATTTTAATATTGATGGTTTGTTTTATTTGGTAATAAACGATTACATCTGAAATTATATGATTATTTTGAATTGGTTCTCAACTTCAATTGGTTTCAGAATAGACTCCTCCTTTTTCATGTCTGCATCTGGTAACCCTGTGTACGTGATGTGTTATTGTTTCTAATGCCCCCCAGAGAGTAGGATTAGTCTTTTGTGCACCCTGAAATTAATTTGCGTGTTGCAGTAGTATTTTCTCACAACCCAAGCGTGCTGACGAAGGTGGACACGGTCCGCCATTTGGTTGTGCTATGCTTGGCTTCAGCTGCTTGTCGTTAACTACTACCGGTGTCACACCTGGGGGGTTAAAACATTTCTGAAAGTACACTGATCTCAAACCAGAAAATAATCCACATGAAGACGATTGTTATGACAATGTCTAAGTAAAGACAGTTTAAGTGACAAGATTGTCATGAAAACAATGTATCCATCAAGTATGATAAACTATCAGAGGTTTAAAAAGCCATATGCTAATAAATGCTTAAAGAAGGGTTGGCGAAGTTATACACCAAGGACAACTCACAGAGCCATTCAAATTTAAATCAGGGGTACGACAGAGCTGCCTACTGTCGTGGTTACTGTTCATCCTAGCAATCGATTGGATTATAAAAGTGATACGAAATGAGAGAAATGGAATTCAGTGGAACTTGAATAAACAGATGAAAGGCCTGGATTTTGTGGATGATATAGCCCTTCTGTCTTACATCCAAATCCAAATGCAGAGGAAACTGGATGGACTGAACTATACCACTAAACAAGTCGGTTTGAAGATCCGTGAGGAAAACTTACAAATAATTAGGGTCAATGCAGCAAACACAGAACTAATCTGACTGAGAGATACGCCACTGGAAGAGGTAGATGTATTTACGTACCTAGCAAGTATCATCAACAAGGAAGGAGGGACAGACGGGGATATAAATACAAGGATACAAAAAGCAAGAGTTGCATTCGGAATGTTGAAACCAAGATGGGACTTGAAGGAAATAAGAAGGAAGACAAAATTAAGAGTTTTCATTTCAAATGTGAAGCCATTCCTGCTTTATGAAGCGGAAACATGGAGGATGACTAAAAACGGTGACAGGAGACTGTAGCGTTTTGTTAACGGATTCCTGAAATAGATTCTTGGTAAAAAATGGTTTGACACAGTTACAAACGAAAGACTGTGAGAGAGAACGGGAAAAAGTAAATTGAAACAGGAAATCTTAGGAAGAAAGTGGAGATGGATGGGTCATACATTAGGAAAGCCCCAGGCCAGTATCACCAAGCAATCCCTGTCATGGAACCCTCAGGGAAGAAGAAGCATAGGCAGACCAAGGAATACATGAAGACGAGATCTGGAGGCAGAAGTAAAAAAAAAACAGGAATAAGCTGGAGGAAAGTGGAAAAGATTACAGAACAAATCTGCTTGGCGAGCGTTGGTTGATGGCCTATGCACTTCTTGGTGATAGAACACGGAAGAGATAAGAGAAGGGATTGCCGTACAATTGATACAATTTCACGAGAAAATGATACAGTAGACATGTTAGAAACGAAAGGTCAACACGAGAACAAAAGGAACAAAAACAATTATCTTTCAAGAAAATAAGACCTTCATCAAAACCATAAAGAAAGTCGACAGACAGAGTCGACGTTTAGTGGGATTCCGGAATTACAGTTATGAGGAAAGACTAATAAAAAAACCGGCCAACAGTGTCTATAAAAAAGAAGAGTTTGAGGTGACAATTAAGGTTTACACGACAATAAAAGGAAATGAGAAATTAGACTATAACAAGTCACGGTGCTGGGGGCCACTCTTCCCCTTCTCTCTTCTCTTACCTCACTCGGTTTCATTTGACTCTATCCCACAGTCACACTCTTGCACAACTTTCACACGCGCCCTCGTGGTAAAGCCCTTCCATTGCACTTTGGTTGGGCTAGCTTCTGAGGGCGCACAAACCTAGCATAGGTACATACAGATGCACACATGCATCCAAGCACTGGTTTATGCGTCCTGATATCGCCCAATGGACTACGGTCTGGGGTGGAAAATGGCGCGCCTCCGCCAGTAGAAACTAGTGAGGCAAACATCTAAGCAAAAAAAAACAAAAAAAACTATAACAAGTTTTTTTTCTTCAAAATTCAACCACCTACAAGAACAAGAGAGCATATCTACAAATTAACTATAGAAAGGTCCAAATTATATATGATGAAATATTTTGTTTAGTCAGAGAGTGGTGAGTGCTTGTAATGCATTGCCGTATGAAGCAGTGGATGCGAAGATAATTAATGGATTTAAGAATACATTGGATGCGTTTAGCTGTTAGAGCGAGGAAATGTAAATGAAACTAGTTGATAAATTAAGTTAAGTTAAGTTAAAACTGGAGACAACTTCCACTGTCTTGATCGAACGGAATAAGTGATTCTGTTCGCAAGAGATCGGTATGTAACAAATTAATTGATCACTGTAACTTGTATTATTTGTGTTTTGGTGACCTTGGATGCATCAAATACTTGCTCGCTGTTTTGCTGCATGGTTCAAAGTGGTGGCATCATAATTCATCATCTGCCACAATGCCCAACATAAATGTATTACCCTAAGCTTCGTAACACAGCAAATAGTTCAAAGTCCACCTAACATAAATGCATTACCCTCCACTTCGTAACACATCAAATTGTTCAAAGTCCACCCAATGCGCTCGTTCTTTCTTACGCTGGTAGGTGAACACACTTTCTGAATTTCTTCCGAACAACCATTTGAACTGTCCCGACCGACACAGCGAATTCCTCCTTTAGCGAACGTAAACTCCGACGATGGTCCACCCGTTCGACTGGTAGGAGCTGGTTCATCGCTTTCTGATTCACCTTGAACGGATTCGGTATCATACCGGCCATGTTATCAATGATCTGCAGAAGAACGTTTGCGTGCGAGGAGAATGAGTACGTGCATACGTAAACTGTGACGTTATATACCCGTACAAAGGTGCGCATGTCGCAGCTCGGACGGGCTTATTTGATCACGCCCTGTATTATTACTATTATTATGGTCACTATAATCATAGAATAGTAGTCACCTTAATCAAAGCTGTTTCTCTGTTTTGTCTACTGCTGACTGCAATTTTCTGAGTGAGAAAACACGGCTTCTATATCGGTGTAACACGCTATATCTTTTGTTTCATCTGACTTTCCACATTTTTTATCCAAATGGTACATTAAGAGGACAGAATAAGACCAATATTAAAAACTTGTCGTTATAGCTGGATAATGAGGGTTTACATATTTCTATCAATGTCTTCATATTGAACTCATTAATGACAGAAATCATTACCACTGGAGTCATTTCTATGATACTGACGCCCTGTACGGTCAGGGGTAAGGAGAAATAGACTTTACATAGAGCGGAAAGGGGGTAAGAGGACAACAATTTAGAATTTACTCAACAAACAAAATAAAAATATAAAACTGAAACAGGTCCAAAATTTCAAGTAGCCATCCGCCAACAGTTTTACAGCAGAGAAAAGGATTTATATACAAATTGAAATATCGAACAACTGCCTTAGAACTAAACGATCAATTGATCAGCAGTGTATCCTTACCCGATTATCAATTACCGGTGCCAGACATGGTTCTTATCCTGGGCATAGGACAGGAAAGTTACAACGTGTGAAACTGAAGGATTGATAAAAAGTAATTAACCTCACCATGTGAGAAAGGAGGAGACATGAGGGGCTTATATATGGTGTGGTAACTACGTCCTGCGTTTTATTTGTGCCAGATAAAACCAAGGAGGATTCTGTCTTCTCTTGAAAATAGGACGGTGTTGTGTCGCCTCTAGGCAATGGGTCACGGGCTTCTGTCATCTCTTGGAAGTGGAACCAGGGTTTGAGCATCTCTTGACAATGGAACCAGGGTTCGGGCATCTCTTGACAATGGAACCAGGATTCGGTCATCTCTTGACAATGAAACCAGGATTCGGTCATCTCGTAACAATGGAACCAGGGTTCGGGCATCTCTTGACAATGGAACCAGGATTCGGTCATCTCTTGACAATGGAACCAGGGTTCGGGCATCTCTTGACAATGGAACCAGGGTTCGGGCATCTTTTGACAATGGAACCAGGGTTCGGGCATCTTTTGACAATGGAACCAGGGCTCGGGCATCTCTTAACAATGGAACCAAGGTTCGGGTATCTCTTAAAAATGGAACCAAGGTTCGGGTATCTCTTGACAATGGAACCATGGTTCGTGTACCTCTTGACAATGGAACCAGGGTTTGGATATCTCTTAACAATGGAACCAGGGTTTGGGTATCTCTTGACAATGAAAACAGAGTTTGGGTATCTCTTGACAATGGCTACCGAGTTGAGTCATCATTAAGCAATAGCTTTCTGGTTCGGCATCACTTTTTCAATAGATCACTGGTTCTGCCATCAATAGAGAACATATCCCTGGTACGGTCATACATAAACAATAGATCCCTGGTTCGGTCATCAATAGACAATAGATCCCAGATTCAGCCAACCCTAGACAATAGATCCCTAGCTCGGTTATCACTAGACAATAGATTCCTGGTTCGGTCATCCCTAGACAATAGATCCCTGGTTCGGTCATCACTAGATAATAGATCCCTGGTTCGGTCATCCATAGACATAGATCCCAGATTAAGCCATCCCTAGACAATAGATGCTTGGTTCAGTCATCATTAGACAATAGATCCCTGCTCCAGTCAACACTAGACATTATACCCGCTTCAGCTACCTCGTATTCTTCTTATTCAGCACGTTCCCTTTTAAGCATAAGTCACCGTGGAAGATGGCTCCTTGAAGGAAATATGTAAATAAGCAACTAGTGCTATGACGTTACTGGCCACAGCGACATCTCTCTTTACTAACTTGTTCTGCATACACTGGGTGTTGGAGATGTTCTTTTTCTTCCCAAAGAGGAAGTCATTGGATCCATACAGGGAAGTTACCTTAACGTAGCTACATCAGTTTAATCCTCGTCTACAGTCCACTAACCAGATGGATAGAAGACATGCCATAAATCCTAAATTGGCCATAATTTATAATTACGTACTGAACTCGGGAGCGTAACATTGGCAGTCTAGTGTCTTTATGATAAGTGCACGGTGAAGGAACGCGCAGGTTGTTGTTTTTGTGCGCCCTGGACAGATTGTTAAGTGGCGAGTTTCAACAGCTTTTCTCTCATCCAGATCGTGCTAATGAAGGTGGACCGGGGTCCTCCAGGACTATTGTGATTTGCGTAAAGCTCACTACTATGGGGATTCACGTCTCGTTAGCCTGACTGCTTTGACGACATTCTGTTTCCAGGGGAAATTATATAGGATAGAATTGTAGTTTTTGGTTTGTAATTCACGTTTGATCCTGACGCCACATCCTGGCCAGTATGTTGTGTCTGACTGGTCTCAGGAACGAATTAAATTCTAATGACACGAGAAACATAAGGAACCCATAAGGAACAATGAAAAATAACCACACAAAATGACCGATGTGTTCAAATCAGCAAATCTCAAAAAGGCTTCAATCGCACTAGAAATAACACATAAATAATACAGTGATTTTCTCAAAGAAAGACAAGTCATCATGACGAAATATTAACGTAGATAGGACACAATTAGAGGTAGTTAATACAATTTCTAGTACAAGAACATACACAGTTGAAACGAGTTTGTCAAGAGAAACACACAACCTCATTAAATCCATGATCGTCAAACGGTCGCTGACAAAGTAGCCGTGTTATGTATTACAATAATAATGGAAAATACTCACGACGAAAGCAGAAATACATGTCAGCATTATAGATTTCTAGTGGAAAAACTGGCTGCTCTGTTTAAATCCATATTGAGGTTTATAAAGATGGAGGTAGAGTTCTTTCAGAGAAACTTCACATGATCATATCCAACAAATATGGCAGAGTGAAACCATCTCGCAATATCTCATTGTGTATCAATTATTCATTTATGGAAACACAAAGGCAGTCTGGAAAAGAGAGAGCACTGATATATCTCCATACAATCGATTGCAGAGAAGATGTTTGCCAGAATCCTTCTTAATCGCCTCACGGCTCATCCCGACTTAGGACTTCTCCCTGAAAGTCAGTAAAAGAACGTATTGGCTTCCAGACAGCTGCAAAAGAGATGCCAAGAACACCAATGTGAAATTACTTCGCAGCCTTTGTCGACTTGACGAAGACATTTGACATGGTTAATCTAGCGAATCTATGGAGAATCAAGACAAAAAAACGGATGCCTAACTATATATTACTGCATCAAAGGCCCGATGAAATTAAAACAAAGGTCGCGGACAACTAATAGCAATAAGAGTCCGTTCCCGTAGCAAATGAGTTAAGCAGAAATCTGCATTTCCTAGATGCTATTCTGTATCATGTTCTCTGCTATGCTAACCGATGCTTTCAGACATGGGGACAAAGGAATCGAAAGCAGATATAAGAAAGATGATACAATATTTTACATTAGGATGTTTCAAGCAAAAACCAAGGTCAAATCATACATCATCAGTAATTCTCTGTACGTTGACGACTCTTTGTTGGCTGTGAGGCTGATCTGCAAAATCACGTGAATAGATTCTATGAAGCCTGTTCCTATTTTGATCTTGCAATCAATAGGGTGAAAACAGAAATCTTTGTATCAACCAACTCCTGGCAGTATCTATATTGAACCAACTGCCAAGGTCAATGGTGAGAAACTGAAAGTTGTGAACACATAAAGAAACCTTGATAGCACACCATTACAGCACGTCGCCATTGATGGTGAGGTGACCGCTTGGAACTAAAGTTAGTAGATGATTTTGCAGACTGCTCACGTATTTGACATCAAAGTTGCGTTAGTTTACAACAATACAGAAAGCTTACAGAGCTGTGATACTACCAGTACTGCTGTATGCTTGTAAGAGATGGACTACAATAATACAGAAAGCTTACAGAGCTAAGATACTACCAGTACGGTTGTATGCTTGTAAGAGATGGACTAAAACAAAACGGAAGAATTACAGAGCTATGGTACTAACAGAACAGATGTTCGCTTGTGAGAGATGGACTGCATACAGGTGCCACGTAAATATGTCGAGCCACTCCCACACAGCAGGCATCAGAAGGGTACTGAAGATCAAATGGCATGACGGGGTCCCAGATACCGCCGTCACAGATCAGCTGGGCTCCCAGCAAACCACCTAACAATGGCTGGAGTCATGCCATGTCACACAGTTACTCGCCTCTTACGAAATGCTCTCTGTGGGGCAGTGGTGCTATTATTGTCTGTGTCATATACACAGACCCAGGCAGACCACTCAGAAAGCCTGCGTATTGTTTTCCCAAATTACTTTTTTATGATGTGATACAAGAATCTAAACGCTCTCTTGGTTTTCAAAAAAAGCATTTCTTTAGACTCGCTGAATACTTGACTTCTAGTCTTCGACATAATACCAACACGTGGGAAACTGCTTCGTAAAGTTGAACAGCATTGCACACGACTCTTCGCCAATGTACAGCGTCATGCATAAATACAGTCTCTGAACAGGAGACAGACTAGACAATCACGTAAAAACGAAGTCTTCACAGCAGGGGAACATTTCCAGCCCACAATGCCCGAGGTATTTCCCGATCCACATCGTACTCCTAAGTCGAACTCTTCGACTGACTAAACATAATCCAGACGGCTGAACAGAGAGAGTATACAGATGATGGATGCACGTCTACATCATACATTTGAACACATACCTACTTTCTATATAATTATGCATTTGTTATAATTGTGAAACTAATATTCTAACTTCTTGCCATTATGTACATTATGAATTTGTACAAAATCTAATACTTGTCAATACGTCGAAAAAAACAAATGAAAGACATTAACAGGCAGCTCGCTAAAGAATTTTTAATTAAAAATGAGTGCACATACTTATTGAGTTTATTGAGCTGTTATAGAATGCTATCGTTTCAGTGGCGTGGAATTACAAACGAGCCGACTGGGACAGATTTGCAATCCTGACAGATGGGCTGTGTGAAACCATCAACACACGAAACAACAAAATGAAGCCCATGGTGGAAAGCCTAAGCAATGCAATAATGCAAGCCGCCACTGAAACCATCCCAAGAGGAGCTAGGAAAAACTTTAAGCCCTACTGGAATGATGAGTTGCAGAAAGCGGAAGTTGCAGTAACAAATGCTAGGAACATGGCAGAGCGAGAACAATCTATGGAGGCAAAAATCGCCCTCAAAGCCGCATCGGCGAAATACAAATACACTCTCAAGCAAACAGCAAGAGAAAGCTGGAAAAACAAAACGGAAAGCCTAAACCTGGACAAAGACGGGAACAAGCTACGGAAGCTAGTCAGAGCCATGAACGATGAAACCCCGTCAAACAAACACATTACCATCAAGCAGGGTGAAAACTTGCTCACAGGTAAGAAAGCCGCAAACGCTTTTGTCGATCACTATGCCAGAGCAAACCACATCGAGGTCCCTGCAGATAAGCATACAGACATTAGCGAAGAGCTAAAGGGGCCCGACAACATGAATACGGCTCCTGAAGAGCACATGATGGCCAAATTAACAATGAGCGAAATGGAAGAGGCCATGAGAACATTAAAGAAAAGGAAATCTCCCGGAAAAGACGGGATAACAAACGAAATGCTGATGGGGCTGGGCTAAACAGCGAAGAGGAAACTGCTATCGGTCCTGAACCAAAGCTGGAAAAGGGGAATTGTACCCCAGGCATGGAAAGACGCAATACTGGTACCAGTACCAAAAACAGCAAAGGACAAAACAGATCCAAATGGATACAGGCCCATCAGCCTACTGAGCTGTGTCGGCAAGCTGATGGAACGTATGATAAACACCAGACTGATGTGGTATCTGGAATAAAAAACGAATACTAATTCCACAGCAAGCCGGCTTTAGACAGCACAGATCCACTGAGGACCAGGTCATCCTCAGAGCCCAGGAAATAGAAGATGCCTACCAGGCACAGAAACACACAGTAGCTGTTTGGGTGGATCTGGAAAAGGCATTTGACAAAGTCTGGAAAGACGGACTTAGAGTCAAGCTAAGAAGAAGTGATGTTTGTGGGAAAATGTACAAGTGGATCAACCACTACCTCAAACAAAGAACGGCCAGAGTCCAAGTACAACGGCAGATGAGCAAAAAGGTGACACTCGAGCAGGGAGTACCCCTAGGGGGAGTTCTGTCACCCAAACTCTTCCTGGTATATATAAACGACATTACAGAGAATATACCAAGGAGAGTCCATTGCTCAATGTTTGCAGACGATCTGGCTATGTGGACCTCTGAAAAGAATCTCACCATAGCAAGAAATCGGATGCAGCAGGCCCTAACATCGCTGGAAGAGTGGGCGAACTCATGGCTGGTCAAAATAAACGAGGAGAAAACCACATGCAAAATATAATCGCTTTCAATAAAACCCCAAAATACCAAATTAAGCTTAAATGGCAAATTCCTGCAGCCAAACGACAACCCAACCTATCTGGGAGTCACATTTGATCGGCGCATGACATGGAAAAGTCAGATCGAGAGAAACCGAATGAGAGCCAGAGAAAGAATGACAATCATGAGGAAACTTGCTGGCACAAGCTGGGGAGCAAACTAAGGCATACTAAAGAAACTGTACACTGGAAGAGTGAGACCAGTTCTCGAGTATGGCATTGCGGCATGGACAACAGCAGCAAAGGCGAACTTCGATAAAGTTAGAAAACTTCAAAACCAAGCCATGAGAGTTATAACTGGAGGCATGAAGTCAACGCCAATTGTAGAACTTGAAAAGATTACAAAACTGCAATCCATGACCGATAGAAGAGACTGCAGAGCCCAGCTGCAGTCAGAGAAACTCCGAAGACTGACTGACCATCCAATGCACCAGAAACTAAACAATTTGGGAAATGGGAAACTAAAGCGGAGAAACTTTGCAGAAATAGCCAAAGCAAAAATGCACGAAGATCCCATAAACGCACTAACAACACCAACACCCATCACTACTGTACGAAAACCTACCTGGAGGCAGGATATATTTCCAGAGATGGTAGAAAATATACCAGGTATTGTAAACAAAAACTGCCAGACTGAAAAAAGAAAGGAGAGATACTACCCTAAGCTTCATATCGAAAAGCTACCCAAGCATGGACTGGACCCATGCATACACCGACGGTTCTGTAACAAACAGTACACAGAACGGAGGGGCAGGAGCATTCCTGAACCTACCAAATGGCAGAAAAATAACACTGTCCTTCGCTACTGGTAAGTACACAAGCAATTTAAGAGCGGAGGCAGAGGCACTGAGGGCGGCAGTGGAAGAAATGGTGACACACAATGAAAATGAAAGCCATATAGTCCTGCTGACAGATGCTCTCGCCGTAGTCACAGCGCTAAAAAGCCAGAAAAACACTGAGCTTAATGACTTAAGAGCAGCACTCTGTGCCAGCAGTCCGCACCAAAAAGGGTAGTGGTACAGTGGGTCCCATCACACTGCAACATCCAAGGCAACGAGGAGGCAGACAGACTGGCAAAAGAAGGTGCAAGACTATCACAAACAGATACTAGTATGACGTACGAAGAGTCAAAACGGCTTATCAAAGCCAGATACATGACCAAATGGGAAACCGAACATACTGGTTACACCAAAAACGATGCCTATTACCAGTTCAACCGAAGAGAGCAGGTCGTTGTCTTAAGACTTCGCACTGGCCACAATAGACTGAGGTACCACCTATTCAACAAATTGAAGATAGGGTGTACCGACGAATGCCCGTGCGGTACTGGTAAAATGACCGCTGAACATCTGCTGCAGAACTGCCCGACATACGAGGATCAGAGAGAACTGATGTGGCCATCACCAGTGGAACTGCAAGACAAGCTGTATGGCAGTGGCGACAGCCTCAGGATGACCGCCGCTTTTTTCGAAAAAATAATGGTTACTGTCTGACTGTGTACGCAGAAGAAGAAGAAGAAGTATCAGTGGCGTCATTAGGGCAGAACAGAAGGTGTGCGCCTCACAGAGGTGGCATCAAAATGGCTGTTAATACACTTTTTGTGAAGTGTTTCAGCATTATTATTAATATTATTATTATCCTTATAAAACAAATTTGTATTTATTGATATTCCTTACCACCTGTGACCGATTAGAGACGCCGTAAGCCCTTTGATTCTCGGTGAAACGAATTGCTAATGCCTCAGTTCCAATCGTTGATATTATACCTGATACATGTAATCGTATCATGCAAATTGAATGCGTGTACAAGTGGGCATAATTTATATCAGAACAAAATATTACAAAGAATTGTTTATCGTCCGGTACGGAAGGAGGTTCATGATCTATGCGGGAGATTGGGGAGGGGGAAGGTGAGCTGGGACAGAAGTGGTGACACAATAATATATTGCACTGATAGAGACACAAACTTCAGTGGCGTGAACATCTCGGCTGGAAGGTACAGCGCAGCACAAATTAAAAAGGATGGTATGGTAAACGTATAATTTCAACTGCTTTACTGCAGAATTTTGCAAAAAAACATGATAATCTACTTTTGTTAGCCTCTAGTTATACATACACTGATTTACAAGTCAGTACATAAGTCACACAAGAGTATTTCTAAAGAACAGTAAATGAGAAAAGAACTTAAGAACTATTTATAATTGCAACTACATTGCCCTTTATTTTTGAACATAAATTCCACCAACATTGACACACTTTTCCCATCGTCTTTTAAATGCAAGAATAGACTGATTTGGATAAACTATGTGCTCGTACGTCAGTTGACCATGTACTCACTTTCTGGAAATTACATCATCGTGCATTATGTGATTGACTAAACAATGCGGACACATTATAGCAGTTGTAAGCGTGTAAGCTCAAATTAATTTCCCCGTCATCGAACATATGCTTCTGTAGTAATCTGAACAGGACGACCAGGTCGGGTTTCATTAGCAGATTTAGCACGCTCTTGAAAAATGGTATCGACTTAGTTATACACCTTCTTACGCGACAAACACTTCTCACCATAAATATGAGCCATTTGCAGAACGGCCTTCTCCCTCTCTCTGGCCACCATTCTTATCAGCCCTCCGCGCCTTCCATAACGCAGAATATATCGCTGTTGTTTGATGTACATTCTGTGGGCACAAACGCCATTATGTATATCACCTATGCAGATAAATGTGACACCTATCGTCTTACACTTTCATCAGTCACAAAGCTGAAAGTTGATAACAAGCTATACCGTTACAAACTACAGACTACATTCTTTAATTTTCCCATAACTGTGTGACGTACTTACTGACTGCAGCTATTGAGTATATATATATATATATATATATATATATATATATCTATATATGTGTGTGTTTGTGTGTGTGTGTGTGTGTGTATATATATATATATATATATATATATATATATATATATACATACATATGTATGTTATGTACGTATGAATTTATGTATGTAAGTATGTATGTTGTATGTATGTATGTATGCGTGTGTATGTACGTATGTATGTATACAAATATATAAAGAGGGTCGCTTTAGTCAAGAGGTTAAGGCACTCGCCTCTCACAGTGATGATCGGAAACGGTGAAAGATTGAATCCCGCAGGTTTCATGCGACCTATGGTCTCACGGGAGGTAAGTCCAAAGTGCCTGCATCCCCAGTTACCTCCACTCTCTCGACCAATAGTCTTGCGACTGATCCAGGGTAACTCCGGATAAGAGTAAGCTGAATGACCAGCACATATTCTTGCTCACTATAATCCAAACACAGCGCACATCATATTATTAAGCCAAAACCGTCTGGTGTTGTGGTCATCATTGCTTCTGGACTGACAATAACTATTATGTATGAATGTATGAATGTATGAATGTATGAATGTGTTTATGTATATGTACATGTATAAGGAAGATTCGTGGCCTACGGGTGATGCGTCCGTTTCACAATCCCAACGCAATCGGTTCGAATCACGCTCTTATCTAGTTTTAGCAGACATGTGTTTTTTCTCTCGTTCCTCCACCTACGGAATGCAATGGCAACCTACCTTACCGCACACTCGCCAAGAAACTTATAACAGCCAAATAGGTGGTGGTTGTAAGAAGCGAAGTTCTGCAAAGGACATGCTATTTACTTTTTGTATATGTATATACTTATTCGTGCATGTATGTATGTATGTATGTATATGTGTATGTATGTATGTGTACATTTTGTGTGTTAATGTACATTGTATGTGCGTATTATGTTATGTGCATGTATGAAAGTATTTATGTATGTATGAATGTTCGTATGTATGTGTGATATTTGTCTGTGTATATATATATATATATATATATATTCTTTCTTGAGTTCGAATAGCTGATGAAATCAATACGATATGCTTTGCATTATTCATTTTCAATATGTTATTTGGCGCGTGAAATTTAACATGTCTTCATAATTGGTAGTGTGCATGCTGATATTTTGTATCGAGTAGTCGATATTTCATTAAGGGCTAAACTTGCCGTAGCTGGATATCATTTGATTTTTTTCAATGAGGTCACCTCACTTATATTTTTCCAAGCGTATCTTCAATTCAGTTTTATCTATAATTTGACGTGTGTCCTTAAAATTGCTTTTTACATTTCTTATCATATTTTGGAAACAATTTTGAAAGCTGTTTTCGTTTTTCTAAAAGAAACTTCCCTGTTTTTTTTGTATCTTTGTAAATTGCTCGTTTAGTTATCTGTTTATCTTTCTCTGTACGAATTTGTTTTTTTTTCTGTGTGTCTTTCTCTTTATGTTTCTGTCTATTACACTCTATCTCTTTCCCTTACTGTTATTTCTTTTTGTATGTCTGTCTGGATCTTCATCTCTCTCTGTTTGTATCATTCTCTTTGCCTCTTCCTCTCTCTCTCTATCTCTTCTTCTTCCTCTCTCTCTGCTTATATGTTTCTCTCTCTTTCTTTATATGTCTCTATTTTTCTATGTCTGCCTCTTCTTCTCTCTGTCCTTCAATGTCTCTGTCTTCCTCTGTCGGGCTGTGTTTGTGTGTCTCTCTGTCTATGTCTCTCTCTCTGTGTCAATGTATATATCTCTAGTTTGTTTATCTGTATCCCTCCCTGTCTCCTTTCTATCTCTTCCCGTGTATGTATATGTCTTTTTACTGCCCTCTTTCGGCCTTCCCTTCTTTCTCTCTTTCTAATTTATTTGTTTCTACCTTTCTTTCTCCATCCCTCTCTATCTCTGCCCCTCTCCCCTCATATATGTCCCTGTCTATCTGTCACCCTCTCTCTACCTTCCCTCCCTCTATGTCTCTGTTGCTCTGTCTCCTTCCAATTATGTCTCCATCTCTCTTTATCTCTGTCCATCACACTCTCTTTGTGTCTGTCTCTCTCTCTCTCTCTCTCTCTCTGTTTCAGTCCCTGTCATTATTTCTCTCCCTCCCTCTCTCTCCCTCATCTCTCTCATCACTCTTCATTTCCATCTTCTGCTAGACATGTACGTATAGTGTGTATGTCTACTCTGTGCTAATGTATGTCAACTGTGTGCTAATGTATGTCTACTCTGTCCTAATGTATCTCTACTCTGTGCTAATGTATGTCTACTGTGTGCTAATGCCGGTCTACTATGTGCTAATATATGTTTACTCTGTGCTAATGTATGTCTACTCTGTACAAATGTATGTCTACTCTGTCCTAATGTATGTCTACTCTGTTCTAATGTATGTCTACTCTGTCCTAATGTATGTCTGCTTCAGTTATTCTTATCCACATGCTATCTGAGACCATTTTAATATTCACAGTTGGTGTGTCAGACTTCAAATTAATTCAGGGCCACGTACATAACGGATATATATAAACAGTTTAAGTGAACAACGAATATAAATGCCTCAAACCTCCATGTGTATCAATTCTTCAAGTTCTGAAGGTGATCACATCAATCAAACTATTCAAAAGAAAACAGCAGAATGCAACATGATCGAAGAACTATACTATAGAGAAGTATGGATCAAGTTGTACACTGATGGATCAGTAACCCGAGCAGTGAAGAATGGTGGGGCAGAAATATATTTTCTTTATCTAAATAAAGAGAAAAACACAATCGCTTACGCCACTGCATATTTTGTTCAGACTTCTCGGCTGAAAAACAGGTACTAATTATTGCTGCAGAAATAATAAACACAACAAGTCTAATGCCAGCATGTTATAAACGTAAAATGAGTTCTGGAAGTCTTCATTGATGATGAATTGCCAGAGCTAAAAAATACGTTAGCGTAACTAAAAGCCAAGAGGAGGGTAGTGCTGCAGTGGATACCATCACACTATAACATACCAAGAATCAAGACAGCAGACAGGTTAGTATAGTAAGAAGCAGCACTTAAACAAAAAAGAGCAAACGATCCATTTCAAGAAAATGAAGACACTTATCAAATCCGCAAGGAAGTCCAAAAAAAGCAAAGATGGCGCCATAACTGGCTGAGGGTCTATATTGCTGTTCTGTTTTAGCTCATTATAGATGCCACCAGACGATGGATTTGCCGGGAATCAACACTAGTCGACGACTTCCACATGTGTTCACGGAAACGTGTTGTTGTTTTCCATTTGCACTCGTTAATTTGTTATATGTGTGTGTTTTCTTCCATCCGATAATCCTGGAATGGACATCGGCTAAATGAAAAGTACTGTACTTAAACATGTGTCATATTTCACGGTCTAGTTCACACGACTGAACTTCACGAGATTGGCGCTCTTCGCCCTAGCTATTTAGACACAACTGTAATTAACTGCTACCTGGAGAGAGATGGGCTTCGTCAGATGTGTAGTGGTCCAAGACACACCGTTGTTGTATGGCAGGAGTTGGCACCACAAACTGCAAAAACGGTACCTGAACGACATTCTAAGTTATGGGACTAAAGAGCCAGAGAAGGAAGTCGACTACACGAGAGACAACTATCATTGTTTTGATCGAGTGGGGCAAGTAATCATGTTCTGCATTACAGCTGGACATACCATTTTGAATAGAAACAAACTGCATTAGTTTGGCCAGGCGAAAATATTAGGGATCCCTGTGGGACGGCAAACCCAGAACCTTGAAAAGGACACGTGAAACAGGATGTGTCAGGTGGAACGGTGCATATATCGCCGCATGTTTGTGGTATAAGGCATACAAGAAGATCAAGAAGAGAGGCATGTTTGTGGTATAAGGCATACAAGAAGATCAAGAAGAGAGGCATGTTTGTGGTATAAGGCATACAAGAAGAGAGGCATGTTTGTGGTATAAGGCATACAAGAAGATCAAGAAGAGAGGCATGTTTGTGGTATAAGGCATACAAGAAGATCAAGAAGAGAGGCATGTTTGTGGTATAAGGCATACAAGAAGATCAAGAAGAGAGGCATGTTTGTGGTATAAGGCATACAAGAAGATCAAGAAGAGAGGCATGTTTGTGGTATAAGGCATACAAGAAGATCAAGAAGAGAGGCATGTTTGTGGTATAAGGCATACAAGAAGATCAAGAAGAGAGGCATGTTTGTGGTATAAGGCATACAAGAAGATCAAGAAGAGAGAACTGGCATTTTCTTAATGAAAACACCAATAACGAGAATATCAGATCTCGATTTGAATAATGTACTTTACAAACAATGGTCGCCTATTAAATGCATTAGTTAATCAAGGCGAAAGGCAAAGGCAGCCGTCCATCGCAGACGATGATGGCATAATTTATTTTCCTAGCCTATTTTAGTAAGGATTAACTGCGATACTTTTTATCCTCACTCTCTCTTCTCGTGCTGCCCAACCAGACGACTAGGGGGCGACTACGAGATGCAGGGGACTCCGCATCAAGCACCTGTGAAAAATACGGCGGAGTCTGGAGTCGAGCCCACACCACCTGCTCACGAGGCCGACTTAACCTCTTCGCCACGGAATCCCCATCAGTCAATCATTCAATGCTTATCGCTCATTTCGGTGCATAAGCTAATGACAACCCTCCTACAGCAAGTTGGCTCTTGGGCTGCCTTTTCTGCCTTTTTCCACTTGAGGTCTATGGACCGAATTTCATGTTCAGTCTCTTCTTCGGGTGTATATTGTTTTTCCTCTCTTTCTCTTCTCCTGAGTATTTAAAGTTGCTTTCCGTTGCGTATACCCTATTCAACCACATTTCCTACCCTTGTTCTACTGCTTGACTGCCTGTTGTTGGCTCCTTTCCCATTGGTCTTCGTTTCAAATTATGTCATGCCATCGAGTTGCTTCTCTTGTTCGGTCTCAACTTCATATGATATGGAGACGCAGCAGTGGTCAACGGTATTCTTTATATGGGGTTCCAATGTTCATAATATCGTTTAACGAAAGCATGACTTATTAGAGGAAACGGCACAGATCGCCTTTCCAAGATGTCAAAGGTAGGTAGATTATTCCCTTTGGAGGTGGCTTTATCATGGCATGGGGTGACTTTGGTATGAATTGTAGATCACCACTGCATCGTGTGTATATATATATATATATACATATATATATATATATATATATATATATATATATATCTTATATGGACAGTTTGGGGATGGCAAGAGAACAGCCGGCCGACCACATTAGAGGTTTAAAGATGTGTGAAAGCGTGATATGAAGGTCATGAACATGATTCTGCCTTCCTGGGAAGAAGAAGTTGCAGACCGATCCAAGGGGAGCTATACCATGAAAGGCTTCCTCTTCTTGATGAAAAAAAGCTCTTGCAACACAGGGAAGTTAAAAGACAACGCCGCAGAGAGAAAGACAAGAATACAAGTTATGTTGACTGCGAATGCCCGCAATGAGTAGGTTACTCTTTTTGTGCGCCCCGAAAAAGACGTTAAGTTGCGAGTTGCAGTAGGTTTCCTCACATCTCGAGCGTGCTAATGGAGGTATACCGGGGTCCTCCAGACGGTAATGCTATTATGCTTAGCTTCATCTGCTTGTCGCTCACTACTACGGGGATCAAGTCGATCCTCACATTGTTATCCACGCTGTCATTAAAATATCCCGTTTCAAGGGAAGGCTACGAGGAAGCCAAGTTGACGGTCTTGTCCAGTATGTTTTGCCTGAACCTAACTAACATGTCTGATCAGAATATTTTGCCCGAACCTGACTAACAAATCTGATCAGTCTATTTTGCCTGAACCAGACTAACAAATCTGATCAGTATAGTTTGCCTGTCCATACGTTACTCTTGTTTCCTAGAATACAAGTTAAGTGATTCAATTTTTGTTTATCACTCCAAATCATATAATCCTATAGTCATTTATGACTGAAAGGGGCTACTACTACTACTACTACCACTACTACTACTACCACTACGACTACTACCACTACTACTACTACTACTACTACTACTACTACTGCTGCTGCTTCTACTACTACTGTAGCTGCTGCAACTGCTGCATCGTGTCTTGGGGAACCTGACATGCACTATCAATAGCGATCATATTATTAAGTCTAGTTCACTCCCAACACTTCAGGATATGGGGCAAAGTGCCGTGCTCTAAGATGCGCAACGCCCATTCACACGTAGCTCGTGTTATTAGTGACCTCCCCAGTAACAACGTGTTATAAGCATTGACTGGACAGCATTATCAACTGATCTAAGCCTCATTGTACATCTCTGGAACCGTCAACTAGCTTGAGACCTCAATAAACAATTTCAAAACAAGTAACAGAAGTGGCAGACACACATTATCCGGAGGTTGATACAACACATGAGGCAAGGTTGGTTGGTTTTGTTTTAATGCACGGAGTCCTCACATTACTGAACATCTTGATTTCGTCGGTCGGCTAGTCTGAATTTAAGAAAAATTGGGTTTGCCAAATTAACCAGCAGCTGCTACCTAAGAAGTTCGATACTTACATGAAATATTCACATAAATGATGTTCAAATGATTGAAGATCAATTTGATTAAATGTTATTACTTTTTATAAGAATTTGTAATATGATGGTAATTGGAAATTGGCAGTTTGTTGTTTTGAGTAGTTTGGAATACATAGCTTAGTATTGTAGCATCAGGTCAGGTCAGGTCATCCCGTAACCGGTGAGGTCGTTAGGGCACACATGAAGACATCTTTACCACTCTACGTCACCTTTTTCTCTCAGTAGCCGCAACATTTTTCTAGAAAGCCTTAGAAACTTCAACATCTGTTTCATATCTACCCTCGGACCTTATAACATACTAGTCATCATATTGCAACCACATAATACCAAGACTTTCACGCATATCAAACCCCTGTATGTGGGGCTAAGCCCTTAAGCGCGTGGATAAGAATATATAAAATACATAGCCTTATCAACAAAAGATTCATATAGATAAATGATAGGACACCGAGGTACAGTATCCGCATCTATGGATCCATGTTCGGGGTACATCAATATCTTGATAAGAACATTCTAATTTTTCTGCGTGTTTTCTTTTTATATTCCTCCATGAGATGACAGGAACCGGCAGCAATCTCCGCCCAAACCTCTTAAAGCCGTCATTCCACCCTCCTCCTCCGATGTCCACTAAACCCACCCACACCCTCCTCCTCCACTAAACCCACCCACACCCTCCTCCTCCTCCTCCACTAAACCCACCCACACCCTCCTCCTCCGATGTCCACTAAACCCACCCACACCCTCCTCCTCCACTAAACCCACCCACACACCCTCCTCCTCCTCCACTGAACCCACCCACACCCTCCTCCTCCTCCTCCACTAAACCCACCCACACCCTCCTCCTCCACTAAACCCACACACACCCTCCTCCAAATCTCCAAGAAGACTGTCCTCCACCCATTCCACTCACAGTTATCTCCCGAGGACACAATGTACAGTCCAGCAATTTCAAGTTTTCCTTCAAAAGTCAAAGGATCTCTTCCACCTGGAGCATTTATCAAAACAGAACTGCGTTGCCGTCACCAGAGAGAACGATGGACCCGAAGAAATACACCAATCCGATCACGAGACGACAAATAGATGATCCGCAAGCCAAGCCAACACCTAGCAGATCACGAGACGTCAAATCGATGATCCTCAAGCCAAGCCAAGAATCATTTATTTTACTTATCCGATACTTCATTTTAATTACTTTCCCTTCTATATATTTTTGGCATCTTCATAATCATCCTATTCCATAGATCACCTTTATACATATCTTCTCATTGCATCTTCACTATTTTTACAAATATATGATGATTTGAAAAAAAAAAAAAAAAAAAAAAAAAAAGGTCCCTATATCACTTTTATTGAGAGAAAAAAAACCCCCGTGAGATGCGATACTTAAAATAAATATACCCATTTCCCCTTTCTGGCACAACAATAACTGGAAATCGAACGTAAGACAGAACCTCCGAATCTGGACGAGAGTACCTCAAACTCAAACTAAAAAAAAAAAAAAGGAAAATAGGATTTGCCAACTACCAGTCACTCACAGGAAGGATCAAAGAGAGAACCACCAAATGACATGAAAACACTCCTGCAACACGGAAAACACTAGGTTAGGTACATACAGATACACATACGCATCCAAGCACTGGTTTATGCGTCCTGATATCGCCCAATGGACTACGGTCTGGGGTGGAAAATGGCGCTCCTCCGCCAGTAGAAACTAGTGAGGCAAACATCTAAGCAAAAAAAAAAAAAAGTCTCGGGTGGAAAATGGCGCGCCTTCGCCAGTAGAAACTAGTGAGGCAAACATATAAGCAACAACAACAAAGACCATTTGATCTCGATTCGTGACAGCACCAAGCGAGCTTCCCTTTATCTACAGTTGCTAAGAGGTCTTCAAAAGGCCCCACTGGAGTTGTAATTCTATCTCGTATTTCCTCATTTGTAACTCGATCTTTGTACGTGATGTTTAAAAGTCTTCGGAAACGTCTCATCTCCAAGGACCGCATCCTTGGCCAATTGTAGCATATATAAGGTGAATGCCACTAGGTTAAGGCAAAGAGTTCTCGAAAGGCGAAACGTCGGTAAAGCGTAGCACGGTAATTCGGAGTGCTGTTAACAGGGTGTTTATTTCACACCTCCCTATCTCCTGTGTGCTGATGTCCTACATCTATGTGATATGTAGATGAAAATGTAATGACAAACTCAACTTGTCGTTCTGTCCATTACGAACAACGAGAAGCTGTGCTCTATATATACCTCGCTGTTATGAAACGTTTAGTTAAAGTGTTACTATTTTAGAAACCTCTTTTAGACGCTGGTCTTTGCTAGGGAATAAAATAACCCAGCAAGTGCAGGTTAGTGTCCTGTTAGACAACGAACTTATAGTTCTCCGCATGGACGCCAGTGAGAACGTTTTAGTATATTACATCAAATGTGGATTTTGTTGTTACAAATCTGAAAGCGGTTATTATGTGCGTAGTCTGGCAATGACTGGGAATAGTTTTGTGTCCACTTAGTATTTAGTTTATCAAGGTTTGCCTAAAATTAAATTCATGAACATGAATGGCGTTGGATGGAATGAGACTTTGTTAACGAAAGTGAGAAAGAGAGTTCGTATTTGATATCATGAAATAATGTTCTTCTGTGTCCTTCCAACATGAGTCAATATCGACAGTGGTTATTGTATTATTCATGGCTAGAGTTTGTAGCCTTTCATTTAATAGCACAGGCTTGCCAGTCCCACGATGCAAGTACCATGTCTCCATTTCTCTCATTGCCAATCCCATGTTTTCAACCCTCTCATTACCAGTCCCATGTCTGCAGCCCTCACATTGTCAGCACCTTGTCTCCAATCCTCACATTGCCAGCACCATGTCTCCAACCCTCACATTGTCATTCCCATGTTTCCAATCCTCACAATGTCAGTCCCATGTATTCAACCCTCACATTGCCAGCACCATATCTCCAACCCTCACATTGCCAGCACCATATCTCCAACTCTCACATTGCCAGCACCATGTCTCCAACCCTCACATTGTCATTCCCATGTTTCCAACCCTCACATTGCCAGACCCATGTCTCCAACCCTCACATTGTCATTCCCATGTTTCCAACCCTCACATTGCCAGCACCATGTCTCCAACCCTCACATTGCCAGACCCATGTCTCCAACCCTCACATTGCCAGACCCATATCTCCAACCCTCACATTGCCAGTCCCATGTCTCCAACCCTCACATTGCCAGACCCATGTCTCCAACCCTCACATTGCCAGACCCATGTCTCCAACCCTCACATTGCCAGTTCCATATCTCCAACCCTCACATTGCCAGACCCATGTCTCCAACCCTCACATTGCCAGACCCATATCTCCAACCCTCACATTGCCAGACCCATGTCTCCAACCCTCACATTGCCAGACCCATGTCTCCAACCCTCACATTGCCAGACCCATGTCTGCAGCCCTCACATTGCCAGACCCATATCTCCAACCCTCACATTGCCAGACCCATATCTCCAACCCTCACATTGTCTGGGTCTGTTGTTATCGTGTTGCAAGAAAGCCACCTGGCACAAACTTTGTAATATTCTGACGTTGCCAACGCATTGAAGCCGATATTCAGCTCCCTTGACCAGTTCCCTGGTTGCAATCCACAGATTTGGGATGACGAGATGTTCGAGACGCTTTTCATTGGATAGTTTGACAGCTGCCCATGGCCTTCCAGAACTTGGCTTGTCTCTCATGCCGCGCTTGTTATTGTTGACACGCGGTGTCTACTGTTTCCACATCCACTGTTTCCACATCCACTGTTTCCACATTCACTGTATCTACATCCACTGTTTCCACATCCACTGTTTCCACATCCACTGTTTCCACATTCACTGTATATACATCCACTGGTTCCACCTCCACTGTTTCCACATCCAATGTTTCCACCTCCACTGTTTCCACATCCAATGTTTCCACCTCCACTGTTTCCACCTCCAATGTTTCCACCTCCACTGTTTCCACATCCAATGTTTCCACCTCCACTGTTTCCACATCCAATGTTTCCACCTCCACTGTTTCCACCTCCAATGTTTCCACCTCCACTGTTTCCACATCCAATGTTTCCACCTCCACTGTTTCCACCTCCAATGTTTCCACCTCCACTGTTTCCACATCCAATGTTTCCACCTCCACTGTTTCCACATCCAATGTTTCCACCTCCACTGTTTCCACATCCAATGTTTCCACCTCCACTGTTTCCACCTCCACTGTTTCCACCTCCACTGTTTCACCTCCACTGTTTCCACATCCACTGTTTCCCCACCCACTGTTTCCATCTCCACTGTTTCACCTCCACTGTTTCCACCTCCACTGTTTCACCACCCACTGTTTCCACCTCCACTGTTTCCACCTCTTATGTTTCCACCTCCACTGTTTGGTCTCAGTAAACGATCAGGAAATGATGAATGTCAATGCGTTCAATTATTTCTCCAGGAGTAATTTAATGACAAATCTCTTCTTCAAACAGACTCTCACGTCACACCCAATTTTGCCAGTCTGCTCCTCTGCCACCACTTGTTGCACTGAAGTCATATTTCAAAGATATTAGCTGGAAGGTACACACTCTACTGCTATACCACCAAAGTCCACTTTTGACGTCGTGGACCGACTTAATGAAATAAGAGGCGTTACTTTTGGAGTACATTCCTTAAGGATGGAGCTGTGGGAGATCCAAACGCAGTTACTTCTATGTATGAAGCGAGTTCAAATGAAACCAGACCTAATTGCACCAAGTGAACATACGTACGGTGCGCCTGATGACGTCACTGCTGATGCAAAAAGTACATGTCAACCGTCAAGTTTGCAAAATGTCATTATCGTCCGACTCATAGTTTTCTCAGCAGACCGTTTAAAACATGGCGGATGTGGTACGAAATCCGTCTAGAGTTCATTAGAGAGCGGTGATTCGGTTTCTAATACCTGAAGGATGTCGACCAGTTGACATTCATAGCAGAATGCAGGCAGTGTATGGTGACATAATTGTGTCGAAGACAGCAGTGAAGAACTGGAGTTGAGTAAACGCAACAAAATGCGCCTGATCTGGTCTCGGAAGATCTTTCGTTAACTCATCTCCGTCTTTAAACATCGTTGTCAAGTTCTTCGCTGTTGTCTTCGATACAGTCTTGTCACCATACACTGCCTGCATTCTTCGATGAATGTCAACAATTCGACATCTTTCATCTGTATCGCCACTCGCCATATTATCAATGATCTGCTGATGAAACTATGAGTCGGATGATAATGACATTTTCTAAACTTGACGGTTGGTATGTGCTGTTTACACCAGAATTGACGTCATCGTGCGCATCGTACGGATGTTCACTTGTTTCAGTTAGATCCGGTTTCAATTGAACACGCCTCGTACATAATAGGTGATGATCAACAGTAATAGCTCAATCACCAATGAAACTACATGTGACTTTTTCTCATAACACTACACATCTATCTGTACTGGTGTTTTCCATTAGAAATATACCCAGAAGAGGCAAGAATAAGTTGACCCTGACCTTCCTAGAATTTCGTTCAAAGACGGCCAAAGACAACTTTTCCTACAGCTAGCAAACTCAAAAAGAAATATGAATTGCTTGAGAAACCGCCGATAGAACAGCTGTAGTATCTGCTACTTTAATGCAGGCTTCCTGTAAGGAGACTCGCAATAATTATTCTCTTTTGATCTAAATGAAGTTGGAAAAAGTCTGTAAAAACAACTGTTATTTATTATACTCAATTTTTCAGTTCTTATATTTCATATCTTGACTCATGTAGTGTTTAAAAACAAAATAATTTCCTACATCTTTAAGATATGCAGACACAAATGTAATGGCATATTCAGTTTAGTGTTCTGTCCATCACTAATATATATGTTTATATAAAAGGAACCGCGTAGCGCAGTGGTTAGCGAGCTGGCTTCGCGTCTGAGTGGTCCTGTGTTCATTCCCCTGGAAATGTGTTTTTTTCAGACCGCAATGGCTCTCGGATCGACCCAGCCTTAAATGGGTACCGGTTCTGTCCAGGAAGCCTTTAAAATGTCAGATCGCTAACATCTCACACCCCTACGGCAATAATGATATGGGTTATTTTACTTGTTATTACCATTACGAGCAAGAAAAGACAATCCTCTGTTGATACCCTTGTGTCACGTTTAGTTAAAGGGTAAATTGCTGTTATATTGGAAAACTCTATTTTAGATTGCCATCTTTGCCAGACACCACAAACCCCAAACATGTGCAGATAAGTAGTCCTGCACGATAAACAAGTTATAACATTGATCACGGATAGTTAAAGGATTGGCAGTGTCAATTAAAGCAATGGGTTGAGTTTTGTTGTTAAAATTTATACAATATCAGTCACGTGCACAGCCTGGCAAGAGCTGTAAATAGCATATGTGTCCATTAACTATTTGGGAGATTGTATCTTCGGATAATAACAAGATTACAGGACATGAAATACGTTCTATAAAATAAGTCAAATTTATTGATAACAAGCCAAGGTTCATACGCACTATCTACAGCTAATTCTGTTATCGTCAGTTATTCTGTTAATAAGAATCCTGCGTCAAACTATGTATGTTATTTTGCCTGCAAATTGTAGTTTCTGTTCATGTAGCAGTGTATTTAGTATCATGCGGATGCCAGTCCCAGGCATACCACTTTTTACTCTTTTATTACGGCATGCCTTGAATGGTCCAGTTTGCCTATTTCATCGGTTTCCAACGTTTAATAGCTTAATATAAAGACATTATCTACTGAACACCCTATGTCCTCATGGAAAGTTGTGACTAGAAAAAAAATATATAGTTGCCTGGTATCAAGATGCTGACAAGTGCATGAGCTATAGCGGTCAGCGACCCATAGCTAACTGCTAACGTCAGGACCAGCGACCTAGAGGTGCCAAGACATTTCTCCCCTTCCGTGTGGTGATCCTGAATAACAGGCTGAAACAGGACATACTGGTTACGGAGATTGGATTGAAATGGGAAGACTAACTCGTTACCCAAAAATGTCATCCCTAAACAGATGTGTCCAACCAAAAAGGGCAAATATGGAAGTCAAGCTGTAAACTACGGCACAACGTATTCTATTTTCTGGACTACTACCTGCTATTTGCAAAGCGCTTTCCAGGACTAGGTAGTGGGAGTTTGAGAACGAACAACGAAGAGGAAGAAGAAGTACGTTTACCTAGGCCAAGAAATCAACAGCAACCACAACGTTTACATGGAGATCTAACACAGTAGAGCTGTGGGTTGGCCCAGCTTCAGCCGCATTAAACCGCTACTTCCTCAGATGATGGACGTCAAAGTCAGGGTTTACACCTTCATTATAATGGTTAATCTAAGAATTGTATATGGGTGTCAGGTTTGCAGTCTACGGAAGTCAGAAGCAGATAAATGTGGTGCTACGGCAAGACCAACGTAGGAGGAAGTCCTAAATATTTTCTTTAGAGACCACTTCCGAAATGCCGACGCCCGCCACCAAGTAGAGGTTCGGGATGTGGAATTCCTTACGAAAGTACAGATAGAATGGCGTAGCGGTCAGTGTGATAGACGAGGAGGGTATCTTTCTGATGACCATACAGCTACAACTGTCCGTACGGTAACCCGCGAACGAGATGGACAGATGATCTGTATCACATCCTTGGACCATCTGTGTATCGTACAGGCAGGTTCAAGCAGATTTTGGATTCCTGATATTAGGCCACCTAGCATGATTGAATAATAGTATTCAAGTATTCAAGTATGTAAACAATATCTGTAGGCGACCCAGTGTACTAGCTAAAGCAGGTTAAAACCACTATAAAAAAAAAGCAGGCTAGACGGTCAATGCACCACAACATTCAAGTTTAAAATCTTACTCAAAATATTCTAGGGATACTCGTCCCACAAAGATTATATCGCTATAACGTCAGGTCTTGGTTAAATGGTTAGCAGAGGGGCATAGATGGCGCCTGACAGGCGGCAGGTCTGCCTTGCGCTAATTAACGCTTCCATCACCACCAGTTCCAAAAATAGGCGATCGTATACTCCAGAGGCTACCAACCTAACGGTTGCTAGAAAATACTGGAATAAATCTGGCAGGTCATCAGCGAATTTTTGCCTGCCAATATAATAAGAAACAAAGGTACCCCCCCTCACCCCCCCCCCCTCCCCAAGACGTCTAACGACACAAGTGGACTGAAGAATGGTAGAAACAACATTTGTTTTTGTGTGTGTAAGTTTCCTGAAACAGCTTGCATCTATGTGTTATTAGTGTCACACATACTGTTTTCAATCATGTTGAAACTGAATGTGTTATTAATGTCACACATACTGTTTTCGATCGTGTTGAAACTGAATGTGTTATTAATGTCATACATACTGTTTTCGATCGTGTTGAAACTGAATGTGTTATTAGTGTCACACATGCTGTTTTCGGACATGTTGAAACTGAATGTGTTACTTATTTGTTTGAAAATTGTAATTTTACATCACATGACGCAGCGAAGAACGTGAATCAGAATCCTCCTCGTATTGCAATACATTGCATCTCATGAGACTAACTACTATGGTGATCACACTATCAATCCCCACCTGATTACATTGCTATAGCATAGCTTGTTTCATGGTGCACCGCGTAGACATGAGGTGGAGGAGTCATGGTCAGTATGTTGTTTCTTACCATGAAGCATGCTTTAGCACCTGTTATTGACTGAATTTTAAAAACATAAGTGCATCATGCAGAATCTAATTGTTATTTCGTTTAACAATACAATTAATTGGCTACCTTGGATTGTGTAATGCATCAGTGTGAATGGTGTGTTCTTGTTTTACCGCCACCACCTGGCCGTGGAGACCAAATTAATTATCATATAACAGACTCGCCGCCCAAACCGTCAATCTATTGCTTTGTTTTGATCGCTGGTCACGGAATCAATTTGATTATAACGTGAAATGATTTCCTGTTCAGATGTACTCGTTCATCAGCATATACCTATACTAGTATACTAAAACACAACCTTTACGGATCTCAGTAGCCACACTAGAGAACAATTCTATTAAACGCAAATATATTAATATTACACGACACATTATATAGTTGCACAGTTAAGGTTTTTGTACATGTCACACACATGTTTCCCTGTTATATCTTTACCAAGGTTCTTTACGTTGGTAATATTAGTCTGGGTCCATATATTCTAACACAACCTAACTAAAGGCAAGGGACGATGGGACTTACGCCTGGTCAGGCAAAATACTCCGATCAGAAAATGTTAACCAGTGTCAGAAACAATATACTGGACAAGATCCTCACCTGACCGCCTCGTTGATCGTCCTGGAAACGGGCTGTTCTCGAGGACAACAGTCTGGCTGATAAGGTGAGGTTTGACGTGATCCCCGTAGTAGTGAGCGGCACGCAGATGAAGTCAAACATAGCACAACCACCTGGAGGGCCCCGATCCACTTATTCGGCACGTCCGGGATGTCAGGAAAGCTACTGCAATCTGCCACAATTTCCGTCCTTTGTGGGGATTGGAAACCAACCAACCAATCAACTTAAAACAAAGTAAATTCTCAATCCACAGCTTTTGAATAGTCAGCATTTTCTTGTGTTAACAGCTTCGTCTCTTCTGTCATGTTTGCTGCTGGACAAAGCTTTCTGATCTAGTATAAAGTTGTTTCATTCACAATGATTTTATAATCTTCATTCGGTCACACTCTTTTACAGGTGTCTTCGAAACTGTTAGTTGTTCACAATGCTTTTCTGACGTTCTGTAAACCATTATTTCTTCACGGTACTTTTTTGTCGGTCTCCAGACCTCTATTCGTCCACAATGCTTTGCTAATGTTCTCCAGACCTCTATTCGTTCACAATGCTTTTCTAATGTTCTCCAGACCTCTATTTGTTCACAATGCTTTTCTGATGTTCTCCAGACCTATCTTCGTTCATCGCTTTTAAAATCTCCTTGAAATCTTTATTCAATGGCAATGCTTTATCTGACCTTTAAAAAAAACGTTTTTATTAATACTTGTTAGACATTTTGAGACATAATAAACCAGCGACTATATCATTCTTTCCTCATCTCCGGACAAGTATACCTGCCACCGATCAGAAGAAAAATGCCCTTTTTTCAAAGTTAAGCACACAATCTGTAATCCTGGAGTATTCTAAAATCTTGGCGAGCAACATTTCGGACACAAACAACTCGTCTGGTCAGTCTCATATCTACTTAACTTGCATGTGGCCTGTTAAGGTGTTCCTAACCTCTTACTTCTTGACGTGTACTACTCCGACAATTATACCTTTTATTTCAATTTTTATAAAAACTTGTTAACCTCCCAAAGAGCTATGCTTTGGTCAATGAGAGGTTACAATTTGTCTGGTTAGGGTTCTAAACTTATCAAACAGAGCACTATCATAACGATGTTAGTGAGATCTTCTTCCTGTGCCTCCTTTAGAACCAACATCTACCTGTGCCTCTTTAGACCTATGACTCTTTGAAACATATTTTCTTGACCTAGTTGATATTCCAGACTCTCTTGACATACTTGACATGATAGACTTTATTGACATATTTGACTTTTGCTACATCCTTTTTTTTGTTATTTGTTTTTTTCGCCTTTTTTGTTATTCCCCAAGGTGGTCTGTTGCACTATGTTTTATTTTGCGCCTGTCGGTCTAGTGCATCTGACTTCGGCATTCATTTTATGTAATGGTCTGTTTCCTCCTGCGTTTAATAAGGGTTTGCTTCCCCGAGCTAACGGCCAGTGCTGTGATTGGGGAACGAACTCAGCACCGTGTGGTTTTGAGCCGTGTCACTTAACCACTTGTCCACGCCGTTCCGCATGACATACTTGACATGCTTGACTTTCTTGATATTCTTGACTTGCTTGACATAGTTTACATGCGTGACTTTCTTGACATACTTTACTTTTTTGACATACCTTACATGCGTGACTATCTTTACATGGCTTGATTGGATTTTTCAGAAACTGACAATTGAAACCAAGGCAAGGGTGTATAATGCGTGTGTTGCCAGCACACTTCTATATCACAGCGACAACTTATGCCAAATAAGAACAGAGGCTTCACATCTTCCATCTGTGGGGCTTAGAATCCATTCTTGGAATTACATGAATTCACAGAGTGGCAAATGCAGAGATGCACTCTCGCACCGGTCATCCAAGCATGCACACTCTCCTTAGGCAGTGAAGACTGCGACGGATGGGTCGTATTTGTCGCATTGAACGTGGTCGCATTCCAAAAGATATCCCCTGTAAACAGTTGGCAGATGGGAAAAGAACAGTCGACAGACCTCAGTGGAGGTTATAAGATGTGTGAAACCGTGTTATGAAGGCAATGTGCATCAGTCGAACATCCTGTGGGATCAAGATGTTGAGCAGCGCAGGAGCTGATGTGGTCAGCGACCCATAGCTGACTGCTAGCATCAGGGCCAGCGAACCATAGCTGAATGCTAGCATCAGGGCCAGCGACCCATAGCTGACTGCTAGCATCAGGGCCAGCGACCCATAGCTGACTGCTAGCATCAGGGCCAGCGACCTATAGCTGACTGCTAGCATCAGGGCCAGCGACCCATAGCTGACTGCTAGCATCAGGGCCAGCGACCCATAGCTGACTGCTAGCATCAGGGCCAGCGACCCATAGCTGACTGCTAGCATCAGGGCCAGCGACCCATAGCTGACTGCTAGCATCAGGGCCAGCGACCCATAGCTGACTGCTAGCATCAGGGCCAGCAACCCATAGCTGACTGCTAGCATCAGGGCCAGCGACCCATAGCTGACTGCTAGCATCAGGGCCAGCGACCCATAGCTGACTGCTAGCATCAGGGCCAGCGACCCATAGCTGACTGCTAGCATCAGGGCCAGCGACCCATAGCTGACTGCTAGCATCAGGGCCAGCGACCCATAGCTCACTGCTAGCATCAGGGCCAGCGCCCCATAGCTGACTGCTAGCATCAGGGCCAGCGAACCATAGCTGACTGCTAGCATCAGGGCCAGCGACCCATAGCTGACTGCTAGCATCAGGGCCAGCGACCCATAACTGACTGCTAGCATCAGGGCCAGCGACCCATAGCTGACTGCTAGCATCAGGGCCAGCGAACCATAGCTGACTGCTAGCATCAGGGCCAGCGACCCATAGCTGACTGCTAGCATCAGGGCCAGCGAACCATAGCTGACTGCTAGCATCAGGGCCAGCGACCAATAGCTGACTGCTAGCATCAGGGCCAGCGACCCATAGCTGACTGCTAGCATCAGGGCCAGCGACCCATAGCTGACTGCTAGCATCAGGGCCAGCGACCCATAGCTGACTGCTAGCATCAGGGCCAGCGACCCATAGCTGACTGCTAGCATCAGGGCCAGCGACCCATAGCTGACTGCTAGCATCAGGGCCAGCGACCCATAGCTGACTGCTAGCATCAGGTCCAGCGACCTATAGCTGACTACTAGCATCAGGGCCAGCGAACCATAGCTGTCAAGACCCTTCTACACCTCCATGCGGTGATCATGGATAACAGGCTGCAGCAGGGCAGACGGGCTAATGAGGAGGGATCGAAGAGGGAATGCTAACCCGGTACTCAAAAAATGCTTGCTGAAGTCGGATGTGTTACACCGAAAGGTGCAAACATCGCAGCCAAGCTGTAAACTACGACACAATGCATTCCATTCTCTGGACTACATTCTGCTACTTAAGCCCTTTCAGGGTTTGGTTGTGGGAGATTGAGAACGAAGAAGAGGAAGAAGAACATCCTGGAAAGACGAAGCTGCAGACCGATCCAAGTGGAGATATACCTTGAATGGCCAACTCAAGATTGGTGAAGAGACGCTCTTATAACACAGATACGTGAGAAAAAAACAACACCGCAAGAAGAAATACAACGAAAGACAAGTATATGTTTTTTGTTTATCACGCCAAATCACATCATCCTATAGTCAGTCATGACTTAAAGAGGCTACTAACTAAGGTCACATTGAATGCTCCCTACAATAGTTACGTAGAATAATTGGTTATTTTGTACTTTTTTCTGAAAAGAACGTTGTGACTTTGGTTCCTACTTTACAGCAAGGCTGCGATATTTGCGCTTTTTGGTCCTTCTTCTTCTTCTTCTGCGTACACAGTCAGACAGTAACCATTATTTTCTCGAAAAAAGCGGCGGTCATCCTGAGACTCTCGCCACTACCATAGAGCTTGTCTTGCAGTTCCACTGGTGAAGGCCACATCTGCTCTCTCTGATCCTCGTATGTCGGGCAGTTCTGCAGCAGATGTTCAGTGGTCATTTTACCAGTACCGCACGGGCATTCGTCGGTACACCCTATCTTCAATTTGTTGAATAGGTGGTACCTCAGTCTATTGTGGCCAGTGCGAAGTCTGAAGACAACGACCTGCTCTCTTCGGTTCAACTGGTAATAGGCATCGTTTTTGGTGTAACCAGTATGTTCGGTTTCCCATTTGGTCATGTATCTGGCTTTGATAAGCCGTTTTGACTCTTCGTACGTCATACTGGTATCTGTTTGTGGTAGCCTTGCACCTTCTTTTGCCAGTCTGTCTGCCTCCTCGTTGCCTTGGATGTTGCAGTGTGACGGAACCCACTGTACCACTACCCTTTTTGGTGCGGACTGCTGGCACAGTTTGCAGAGTGCTGCTCTTAAGTCATTAAGCTCAGTGTTTTTCTGGCTTTTAGCGCTGTGACTACTTCGAAAGCATCTGTCAGCAGGACTATATGGCTCTCATTTTCACTGTGTGTTACCATTTCTTCCACTGCCGCCCTCAGTGCCTCTGCCTCTGCTCTGAAATTGCTTGTGTACTTACCAGTAGCGAATGACAGTGTTATTTTTCTGCCATTTGGTAGGTTCAGGAATGCTCCTGCCCCTCCGTTCTGTGTAGTGTTTGTTACAGAACCGTCGGTGTATGCATGGGTCCAGTCCATGCTTGGGTAGCTTTTCGTTATGAAGCTTAGGGTAGTGTCTCTCCTTTCTTTTTCACTCTGGCAGTTTTTGTTTGCAATACCTGGTATATTTTCTACCACCTCTGGAAATATATCCTGCCTCCAAGTAGGTTTTCGTACAGTAGTGATGGGTTTTGGTGTTGTTAGTGCGTTTGTGGGATCTTCGTGCATCTTTGCTTTGGCTATTTCTGCAAAGTTTCTCCGCTTTAGTTTCCCATTTCCCAAATTGTTTAGTCTCTGGTACATTGGATGGTCCGTCAGTCTTCTGAGTTTCTCTGACTGCAGCTGGGCTCTGCAGTCTCTTCTGTCGGTCATGGATTGCAATTTTGTAATCTTTTCAAGTTCTACAATTGGCGTTGACTTCATGCCACCTGTTATAATTCTCATGGCTTGGTTTTGAAGTTTGTTAACTTTATCGAAGTTCGCCTTCGCTGCGGTTGTCCATGCCGCAATGCCATACTCGAGAACTGGTCTCACTCTTCCAGTGTACAGTTTCTTTAGTATGCCTTCGTCTGCTCCCCAGCTTGTGCCAGCAAGTTTCCTCATGATCGCCATTCTTTCTCTGGCTTTCATTCGGTTTCTCTCAATCTGACTTTTCCATGTCATGCGCCGATCAAATGTGACTCCCAGATAGGTTGGGTTATCGTTTGGCTGCAGGATTTTGCCATTCAGACTTAATTTGGTACTTTGGGGTTTTAATGAGAGCGAGAATATTGTGCACGTGGTTTTCTCCTCGTTTATTTTGACCAGCCATGAGTTCGCCCACTCTTCCAGCGATATTAGGGCCGTCTGCATCCGATTTCTTGCTATGGTGAGATTCTTTTCAGAGGTCCACATAGCCAGATCGTCTGCAAACATTGAGCTATGGACTCTTCTTGGTATATTCTCTGTAATATCGTTTATATATACCAGGAAGAGTGTGGGTGACAATACTCCCCCTTGGGGTACTCCCTGCTCGAGTGTCACCTTTTTGCTCATCTGCCCTTGTACTTGGACTCTGGCCGTTCTTTGTTTGAGGTAGTGGTTGATCCACTTGTACATTTTCCCACAGACATCACTTCTTCTTAGCTTGACTCTAAGTCCATCCTTCCAGACTTTGTCAAATGCCTTTTCCAGATCCACCCAAACAGCTACTGTGTGTTTCTGTGCCTGGTAGGCATCTTCTATCTCCTGGGCTATGAGGATGACCTGGTCCTCAGTGGATCTGTGCTGTCTAAAGCCGGCTTGCTGTGGAATTAGTATTCGTTTTTCTTCCAGATGCCACATCAGTCTGGTGTTTATCATCCGTTCCATCAGCTTGCCGACACAGCTCAGTAGGCTAATGGGCCTGTATCCATTTGGATCTGTTTTGTCCTTCCCTGTTTTTGGTACTGGTACCAGTATTGCATCTTTCCATGGCTTTTTGGTCCGACACATGCGTTTTCAGGTGAGTTTTTCAGAACCTGGTTTGTATTTCCGATGTGATCACCATTTTCTTAGTCAGACTACACTAGTGGAGGCTGTTTTCAGGGCCGGAACCTTAAAGCTGGAAATGATCTTAGACAGCGTTGGTTCGATGACTATATCACAAGCAATCGGTCAAGAGTTGTATTACATCTTCAACCACAGAAAAATATAAATCTGGATCTATCATTAATTAGACAGAACTGAGATATTGATTAGGATGTCGGCTACTGACGGTTTCTTTTGTCCAATAAAGAACACGATAATCAAGATACGTGAATCAGTGAAATTGAAATAAAGCATGCTTAATCAGTAAACAAACAAGAGGATCGCTAAACGTAACAAAAACATGTTTCAACAGTAAAGTAGGCAGAAGCCCATCATTAGCCAAGACGAAATGATGTTACATATATGGTAACATTTACTGAAGTCAGAACTTGATAACTTTTAGAAAGAAGAAACTATCTCTCTTGGACGTGCTGCGAGGCGGAACATGTGTAAAGATTTCTGGTAACAGGAACTGAATAGAAAACTTCAGACACGTTAACAACATGTCATGACGGAATATTCAATAAACGCATTTGTTAGACATCTCTTGATTAAATAACATCGAATAGATCCATGACCGGACATGAATGTCAGCAAAAAACATGATGATGGTAATTAAAGAGTCTAGATAACACAATAACGAAAGTGTTTCGGACAATGAAAATTATTGACCTTCATCTATTTTTAGCGTAAAGGACAATTAAAAAGTGGATTTTAATTGCAAAGCCTTTTCAAAAGCTCTATGGAAAGGTCACAAAATCAATCAAGTCTTTGTCAGACCCCCATCGATCTCAGATCTGAAAAGAAAGAAAAAAAAAGTCAAATTCTCTATGAGATGAGATATTCCGTCCAGCTCTCTCCAAGTGTGCCATGTTTCAGCGTTGTTTGTTATGTGCTAATTTCTACACGCGTGTTTTGTTCTGCCTCTATTTTTCTTGCTTTGAGGATTCCAATACAGAGACTGCTTTGTAAAGTCAGTAGGATATTTTGCTAATGTGTGTCGGATCAAACGACGGCGATCTCGTATAACCTCCTGTTCCATATTCATGAAGTGATGATTAGAGAATCTAAGGCTTTTCTTTCAGAATGTGTCTGTCACTACAATTGTTTTCATTTGGAAGTATTGCATTTAACTCGTGTGTATCCTCATCATCATCATCATCATGCAGCATATCTTCTGTAGGACGTCGCTCATATGACAGTACATATTATATATAAAGACTAGCACACGGCTGATATACTGTTTACCGAATTTCATATTGTGCTTGTTGTTGCTGTTCTCTTCTTTACTTTCTGTTATTCTTCTTGCTCTCCATGTTCTGCATGCTGTTATTGTTCTGCTTACAATTGTTCTTGTTGTTTTGTTATTATATTCTTTTTCTTCTCCTTGTTACTCTTCATCTTCTTCTTCTTCTTCTTGTTATTGTTTTTTTTTTGTGATTTGTCATCTTACGTTTTTTCTTGTTTGCTCTTTTAGTTCTTCTACTTGCTGCTCTTAATTTTTTTTAATTCATTTGATTTCTTGTATTTTTTGTTCTTAATCTTCAACTTGTTCTTCTTCCTCTTGTTCATCTTTCTTAGTGTTACACTTCTTGCTCTGCTTCTTCCTATTTTTGTTCTAATTGTGTTTTTTCATCGTGTTTTCTTTCTTGTTCTTAATGTTCTTCTTGTTATTCTGCTTGTTGTTCTTATTGGTTTTGTTTTGTAGTTTTTTAAAATTCTACTTAATCGTGTTCTGCGACTTCTTATTAATCATTTATTTCTTGTTCTTTCTCTTCCCGTTCTTATTCCTTCTTGTTCTTCCTTTCTCATTTAGTTTTATTCCAACATCCATGGAATGAGTTATTCATTCTTTTATTGATGTGTCGAAAATGACGTTGTCTTTCTGAAGCTATCTTTAAAGCCCGCAAGTCTTCTCCGCAGTCAGCCGTTTTTCGACATATGCGAATGCAAGGCGTACAGCCATGTGTTGTAGCCTTCTACAAAAAATGAGTTAACATCGCATTCAAAGAATTTATCGTGAGCCTAGTCATGAAATCTCACTAGTATGTTGCCAACCAGGGATTCTCAATCTCTGATGATCAACTCCCTTGTAGTATGTACGAGTAAAAATAAGACAAGTGTGGGGCTTCCTTCTGCAGATTTATCGTAATTACCTTCTCAACTGTCCTGAACTTTCAGCCATTAGATATGCGTAACGAGGGTATCTTAACATGAATGTGTCCTTCCCGTAGTCAGTATTTTAAAATTAAAACAAACACATGCAAGTCTTGTAAATTAATCTACATGACTATTTGCAACAGCTAAATACATCGAGTAGACTAGCCGTGGACTGTGTTCTCGCCTACGTCAAAACCTCAATAACATTTCCAAAATAACTCCAGCTCTCCTGTTGCTAATCACTTTAATATTCCTGGACTCAAGAGCAAGATTATACATTAGTCTCTGGCATCGACTCCTTCTCCTCCAATGATCGAAGTCAGCTTATGATCGTTTGATTTTCCTTAATGGTTTCCTCAAAGCGTCGTGGTTTTAATACAAGCCATACGTTTACATAGGTGTCCATTCTCATAATTGTATTTCTTTCCTTCCATTTGATGTCGTTACGTATATCCTGGTATTATTATTAGTTATTAATGTATATGTTTCTTTGTTGTATATGTGTATCTTGATATTTTTTTATTTCTTGTTTTGCTGTTTTATTTGTTGCTGGTTTTAGTGATTTATTCAAGTGTCGTCTGATGGTGTATGTGTCCAATCATATTTAACATTTCTTATTTGGTCCAACCTATTTTAAAACTTGAATGCTATGTCTCACACTTACCTTTATTCTGTTATGGTTGCGATCTGAAACCGTTTGTTTTACATTGTGTATTTATATTATGCTGCGATTTCTTAGTTTCCGTTCGGTTTTTTCCCAGATGAAATGCACTTTTAGAGATTTGAAATTAATATATTACCATTGGTTGCATGATGGTTCTGTTGTGGATACTTTGGCAGTTCAGATATTGCCTAATAATTGGTAATAACGTAAGTGGAACAGGGAAGTATAAATAAGTAAGCGTGCATCAAGTATCATCAGCACCCACATCCGTCCCAATGTTGCTTAGAGAGACTGAGCTGCTATGGATCTTCGCCAAGTACAGTGATATCGAGTCTGAATAACACAAACTTATCTCTAATTATTATGAATACAGCAGAAAATGTGAATTAAATAGAAGCGATTGAAGTAGTCCAAGCTAATTCAACAAAAAGAGGTTAAAAATGGAGACCAAACTCATGCATAAGCCTCTTTTGTTGGCTCTTACAAAGTACAATGTGCAGAAAAGCAGGCAACATACACGTTTATCTCAAATTTAACTGATTCACTAGACGATAACTCGGCTCCTGAAAAATATCCCTGATTCAACTGGAGACCATTCTTGTTGAGTATGATGACAGAGCTAAAGAAGACAAGCCAAAATGTTATTACAATGGGAAATAGTTGTTTCACTTCTATGTCCCAGAGAAACGACATAGATTACATCAGAACACAGGAAGTGTAAACATTCAATGTTCCTTTGGCAGGGGGGAGATGAGTTAAGGGTTCGTGTCAGAGCCAATACTTTTTAGCATCACTTTTATGAACGATGCTTTTGCCAGCAGATATGCTATTGAAGCAGTTTGCTGCTTTACGGGCTCGTATAATGTCTTTTCTTTTCTATGTTTCTTCAATAAAGCTAGATTAGGTTGATAAAAATGCAGAATCTCGTTTCGTGAAAGAGCTTAAATGTTGTATATTAAACCATGCTGATAGTATCAAAGTCTCTCTTGATGACATGTTCCTCGGCGGATCCTGTCGTGTGTCACGCAAGTCCAGTGGATGGTAAGCGCTCGGCCAGAGACTACTCGACTGTTGTTGCGGACAGCATGGGAGCCTGTTCAATGCATATGAGGTCCACTCGCAATACGGTCTTTGCTTGTCTGTGCCTATGGCTAACGATTGTGGTACACTGTTGAAATGAACGATGATATTCGGAACGGGAGGTGTTGAGGGGTAGGTAGTGATGAGGTCGAAAATTAGAAAAAACAGAGATAGAGAAAAAAATCAAGGTAGTGGTAGAAATTGAGAAGACAACAATGCATACAACTAAGAAAAAAAATATGAAAGAAGAGAGAAAGGAAAATGAAGATAAATTAAGAACAGGAAGAAGCAGAACAGTCGGAAGAGGAAAGAAGATAACAGAGAATAAACAACAGAACAAAGAAGAAAAGTAAGCCACAAAATGCGAAGTTTACCACAAATAGCAATGTACTTGTATATATTGCGTATGATTTTCATATTCATTCTCTGATATGTTATTCATAAATATAGCGCTCACTTGAAATGTCGAGGTACAGCTTAGCTATGGTATTTTTATTGATACGCAACGTGCCCACCTGAAATGTAAAGTTACAGCTAAGAAATGGTATTTGTATTGATGCGCAAGGTGCCCACCTCAAATGTCAAGTTACAGCTAAGAAATTGTATTTTTATAGATACGCAAGGTGCCCATGTCAAATGTCAAGTTAAAACTGAACATACCGGCTGCACCAAAAACGATGCCTATTACCAGTTGAACAGAAGAGAGCAGGTCGTTGTCTTCAGACTTCGCACTGGCCACAATAGACTGAGGTACCACCTATTCAACAAATTGAAGATAGGTGGTACCGACGAATGCCCGTGTGGTACCGGGAAAATGACCGCTGAGCATCTGCTGCAGAACTGCCCGACACACGAGGATCAGAGAGAGCAAATGTGGCCATCACCAGTGGAACCACAAGACAAGCTCTATGGCAATGTCGACAGCCTCAGGATGACCGCCGCTTTTTTCGAAAAAATAATGGTTACTGTCTGACTGCGTACGATGAAGAAGAAGAAGAAGAAATGTCAAGTTACAGCTAAGAAATTGTATTTTTATTGATACGCAACGTACCCACGTCAAATGTCGAGTTACAGCTAAGCTTTGCTACTTGTATTGATACACAACGTGTAAAGACACTCTAATATGTTATGGATCGCATTTGAAGTCAAGTTAAAGTCATTCTCGTATTGTATTGATAAGTAGGATGCTCGCATCAAATGTCAATTTAAAGACACTCTTATATTTGATGGATAAGTAGAGTGCGCACACAATATCTCAGTTATAGATAGCTTTTGGAAATATAATGCTGTTGAGAAGAACGTGTTTGGGGTTGTCTCCATTTATATAAGTCAATGTGTCTGATTCCCTAACTCTGTGCCTTTTCTTTTTATTAATGATAACAGTGAGTCAAAGGACGATTATTACTGAAGCAAAGCATTCTGAATCATGCAGAGAAGGGCTGAAACCCATGCCATGACTAATCTCATCATCTAATTATGCTTGTGGAGTAGATTGAGACACGGTATGGCACTCGGAATGTAACGGGTTCAATTGTAAATCTAGAAATTCGAAAACAAAAATGCACCTAGTGAATTGTCATGACCAAAGTGATTCATCTATCTTTTTAGCGTGTCGTCACGCTAAGGACAACAATAAATTATTAGTGACCCATCTGATGCTCAGACTTCGTACTAGTTCAACTAAGTACACATATCTTATTGCTATATGGCATATTTTTATCCTGAAATATCCCAGCACTTTGCCAAACGATTTTGGTTTTCCCCAAATCTATATTTACCTGTTGATCACAAAATGATATGAAACCGTTAGATTTGTGCTGCAATATTCAATTTACTGGATATTTATTTAGAGCTGCGTAAACAGTCAGTAATGAGATCATTTCGGCTAAACGCTGGCGCATGTGTAACGATAATGGCAGACAGATTCGCTGACTGGTGCCATATCATTTTTATCAGCTTACGTCTAGCAACTGTATTCTTCCTGCTTTCCAAACTTCAATAATAACGCATGCGTGCGTGTACATAGTGTATTTTTAGTCTAAATGGAGATAAGAGTTTACAGCTAGATTCTCAAGCACGAATAATCAACAGGGGTTGGTGAAGTCTAAATTATGGACAGAGAGATGGATTATACGACTGGAGCAGTTATCTACTGCGAAATAAGCGACAGCATCAGACTTGAATTTGTATCTAAAAAAAACTATTAATCGACAGTGTATTAGTGCCAACCCTTTGTTATCAGTGCCAAACGTGGACAAAAGAGAAAAAGATTACGGCCCATCACATGAGAAAAATAATCAACGTCATTAGGAGAGACGAGGTATTTATAACATTTGAAAAATTGTCGAATCCCCCATGCACAGAACACTTAGATATGGAGACAAATCAAGTGGTTTGGTCACCTAATGCGAATGAAACATCTCAGGCTACCCCTGCGCGCATTCGCAACCATGGAAGACCGAAAAATAAGTGGATAGGAAATGTCAGAAATATCTGAAACCGCCACGAGATGTTAACAAGTACAGCGACGCGTCTGGCCAATAACAGACACCTGCGGTTCACTACATCAACTCGCGGCTCAAGTGCATAAGACTAAAAAAATAAAGAAAGAGAGAGAGAGAGAGAGAAAGAGAGAGAGAGAGAGAGAGAGAAAGAGAGAGAGATAGAGATAACAAATGGCTATACGAGTTGTGTTCAAAACGTATCCGACGTTTGTGCCGTGGGGAATAAAATACAATTACTCATCTGGAATTTAGAACCCTAATCCCCTTTAATGCACTCTCCCTGAGACTCCACACACTTCTCCCAGCGGTCCCACCATTGTTGGAAGCATTTCAGGAAGGGCTCTTTAGGAATGGAGTACAGCTCCATTTAATGTCTTCTTGTGACTCAAATGGAGTCACTTTTATCGACATGTTGAGCTTGTGGAACAGCCAAACATCGCAAGGAGCATTGTTCAGGACGTCAGGGTCGCCATTTGCGCAGCCATCATGTCCTGTGAGACTTTCAAAAGGAGTTGCTTCGACTCCAACGTTAGCTTCTTCAGGCATTCTCCGCACAGTCAGTTCCACGCTCAAAATGGAGCATACAGAATCAATGCTTATCCCCAACTCACCTGCAAGTTCTCTGATGGCGACACGTCAGTTCAGTAAGACTATGGTCCGTACATGGTCAATGACTTCATCATTTAGCTTGTTAAGGGCCTACATGAACGTGATCCGCTTTCCACCGATGTGCGGTCATCGTTGAAGCAATTCTATCGCTCGTTAATGTGTGTGAGACTCAGGGTAATCAAAATTATGGTCGGATACTTTTTGAACACATCTCGTCACCACCTCCCATGAAAATCGATCAAGACCCGTGCAATGCCAAATTACATGACAAATAATCCCGACATGACAAGTTAATTAACCAAGAGTGGATTACAAACAAATTATCTCGAATAATACAGTGTATCCATTAATTTCCACAAGAAGCGTGTGATGACAAGTTATTTTATCAATAGTCAAATGCCGGTTAGTTAATGGCTCGAATGCAATTTAGCTTGCCAAAGGCCCAAAACGGCAACAGCAATGGCAACGCCACAGAAATACATATGCCCGTATATGCCCTCTGGTGTATTTAATTAGTCCTGCATTACGTTGAGCCTCCATCCCCCGTGGCATTGTGTTGAGATGAGTGACCAACGTGGCAATGCACAATGCTGAGACTTCTTCGTGTCCTATTGCAAGACTGAAACATGAAGGGGCTACCGGATGTGAGACTCTCTCAGAGTCTCTTGAGATGGTGGATATGGTAGTTAACCAGAGCTTCGGTACCAACATGACACTTCACTGCGTCGGTTATATTCAACTCAGATTCGCACTGTGCATGAAGGGTTTCCATCTCAGCATTGCCCTGTGATGAGGTTTTCGATCTCATCATTGCCCTGTGCTGAGGTTTTCCATATCATCATTGCCCTGTGCTGAGGTTTTCCATCTCAGCATCGCACTGTGTTGAGGTTTTCCATCTCATCATCGCACTGTGCATGAGGGCTTTTCAAATTAACATTGCACTGTACTGAGAGGTTTTCAACTCGACATTGCACTGTGTTGAGAGATTTTCAACTGGACATTGCACTGTGCTGAGAGGTTTTCAACTGGCCATTGCACTGTGCTGAGAGGTTTCCAACTGGACATTGTACTGTGCTGAGAGGTTTTCAACTGGACTTTGCACTGTGCTGAGAGGTTTTCAACTGGACATTGCACTGTGCTGATAGGTTCTCAACTGGACATTGCACAGAGCGGAGTGTACTCAACGATTAATTGCCCTTCAAGTAGCATGCATCGGTGCATTTGCAAAACATAGCGCATCATACGTGCTCAGGACTCTCTCGGGAACCTGTGGGTTGTTGGAGGTGGTAGTCCACCAGGATTCCACTACCAGCTCGACACTGCACTGCGCCTAGTGTAATCAACTCAGCGCAGCAAAGAGTCGAGAGTGCACATCTCAGCATTATCCAGAGCTTAGTCTTCACAACTCGACAATGCATCTCGCAAACAAATGTGCCACTCTGCCTTTATTGAAATGTGAAACACGACGAACGGGACGCGAACGGTATTTCTTCGGAGTCTCGTATGTTGGTGGAGATTGTAAAAGTCTCCTTAGAATTGTTTTGACTCGGCACTCGGCCATTCACACCTTCGACCGAATGCATCTTGAATGTCTCTGTTGTCGGGAAGGGGCCTTACACCTGTCGAACTTTTGTCCGGAGTGCGAAGGAAAGGAACAGGATCCCTTCTTCCCTAACGCCCCCACCCCCACCCCAAATCACCCCGCTACTATTAATAAAGAATCCTCAAGAGCTAATTGCTCGGGAAGACTGATCATTATAATAAAGAATACGAAGAAGAAGAAGAAGAAGAAGAAGAAGAAGAAGAAGAAGAAGAAGATGAAGAAGAATAAGAAGAAGAAGAACTGGACAAAACCTTGGATTTTTTCCCCTATTACTTTTCCGCTGGTGTCAATTTCTACAATTTATTGACATATTTTGATCTAACCATATTACATTTTACGTACATATATTACATAGAAACGGAGAAGATATAGTGTATCGGACAACTACTTGAAAAAGATTCAATCAAATCTACCAGCTGAGCTGTCTGAACACCAGACAAATGGGTTACAGAGCAAAAGGGATACCACGTAAAAAGTTGTGTAGATGACGTCAGTGAGATCCTGAAAAAATACGTCAGGACAACAGCAGTGACCACACATCAGGCACACGAAAGAAAACAACATCTCCCTACCTCGTCTAACGATACAACTAGATAGAAGTATAATAGTAAGGTCAATCACACTTTTCTACCTTTTAAAACATTTGTTTATCGACTATAATCCATTTTTTCTCTAACGATGACATCATTTTTTCTGGCTTTGGAAAAAATAGATTTAGTCGTTAAAAAATTAATTTGTCCTTATTTGAAGCCGATGTCACCCCTTTGTGATGAACCTCAACTTGCGGGCCACATAAACACGCATGCAGTCTGCTGGTTGCGTGTTTTGGACCGTTTTTTAATGGCGAAGGTCACAACACGTGAATAGAAGGATTTGATAGCAATAAATGAGAGTTTTGTGGCTGAGAGATATCGCCAGTCTAGCCACAGGGAACGAGATGATGGGCAATAACGCTTAACGAGAAGTAGAACATGATGGAGAGGTTGAAGACCAACTGGTAATAGAAAGGCAACAGGGAGAAAACATCAAATACAAGATAAAAATTGTTAGTCTGAACGTAAATATAACGGTCAGAGATACAATTTATGCGATCTATATCACAGAAAAACATGCAATGGGAGGACGGGACACTTCGTATCTATCTATTTTTTAAACATTTACTAGTTGTTTACGTGATTTTTGATAAAGCTCTCGATGAAGTCTGGAAACACGGATTGGAAGTCAAGCTGCCTAGAAGCAATGTTTGTGAAAAAATGTTCAAATGGATCACTCACTCTCTTGATAACAGAACCGCTAGAGTTCACGTTCAAGGACAGTGTATCATAAAGATAACTTTGGAACAGCGGAAACCCACAAAGGGCAGTTCTGTCCCCTACATTGTTCCTGAATTACATAAATTATAAAGTAGATACAATTCCGAAAGTGCACAAGTTCTGCTGTTGCAGATGATTTAAAATTAACCTTGTAGATTTCTGAAGCACAAAAACATCACAACAACACGAATTCAAGTGCAGGAGGCTGTGACCTTACTGGAAAATTGGGTTAGAGCATATGTTACCAAAAAGAAAAAAAAACAATCAACACATGCAATATGTTCTTCGCAAATAAGCCACAGAGATCTAAAAGAAGTTGTACTGGAAACAATTTGCAATTGGAAGAAAACGAAAACTATTTAAGTATTACCCATACTGCCTCTTCTTACCTGGAAAACACATACAGGGATAAAACAGATGCTTCAAGGCAAAGAATGTCAATGCAGAAAGAGGTTGATAGTACAACTTTAGGAGCATAAAAGTGTATTAAAGATGATGCACACTAGACGTAAACATAACAAAAAGAATATGATGGTTGGGAACATTGACAAGAAACTATGTATGCAAATAACAATAAGAGGTGAACTACTGGAACAGGTAAATTCTCAGTTAGACAGTTACGGTATTTTTGCCCTATAACAAGACATACCACTTTGTTGAAGATCATACTAGAGGGCAAGGTGGAAGGCGTCCAAGAGGCAGACAATCTTATAATGGGTTGATAACATAAGGCGATGGAATGGAAAGGAACCCTGTCAGATTGCACCCTTACGGCAAGAGATAGAGTTCACTGAAGATCCGTTGTAACTGACCTTCAATGCGGAGAAAGCACTTGAACTGAATTGAAATGAACACTAGAATATAACATAGCAGCAGGGGCAACTAAATTCAAATCAACCGCTAACAAAATAAATCGAGTTCTAACCAAGAAATGCGAATCAAAACGGGGAGACCTGGCATAGAGGGGGGGGGGGTGGGGGGGGGCAACATCCATCAGTTACTACAACAGATTGTGAACACGCTATCAATGAAAGCCAGAAGGAGCAGCAGGGAATATAAGCAAAGTTAGAGATTTGAAAAAGATATACATAGGAATAAACAAGCGGAACAACTGTGTAAGATTATGCAAACAAAGGGGAGGACATATCATATAATTCTAATATTACCAATAAAATCCATGCCTTTTACCAATAAAACCCATGCACGGTACAAATAAAATCCATGAAGAATACAAATAAAATCCATTTAGAATACAAATAATATCCATTCACACTACAAATAAAATCCATTCAGAATACAATTAAAACCCATGTACACTACAAATAAAACCCATGTACACTACACATAATATCCATTCAGAATACAAATAAAACCAATGCCATTAGCAATAAAACCGATGCCATTTACCAATAAAACCCATGCACACTAGAAATAAAACCCTTGTACACTAAAAATAAAATCCATGTAGAATACAAATAAAATCAATGTAAACTTCAAATAAAATCCATGAACAATACAAATAAAATCCATGCAGAATGCAAATAAAATCGATGCAGAATACAAATAAAATCCATGCACACTACAAATAAAATCCATGCACACTACAAATAAAATCCATGCAGACTACATATAAAACCCACTCAGATTACGAATAAAACCCATACCCATTGCTTTGTTGATTCCCACATTGAGAAAACAGAGATTTGTCAGATCTGACAGAATGCATCCATTGTGAGAAACTGAAAGAAGAGGCATAACTGGAAAACATTGACAGAATCACTACACATTCAACAGCTAAACCCATGCATATATATGAGAGGCGTTCAAGTAAAAGCAGGACTTTACTTTTGTAAAGAAAGAAAAATATTTTAAAGAAGTCAAAATGTAATTTATTTTCAATATTATCTCCTGCAAAATGTATGCACTTATATCAGAATTTCAGTACTGTTTGAAACGTTTAAGCGGAGAAAAGATCTGTGGGTATGTCTGAGCCACTCCAGGACAACGTGTTTCACTTCGTCATCAGTGCTGAAATGCTGACCTCCAAACAGGAATTCTTTTAGAATCAGTATATTTTGCCTGACCTTACGTGTTTGATCAGTAAGTTTTGCCCGACCTTGACTAACGTGTTTAATAAGTATATTTTGTCTGACGCGTATGATGAGTATATTTTCCTGACCTTGACTAACGTGTTTCATCAGTATGTTTTCCTGACCTTGACTAACGTGTTTGATCAGTATGTTTTGCTTGTCCAGACGTTAGTTTTTCTCACATGTGAAGTGTTAAAGACTTTGACGTACTAAGCCTCAACCTTTCAAGAGTAGCGGTGACTAATTCCAATCATTGGTGCTTTTCCTTTCCTACTGGTATATACTGATTAGATTCACATTTATGGGGGTCGAAGATGTAACACAGTGAATATAATGACAGCAGCAAGCAGATGTTTGCACCAGACACATCAAAACAGAGCTGACCACTTTAAGGTCCGGCCCTGGAAACAACCTGAAATAGTGTAGTCTAGTTAGGAGATAAAAACAATAATATTTATAGCAATAATAATAGAAGAAGCAATAGAAGAAGAAGAAGAAGAAGAAGAAGAAGAAGAAGAAGACGAAGAAGATGAAGAAGAAGAAGTTGAAGAAGAAACAGAAGAAGAAGAAAAAGCAAGTAGCAGAAAGATAATAAGCCGGTCATCACAGAAGACGTAAGAGGATGTATAAACATGTAGATGAAACACAAACTAAAAACACCCATCTACAACAGGACGTTATTCGACATATCTTTAAACTACAACACATCGTCCTTGTCAGGATAAACGCAAGAAAAAAAAAGAATAACTAGAAGATCCACAGTTAGGTGGACAGAAGCAGGGTGATATTTGGAATCAAACCCCGTATCTTTGCTGGGAAAAGGCAAGCAGCCTGTCTCTTTTCTACTCTGATGTAAGTAATACATAGGTAAAAGAATATGTCGTGTGTGGCTGAGCCATGTGGATACGAAGGGCATGTATAGAAACGAAACTGGAATAAATTGTGTCACTAGTCGACTCATAACAGAGAAGAGACCTTTGGTAATATGGGATGCCTCGACGATCTTATAGGTTACATGAAATAATAATAATAATAATGATAACAACAATAATCATCATTATCATGTGGCATGTCCTTTATAGAATGTCGCTCCCATCACAGTCTGTTTGAAAGAAACTCTTTCCCTTACCAAAACTGCAGCCTCCGCCACAGTCATTCCCAGGCATTCCTGGATATCTTTGTGTTATCGTCTTCTCGGCCTACCCCTGCCTCTTTTACATGTTATCATACCTTCCATCACTGTTCTCTCAAGACCGTTGCGTCTCTTGATGTGACCACAGTGTTTACATTTGCTGAACAAAATGGAATTGATAAACCAGTTCTTCTCTATGTTCTTGCCGAAATAATACAAATACGAAATAAAATAATAATAATACAAATGTTAATAGTAGTTGAAAGAATAACAATATAAATATAACAAACATATTAATAACCACAATAGTAATAATAAAAACAACAATAAGAAGAGCAATAACAATAACAAAAACAACATTAATGACAATAATAAGCATACGAATAATAACACAATTAATAATAATAACGAGAACATTAACATAATTGATAACACAGTAACTGTACTAATACTAATTGTTATTATTATTTCAAAATTAATGTTAATAATTATAGCAATATTTATAATAATAACATACAAATAATAAAAACGATTATAACAATATTAATACCAGTAATAAAAATAACAACGCAATAGTAATACCAATATTAATAATAACATCAATAAAATCTTACTAATATTAACAGCTATAATAATATTTATGATAATGATAATAATAACACTTTAATAATAACAACTATAATTATAACAATAATAATAAGAAGAAGCAAAAGAAGATAAATAAGAAGAAGAAGAAGAAGAAGAAGAAGAAAAGAAGAAGAAGAAGAAGAAGAAGAAAAAAAAAAGCAAGAAGCAGAAAAATAAAAAGCCGGTCAATTATAGAAGTCGTAAGAGGATGCATAAATATGTTGATGAATGGCTAATCAAATTATCAGCTCTTCTAGCACGCAGATGTTTCCCAGGTAAGTGTTTTAATGTATTCATTATTTCTTGCATGATTTGTTAGTTAATCGTGTGTTTTCTTTCTGCTGTTCCTCGTGAGAATCTTTTAGTCCTCCGTGTGCATGTTTCAACCTGGTGTCTTATCCCTACTTGTGATTTATTTCTTCGCTTTGTTTTTATTTGTTGACATTCTCATGTGTTATTAGTGTTTTGTCTCTGATAAAGTTCTTTCTGACTAATTTAGTTTTCGTTATGTTTATATTCCTCTTCTTCTCCTTTTCCTGTTTTTCTTTTTTTTTTTCTTTTTCTTCTTCTTGTACTTGTTTGTATCATTCTTCTTTTCTTTGTCGCCATCTTCTTCATCATCCACTTTCGCCCTGACAATGTAATTTTGGCGTAGTGTTGTAGTTTAGTTACAATCCTCCATCGTTTACAGTGTGCTGGTCTGCAGACAGGGTAAACCAAGTTGCTTCAAGAGACAGACTCCACAACGTTTGAGGCGAAATCAAGTGCAACAATTGATAGAACAGTCCTCAGAATACTATGAACCGAATAAAAAAGAATACTCCCATACTACAAGAGTTGGGCATAGAGCAGAACTGGTTCATAAATTACTTCATAAACTGAAAATGTAAATACTTTGACCACATCAAAAGACACAATGGTCTCGAGAGAACGGTGATGAAAGCTATTGGGCCAGACAAGAGAGGCAGAGAAAAACGACGATAACAATGGCACAAAGATGTCAAGGATGCTTGGGCATGAATCTGGAACAGGCTGGAGCTTTAGCAAGAGATCGAGTTTCTTTCAGACGGACTGTGATGAGTCCGACGTTCTGCAAAGGACATGCTACATGAGGATGATGATGTACGTATATGTGTTTGTGTTTCTGCGAACCTTGGGTTTGCTGAGTAGTTACTTATCTACAATGTTATAACATGTATCCACACTACGGCACGACTACACACAGTAAATAACACAATAAACACTCTCCAACAAAATATGGCATATTTCATAACAATAATCAACAGAAACAATATTAGCATAAAGAACAAAATACATCAGAAGTAAATAATCATAATATTCATTCTTACTACAACGGAGGTTTTAAGCCTTAGATTTTGGATATTTCCTCCAACTAATAAAACCAAGTTCTTGCTCTCCAGTCTGTTGAGTTCATCTTTGCCGAGTATTGTACAGTCTCAAGCAACTTCATGGCTGTCCAATGGGTTTCTGTTGGTTGTCTGACTTAGCTATCACTCTAATTTGGATCTACTTCTAACAAGTTGTTATTGGACGAATAACCCCAAATTCCTGTCACTCTAAATTACGTAGCAGGCCGTGATGGCCTCTGGCTGTCACCAACCCCCCACTACGCTAAATCGGAAAGCCAGAGGGATCAGCTCCGAACCTCCAATTGTACTAGACACATTCTTCCCCCTAATCCCTCGTTTCCTTTGTCAACTTAGTGTCGAGACGGTGAGTGACCTTGGCACACATTCAGGTAACATTTGTTCCCAGATTCACCGCGCCCATTACCCCTGCCCTTAACGCCCATGTTACACTGACTACGTCCCGTCGCTAGCGTGATGTAAATTCTCTATCGAGACTGACAGCATGCACTCAATCAGTAGTAGTTTACAACGAGGCTGCGATTTGTCTGTCTATTGGTCCAACACATCCCATTTCAACTACCTTTATTTGGGTACTGGTTTGCATTCCAACTGCGATCAATATTCTCTTAGCAAGGCTACAATTATCCTGCCCATGTCCAAGGCCGCCTATTGAAGGCAGAAAGGAGTCTTGGTAATACCTGGTTCACCGACCTAGATACTAGCAGCCAGCTATAAGTCGTTGACCGCTGCCAGCTATTAATTTTCGAGCGCGCTGTCTGAGCGGAGAATGCTTTCTGTTTTTAAACAAAATGCTAAACATATCCGCCTAAACCATTTCTTTGCAGATTGCGTTGGTTTTCTTCAAACCCTAATCCTGCCTTCATATGCTGCCTCGCTACACGTTCATTCATAAATACGTGATCCTTTCTGGCTTTATTAAAGCGAGTCTCTAGACACATACGTTATTACATCGCCACCTTGCCTTTGCAAAGTAGGGTGTGTCCTTACAGTCTAATTAGCTTTTTTCAAATAGTTATGCCAGTGGTAGTACAGCTGTCCTACAAAGAGCACTGCCGCTAGCAGAATGCCTGCATGATCTTTCAATGTTAAGCCAAGTAGGTCAAAGATTATGGATCAGGCAGAGACATAAACTCCCTGTCTACGGGCACGATAGACTAAATGACTTGCTGAGTGCAATAAACCAGACTTCGAGCACTTGTTGAAATCGAATACACTAACTCACATGCCTTACTAAACAGTGTAGCACAATCTCTAATAAAGAAAACGCATACAAAGATATATGGTTAAAAGGTAATCGAACTACATACCGAAATCCCAGATAATAGACATTTTATTGGCAACCTTTTCGCGCAGTCTATTCCAAATCTTGCTCTCTGGGTCACAATAAGGTCACGTTCGAACAACGTGACATGAAAGGTCACAGTTGAGGTTACTTTATTGATTGTATTACTTCTGTTTGACTGAAGTTGTACACGGAATTAAATTTGACTCCTTTCGCTTGATAACCTGTGATTCGTACACTTAATTCAAGGTTAGCAATACGGCAGAACTTTTAGATGAAAAAACAAAATTGAGAATGGATTTCACTGGAACAAACTAGGTATTGAGTGCTGTAGTTGTAGATATTGATTTTAATAATGTTATAGAAACAACTCCACCAGTTCGATAAGCTCAATGGGGCTAGATACTGAAAATATCAATGGCTGTAATTTGTTGAATGATCACCACTATCTTCATATCTGTTGAACGTTCTTCTGTATGTGTATATAAGCACATTGCATATTTACAGAATCTTGGGCACTACTACAGTAAATAAAAACATGCACAGGTAACGGTTCAGCGAACAGATCAGGACAAAACTAAAACGAAAAATATGTTACGGCTACAATGCTTTCGGTAAGTAAAAAAACTATTAGAATTAATAAATCACGACCAAAAAAAAAACAAGAAACATATTTGATGTATAGATGACACATTTTGAATTCGCAGACATTACTAGGAAGTGATCAGGTGCGTGGGATTCAAGGCATGTCAGTTATGACAAATGTCATTAATGACAAAGAGTAGACCAAATAAAAATGGTCAATGTGATTACAAGTGGTCAGTATTAGTTTTAGGTATAGTTGACCTGTTTATCTACAGGGACAGATGCCCTTGTGCAGGTCCCAGCACTGGACTGAGATGGATGTAGCGGTAATGAAGATTTCCTGCTTAGCGGACTAGATTTGAGCAGCTTATTACTCTGCTGCGTTGGGACAAGTACTGTGAAGGGTGGTTAACCGATATGTGCCTCCATGTTAATAGACTCAAACAAAAGAGCAAAGTAGATCCGCGGCTTGTAAGGCGCCATCTATGCTGCTGGTAACAAACCACCCAATAATGGCCGGTGTTATAACATGCCATACAGTTAGTCGCCTCTTTCGACATTCTCTCTCTGGAGCAGTGGTGCCATTTTTGTCGTGTCATACAAAAAGACATCGGCTGACCACTCTGTATGATTAGAAGTATAAGAATATACATAACAAAAATATGCGCACGTAGAATAAGTTGATCAAAATATTCTAGGGCGGTTTGAAAAGATTTGTCTCAAGCGCCATAACTGTGACACCCGTGCACAGAGCCACGTGACACCTATGTGAAAATAATATATAATAACGTGACTATAGGAGAAGACATGAGCCTAGAAGGTGATGCATGGGCACAGCAGACAGTAAAAATGGACACATACATAGAAATACGGTTGAAACAACGTTCTGTGTTTGAGTTCCTGACGACAGAAGGTTGGTGTGCCCATCAACATCCATCGAAAACCCACTCCGGTATATTGTGACCCCTGTCTGGATGTCAGTACTGAGAAGAATGAAGACGGAAGGAAGGACTACAATCCAGCCACGACTAACCTGCTTGATAAGACTCATAGAATTGACAACGATGGCGTCTGCTCAAAGGAGATCAGAAGAAGAGTGACAATGGTAATCCAGAGGTTTCCCAACATGAGGAAACTATAGCAGTTTCCAGCAAAATAACGAAAGTGAAAATGTTGAGATCTTGTATTTTTTTTCCGTAGAACCATACGTATGTGAAACATGAACAATTACCCAAATCTCAAGGAAGAGAATCAAGTCCTGTGAGTCTAAACGTTATAGAACAGTCCTCAGAATACTATGAACCGAATAAAAAAGAATACTCCCATACTACAAGAGTTGGGCATAGAGCAGAACTGGTTCATAAATTACTTCATAAACTGAAAATGTAAATACTTTGACCACATCAAAAGACACAATGGTCTTGAGAGAACGGTGATGAAAGCTATTGGACCAGACAAGAGAGGCAGAGAAAAACGACGATAACAATGGCACAAAGATGTCAAGGATGCTTGGGCATGAATCTGGAACAGGCTGGAGCTTTAGCAAGAGATCGAGTTTCTTTCAGACGGACTGTGATGAGTCCGACGTTCTGCAAAGGACATGCTACATGAGGATGATGATGTACATATATGTATTTGTGTTTGTGTATGTGTGTGTGTGTGTGGTGGCTAAACAGCTTTCATATGAGGTGCTTGTAAGGAATCCTGGGAATTGGATAACAGAACAAGATCACCAACGCAGAGGTGTTGGAGAGAACATTGCACTATCACGTCATTGTAATGTTCAGTCTTAGAAAACTCAGATGGCTGGGACACACTCGGAGAATGGAGGATGGCAGAATTCTAAAGGATCTTTTCTATGTGGAATTACAGTTAGGGAAAAGCTCTCGAAGTCGGCCATTACTTTGATACAAGGATGTGTGCTAAAAGATAATAAATAAATGATGGTTCGATTTGAAATTGTAATAGGACGCAAAGGTTCGAAATGCATGGAATGGCAGGTTCAAGACTGAATTACAGACAAATGAGATTCTGATTGCAGATAGGTTCAGGACTTGGCGTTGAGAGAAAAGACACCACACCCTGCGATGACTTCCCTTTCACATTCTGTGGAAGACGCTTCTCTGCTCGGGTTGGTTTCGCTATGGATTGAAAAGTCACATCCGTTTTGTTCAAATTGCTGTCGACTGATATATGCAAAGTTTGTGTTTGTTTGTATCTGGGTGTGTGTGTGTGTATGTGTGTGTATGTGTGCTTCTTGACATATGTGTGTTTTGGGTTCATGTTTTCGTCTGTATTTTGTCCTGGATGGGATTGTTGTGGTTGTTACTAAGCTTTTTGTTTTATGTTGCTGAAACTGAAATAGTTCTGATATATGGACACCTATCCATCGACTGTTTCCACGTGTGCATTTTTTATTTATATTTATTCTACGTGAATGAATTTTGACCCTGTCTTGTTTCGTCTATTCTTTTACATAACTGATATTTTTTTTATATCTGGCCTTTTTGCTGGTAATGGCTGCCAACTCTGTTAATTGTTTTAGTTTGTTTATAATCCTTGATAAATTCTTTGTGTCTGCAGCGTATGCTTATAAATTGTGTTTGTCTTGGTGATGGTATTGAGTCCTTATTTATACATGTTTGTATCGAATATGTGTGTACTGACCTATATAATTAAATGTTATGTACGTAGTTCCAACCTACAAAGGGTTAGAGTCGGGTTGGGAGGCAGCGCTTAAGAAGGGATTGGTCAAGCTCTTTCATAGCACATTTATGTATGCTTCCATTTACATGAATTCATCCATCGATACATTCATGCGAAGACCCATTCAGGTTTTCACTCATACATTCATTTATACATCCAACAACGTCATCACCCATCCACGCATTCGTCTATGCATATCTCCATTCTCCATGCATCCATTCATAGATTCGTTCGTTCATCCATTCTTCTTCTTCTTCTTCTGCGTACACAGTCAGACAGTAACCATTATTTTTTCGAAAAAAGCGGCGGTCATCCTGAGGCTCTCGCTACTGCCATAGAGCTTGTCTTGCAGTTCCACTGGTAATGGCCACATCTGCTCTCTCTGATCCTCGTATGTCGGGCAGTTCTGCAGCAGATGTTCAGTGGTCATTTTACCAGTACCGCACGGGCATTCGTCGGTGCTCCCTATCTTCAATTTGTTGAATAGGTGGTACCTCAGTCTGTTGTGGCCAGTGCGAAGTCTGAAGACAACGACCTGCTCTCTTCGGTTCAACTGGTAATAGGCATCGTTTTTGGTGTAACCAGTATGCTCGGTTTCCCATTTGGTCATGTATCTGGCTTTGATAAGCCATTTTGACTCTTCGTACGTCATACTGGTATCTGTTTGTGGTAGTCTAGCACCTTCTTTTGCCAGTCTGTCTGCCTCCTCGTTGCCTTGGATGTTGCAGTGTGCCGGGACCCACTGTACCACTACCCTTTTTGGTGCGGACTGCTGGCACAGTTTGCAGAGTGCTGCTCTTAAGTCATTAAGCTCAGTGTTTTTCTGGCTTTTTAGCGCTGTGACTACGGCGAGAGCATCTGTCAGCAGGACTATATGGCTCTCATTTTCACTGTGTGTCACCATTTCTTCCACTGCCGCCCTCAGTGCCTCTGCCTCCGCTCTGAAATTGCTTGTGTACTTACCAGTAGCGAATGACAGTGTTATTTTTCTGCCATTTGGTAGGTTCAGGAATGCTCCTGCCCCTCCGTTCTGTGTAGTGTTTGTTACAGAACCGTCGGTGTATGCATGGGTCCAGTCCATGCTTGGGTAGCTTTTCGTTATGAAGCTTAGGGTAGTGTCTCTCCTTTCTTTTTCAGTCTGGCAGTTTTTGTTTGCAATACCTGGTATATTTTCTACCACCTCTGGAAATATATCCTGCTCCAGGTAGGTTTTCGTACAGTAGTGATGGGTTTTGGTGTTGTTTGTGCGTTTATGGGATCTTCGTGCATCTTTGCTTTGGCTATTTCTGCAAAGTTTCTCCGCTTTAGTTTCCCATTTCCCAAATTGTTTAGTCTTTGGTACATTGGGTGGTCCGTCAGTCTTCGGAGTTTCTCTGACTGCAACTGGGCTCTGCAGTCTCTTCTATCGGTCATGGATTGCAGTTTTGTAATCTTTTCAAGTTCTACAATTGGCGTTGACTTCATGCCACCTGTTATAATTCTCATGGCTTGGTTTTGAAGTTTGTTAACTTTATCGAAGTTCGCCTTCGCTGCTGTTGTCCATGCCGCAATGCCATACTTGAGAACTGGTCTCACTCTTCCAGTGTACAATTTCTTTAGTATGCCTTCGTCTGCTCCCCAGCTTGTGCCAGCAAGTTTCCTCATGATTGCCATTCTTTCTCTGGCTTTCATTCGGTTTCTCTCAATCTGACTTTTCCATGTCATGCGCCGATCAAATGTGACTCCCGGATGGGTTGGGTTGTCGTTTGGCTGCAGGATTTTGCCAATTAGACTTAATTTGGTACTTTGGGGTTTTAATGAAAGCGAGAATATTGTGCACGTGGTTTTCTCCTCGTTTATTTTGACCAGCCATGAGTTCGCCCACTCTTCCAGCGATGTTAGGGCCGTCTGCATCCGATTTCTTGCTATGGTGAGATTCTTTTCAGAGGTCCACATAGCCAGATCGTCTGCAAACATTGAGCTATGGACTCTTCTTGGTATATTCTCTGTAATATCGTTTATATATACCAGGAAGAGTGTGGGTGACAGTACTCCCCCTTGGGGTACTCCCTGCTCGAGTGTCACCTTTTTGCTCATCTGCCCTTGTACTTGGACTCTGGCCGTTCTTTGTTTGAGGTAGTGGTTGATCCACTTGTACATTTTCCCACACACATCACTTCTTCTTAGCTTGACTCTAAGTCCATCTTTCCAGACTTTGTCAAATGCCTTTTCCAGATCCACCCAAACAGCTACTGTGTATTTCTGTGCCTGGTAGGCATCTTCTATCTCCTGGGCTATGAGGATGACCTGGTCCTCAGTGGATCTGTGCTGTCTAAAGCCGGCTTGCTGTGGAATTAGTATTCGTTTTTCTTCCAGATGCCACATCAGTCTGGTGTTTATCATCCGTTCCATCAGCTTGCCGACACAGCTCAGTAGGCTGATGGGCCTGTATCCATTTGGATCTGTTTTATCCTTTCCTGTTTTTGGTACTGGTACCAGTATTGCATCGTTTCATGCCTGGGGTACAATACCCCTTTTCCAGCTTTGGTTCAGGACTGACAGTAGTTTCCTCTTCGCTGTTTGGCCCAGCCCCATCAGCATTTCGTTTGTTATCCCATCTTTTCCGGGAGATTTCCTTTTCTTTAGTGTTCTCATAGCCTCTTCCATTTCGCGCATTGTTAGTTTGGCCATCATGTGGTCTTCGGGAGCCGTATTTATGTTTTCGTGTCCTTTTAGCTTTTCGCTAATGTCTGTATGCTTTTCTGCAGGGACCTCGATGTGGTTTGCTCTGGCATAGTGATCGACAAAGGCGTTTGCGGCTTTCTTACCTGTGATCAAGTTCTCGCCCTGCTTGATAGTAATTTGTTTATTTGGCGGGGTTTCGTCGTTCATGGCTCTGACTAGTTTCCATAGCTTGTTCCCGTCTTTGTCCAGGTTTAGACTTTCCGTTTTATCTTTCCAGCTTTCTCTTGCTGTTTATTTGAGAGTGTGTTTGTACTTCGCCGCAGCGGCTTTGAGGGCGATGTTTGCCTCCATGGATTTTTCTCGTTCTGCCATGTTCCTAGCATTTGTTACTGCATCTTCCACTTTCTGTAACTTATCATTCCAGTAGGGCTTATAGTTTTTCCTAGCTCCTCTTGGGATGGTTTCAGTGGCGGCTTGCATTATTGCCTTGCTTAGGCTCTCTACCATGGGCTTCATTTTGGTGTTTCGTGTGTTGATGGTTTCACACAGCCCATCTGTCAGGATTGCAAATCTGTCCCAGTCGGCTCGTTTGTAATTCCAACGTGGGAGCGGTTTTGTTTCCTGTGGGCCTACTTCCATGTCAATGGTTAGCCTGATCGGCCTGTGGTCGCTACCTGCCAGTTGGTTTAGCACCTGGCGGTCTATTTTATGGTGTATGTCCTGTGTGGAGAAGGCCAAATCTGGAGTCGAAGGGGTATGCCATGTTCTTGAATAGAAGCTAGGGCTATCCTCCGGCCTATTGATTAGGGAGAGATTTGCATCTATCTCCCAATCTTCCACTTCGTCACCTCTGCTGTCTGTGTCAGAGTATCCCCATCTCTCCGAGTGGCTGTTGAAATCTCCAACTACTATGCAGTTGGAGTCTCTGACCTCCATACTCGAGAGCGATAGGTCTCTGTTTGGTGGTCCGTACAGATTGAAAATGCGGAGCTTCGTCTCTTGAGCCATTATGTCAACTCCTACAATTTCAGCTTGTCCGGTGTGATTGACAGATACCGCGCTACTCGGTATGCAGTTTCTGGTCAGTATCAGGACCCCTCCTTTGTGGCCTTCTCTATCTAGACGGAAGGTCTGATATCCTCTGATTGAGAATTTATGGTTATTGTTGAGGTGCGTTTCCTGGATACATGCCACGTCAATCTTACCTTCATGCAGGTGGTGTGTTAGGGAAAGTTTTTTGTTAATGACTCCCTCCGCATTCCACTGTAGTATCTTGAGGTTTTGGCCAATAGAAGTTGCCCCATAGCCATGTGCCTTGACTCCACGACACATGGGTGGGTGACCACCAGTAGTCAAGGGTGGGCCGTTTTCGAGGCGTGGGGCCCGGCACTATCGCTGCCTGGCGGGACTCCGCAGGATGAGCGCCATGCGTTTTTCTAATAGGTTGTACTGCCATCATACTGTGATTTACGTTGCACTGTTTTGTTAGGCTTGCGGCCCCGTGCATCCGATTTCAACAGGCGTTTCTGTAGGGATGCCCTCCTTAGCCTTTGGCTGTCCCCAGCCTATCTGCAAGGCAGCAGTTGTTTATGATCAGAGTTTTCTCTCTTATGGAAGTTATCTTACCAGACTATCGAGTCTTCACTACTCGTGTCTATAGGGTGCAATGATGATATGTGATGATATATGAGATGGACTGGTTTACCCGGAAGAGAGGCAGTCCAGTGTGTCTGTATCCCAGGATCGTCACGTCCTGCCAGGAACGTAGCATTTTCATGTGAGTGGGGTATCTCTTTCTCCCTTTATTTTCTTGGCTTCTATGCAGAGATGGTGCGCCTAGCACTCCCCGCCACCTGGGGTGTTGACACAGTGGGGCAGGTGTGCAATGTCCGCTGGGGTGCATCTCTTCTGCGTCCAGTATGATAGTTATATGGCTGATAACGTACAGAGGTAGATATCGTAGCCGGAGTTCATTCAGCCAGAGGACAAGCCTGGAGATGTCACAGAGATGTTGTTTGCCTGATGTGCGGACAACTCTCATGGTCAGTGGTTGAGTCTTGACAGTTCACAGTGAGGTGGCTGCTCTACTGTTTTCGACACCCCGACTAGGTACTAAGTCTTTGGTTGGTGTTTTCGCACCCCATCGCCGTATAGGGTGAGTATCAAGCAGGTTCATCCATTCTAGCAGCTAACATTCATTAAGACAAAGGTCCATACATCAATTTACATCGATCCATACATCCATCACGAAATATATAAATCCATCTACCGTATGGGTCATCCACCCCTTAACGTATCCACTCATAGAACACGTTTCAATACATCCATTCAAGTATCCATGAATTCGTGGTTCCAAACACGAACCCATGAATACATCCATCTATTTGACGAGCAATCATCCATTCATCCATAAATAAAATTGTCCATTTACGAAGCTATCCATGCGATTTAATAATAGCTGTCCATCGTTGTCGATGAGGACCACCGACATCATCCTTGTCACAGATTTCCCTGTTGGGTGTGGGTGCGCATGTGGCTAAACAGGCCAATGCTGGCACGAAAACATCTGCTATATATCGGGCACACGAGGTTTGTAGAAGGTGATGGTGTTCCCGCTGTTCGGGATTTCCAGGTCTCGCGTCTGCCCTGGGCTTTCACAACACGGTCATCTTCGCCGGTAGCTACACCCAATTTGACTGCGCTTCTCCAGTCAGATCTGTTTTGCGCAAGACATTCTCAGGTGTCGATGTCTTTCTGGCAACTTTTCAGTGAGTCCTTCAGACCGTCTTTAAAACGTTTCTTTGAGCGCCCTCTCTCGCGCCCTCCCTCTCTCAGCTCGCCGTAGAGAAGCTTTTTTGGGAGCCGCTCGTCTGACACCCGGACGGGGTGTCCGGCCCATCGTAGTCGTGCTTTTTATAGCAGTGCACGGAAGCTGGGCATGTTTGCCCCCGAGAGAACCTCGATGTCAGTGACACGATCTTGCCATCGGATGTGGAATATTCGCCTCAGGCAATCTGTGTGGAAGTGGTTTAACCTACTTTCATGCCCAGAGTATACAGTCCAGCTTTTGCAAGCGTATAGTAGGGTTGGAATGATGGTTGCACTGTAGACTTTGAGTTTGGTCTTGACGCTGATGTCAAGACGTGCCCAGACCATTGAGCGCATTCTACCAAAGGCTGTGCTGGCCTTTGCTATTCTGCTTGCCACCTGATCGTCTAGGCTGACAGATCTCGACAGAGTGTTGCCCAGATATGTGAATTTGTCTATGACATTCAGCGTCTGCCCGCTGACTGTAGTCTCTGATTTTGTGTACGGCATGCCTGGTGCTGGTATGTACATGACATCTGTTTTTTTGGGGCATTTATGCTCAGGCCAAAATTTTCGCATTTGGCAGAGAACCGGCCCATTCCAACCTGCATATTCAGTTCTTAGTTGCTCATTACAGCGCTGTGGTCAGCAAATTAAAGTTCCCTGATTATGTCGCTAGACACTTCGGTTTTGGCCTTCATTCTTCTAGGATTGAGTAACTTGCCATCTGTGCGGTACGTTATGGGTATTCCAAGCTCCAGTGATCTGAAGGCGTCTGTCATCGTGGCCGCGGACATCATGATGAACAAGGTCGGGGCGAGTACACATCCTTGTTCTTCTCCGTTTGATACTAGAAACGTTTTAGAGATTGCTCCGCTGTCCAGTACACGAGCACACATGCCTTCGTGTAGCTGTTTCACCATAGTTATGAACTTGTTGGGGCAGCCAAACTTGGATATTCTCATCCACATTCCTCCCCTGTCTACTGTTTCAAATGCCTTTGTCAAATCAATAAATGTGGTTTACAAGGCCTAATTTTGTTCCCGACACTTCTCTTGTACTTGGCGAGCGGCAAAAATCATGTCCACTGTTTATCTTCCGGCTCTGAATCCACATTGGCTTTCTGGGAGGTGGTGGCTTTGTTCAATGTGTTTGTTGAGCATGTTTAGCAGTAAGCGCGTTATGATCTTATCTGCTACGGAGAGTAGCGATACTCCACGATGATTGTCGCATTCCTGACGGTTGCCTTTTCTCTTGTACAGGTGAACGATTGAGGCGAAATTTTTCCTTCAGCCCACATGTGTCAGAAAAGTTCAGTGATCCTTCTGGTGAGGGATGGGCAAGCTGTCTTATATACCTCTGCATCAGCTCCTGGAGCTTTCCCTATAGATAGTGAACTGATTGCCCTGTCGACTTCCTCCTCAGTGATGACTTCATCCAACGCCAGGTTCAGTTCCACCTGCGGCATTCGCCGGATGGCCTCTTCATTTATGGACGATGGGTGGTTTAATATTTTGCAGAAGTGGTTGCCCATCTGTCTAGAATCTGAACCTTATCTGTTAGCAGTGTCCCATCCGCACTGTGAACTGGAGTATTACTAGAGGGCTGCGGGCCGTAGAGAGCTTTCAGTGCCTCGTGCTTTCAGTGTCATGACGCTCGGCGAACATCTCAATTTCGTCAGCTCTTTTGCTGAGCCAGGAGTCTTGCATCTCTCTAAGCCTGGTCTGGACAGCTTTGCGAGCAGTATTGAAGGAGCTTTTGCTGCCGGAGATGGTGTGCCCCTCTGGTATACCATGCGATTTACACGCATCTTAATTCCATATGTAAGTCTAGATTGCCAAAGTTTTAGAGTTTGCGTGCCTCAATCTTCCCAGGTGCTATGCAATTGAAAGTATTACTCAAAGGGTCACCCACCGCCCACATGATTTGGATAAGGGTCAGACTAAGGGGCGAGAAGCTGGTAGAACCGTATAGGTGTAGCTGCAGAAACCGCGGATGTGTGGTCTATGCTCTAGGCTGCATCAATCCACCCGCACTACTTTGGTTAAATGTATTCTTGTCTCGTTCGTTGCTGCTTGTCCTCTATCAATTATTCACATGGATGATGAAGAGATGCAAGTCAACGGACATTGCATTTCTGCTCCTTTTTTCTATGATCTCCCAGGTGGTGAGGAATGCAGACGTGCCGCCACTACAGCTGAATTGGAACGCCTGATTGAGAAAGGATGAGATGACCAAGTTAGAGGAGTGTGTTACGTCCCTAGCAAAACGACACGATCTTGGGACACCGACACACTGAGCTGGCTACCTTAGTGGGTGCCGGAAAGATGCGTTCCTAGCTTCTCCTTAGATGTCATAATGGTGTTCGTTCAGCGTAATTGATGAGGACCACTTTCTCATCATTCACTGTAAACTATTCTCATGAGTTCAAATATGGTTAAATAATCTAATCTGATCCACGAATTGTCTATTGCGCTTTGTACAGAGATATAAGACACCTCCTTCCACCAGGGTTGAAAGAGGGTTGATGTGAGTTGACTTGCGGAGCTATCAACTCTGGATAGCCTCATCTATTCTTGATGTCTCATTTCTCTGAACACCCTTAGCAATAGTGCTGCGCCAGTGTGTGCCCTTGGTAGTGGCTATCACTTCCCAGTCATCGTAGTTAATACCGCACTGGATATCCTAATAGCTCTACGACAACGGCCATACAGCGAACTCCAATTGAGAAAGACATATGCTTTTGTTCAGGAGGCATTGGATTGCCAAGAGCCAGCAGCTCCCAGCTGATAGACGATATCATCTTCATCATTTGTGTCATAATCATCTTCATCATCACGAACGTATCCACCAACACTACATTAACCCACTGCATTCACCCACTACATTCACCCACTACATTCATCCACCAATTTACCCATGCATTTAATTACACAAAAAAACCACGGCATGTGAAACAGCTTTACCGTTTAATAACATGCTTGGGATGACAGCCAAAACCTGAACAAGTAAACGTTAGTACTGGCAGGCTATGTTTAGATAGCCATGTTTGTCTGCGTCTGTTGGTATTGTACAAAAAAACTTATAAAATAGCAGCTTCATTAAAGATAGTAATGTGAATGAAGTCAGAAAAAACGAATTGGTTGTAGTTTCGATTATTTCAAACTCTGAATAATATTATATGTAAAACACACACACACACACATACCCACACACACACACATAACCCCACACCCACACACACACCCACACACACACACACCCACCCACACACACACACACCCACACACACCCACATACACCCACACACACACCCACACACCCACACCCACACACAAACACACACCCACACACCCACACCCACACCCACACACACACACACCCACACACCCACACCCACACCCACACACACACCCATATCCACACACATATACATATATACATATTTACGCACATATATACATATATACGCACGCACGTACACACACACATGCACACGCACACGCATACACACAAATATATACATATATACATATGCGTATAAATTATGTCAAATATATTGATGGATGTGTGCTAAGCGGTAAGATGCTTGTTGGGAATTCTCTACTACTGTTGAATCCGTTCATCAAAGAAGTGACTTGGACTCTGAAGTGGCTATCTGGGACCTCTTCAATGATGGCCATCATCGTCTTTGATTCTTCATCCTTGCTTTGAAAGGTGTAGACGATCTGGCATTGGCATGAGTTGATAGTGGGCGTAAGAGCTTCTTGGAACTTCTGTGGATCTACTATCATATCTATGTTACCTACGAAAAATTAAGCCAAGTGAGGAATAATTAATATATAGCCGGTTGAGAAATTAGGAATACAGAGCCAGGTGAGGAATAAGTAATCGAAGACCGGATGAGGAATGAGTAATAGAGAGCCAAGTAATAGAGGGCCGGGTGAGAAGTAGGTAATAATCAGAGTCAAGTCAGGAATAAGTAACAATCAGAGATTCGGGTGAAGGTAGTTTTTGGACGATTTAAGCATAAAAAAATGTACATGACGACAAAACGTATTTTATCAGTGAAGAAGGTCGCAATGTCTATGTCGCCATCTTCAAGGTCCACATGTTTACTTAAGATCTAAAGTTAAGTCCACGCTGTGCAATGAGACAGGTTGTGTAACAGTAGTCTGATCGATAAGTGGATCGACATTGTGATCCCCGCAGTGGGTGCACTGAGGAAGATCTTCAGTTTGCTCTACATACAGAATGCCATGATCCAGACCTTCTTCACTTCGTTACGGGGATATATTAAACGATTTGCAATAAGTAAGAAAGAACTGAACAGCTCAGCACGAACAGCCTCGGCTAACAAAAACATCAATCAAGCTTGCATGTTTTATTGTGGTGCTGTCCTGGGGTCATTGAAGCTATCTTCATGCAGTCCACTGTGGATTATATCATCTTCATGCAGTCCACTGTGGATTATATCATCTTCATGCAGTTCTCTGTGGATTATCTATGCATGGGAAGCTGTGCAACAGCCTTTGGGATCGGAGAGGCCTTACCCTTGACATGAAACTCAGTCAGGCCTTACCCTTGACATGAAACTCAGTCAGGCCTTACCCTTGACATGAAACTCAGTCAGGCCTTACCCTTGACATGAAACTCAGTCAGGCCTTACCCTTGACATGAAACTCAGTCAGGCCTTACCCTTGACATGAAACTCAGTCAGGCCTTACCCTTGACATGAAACTCAGTCAGGCCTTACCCTTGACATGAAACTCAGTCAGGCCTTACCCTTGACATGAAACTCAGTCAGGCCTTACCCTTGACATGAAACTCAGTCAGGCCTTACCCTTGACATGAAACTCAGTCAGGCCTTACCCTTGACATGAAACTCAGTCAGGCCTTACCCTTGACATGAAACTCAGTCAGGCCTTACCCTTGACATGAAACTCAGTCAGGCCTTACCCTTGACATGAAACTCAGTCTACCGAGCCATGGTACTCATTACCTTTATGTATGTCTGTGAGACGTAAACTGCGTACAGAAAGCTTTCTTCTTTTCCTTTTCTTTTCGCGTATACTGATTTACCTTTCAACGTCAGATTATGAAGAGATTTCTAGAACGAGCCCGTCTGTGTGCCTCATGCATAGTAGTATTTACCGCTTCAGCTATTTCTGTAAGCCACCTTTTTTGTGGTCTGCCTTTGGCTGTGAGTTCGTTGCATCTAAATAGCAATGCTTGTTTGGGGGAAGGGTATGGGGATGTGGGGGGAGGGGGGGAAGAGGGGGTGGTGGAAGTATTGTTATGTGACCAAACCACATTAGTTGCACTGTCCTTAAATGTAGTCTAATACCGGTGTTGTTCCCACTAGTTTCCTCATATCATTGTTTCTGAGCATGTCTCTGCTTGTTACGCAGAATATTTTTCGCAGGCATTCCGTTTCTGTTGTTATGATAGCGTTTTTCTTTTGATGTTCGTGTCCAGTTTTGACATAGATAGTATAGTGTTGGGACGAAAATCGTGTAGCATAAATCTCTTTTGGTAGTTAGTGTTACGTGCTTGCAACTACGTATTTTAGTTGCCTAATGATCTGATTTGCCTTATTGCATCTGTGTTGGAATTTCGCCGTAATGATTCTGTATTAATGTAAATAATGCTGACAGCTTGCTCCCTAACCGTGTGAAATATTTGTGATTTGCTGTTTTTCAATGGCGATATTGATGTCTCCGGCTATTCTAGACATTTATTTTCATGATCTAATTTTTTTTTTTCTACATTGATGTTCATGGTGCATTATTTACATGTTGTATTTAGTTTATCAATATGTTGCTGCAATTGTAGTTCTGAAGTTGCTTGTTATTGCTTGATCGTCATCAATATAAAGTTAATTTAAGAGATCACCAATGCTGCCACCTTTATTTTGGGTTGCCTGTACAGCAGGTATGCCAGGAAAAAAAATCACTTCGATCCAAGCTCCCTCTGTATATTGTTAAAAAATACAGTGTCATGATAGGGTACTAGGCACCGAGATCATCAGGAAGCCAAATACCCCGAGCATCCACACATTGTTGCAGAAGACCTAGACGTCGTACGCATACCAGTCAACCGCATCCCCAAACAACTAATGTATGGTGAGTTGAAAGATGGCCTGCGCTTGATCGGAGGGCACAATAAGCGCTCAAAGACTCCCTCAAAGTATCTTTTGACACGCTTCAACATCGATGCAAACTCATGGGTGTGCCTAGCACTAGACCGCCATGTATGGCGTAGAATCACCAAACAGAGGCGCCTTTATTGCCGAGGAACGCCAGGCCTCTGGAGTACAGATAAAACGTACTTTGCCCAAAGACAAAACAACTGAAACGCACATGTCCAACTCTGAACTTAATTGCTACAAATGTGACGGGTATTTCGTACAAACATTGGACTAGCTGCTGTTGTTATCATTGCATGCGATGGCGAATATTATCTAATCTTAATGTTGTCCTCAGATTATTTTTAGTTCTTCTTACGTGGTCCTCTGTTTTGTATATATTCTTTACGTGGTCCTCTGATTTGTATATATTCCTCATGTGGTCCTCTAATTTGTATCAGTTCTCCATGTGGCCTTCTGATCTGTATCTATTCATTATGCGGTCCTCTGATTTGTATGTATTCTTCATGTAGGCCTCTGAGTTGTATCTATTCTGCATGCAGTCACTCTGTTTTGTATCTATTTCTCATCTGGTCCTCTAATGTGTATCTATTCCCTATGTGGTCTCCTGATCTGTATCTATTCCTCATGTGGTCCTTTAATTTGTATCCATACTTGTTTCTAGTCCTCTGATTTGTATCTGTTCTGTTTGCGCCTTCCCATTATTATCTATGCATCATGTTCCCATCAGATCATTCTATATTCTTCTTGTGGCCCGCTAACTATTACTTATTCTATATTCTTCTTGTGGCCCGCTAACTATTACTTATTCTATATTCTTCTTGTGGCCCGCTAACTATTACTCATTCTATATTCTTCTTGTGGCCCGCTAACTATTACTTATTCTATATTCTTCTTGTGGCCCGCTAACTATTACTTATTCTATATTCTTCTTGTGGCCCGCTAACTATTACTTATTCTATATTCTTCTTGTGGCCCGCTAACTATTACTTATTCTATATTCTTCTTGTGGCCCGCTAACTATTACTTATTCTATATTCTTCTTGTGGCCCGCTAACTATTACTTATTCTATATTCTTCTTGTGGCCCGCTAACTATTACTTATTCTATATTCTTCTTGTGGCCCGCTAACTATTACTTATTCTATATTCTTCTTGTGGCCCGCTAACTATTACTTATTCTATATTCTTCTTGTGGCCCGCTAACTATTACTTATTCTATATTCTTCTTGTGGCCCGCTAACTATTACTTATTCTATATGTGGTCCTCTGTTTAATATCTATTCTCCATGTTGTGCTCTTATCTATTCTTCATGAGCTCCTCTGAATATTCTAAATTCTTCATACATTCCGCTGAATATGAACCGATCGTAATGCTGTCCTCTCCGTGGTTTGATGATGAGACGCAATACGACACAATATAATGCTTTCCATTTAAATGAATCTGTAAGAATTTGCATAGATACGATTACGTGGCTGTTTCAAAGTACTGCGTTGTTGGCAGTGTAGACATGATTATATTCGCGTTAATATATCAATAATCAAGCCATCAGCGTGTTTTAATATCCTTTGATCTGAGCATGATACTTTCCAATCGAAGAAATAAAACGGTCGATTTGTCAGCGGGACGAACATCAAAAGCAGCGACAGAGTGTGTATCGCCTTTACGTGCGAGGCCTGGTCCCTATGGAAGATATAAACTTTGACACATTCGTCAAGGGAACGTTAGCATCCGCCCGATGCTAGAACCTGTGTGCTCAGGTGGAGGTTGGAGAGAATAGTCAACCTTGCCCTTCTCTTATTCTCTGGTTCTTATTTATTGTAGACTATATTCTAAGTAAAATTGTCTTTCACATCTGTCTCTCAGTTTGTTTGGTTGTCTATCAGTATGTATGTATGCTTGTCTTCTTTTTGTCTGTCTTTCTGCCTGTCTGTCTGCCTTTCTGTATTTTTCATTGTCTTGTCTGCCTTTCTGTCTGTCTGATTTCCTGTATGTCTTGATATACGTATATATATATATATACATATATATATATATATATATATGTCTATCAATTTTCAAACTTCCCGACATTCTTACCAATGTATATGCTTACTTGCAGATGGATATAGACGTTGTAGTTTTTGTTGCTTTTGTTGTTGTTCAATGCTTACGATAAGAATGTTTACTCTTTCGTGCGCCTGAAAATGGCTTTAAACGGCAAGGCTGCAGTAGCGCTTTCTTAAAATCCCGAGTGTACTGGTGAAGGTGGATCTGGGTCCTCCAGGCTGTTGTGCTATGCTTGATGTCATCTGCGTGACGGTTCATTACTACGGTAATGGTCACTTCAATCCACATCTCGTTAGCCAGCCTGCCTTGAAAACAGCCCGTTTACAGGGAACTCTTTCTGAAAGATCGATGTGGTCTAGGAAAGTAAAGTTCGCCTGATTCTGATTTGATGTCCTGGCCAGTATGTTGTGCATAAATGGAATTAGGGTCTTAGTTCCCCGTATACATATGTGGGAGATAGCGTGTGTTTAATTTCGGGTATTGTCGTCAGGGATGAAGTGTTAAATACTCCACGGTGTGAGGGGCATATTTTCTTTTCAAGATGGAGTTACATGTTGCCTACTTCGCTGCGTTGCCTTGCGTTAATAGTTCGCTATGTACCTATTTACAGTTGGGTAGGCCTGAACTCGACAATACCGTCGATACTTTGCTTTTCAGACAGCAACCTATTTCATAAACACTATTAACATCAACATCAAAGTGAACCATACATCTACCTATCTACAGATCTACCTACTAACCTTCCTACCTATCGAGATACCTGCCTACCTGCCTACCTACCTACCTACCTACATATAATTGATATATATGTACACCTTTTAGTTTGTTGATTGCTTGGTTGATTATCGATCAAGCAGCCAGTTGTCTCATGTCCTCCAACCCAATGCAATATAATGATTTATTTAAATGTTTAAAAGCTGCTGTTTAGTTCCGTGCAAAGTGTTCCATTTGTCTGGCCCCGGAGGAAGAAGCTCTTTCCTAACACCGGCAAAAAGTCGGACACTCACAAAGATGATGTTCAACAGTTCCATAGCGATGTGTACACAGTCGGCACGCTATAGTCTGTTGTGGTTAGTTTCTGTTCAAGTGACTGTTTATGTAACGGCGTGGGCTAGTGGTTAAGTGACACCGCCCACAAACCGAAGGTGCCAGGTTCGAGCCCCAAGCACAGGACGTTACCCAGGGAAGACACAACCTTAGAAAATGCAGGAAAAAGCAGACCCTTACATAAATGCTTGACGACCTCGGATGCACTGGGCGGAGAGGCGCAAAATAAAAACATAGTGCAAAAACCTTGGGGAATTGAGACAAAAGGAAAAAAACATTACGATTGAGTTGTATATATTTAGTGCGATGTAGGCAAATGGGCTTTGATATCTCTTTTCTGGAGCTTGATGTTGTCTTTCCGATTAATGATGGCCAAATCTTGGTAGATTTTTCTCCCAATTTTTCCATTGCCCATCTATTCAGTTATACCTCTGTGTTCGCAGACTTCAATAATTGTTTGGCTGTCTGTAACGTTATTAGTGTGTGAGAGCAGCAAAGAAGGCGCATTACCAGCTGTTGGTCTACATTTCTGGTGTTTTAGTTCATTATGGATGCCGCTAGGCCACGAATTTGTATGGAATCAACACTAGTCGACGACGTGTACTTAAGTTCACGGAAATGTGTCGTTGTTTTCCATTTGGACTGGTTAAATCTTTAGTTTTTTGTATTTTCTTTCCTCCGATTATTCTGGCCTGGACATCGGCTGAAGGAATTAGCACTTCGCTTAAACGTGTGTCGTAATTTCACGGGCTAGTGCACACTTCGCACTAGCTGCAGACAGCGGCGGTTTTGGTGTGACTGAAAATTAGACACGATATAATGGACTAGAACACGACTCGGAAGAGGTGCCGACCACATCACTCACACGCTGAGTGATGTCCATACGACCTCTTGTGGTGATAGCAAAACGCGCCACACACGTTAAATGTCATCCCCCTCCGCTGCCTTGTGGGGATACCTGTTTACGGAAAAGGCTTGGGGAGAAAACCCTGATGAGTAATCTACATCCTGTGCTATCTCAGACGTCTCGATACAATTTTGCCACTGGCAAAAAGGTGCAAATTCTGCCTCACATAAATCCAAATCATCGCGGAATTAACCCATTTCAGTGAACACAGCAAGAGAAAAGATGTCCACACGGCTGAACAAAGATAGTGGTCTTCATCACATGTGATGAACGAACATGAAATCGTGTGTGTTGTTCATTCCTGTTTTGATACCTTCTTAGCGATTGTTTGCCTTCTGATTGCCTAGTGTTTTTGAGTAACCGGGGATCCATTGCAAAACAGATCTGACTTCAGGGGAAATAATAAGCTGGTTGGGTAAGTTCAGACTAACAATGACTACCATCTTCCAGATCCTGATGGGCAGATAATGAGTCTGTGAAGATTACGATGTTTTGAACTTTAGATTGGAAAAGATCAAATACAATCCACAGGTAGTTCATATCGACTTCCGGTGCTGTTATTTCTGCCTCATAGTTTGAATGTATGTCCCCACAGATATCAAATTGCTCATCAGATGTTCTGTCTGGATACTCTATGTTAATTTGGAAATGGTCAATTTGCAGTTTATCCTCACTACAGAGGCGCATCGATAATATGTATAGTGTGTGTATATGTATATGTATATCTATTTGTGTAGAATATATATATATATATATCCTGAGTGGTTTGCCGGCGTATATGTGTATGGCAAAGAAAATAATAGCACGACTGTCCCAAAGAGCGCGTGTTGTTAGAGGCGAGTAACTGTGTGACGTGGCATAACACCGGCCATGGTTAGATGGTTTGTTAAGAGCAGCATAGATAGATTGCGTCTAACAGGCTACAGGTCTACTTTGCTATAGTGATTTCGTCAATTAAAATGGACTCGTACATCAGTTAACCACCCTCCATAGAGGAGTAATAAGCTGCTCAAGCCTAGACCGTTAAGCAGGAAATCCTTATACTGGTTACATCTAGCTCTCACCAGAGATGGGAACTGCATATGGGCTTATGTCCCTGTAGATGTACAGGTCAACTACGAATAAGACTAATATATATATATATATATATATATATATATATATATATATATATATATATATATATATATGAATGTATTTATGTATGTGTGTGTGTGTGTGTGTCTATGTCTGTGTCTGTGTATGTGTGGGTTCGATGTATTCAAGAGATCAAGGCTCTCGCCACTCACATCCACGAACCAAAACGGTAGGCGATCGAATCCCACAAGTTTCATGCGACCCTTTGTCGCACGGAAGGTAAGAACAGAATGCCTGCATCCAGTTATCCCCAGTCATCTCGACCAATAGTCTTGCCACTGTTCCAAGATAACTCGAGAAATGAGAGTGAGATTGATGACCAGCGCATTCACTTACTCCCTATAATGCAAATACAGCGCCTATCACACTATTAAGACAAAACCGTGTGATTTTGTGACTATAATCACTTGGGATGGGCAAAAATTAGTTATTGTGTGTGTATTTTGGGCTTTCCAATTAGCTTGCTCCGACCTATGATCTGTAACTCTCTGTCTACAACTTCTCTTATTGTCTGTACTGCCTTCGTGCCTCATAATTAAACATCATATATGCTGCCAAAGTTGTTCACTATTTCTTTACTGGCAAATGAGATTTTCTGGACAGACATAGTGAACATGATCTGGTATGTTTGTATTTCCCTAGTCGATAATAAACCCCATTATACCCCACATAAAGTCTTAACCTTGTGTTAAAAGGAATGGGGGATGTGGGACAGACCCATTTGCGCGTGTCTTTTTTCTTCTTCTTCTTCTTCTTCTTTTTTTTCTTCTTCTTCTTCTTCTTCTTCTTCTTCTTCTTCTCTTTCTTCTTATTCAGCGTTCGCCATGAAAAGAACGTCTGTGATGTTGTGACGTAGTTTCAAGCGATGCTGTGATATCTGCGTCTTTTCGGCCGACATATTTGATATCAGCATGCCATTTTTGAAACCGGGTTTACCTTTACACTTCGGTCTCTAATATCTAAGCTAGATAACACTTGTGTACCGTGCTCCACAGGTAACCACTGGGAGGCGAAATACTTTGTCAGTTCTGGTTCGCTGACCCTGATTTAAGCAGCCAATCACTGATGTATTTTCGTTCATGTGCGTATGAATCATGCAAGCGTCAACGTATGTTCGTTGCTAAGCGAACTGATATAGAACTGTCACTGGTGAGGACACTACGAAGGACATCTCGGAATTCAAATTTGGGGGAACTGATTATAGTGCTGATACCACTATATCAAAACAAAAGTAATAGGTTCCAGAAAGTGCGGCAGATAAACTTACTGAACAGTGAAGTGTGCTAATGGACTACAGAACTCACCTGTGAGGTGGGGATTTGAACTACAAAATGCATCTGTGAGGTGGGGATCTTGAAAACAAAACACCAGTGAGGTGGGTATCTCGAGAACAAAACACAAGTGAGGTGGGGATCTGGATAACAAAACACCAGTGAGGTGGGGATCTGGAGAACAAAACATCAGTGAGGTGGGGATCTGGAGAACAAAACACCCATGAGGTGGGGATCTGGAGAACAAAACACTAGTGAGGTGGGGATCAAAACTCACCAAACTACCAGGGGTTAAAAACAAAAGTAAACTTCTGTGAAGATCACCATTTCTTCTTCTTCTTCTTCTTCGTTTGTTCTCAATCTCCCACTACTAAACCCTGAAAGGGTAAGTAGCAGAGTGTAGTCCAGAGAGCAGAATGCGTTGTGTCGTAGTTTACAGCTTGGCTGCGATATTTGCACCTTTCGATCCAACACATCCGACTTCAGCAAGCATTTTTTTAGTACCGGGTTAGCATTCCCTCTTCGATCCCCTCTCCTTAGCCAGTCTGCCCTGCTGCAGCCTGTTATCCAGGATCACCGCGTGGAGGTGTAGAAGGGTCTTGGCAGCTATGGTTCGCTGGCCCTGACGCTAGCAGTCAGCTATGGGTCGCTGACCACTGCAGCTCATGCGCTGCTCAGCAACTTGATCCCAGATCACCATTTGAAATTGAAACCTGCATTTTGGGTTTTAGAATGTAATGGCGATGAATGAGGAAGGGACACTAAAACAGATTCCAGCGGAAATGTTAAACCAAAGATTACGAGGGGCGTTCAACTCAAACCGGGACTTCCTGTTCTCGTTCTACGTAAATGGGTTACAGTGTGCTGGAACTACTATCATTAGTTAGGGGCACTAGCGTCCTATCACTGCTAGGTAGCCCACTTGCAATGGGCCATTCACGTGTCCGATAAATACAGTTGGCGGACAATTCTGGTAGCGCATGCATGGAACAGCGTGTTCCGATGAAGTATTTTGTGAAAGAAGGCGTGAAACCGGTAGAAATTAACAGAAGACTGCAACCACAATACGGTGATGGGACATTCAGCCGCAATAAGACATTTGAATGGTGTAAACGTTTTAGAGAAGGCCGAACCTCCGTGAGTGATGAACTCGGCCGTATTGGCTTTCTACCCGTCTCAGTCATTTCTGTGAATATCCAGACTGTAGAACGCCTTATCCTGAACAATAAACACGTAACATGTCTCGAAATTGCACAAGAAGCAAGTCTGTATCTAGTATTTTAAGTGATGTGCATAACTGATGCGGGAATAAAAACAATGTGGTTTGACCTTGGTTCACCGTTCTCTTCTTCACACAGTCCTCGGACCATCGTTCCCATTTTCTCCCAGTCCTTAGATTACCATTCTCAACATCTCACATAGTCCTTGGACCAATGCTCTCACCTTCTTCTTCTTCCAGTCCTTGGACAAACGCTCTCACCTTCTTCCAGTCCTTGGACCAACGCTCTCACCTTCTTCTTCTTCCAGTCCTTGGACCAACGCTCTCACCTTCTTCTTTTTCCAGTCCTTGGACCAACACTCTCACCTTCTTCCAGTCCTTGGACCAACGCTCTCACCTTCTTCTTCTTCCAGTCCTTGGACCAAAGCTCTCACCTTCTTCCAGTCCTTGGACAAACGCTCTCACCTTCTTCCAGTCCTTGGACCAACGCTCTCACCTTCTTCTTCTTCCAGTCCTTGGACCAACGCTCTCACCTTCTTCCAGTCCTTGGACCAACGCTCTCACCTTCTTCTTCTTCCAGTCCTTGGACCAACGCTCTCACCTTCTTCTTCTTCCAGTCCTTGGACCAACGCTTTCACCTTCTTCTTCTTCCAGTCCTTGGACCAACGCTCTCACCTTCTTCCAGTCCTTGGAACAACGCTCTCACCTTCTTCCAGTCCTTGGACCAACGCTCTCACCTTCTTCTTCTTCCAGTCCTTGGACCAACGCTCTCACCTTCTTCCAGTCCTTGGACCAACGCTCTCACCTTCTTCTTCTTCCAGTCCTTGGACCAACGCTCTCACCTTCTTCTTCTTCCAGTCCTTGGACCAACGCTCTCACCTTCTTCTTCTTCCAGTCCTTGGACCAACGCTCTCACCTTCTTCTTCTTCCAGTCCTTGGACCAACGCTCTCACCTTCTTCTTCTTCCAGTCCTTGGACCAACGCTCTCACCTTCTTCTTCTTCCAGTCCTTGGACCAACGCTCTCACCTTCTTCTTCTTCCAGTCCTTGGATCAACGCTCTCACCTTCTTCTTCTTCCAGTCCTTGGACCAACGCTCTCACCTTCTTCTTCTTCCAGTCCTTGGACCAACGCTCTCACCTTCTTCTTCTTCCAGTCCTTGGACCAACGCTCTCACCTTCTTCTTCTTCCAATCCTTGGACCAACGCTCTCACCTTCTTCTTCTCCCAGTCCTTGGACCACCGTTCTCAACTTCTCCCAATCCTTGGACCACCGTTCTCAACTTCTCCCAGTCCTTGGACCACCGTTCTCAACTTCTCCCAATCCTTGGACCACCGTTCTCAACTTCTCCCAGTCCTTGGACCACCGTTCTCAACTTCTCCCAGTCCTTGGACCACCGTTCTCAACTTCTCCCAATCCTTGGACCACCGTTCTCAACTTCTCCCAGTCCTTGGACCACCGTTCTCAACTTCTCCCAATCCTTGGACCACCGTTCTCAACTTCTCCCAGTCCTTGGACCACCGTTCTCAACTTCTTCCAGTCCTTGGACCACCGTTCTCAACTTCTCCCAGTCCTTGGAACACCGTTCTCAACGTCTCCCAGTCCTTGGACCACCGTTCTCAACTTCTCCCAGTCCTTAGACCACCGTTCTCATCTTCTCACGCAGTACTTGGACCACATTTCTCATCGTCTCACGCAGTACTTGGACCACATTTCTCATCGTCTCAAGCAGTACTTGGACCACATTTCTCATCGTCTCACGCAGTACTTGGACCACATTTCTCATCGTCTCACGCAGTACTTGGACCACAGTTCTCATCTTCTCCTACAGTCCTTCTACCACCGTTCTCATCTTCTCACCCATTCCTTGGAACACCGCTCTCATCTACTCACAGTCCTTGGACCACCGCTCTCATCTACTCACAGTCCTTGGACCACCGCTCTCATCTACTCACAGTCCTTGGACCACCGCTCTAATCTACTTACATGAACCTTGGACCACCGCTGTCATCTACTCGCTCAGTCCTTGAACCATCGTTCTCTTCTACACACACAGTTCTTGGACCACCGCTCTCATCTACTCATAGACCTTGGATCCACGCTATCATCTACTCACAGACCTTGTACCAGCGCTCTCATCTACACACACAGTCCTTGGATCAGCGCTCTCATCTACACACACAGTCCTTGGATCACCGCAATCATCTACACACACACAGTCCCTGGACCAGCGCTCTCATCTACACACACAGTCCTTGGACTACCGCTCTCATCTACTCACACGGCTCTTTGACCACAGGTCTCATCTACTCACAGTCCTTGAATCAGCGCTTTCATCTACACACACAGTCCTTGGATCACCGCTATCATCTACACACGCAGTCCCTGGACCAGCGCTCTCATCTACACACACAGTCCTTGGATCACTGCTCTCATCTACACACGCATTCCCTAGACCACCGATCTCATTTACACACACAGTCCTTGGATCACTGCTCTCATCTACACACGCATTCCCTAGACCACCGATCTCATCTACACACACAGTCCTTGGATCACTGCTCTCATCTACACACGCATTCCCTAGACCACCGATCTCATCTACACACACAGTCCTTGGATCACTGCTCTCATCTACACACGCATTCCCTAGACCACCGATCTCATCTACACACACAGTCCTTGTACCAGCGCTCTCAACTACACACCTAGTCCCTGGATCACCGCTCTCATCTACACACACAGTCCCTGGACCACCGCTATCATCTACACACGCAGTTCTTGGACCATGGCTCTGATCTACTCACAGTCATTGGATCAGCGCTCTCATCTACACAGAGTCATTGAATCAGCCCTCCCATCTACGCAGTCTACATATCAGCGCTTTCTCTACACACAGTCCTTGAAACAGCGCTTTCATCTACACACTCAGTTATTGGGCCACCGCTCTCATCTACACATATCCTTTGTCCTTGGATCAGCCCTGATGTTCTCAAATGAACTTTAGACCAACCAATTATTCACCCATATGTGAGCCTTTTATTTACCTTTTGGGACCTTGGACCCTTTACGCGTCTTGTTTGAGATCCCTGCACTCTTTATCTATCAGAGTCTATAACTAAGACTACCAAAGTACACTTCTACTTAATGGAATGCGTTACCCACAACTGACATAAATCACACTAAATAAAACAGAGAGAGCTTCAAGTCTGACAACGAGGAAACAAGTTCAATGATAGCACAGTCCTTCGCAACAATTCTTTGATAACTTATACATACCACAAGAGCTGGGGAATGGGTTTTACACAGATTTAAACTAGCGGGAACGTATACTGTTTTAAAGTGCTGTTGATATCAATATAGTACCTACATATATCTATTAACTGATAGACAGGTTGTGTTATATCAGACATATAGATAATCTTGACACATCGTACCATGTATTTATATTCGACGGAAAACGTTTCAGGTTCTGTATACTACTAAATGGGGAAGTCACAGTCAATAAGCAAACACACACAAAGCTCAGGGTGGTTAACTCCAACGTAATATCAATGCAAACATTAGGATGCACAAGCTGAACAACGATTGAGACACTAGAGAATAAACTGGATGTTTTTTTAAAATAAATATCTTTAAAAATATTGAAAGTTGGATGGGAAGAATTCAATACCAAAAAGCTAATAACATGGGAAGAATTCAATACCAAAAAGCTAATAAGATGGGAAGAATTAAATACCAAAAAGCTAATAAGATGGGAAGAATTCAATACCAAAAAGCTAATAAGAGAAAACATCAACTAACAATTTGTTTCTAACGTGATAAGGGAAAAATGGGCAAATGCTTTAAATGAATAGCAAGAGACTCCTATCACATAATGTGGGCTACGAATGAATAGTAACAGACTCTGATCCCATTATCTGGGCTACAAATGAATAGCAACATACTCCCTTCACATTATAGGGGCTTCAGATCAATCGAGAATGAGATCAAAGCCGAAAGATACTCTTGGCAGAACTATTTTCGCAAAAGTCTCAAATACGAGTCCAAGTAACATACAAGAACACAATTGGTCACACATCTCAAGATGGAGAGCACTTATTTCTGCCACATGCCCCGTATTTGGCGTTAAAACAATTTAGATATGTACAAAGAAAGAGTATGCGTGTCATGACGGTTATAACACTCGCTGATTAGGGTCAAAAGAGGACAGGGTTCGTTTCTACTTCTCGCAGCGTCTCAGTCTACTTATTTGTAAATGGATACATGACTATCAGGTATAGAACAAAATGCGCCGAGAATGAGATGTGGTCACACAACCTCAGAGAGAGATACCTCATAACTTGGGCCAGGAAGAAGTCGTGCATTGGAAAAATAAATTGAAAGAGAGAAAAAGGCAAATTAGCAAAGGCACCTTTTGTTTGGACAACACGTGCAGTGCACTATACATTTTTTTTTTCGCGTTCGCCTTATTTCTCTAATCCCCAAGGCGGTTGGGTTGCACTGTGGTTTCTATTTTGCGCGTGTCGGCCCACTGCATCCGACTTCAGCATGCATTTTATGTAAGGGCCTGCTTCCTCCTGCATTTTCTAAGGATTTGCTTCACCGGGGTAACGGCCGGTGCTGTGATGGGGATCGAACCATGCCCCTTCTGGTTGTGAGCCGTGTCACTTAACCACTAGCCAAGCCGTCCCCAGTGCACTAGAATGAAATCTAGAACTTTCTTACAGTCAACACAGCCCCAAAAACAGTCCCAGAAAACGCATAGAAAAAGAGAATGAACTCGCTCAGATCTTCAGAATCGAATTGCGGGAGGAATCTGCCCCAGAAAACCACTTGCCTTCCGCGGCATTGAAGTCCTAAATAGACTCCGAACTGGTGTATCACGATGCAAAAAGAACTAGAAGAGATGGTGATACACTGATGATGAGGCATGGAACTGCGGAGCAACACAAGAACTTTTCATTATTTACACAAACCTTCTGAAATCATGCAGTGTGAATGGTGGAAGGTAATGACAAGCAATCCGTGTTGCTGATCATTGGAAATATGGTTGCCTAACGTTGCTTATTTGAATCTCCCTTTCAATTATGTTTATGATGTGACACTTCTTTGTTGTTCAAGTTTTACTACGACGATTATGAGGTATCTCTGAGGTTGAGTGATCACTTCTCTTTCTCTAAGCCTTTTCTTATCAAACTTTCCTTTAGTAACAGAGTGGTGAATGCTTGGAATGTATTGCCACAGGAAATAGTGTTGGCAGATTCAATTAATTCATTCAAGAATGGATAGAATGCGCATAGTTTTTAGATCAAGGAAATGTAAAAGAAACTGGTTGTATACGGACTCTGCAGTCTTCTAAACCAGTTCAAAGTGGTTACGTTAAAGCTTTGTCTGACGTGGTTCCAGGACAGGGGAAGTAAGCAAGAGAAAGATAAACCTACCACATGCAAGTCTATAACACTTTATCGCCGACAGCAATGTCTGATATAAAACTACTTTTACCTTTCAACACTTTCATTAGCTGACTTAGTCGTTGCTCTTATAGAGTGTTAAGGTTTTCGTATTCGTTTTATTGTGGTTAATAGTTTCTACTTGGGTATTCTAGCTCGTTTTCTAGGGGTTTATAATTCCTTCCCAGGGCATTCTTTGTCGTGTTTTTGTTGCTTTAGTTTCTACTCGGTGTATTCTTAATAGTTTTCTCGTGAGTAAAAGTTTCTACTTAGTGTAATTTTATTCGGTATAATTGTGGCTAATAGTTTCTACTTAGTGTCAATTTGTTTTTGTATTCTTGTGGCTAACAGTTTCTACTTGGTATAATTTTATTCCGTTATCTTGTGGATAATAGTTTCTACTTTAGGGGCTAACCGTTCCCATGAACAACCCTCTGTAGTCACTACTTACGTTATAATTGACAGGTTACAGTGGTACTATTCCCTGCTACGGGACGTCAATTTAGTTATATCTAATTAGATAATTTAAGTATTAATGATTTTTGTTCAAATTAGTTATTTTTAAGTTGCGATTTTCTTTTTTACGACGAAGACTACTAGGTCGTTACTTATGCTATGTGTTAAGTGTTTTGTTTATGCGATGAAGATCAACTCTTGCATCAAAGGAACAGTGGACACTGGTATGTATCGGGTTTCGAATCTCAAGTGTCTGTCACAGCTCATTCGCTCCACGCTGTTAAATTTCTTCTCAATAACTATAGCGTTCAATGACAAGTATACTTAATTTATGTTCTCTTAGATTCGTAGCAAAGATTTGTCCCATAGTAGCTACACTACTGTCGAGGAATGAAGTTGTTAGAGACTTCAGTATACTAAGTCAAGGTTTGTCTCATAGTAGCTACTTCAGTATACTAAGAAAAGGTTTGTCCCATAATAGTTACACTACTGTCGGGGAATGAATCTGTTACAGACTTCAGTATACTAAGTCAAGGTTTGTCGCATAGTAGTTACACTACTGTCGAGGAATGACGTTGTTAGAGACTTCAGTATACTAAGTCAAGGTTTGTCCCATAGTAGCTACTTCAGTATACTAAGTCAAGGTTTGTCCCATAGTAGTTACTTCAGTATACTAAGTCAATGTTTGTCCCATAGTAGCTATTTCAGTATACTAAGTCAAGGTTTGTCCCATAGTAGTTACACTACTGTCCGGGAGTGAAGTTGTTAGAGACTTCAGTAGACTAAGTAAAGGTTTGTCCCATAGTAGCTACTTCAGTATACTAAGTCAAGGTTAGGACGCATCTATGTTACTCTAAACAAACCACCTAACCATGACCAGTGTTATGCCATGTCACACAGTTAGTCACCTCTTACTACATGCTCTCGATGAGACAGTAGGGCTTTTCTTTTCCTTGTCATACACAGCGACCCCGGCAGACCACTCGGGCACTTGCTGGTTTATAGAGGAGAATTAGTCTTAAAGACGTAGACGTATGTCGTCACCAGAAGTAGAGACAAACAGAAGGTGCAAAGGGGCAAACGTTTCATCTGGTGTTGAGTGCTGAACAGACCACAAGCTCATCGCTTCAAAGTATAGATTCGTACTGTAATGTCTCTACATGTCTGAAATGTTAAGGCGAGTCCATATAGCCTCTTCCTCATTTCCCTTAGATCTTGTTCTCTAGTATCTTCTGTAAAAGACGTTCATATCTCATATTGTGGTTCAGCCAACTCAATCTTTGTTTCTGTGCCGTTTCCAATATATGTCTTTGTGCACCCACTTCAGTGATGAGATTGACCTTGGATCATCTTTCTGTTCTTATTCTTCTTATTCTTCTTCTTTGTTTCTTTGAAATCTCTTGCTACCAAAACATGAAAAAAGCTTTGCAAGTAGCGGTATGTAGTCCAGAGAATGGAATGCATTGTGTCGTAGTTTACAGTTTGACTGTGATATTTGCACCTTTAGGCTCAACACATCCGACTTCAGCAGGCATTTTTGAGTACCGGGTTGCCTTCTCTCTTCGATCACTTCTCCTTAGCCAGTCTGCTCTGCTGCAGCCTGTTATCAAGGATCAGCGCGTGGAGGTGTAGAAGGGTCTTGGCAGCTCTGGTTCGCTTACCCTGACGTTAGCAGTCAGCTATGGGTCGCTGACCGCTGCAGCTCAGCTGCTTCTTGTCGTCTTGATCCCATCTTTCTGTTCCTCACTCATTCCATTCCAATGTTAGCAACACAATTCAAACGCTTCCAAGATATGTTCGTCATTCTTTGCTAGAGTTCATGGTTTCTTCCCATACATTAAAGAAAATATATTTTTAGTTCTCCTTTTTTTCTCTATTTCCCAACGCTGTGTGCGTTGCACTACGATTTTTATTTTGCTTCCTCCTACATTTTCTAAGGGTTTGCTTTCCCGGAGTAATGGCCGGTGCTGTGATAGGGATCAAACCCAGCACCTTTAGTTTGTGAGCCGTGTCACTTAACCACTAGTCCACTCCGTCCCCTTTCCCATACAGTGCTCTTGGCCATATTTAAACGGCGACTTCTCTTGTTCTCAGTTCTATCTTCATATGTTTTGAGATAACCAATTTTTTATTTTCTTTGAAGTCCTCTCTTACCAATGCAATTGTGGCCGCCTTAATTCCTGTCTCATTGCTGACATCTTCTGTTAATGTTTGCCTTAAATATGTAAATTTTCTACGTGTTCGATTATTTCGCCATTGGTGATCATATGTAATTGCCTATGTTGTTTGGCGTTTACAACCGTCTTTGTCTTCAGTTCATTTGTTTTCATGTCAAACTCTTCGACATGTTGTTAATTTGTTTAATAGCATTTACAACTTTGCTACTGATCATCTAACTATGGTTCGGTCATCGGCATTCTGTATGGCATTAACTTTCATACCATTGACTTTGACACCACTATTACAACCCCTAACACCTCCTTACATCATCATCTCCCAATATGCGTTACAGAGACTCGATGAAAGCAAGCAACCATGTCTTATTGAAACTGGATCTGTTAGTCCTACTTTTATTGAAATAATATCTTGATTTTCTTACAAGTTCTGGATAACCTAATGGCTGCTCCGTCTTTACATATTGTTGAAACATCTGAACAAGTTTCTCAAGGAACTAATAATTAGTCATACATCTTTGTGAAATGTGACTGCTTATTTTAACGAAAATACATTCATGATTTTCATACTCCTTTTCTCTCCTTACAAAACATATGGCCATCACTTCATCTGGTCGAGTACAGGACGTTTATATTGTACTGCACACGAAAACAGGCCGAATTACTAGAAAACTAGCCGGGGTTCACATATTTGAGTTACGGGGCTAATTAATTAAAGATCTCTGTCCCGAGAAGTTACTGTTTAGTGCTCAGGGGACAGTTTTCTTCTGCTCGTCCTCAACATCATAAATACAGGTCTTACCAGGACTTGAACCAGTGTATCCAGGCTAAGATGCCTGCCATTGCTAAGCTTGCCTCTTCACGTCAACAGTGTTAGACATTCAAAAATGTAAATCCCCTCTCTGCCACGATATCAATGTTGAGTTTACGACCTGAACGGGATTACGATCTGAACGGGATTACGATCTGAACGGGATACTTGAATTTATTGACTTGTTTAATCTTAAACGTGTCGGTCTGATTGCCATCTCGCCTACCTGTTAATGGGCTCTGCTAAAAATAAAACCAGTAAATGCTCAAGAATTTAATCCCTGGCACCAATTAATAAAAACACGTTGTGACTTTCTGAAACTTCCTTTAGTTTGAAATATGAATGCATTTTTAAACGCAGAAGAGGAAATACGAAAGCAGCATATGAAACATTTATTAAGTTGATCACTTTTTTAATCTTAGTATTGTTTCAAAAAGCATACACACTAAATGTATTGACCATGTCAAGCGACAGTCTGCTGAAATTTATTTTTGAAATGAAGAGTAGAGAGAAAGAGAGCCAGAGGGTAGCAGAAGCACAGATGAACAGACAACATTAAAATGTGGTCATGACAAAGTTTGACTGAGTGTACCCATCTCGCACAAGACAGAGACAGCTTGAGATCCATTAGCATCATCGTCTGATGTGGAAACGACATATGATGATGATGATGATGATGATGATGATGATGATGACGATGGTGGTGATTGTTAAGAACAAAAATAAGTAAATCGAGGTTACAGCACTACTTTAAGTCTTTGTCTCTTTTTATCCTACATTTTTTTTTTATATGTGTGTCTCTTGTAAATGATTTTGTTGGTGAATTGTGTTATATGTTCATGTTTTTGTCTGTTTTTATATGTGTGTTATCATGTTGATAATTTTGTTGTTTGGTTCACTCAATTTCATAACTGGCATATGGGGTCTGACACTTTCCTAGCCACATCCGGATATGGCTGCGTAAAACACCAGTTTTACATCATGACGATGTTTTCTTTGTGATTTGTTAGTTATTTTCGTTCGCTCCTTGTCCGTGACGAATGTCTTGTGACCGTAACGTAGTTGTCGTTTTATTTTTGTCTCGATGCCGTCGCTGTTCCATTTATCTTGGTCTTGATATTGATCTCGGTGACACGTTCAACAGTGTAACTGAGGGTCCCAACTTCGTCTCCAACGGCTTCTGTCTTGGACATCGTCTAACACTCATCCAGAGGCGTTTTGGATAGTGTTGCGGGCAGTAAGGAATTCTGACCAACGTATTGGCGATCTTCCCCCGTTGTATCTTTTTGCCTCTGGGTACCACATTGCTGTCGCCGTACTCCATCGACCATCGTTTTGCAGCAACATGTGCGCTGCCCATTTATGTTTTCCTTGTATGCATAGAATTATAATACGGCATCACTCACTAAGAACAATCATTGTATGTCAGAAGTGAGGTGATTTTTCAAACGTAGGTTCCCGAGAGGGATTCCGAACAAGTGTCTCTCATGAGATGCATTGGTCTCTCTCGATTTGTCCTCCAGTAAGAGTAGGCAAACTCATGGCTGGTCAAAATAAACGAGGAGAAGACCACATGCACAATATTCTCGCTTTCATTAAAACCCCAAAATACCAAATTAAGTCTAAATGGCAAATTTATGCAGCCAAACGACAACCCAACCTATCTGGGAGTCACATTTGATCAGCGCATGACATGGAAAAGTCAGATTGAGAAAAACCGAATGAAAGCCAGAGAAAGAATGGCAATCATGAGGAAACTTGCTGGCACAAGCTGGGGAGCAGACGAAGGCATACTAAAGAAACTGTACACTGGAAGAGTGAGACCAGTTCTCGAGTATGGCATTGCGGCATGGACAACAGCAGCGAAGGCGAACTTCGATAAAGTTAGCAAACTTCAAAACCAAGCCATGAGAATTATAACAGGTGGCATGAAGTCAACGCCAATTGTAGAACTCGAAAAGATTACAAAACTGCAATCCATGACCGATAGAAGAGACTGCAGAGCCCAGCTGCAGTCAGAGAAACTCCGAAGACTGACCGACCATCCAATGCACCAGAGACTAAACAATTTGGGAAATGGGAAACTAAAGCGGAGAAACTTTGCAGAAATAGCCACAGCAAAGATGCACGAAGATCCCATAAACGCACTAACAACACCAAAACCCATCACTACTGTACGAAAACCTACCTGGAGGCAGGATATATTTCCAGAGGTGGTAGAAAATATACCAGGTATTGCAAACAAAAACTGCCAGACTGAAAAAGAAAGGAGAGATACTACCCTAAGCTTCATAACGAAAAGCTACCCAAGCATGGACTGGACCCATGCATACACCGACGGTTCTGTAACCAACACAACACAGAACGGAGGGGCAGGAGCATTCCTGAACCTACCAAATGGCAGAAAAATAACACTGTCATTCGCTACTGGTAAGTACACAAGCAATTTAAGAGCGGAGGCAGAGGCACTGAGGGAGGCAGTGGAAGAAATGGTGACACACAGTGAAAATGAAAGCCATATAGTCCTGCTTACAGATGCTCTCGCAGTAGTCACAGCGCTAAAAAGCCAGAAAAATACTGAGCTTAATGACTTAAGAGCAGCACTCTGCAAACTGTGCCAGCAGTCCGCACCAAAAAGGGTAGTGGTACAGTGGGTCCCATCACACTGCAACATCCAAGGCAATCAGGAGGCAGACAGACTGGCAAAAGAAGGTGCAAGACTACCACTAACAGATACTAGTATGACGTACGAAGAGTCAAAACGGCTTATCAAAGCCAGATATATGACCAAATGTGAAACCGAACATACTGGTTACACCAAAAACGATGCCTATTACCAGTTGAACCGAAGAGAGCAGGTCGTTGTGTTCAGACTTCGCACTGGCCACAATAGACTGAGGTACCACCTATTCAACAAATTGAAGATAGGGTGTACCGACGAATGCCCGTGCGGTACTGGTAAAATGACCGCTGAACATCTGCTGCAGAACTGCCCGACATACGAGGATCAGAGAGAGCAGATGTGGCCATCACCAGTGGAACTGCAAGACAAGCTCTATGGCAGTGGCGACAGCCTCAGGATGACTGCCGCTTTTTTCGAAAAAATAATGGTTACTGTCTGACTGCATACGAAGAAGAAGAAGGTGATGTTGTTAGTTTCCTTGTCTTGGCACCGCAGCACATCGCATGAAGCGCAGTGGAATTCAAGAGAGATGCTCGTTGGTTCTAGTCTTGGTAGTTGTCCAGGACCGTGTTAATGGAGGAGTGGCCGGCACAAAACGCGCGATGACGTCTTGTTAGTTCCAATGTTACAGTTTTATACATATTCTAGAGGTGCCCAAAATAGATGTAGTTGACATCCTATAATCCTACTCCGTCAAAGAGTTTTAGATTAGAATTGGCGAAACGATTGCGCAAGACGTTGGTCTTCGAGATGTTCATCTCCAGTCCCGCTATCATGTCCTAACGATCGAATAGCTCCTTCATTTCGACTTGTTGCTAGTCTCCGTGTGTGGAACGGACTGTTGCAAGGATGCATTTGGTAAATAGCTTGTAATTGATTTGGAGAAGCGTAATTGGCCGATAATTTCCAGGTCCATTTCCTATATATAAGTTTATATTGTTATACGAACGAGATGCAAGACTACCACAAACAGATACCAGTATGACGTACGAAGAGTCAAAACGGCTTATCAAAGCCAGATACATGACCAAATGGGAAATCGAACATACTGGTTACACCAAAAACGATGCCTATTACCAGTTGAACCGAAGAGAGCAGGTCGTTGTCTTCAGACTTCGCACTGGCCACAACAGACTGAGGTACCACCTATTCAACAAATTGAAGATAGGGTGTACCGACGAATGCCCGTGCGGTACTGGTAAAATGACCACTGAACATCTGCTGCAGAACTGCCCGACATACGAGGATCAGAGAGAGCAGATGTGGCCATTGCCAGTGGAACTGCAAGACAAGCTCTATGGCAGTGGCGAAAGCCTCAGGATGACCGCCGCTTTTTTCGAAAAAATAATGGCTACTGTCTGACTGTGTACGCAGAAGAAGAATACGAACGAGAAACGTGAACAATAACAAACCAGAGGTAAAGAGATCATCATTAAATGGCATATCAACCTTCATTATCACAGGGTAATATTTTGAATTTCATGATCAGCAAGGAAGACTTACAAGGCCGAGGCCGAGAATGGGTTGAAGAAAGTAGATAGCAGATGTGCAAAGACAACTTATTGAACACAGAACAAAACAATGTATTACACACACCACAACAAAGATAACTTATTACATACACCAGAACAAAGATAATTTATTACACACTTCAGAACAAAGATAACTTATTACACACATCACAACAAAGGTAACGCATTACACACTTCAGAACAAATATAACGTATTACACACATCACAACAAAGGTAACGTATTAAACACTTCAGAACAAAGATAACTTATTACCCACATCAGAATAAATACAATTTATTATTCTGCCGAAGACGGATGTGTCGGACAGAAAAGTGCAAATATCGCAGTCAAGCTGTAAATTAGCGACACAACGCATTCTTTTCCACGGACTACATCATGCAGCATGCAAAGCCATGTTCAGGGCTTGGTAGCGAGAGATTAAGAAAGAACGCAGAAGAAGAAGAACAATTTATTAAACACACCAGAACATAGGTAACTTGTTATTCTGACTAGAACAGAACAATCTTTATTTCAGATGCTATATAAATCTGAGTACCACCCTACATAGAGATAGAGAGAGAGAGAGAGAGAGAGAGAGAGAGAGTGAGAGTGAGAGAGAGAGAGAGAGAGAGAGAGAGAGAGAGAGAGAGAGATTTGGAAACCAATCTTCTTACTAATGCACTTAACAAGTGTTAAATCCTGGTTTATCCGCCAGGGCTATGATCTTGCAGTTATGGAGTATTGACCTGATCCATGAATACATTTGTATAGACTTGATAGTTTTTTAACTGTCTTATTGTCATCACTTAGGCAATATGTCTTCACGTTATTCCATATATAACAAATGGAGCAAGGGCTACAGCTGACCAACTCTAATAAAGCATGTGCTTTCACCCGTGCAGTGGTGATTTCTGTAGGAATTAGGTTTGCTCGGAAAGGTCCAGAGCTGAATAAACAACCTATTTTGTCATGCCTTCTTCGGAATGATTACACGGCTACAGTGACGTCATTCTCGATCACACGAATTAGCTACGACGTCAGCATCATTATCGTCACTCACAGTCACGCACACTCACGCACAGTCACGCTCAGTCACGCAGACCTACAGAACACTTCACAACTGCCTGTTTCTCAAGTACTGTTAATAATATGTGAAGCTATCCATCTTTCATGCCATGTTATTAAAGCGATCAAAGTGTTTGATTAGTTAATGCCAGATTCGGTACACTCAGCTCTACTATATTGCTCTGATCGAGCATGTCCAGTACACAGCCTGATATGTGCAGCACAGCTGAGAAGGGATGGACATGTAGTACGCATGTCGGATCAACGTCTACAAAAAGAGATGCTCTATGGTGAACTCCACAATGGCAAAAGAGCAAACAGTGGGCAGCGAAGAAGGCACAAAGACACACTAAAGAGATCACTGATCCAGTGCGATATTAACCACGATAACTGGGAAAGAATCGACAATAATCGCACAGACTGGCGCAGCACTATTGATGAGGGTGTTCAGAGACATGAGGCATAAAGAATAGATGAGGCCATCCAGAGATGATCGCTCCACAAATCAACTCACATCAACCCTTCTTCAACCCTGGTGGAAGGAGGTGTCTTATTTCCCTGTACAAAGTGCAATAGACAATTCAAGGCTAAGATTGGCTTATTGAGCCATCTGCAACCTCGTTTAAACAGTGAATGATGACAGAGTGGTCCTCGTCAATTACGATGGACGAACAACAACATGGCACTGAGACATGACGTGTGACAAAGACTGGATTACAGAATACAGACTTTCGTTAATAAGCGTCTGTGTTGCATACTTTGTGTTAGCAAGTCAGTCGTAATGGCAAACACAAGTTCGGGGGAAAGGCCACGGCAACAACAAATTACAGAAAGACATTGGGGAAAGAAAGGGGTGGGGTGGGGGGTGGGGTGGTAGACACAGTCTCAGAAGGAAATGGAACAACATAACCAAACATGCGTTGCATTAGAAACAACATAGTAAAATGAAAGTGGAAAGGTCAAAGAACACCTATCGCCGAACGGTCGAGAAATAAGTCAGTTCAACTGATGTCTCTGGGACGGGATTCAGAGACAGGACAGAATAAGAATAGATAAAGTGCATATGTTGCTTCCCTATGTTTAAATGGGAATCGGTTGAATAAATTATGCTAAAGTTTTTTTCCAGAAAATCCATCTAAAGTTAAAATGTGCCTCAACTGTTTTAATCTCATATCATGTCCACAACAGAAAGATCATTTGCAAATCAAAAGAGAAATAATAAACATACCCAGACATGTAGACATGCACGAAACAAATTCTCACTTTTTATATATGACAATCATTACAATTGAGATTCACCATGACCATCATCGTATCTTCATCTATCCACGATAGCCGATGTTTTTTCTATATAAATAGATCTCCCCGGTGGCAACGAATGGATGCGAGATATGGTCCACAACAGAAACCCTACCTTCTTTTTCTGCTGCATCTATCAACTGATGCTATGCTTCTAGTCCGCTGAGGTTAAGAAAAGACACGTCGTTTCCCTCTAGCGGATCTAATATAGTTCATGTTAATAAGAGGACATGTTTATAAGATAATCAAAAGGAAATTATAAATTAGAGATAACAGATTTTCTTTTTTTTAAATACGACTACCGACAAGAACAAATAAGCATAGCTATAATTAACTAAAGAAAAGTCCAGATTAGAAATCAGGAAATAATGTTTTTAATCAGAGAGTTGTGAAGACTTGGAATGCATTGCAGCCAGAAGTAGTGGAGGCACTGACAGTTGGTGCAGTTGAGAATAGATTTGATGCGCATAGCTTTCAGAGCAAGAAAATGCAAATAAAACTGGTTGTGCACAGACTCTGCTGAGTCTTCTAAACCAGTATACAGAAGTTAAGACAAGTTATGTATGTGGTAGTTTGGACATGTTATGATGTGTTCTTGGTCCTGGACAACTTCGCATTCCCAAATATCGTCCTCATAGTATTACCATCTCATCAGGCGTGTATGCATCGGGTCACCGCAGATCTTGGTCCATTCAAGGTTCTCCATACTGAAATTGGAAGGTGCAATCTACCTTTTGCAGCTTTATTCAACAAGATTATAGTTTATCGCGCCATTTCTCGATGCAATGTTTTCCGGGACTGCCTTTCAAATTTCTTTATGAAACTACGCCTATACTTTAGTGTCATTTTCTGCAGTTGATGTTAATTTTTGCTATTAACAACACTCTTCAAATGTTGTGGTAGTCCTAATCTTTCTTCCCCGGGGATCCACGCGGACGATAGTTCCATGTGCCTCTGCGTTTGAACCACGACAATAAGAGTCACAACTATCCGTCAGTGTCAGATGAAACATGCTGATCAGTTCCCCAACTAATACCCTCGCCAAATGCAATAATTGTAATTATAATTATAGCCCATCCCAGGCGATGATGGCCACAACATCAGACGGTTTTTTTGTCTTATTAATGTGATGTGCTCTGTATTTAGATTATTGTTCCCGAGTTATCTTGAATCAGTGGTAAGACTATTGGTCGAGACGACTGGAGGTAACTCGGGATGCAGGCACTCTGGTCTTACCTCCCGTGAGCTCACGGGTGGCTTGAAACTTGCGGGATTCGATCGCCCACCGTTTCCATTCATCGCTGTGAAAGGCGAGTGCCTTAACCTCTTGACTACAGTGATTATCCAGGGCCAGCGATCAAAAGCTGGTCATACACTTCCAACTTCAAATGGAGGTTCTGGAAACAGGCTGCACTGGTGCAGTCTGGCTAAGAAAATATGGATGGAATAGAGAAGGTAAACCCAGTTCCAAAGATGATTTACTGACATAAAATATGTCTTGGTACAGAAGGCGCTGATATCGCAGCCTCGCTGTAAACTGGGATACAGCGCCATTGCGTCCTTTCCATGGCGAGCGACAGCCATGAAGAAAGAAAATATCCTTAAAGTGCTCCTGAAAACGGGCTGCGTTACAGCAATCTAATCTTCAATATAAGACCCCGTTGAGATTACTAAGAAGCCTTCTATTGCATTACAGTCAGGAAGACCACAAACCACCGTCTTTAGTATGCCTTGAGAAGTAAGGGTAGTCCCTTTAATTAACTGCCAAAGAAACACCGTCAAACGTGAAGACCTCAGTCCAAGTGGCTTCATAAAAACAAAACCAGGACAAAGCACATTCATCTATTACAAAGCGTGTAAACACAGCAAACGACTTGCCCATCTATTCTCGCGTATTACGACGAATGACAACTTCAGTTTATTTATACCTCAAAACTACGCACCTCCAAAACATAATAAACATAGATATTTGAACAGTCCACAAATAGCTCCCCATTGCTTGCCGCGACAGGTTCATCGGTAGAGGGATGTGTGTCCTTGACAAGTTTTTCATGAACTGTTGCTTTGTACAAGGAAAACGTTTCTTATTCCTGAAAGGTCAAACACACGCAGGTGTATAGGTCAATGTATGCAACATGAATACAGCATATATGCACACGTTTCCATTGTATGGCCTTACACTATCTCTCCTCCCTCTTCATTTGACAATATCACTCCTCCTTCTCCTCCTTCATTGTACAGTATTATTTCTCCATCTCAATTTTACACAATCCCTTCCCCTTCTCCATAATTATACACTATCCTTCCACCATTCTCTGTTTTAGATTATTAATTGTCCTTCTCCGTTTTACATCATGACACCTATTTCTCCATTTTACACTAATACTCCTCGTTCTTCATTTTACATAATCATTTCTCATTCTCCCCTTTACACTATCACACATGTATTTTCATTTTATACTATCACTTGTTCTCCTATGTTTACACTTTCACTTCTACCTCTCCCTTATTCAGTACTACTTCTACCTCTCCATTATTCAGAACTATTTCTACCTCTCCATTATACAGTATCACTTCTACCTTTCCATTATACAGTAACACTTCTACCTTTCCATTTCACACTATCACTTCTACCTCTCCATTTTACACTAAAACTTCTACCTCTCCATTTCACACTATCACTTCTACCTCTCCATTTTACACTATCACTTCTAGCTCTCCATTTGAAACTATCACTTCTACCTCTCCATTTTACATTATTATTTCTACCTCTACATTTTACACTATCACTTCTAGCTCTCCATTTTACATTATTATTTCTACCTCTACATTTTACACTATCACTTCTACCTCTCCATTTTACATTATTATTTCTACCTCTACATTTTACACTATCACTTCTAGCTCTCCATTTTACACAATAATTACTACTTCTTCATACATTAGTGGTCCTCACCCTTTGTCATATTAACGGCCTTGCAACATGTTGTCGTAGTTTACAGTGAAGCTGCGGTTTGTGCTCATTTCGGCCCGACACATCCAGTTTAAACACGACATTCTTGAGACTGGTTTCCCATCCCGCTGGGATCCCCATTCTTTTAGTGAGACTTCACGAGCGTAGGCTGTTTCCTGAAAGCTCTGTCAATGCTCTGTATGTAGTTTATTTTTTTACACGATTACTAAACTTGTGTTATGCACTGCCCTCTTAAGTTGACTTTTACAGATGTTTAAAAGTTAAGAGGCTATTTCTTCTTCAACGAATAATACTCGGATGTAGATTAATTCATCAAATTTCTTAACTTAATTTAATTTAACTTAACGAATTTATTTTGGTTTAGAAGACTGCATAGTTTTTATACAACCAGTTTCTTGGAAGCTGGCTTTTACCAATGTGCGAGTCCATCTAAATAGATTCAAAGACTAGAGCTAAGTCAGTCAGGCGCCATCCATAACTGCTCTTAACAAACCACCTGGGAAAAGGTACAAGTAGCTTGGGTAGATTTTTAATTTGAATTTTTGTTCGGGCAGCGCACTGTTTTCGATTTTCCAACTGAAATTGTTAACGTGTTCGGCACTGAACACGGGAGTCCGATCTCACTCACCAGAGATCAGTGAAATTGTTAACGTGTTCGACACTGAACACGGGAGTCCGATCTCACTACACAGAGATCAGTGAAATTGTTAACAGAAGATTCGAGTGAAAAATATCCGGACTCTACTGTGGTTCGAACCAGCGACACGAGGCGTACACCTTACCTCGAGACCACTGAGCCCCCTCTAGACCACTGAGTCTTAGATTTGTTATGTTAGCAAGAGTTGTTTGCAGTTTTCCAAACTTTAGCTCAAGAGCTATGAATGGGCCGAAGACAGCCAGCGACTCATAGCTGGCTGCTTGCACCAGGGTCAGGGACATAGATGGCTGCTTGCACCAGGGTCAAGGACATAGATGGCTGCTTGCACCAGGGTCAAGGAGCCAGAGTTGACCAAGACCATATTCCGCCTCCAAGGGACAGCCCTGGAAACAGGCTGCGGGGGTGTAGTCTGGCTAACAGAATAAGGACAACAGCTGGAAAGCAAACCCTGCATCCTCTCACCCCCCCCCCCTTTTTTTACAGCTGAACCAGAGGTGTGGGTTCGAAAGACGTTGATATCGCAGCCTCGCTGTATGCGACGATACAGCGTCATTTCTACGACGAACGACGGTAAAAAGTAACTATCTTCTACGGACATGGTGGCCATAATTAAAAGCGCTACCACCTTGGCCATTTTAAAGCAAACAGAAACTATTAAGTAAGCACGTGATAATTGACACAAAAATAATGCTATACTACACGATATTCCTACCCAAATAGTTGCTATCGGTGCCAGAATCGGACGTTCAGTGTCAGAATTGGACGTTCAGTGTCAGAATTGGACGTTCAGTGCTAGAATTGGACGTTCAGTGCCAGAATTGGACGTTCAGTGTCAGAATTGGACATTAACTAACAAATATAAACGAAATACTGTAGCAAAATAGTTGAAATGCCACCGAAGAATGCTTGGAGTAACAGGAATGGGTAGAATCAGAGAAGAAGACATTAGAAGACAAATTTGTACACCGCAAGTGCTAGACCTCTTCAAAATATATCAAACCAAATGGTTCGGCTACGTGGCACGTCAAAAACCAGATAGTATCTCTCAAAAAGCAATTCTATACAGATACAATGGAATTGCAGAGCCAAGGGCCGCCCGAGCAAAAGATGGACATCAGAAATAACAGAGGCATTGAAACTCCCTATGTACGAACCACAGACTATAGCACGATGAAGAAACCTCTTCATAACTTTACACTGAAAGGCACATCCTCAAACTAGGGCTCGATCAAGAAAGCTCATCATAACTTTACACTGAAATGCACAAACCACAAACTAGGATTCGATCAAGAAACCGCATCATAACTTTATACTGAAAGGCACAACCACAAACTAGGACCCGATCAAGAAATCTCATCATAACTTTACACTGAAAGGCACAACCACAAACTAGGACCCGATCAAGAAACCTCATCATAACCTTACACTGAAAGGCATAACCCCAAACTAGGGCTCGATCAAGAAACCTCATCATAAATTTACACTGAAAGGCACAACCACAAACTAGGGCTCGATCAAGAAACCTCATCATAACTTTACACTGAAAGGCACAACCCCAAAATAGGTCTCGATCAAGAAACCTCATCACAACATTACACTGAAGGACACAACCAAAAACTAGGGCTCGATCAAGAAACCTCATCACAACATTACACTGAAAAGCACAACCACAAACTAGGGCTCGATCAAGAAACCTCATCATAACTTTACACTGAAAGACACAACCACAAACTAGGACCCGATCAAGAAACCTCATCATAACTTTACACTGAAAGACACAACCACAAACTAGGACCCGATCAAGAAACCTCATCATAACTTTACACTGAAAGACACAACCACAAACTAGGACCCGATCAAGAAACCTCTTCATAACTTTACACTGAAAGACACAACCCCAAACTAGGACCCAATCAAGAAACCTCTTCATAACTTTACACTGAAAGACACAACCACAAACTAGGACCCGATCAAGAAACCTCTTCATAACTTTACACTGAAAGACACAACCACAAACTAGGACCCGATCAAGAAACCTCTTCATAACTTTACACTGAAAGACACAACCACAAACTAGGACCCGATCAAGAAACCTCTTCATAACTTTACACTGAAAGACACAACCACAAACTAGGACCCGATCAAGAAACCTCTTCATAACTTTACACTGAAAGACACAACCACAAACTAGGACCCGATCAAGAAACCTCTTCATAACTTTACACTGAAAGACACAACCACAAACTAGGACCCGATCAAGAAACCTCTTCATAACTTTACACTGAAAGACACAACCACAAACTAGGACCCGATCAAGAAACCTCTTCATAACTTTACACTGAAAGACACAACCACAAACTAGGACCCGATCAAGAAACCTCTTCATAACTTTACACTGAAAGACACAACCACAAACTAGGACCCGATCAAGAAACCTCTTCATAACTTTACACTGAAAGACACAACCACAAACTAGGACCCGATCAAGAAACCTCTTCATAACTTTACGCTGAAAGACACAACCACAAACTAGGACCCGATCAAGAAACCTCTTCATAACTTTACACTGAAAGACACAACCACAAACTAGGACCCGATCAAGAAACCTCTTCATAACTTTACACTGAAAGACACAACCACAAACTAGGACCCAATCAAGAAACCTCATCATAACTTTACGCTGAAAGACACAACCACAAACTAGGACCCGATCAAGAAACCTCTTCATAACTTTACGCTGAAAATCACAAGCAGGACAAGAGCAAAAAGAAAAGAAAGAAAAAGAAACATGTATTTTCCTTTCATAAATTAGTTCACGCTGGTAAATGTGGCTTTTCTTTAACTCTTATGGGGCGGAAATTGGCTGTTTTCGTTAACTGTCGTCTGAGGAACCTCCTCTTTTATGTTGCCTGTTAATGCGTTCAATCATTGTTGACGTTGGTTTCATCCAATTACAATATCCATTGGTTTTAAGACCAAGCAAATAATTGATATACCCCCGACCAGCAATTCCATTTCAGAAGAAGTACATCATTGTGTAACATAGGGACGACTAGATTTGATTTTGGGCAGTCTTCAGTCCTGCGCAAAGCTAAGCTTTGTATTGAAAGTTCTTTTTTCTCTGCAGAGTACCAACCAACCGTTTAGCACTAGATCAATGATTGTCACCCTGGGCACTACCCCCGACTCGTGGACGATTTTAGCTTCCACGTGGTCGGTAGCAGAATAAATACATGCTGTATTAAAAACGTGACCTGAGGAAACTCACAAACTACTAGCAAAACAAGAAAAGTGCAAATTTAGAGAATCTGTGTTTTTCCCATTGCAGCATACGGCTGTGAAACATGAACAGTTTCCTAAAACATCGAGTCATTTGTTTCGAAAAGGTATAGAAAGGTCTTCAAAATACATTTGACCTCAAAAAAGAGAATGCAGACATTCGAGAAAAGTTGGACAAGCGGAGAGCTGGTTCATAAATGTAATCATGAACAGAAAATTGAAATACCTGACTATATCAACACAAACAACGGTCTTGAGAGAACGGTAATCAAAGGTGCCGGCTTACGGAGAGAAGAGGCAGACCACGAAGGGGCCGGACCCAAGATGTCAATGAATGCTTGGGCATGTCTATGGAGAGATTGGGGGATTTGGCAACAGATCGAATTTATTTAGGCGGGTTGTGATAGAAGCGACTTTCTGCAAAAGACATGCCACACAATGATTTAATGAAACATTAAAATAATACACTGACTCTGGGAACAATCACGAAATTTTCTTTAATTTAGATGTTAGTATGCGGTAAGGGCAATTTACCCATGGCTATAAAAGTGGGCGCCGGGTATAAGAAAGATTGAGGAGCCATTTACTACAGGATTTTCTCTAATCTTCAAACATGAAATCCTAGCTTGCCGCTACTTGCATTTCGTCTAAAATAGAATGCAACAGTCACTTAAACTTGACATTTCTTGATTGAGACATAACTTAAGATAGAGTAAATAGTGTGTTATACTTTGAGGTTCGACCTCCAAAACTAAAGCCTTCCACATGATGGGATTACATACTGTCGAACTACTCTTTTCCCATTGCTGGAGTAGTCGAGAGGGTTTTTAGGCTGAGGACTAAAGGTCTCTTGGCCACTGCTGTTGCCACGTCGTGTGATGGTTAAATTTGTTTATTTCACCCCAACAGAGAAACAACATATGCCATAGCTGGGATTCGATCCGCAGTACTCTTTATCAGAAGGCAGACATTGAATCCACGTGTTTTTCTATATACTGTTAATTAAAATGGTTAATATATATATATCAGACACTGCCGTCGAAGATGAAATGTTAGAGACTTCATTTTTTAAGCCACAGCTCCGTGAGGTGGGATGTTCGGGATCCCTTCCTTCCTGTCGATTTTTTCTTACCCGACAGCCAGGTACCCATTTACAGCTGGAACAACTGGAGCTGACTGTAGCGAGAGTTAAAACTCATACATTTTTCAAGAAAAGCGTGTGATCTGCCACTGAGCCGCTTATACTGTGATAACGTTTTATTTAAATGAATAGCAATGTAATAAGAGCGATTGATGTCACCTCAGATGCTTTTAAAATCATCACGGAGTCCAACAGAGGTGTGTGTTCTCACCATCTAAATGAATTAGATCAGAATTCGTCAACATCGTGCCAGCAAAGGTCTTCAACAAATAATCGCCATGAGCTTCGACCAACAGCCAGCCACTCCAATCTTGTCCACGACGGGTCAGTGCTTCCACTTTCCGTTCCCATATGTGTTGAGGTCTCCCTCTCTTTCTCTTTCTTGCCGGGGGCCAGTGCATGCACTGTCGAGCAATGCTACCTGAATTTGTTTCCAAAGATAAGACATATCCATCTTCATTGCCTCTTTTTCATCTTATGGGTCACCGACAAGTGGTACGCCCTGCGTCACAGGTTAGCGTTTGGGAATTATACCAATTCAAATCCAAAATCCTTCTCACGAAGCCGTTCAAGAACGCCTGCACTTTGTTTAAGTTCAATGTGATAAATCTTTCAGAAATGGTTTTGCTGGGAGAATACTGAATTATATAGGGATAGAAAATCCTTAGTATCTATTGTTTAAACGGTTTATACACAGGAAAATTGATTTTGATGATATAACAACACAGCTCTAAAACAGTGCTTAATTGGACAATAAATGGAGAATTAATTATGGAGATGCTGTGTGAATGTTTCCAAATATTAGAAGTACAAATTCAATGATGTGAGTGTTACTATTTTGGTGCGAGAAATAAAACTTGCTCACATGAATTGTATAAGCTTCTGCCCGTAGACTTGACTAAGTAACAAGAGTAGTTAAGTGAAAGAACAGAGTGGCACTCAAGGAAGCTGTGATATAAATTTGTGAAGTTGATTTTAAGATGTGAAAATCTCACAAGTTGGTGTATGGGCAATTGTTGTATTGTGTAAGTCAGAATAACATAATATTTCACAAATTAACATTACAGAATAAATGTAGAGATGCAAATAGGAACTTTATATAAATAAGTAAAAACTCATGAACTAATGTGTTCCAAAAAATGTATTTCTATTTTGGCATGAGTACAACAAATATGGAAGCTTATAGGTGAAGCTTCCGTTTTACAATCCCAACGCACCTTATTCGACACTCGTGTCCAGTTTGGCAGACATGTGTTTTTTTCTCTCTTCCAAGTACGGACAGTAAATGCAAAATACCGTAATGCAAACTTCCCAAGAAACTTGCAACAGCACAACCAAATAGGGTGGCAGTTGCAGGAAGTGAGGTTCTGCAAAGGACTTGCTTTACTGCTGTAGATGTGTGAGATGTTAGCGACCTTACATTTCAAAGGCTCTCCTCTCCCTCGCCGTTTTCACTGCCCAGACTGAACCGGTACCCATTTAAGGCTGGGTCGACCCGGGAGCCATTGCTGTCTGATAAATACATTACCGCATCAACTGGGGAACGAACCCAGGACCACTCATATGCGAAGCCTCATTTAGTTGACACACCCGATATTAAGATATACGCTAAATATAGTCACTGTAAATTTTCATATTTTTTATTTATATATTTTCTTTCAGATAAATAATTTTAGTGATAAAGTCACTGCTTAGTCTTCTATCAAATAGTTTAATTGTCAATATGGTAGTGAGAACATATAAAACAGTACAATTGAACAATTGTACAACACGAGTACAATTGAAATCTGTCTTAGAGAACACACATTTTGCAACTAAAATAGTTGATTTCATGACTAATTGACAAATGTTCATATAACTTTTGGATATTAATAGTAAATATCACGTGATAAGATGGCAATATTGTACATGTGTACGCAACTGTTATCACACTCTTTATTAAACTCATGTATGAGCGTTTGTTTTCAATCTCCCGCTGCCAAACTCTGAACAGGGTTTTGCAAGTAGCAGGAGGTAGTCCAGAGAACGGAATGTGTTGTGTCACTAGTTTACAGATTGACTGATGTATTTGCACCTTTCGGTCCGGCACATCTGTCTTCGGCATGAAGAACACCATATTTTAGAATAGTAATTTACAAATTACTTTTTGGTTACTATCGAATAAATTATTAGGGACAAAACTAATATAGGTCTATATCCATAACAAGCGGTAAAGCATCCATTCTGTCCCAGCTGAGTAAATCATTTTTCTCAATTCCAGCTACTGCAGATGCACTACTGCAACTGTATTAATATATGCATGTGCCTGACATGTGTGAAGCTGACTTTATTTGTTAATGCAGTGATTTCACCAGACACACCATTATATGTTGAATACGATTTTCCTTTGCAATGCAAGGCGTATTATAATGCATTAGTTTCGACAGAGTAGCTGAAATTGATGTCATGTGTTACAGGTGTCTTTATATCTAACAAAACAAACTGCACTCATTGACAGTAACAAGATCAGTTCCAGCTTCCCACTATTCTCAGCAATGTAACATGCTGTTGGCCTGGATTTGTCTGAGCTTGTGAGCTGCATAGAACACAATGAAAACAAATAATCTGAACTACGTCACACGGCTGATCTGGATAAATCTAAGTACGAGATACTTTTAATGTCTATTAAGTTACAGAAGTCTCCCTCAAGTCCGTTACCTTGAAATGGTGAGGGAGCGTGCATGTCTCAATGATGACAGGAGCTAAGCCAACGGAAGTGAAAGCTTCCAGAAAGGTCACCCAAGTTGGATAGGTCATGGTGGAACGTATAGACTAAATACGAACAACTCACCTAGAGTATAATAGGTTAGGTTACGGTCGACCACCCAAACACGGACAACTCACCTAGAGTATAATAGCTTAGGTTATGGTCGACCACCCAAACACGGACAACTCACCTAGAGTATAATAGGTTAGGTTACGGTCGACCATCCAAATACGGACAACTCACCTAGAGTATAATAGGTTAGGTTACGGTCGACCATCCAAATCTATTTTTAAAATGTCGGTTACGAAAACATTGATAATAATGCAAAAGCAAACGGCCTTGACAAAGGAAGGGACTTCAGACACGAGAAGAAGGACGCAGCGGAGTGAAAGCCGCAAGGAAGCTTCACGGCTAACTGTCCGTCTGAATACTAAGAAGAAAAGAAATATGGGGACATCGAATGCTAGAACAATGTACCAGGCAGGTAAAACATCCCAGATAGCTAAAGAGATGGGGAATTACAAATTAGCAGTGCTTGGACCGTGTGAAACAAGATGGCCACACTCAGGAAAGATGGGACTGGCTACTGAGGAAATGAAAATGTATCTGGAAACGAGGAAACACACAGAGGGAGTAGCACTGATGCTCTCAAGAGAAGCACAGCGGGCACTTATAAAATGGGAGGTTATTACAAACCAAATCATAAGCGCGAGCTTTAGAACGAGGAACAAACACATCAATATAAACATCATTCAGTGCTATGCCCCAACTAACGAGGCAGACGGTGATAAAAAGCAAGAGTTCTACAATAAGCTAGAAGAGGTCATTGACACGCAGAAAAAGAAAGATCTCTTAATTTCTTAATTTTAATGAGAGACGTCAATTCTAAAGTGGGAGCAGACTACCTAGGTTACTAACAAAGTATGGAAAGACAAGGAATGGGACAGATGAACCAAAACGGAGAAATGTGCTATGTGCACTACACAAAATGAGCATTGGAGGTAGCATGTTTCTACATGAAAAGATACATAAGGTCACAAGGAGATCACCAGACCATGTTTGGGGAAAGTCAGATTGATCATATTTGTGTCATTCAAGCGTTCAGACGTACACTACAAGATGTAAGAGTAAAGCAAGGTACAGATGTAGCGTCAGACCACCACATGTTGCTGGGGATTTTGCAGCTCAGACTAAAAAAGTACCCAGCACAGGGCGCAAGGAGACAAAATATAACCTACACTTACTGCAGCACCAGGGGAAGAAAACACAATTTAGCTTAAAACTTAATACCAGATATCAAGTGCTGCAAGAGCTATATAGGGATGAAGAAATGGAAGAATTATTAGTATGTGGGACCAGGCTAAAGAGATGTGGAAAAGGACATATGAAGAAACATCTGGGGTAGTTGTCTCGCCGCAGCGACTCAATTTCAACCAGTGTTCGTAAAGCGATCTAAGTCCCGCCAGGCGCAGCGATAGCGCAGGCTTGCGGAAAACGCTCGCCTGCCTTTCCCCGTAGAGCGAATTGGGTGCGGTTTGTTGTAGTGGCTCCTCCACCGAGGTGCGCTCGTCTGGTCCGTATCAGGAAACGTGGTCCGTCCGTGGTGATTTATCTAAGGCTTATAGCAGAGCTCGACAGTACGTCTCGCTGGTGGTCCGACTCTCGCAAAGAGCTTGTGACCGGCAAATGGAAAGCAGGAATCGTGCCTCGAGGCCCTGCGTTCTCCTACGGAGAAGGGCAGGCCGGCAGGCCAAATTGTCTCTAGTCCCAGTGAAATTCATCGCCGAGGTCGTTGGGATCCGTTCTGCACAGAGCGCTGCCATCCCTCCTCGAGCGAGCCCGGTCGGTCGATCGTCTGGTGCGTGTGGGAGGCCCCTGTCAGGCGGTCCTAGGTCGACGGAGTGAGGGACGGGTGGAACAACCGTCCGTCCGTCCCGTCAGTCGGTCCCTGCGGCCGTCCCAGTGAGGCTTTTTACACACCCTTCCTCCGCCGACCGGTGTGTGCTGTACGTACGTCTCCGACAGATATCTGGTTGATCCTGCCAGTAGTCATATGCTTGTCTCAAAGATTAAGCCATGCATGTCTAAGTTCACACTGTCTCACGGTGAAACCGCGAATGGCTCATTAAATCAGTCGAGGTTCCTTAGATGACACGATCCTACTTGGATAACTGTGGCAATTCTAGAGCTAATACATGCTTACCAAGCTCCGACCCTCGCGGAAAGACCGCTTTTATTAGTTCAAAACCAATCGTCGTTTCCCCTCGCGGGGTTGCGGCTTCCCCACTGGTGACTCTGGATAACTTTGTGCTGATCGCATGGCCTCATGTGCCGGCGACGCATCTTTCAAATGTCTGCCCTATCAATTGTCGATGGTACGTGACATGCCTACCATGTTTGTAACGGGTAACGGGGAATCAGGGTTCGATTCCGGAGAGGGAGCATGAGAAACGGCTACCACATCCAAGGAAGGCAGCAGGCGCGCAACTTACCCACTCCCGGCACGGGGAGGTAGTGACGAAAAATAACAATACGGGACTCTTTCGAGGCCCCGTAATTGGAATGAGTACACTTTAAACCCTTTAACGAGGATCTATTGGAGGGCAAGTCTGGTGCCAGCAGCCGCGGTAATTCCAGCTCCAATAGCGTATATTAAAGTTGTTGCAGTTAAAAAGCTCGTAGTTGGATCTCAGGCGCAGGCGGGCGGTCCGGCTCGCGCCGGTTCACTGCCCGTTGTCTCCTGCCCTACCGTCTGCCGGCTCTCTCCCACGGGTGCTCTTCGCTGAGCGTCCTGGGTGGCCGGCGCGTTTACTTTGAAAAAATTAGAGTGTTCAAAGCAGGCCTCGGCTGCCTGAATAATGGTGCATGGAATAATGGAATAGGACCTCGGTTCTATTTTGTTGGTTTTCGGAACTGGAGGTAATGATTAACAGGGACAAACGGGGGCATTCGTATTGCGGCGTTAGAGGTGAAATTCTTGGATCGCCGCAAGACGAGCTACTGCGAAAGCATTTGTCAAGAATGTTTTCATTAATCAAGAACGAAAGTCAGAGGCGCGAAGACGATCAGATACCGTCGTAGTTCTGACCATAAACGATGCCGACTAGCGATCCGCAGGAGTTGCTTCGATGACTCTGCGGGCAGCTTCCGGGAAACCAAAGTGTTTGGGTTCCGGGGGAAGTATGGTTGCAAAGCTGAAACTTAAAGGAATTGACGGAAGGGCACCACCAGGAGTGGAGCCTGCGCCTTAATTTGACTCAACACGGCCAACACTGAAATGATTGACATGCCGAGACCACTTGTCTGGGGTCTAATATGGAACTGGTGCTTGATTTAGACCCTCAGAAATCTGGGGGTATGCCCCCTGTGGCTCGGTTAGTTTGCATCGAGTGTTCTGACAAAGGAATTGACGGAAGAGCACTATCAGGAGTGGAGCCTGAGGCTTAAATTAACTTAACACGCCAATACTGTAGAATGACGGTCAAAAAGAGAGCACCTTCGTGGGGTCTAATAGTGAACATGTGCTGGAATTAGACCCTCGAAAATCTGGGGCCACCCTCTAAGTAACTTGATTGTCTCGCTAAAGGAATTGACGGAAGGGCACCACCAGGAGTGGAACCTGCGGCTTTATTGGACTGAACACGCCAATACTGTAGAACGACTGACAAATCGAGAGCACTACCGTTTGGGTCTAAAAATGAACGTACGCTGGTATTAGACTCACGGAAGACAAGTCAGCTCTCAAACACTCTAATGAAAGAACGCTACGGAAATCGTGTTTAACCCCGCAGAAACCGCAGATTTAAAATACCTGGTCATTGTCAAACAAAATCCTCAATAAATTCGTCTGACCAAATAGTGAACGGGTGCTGGAAATAGACCATCTGAAGACAGGTCAGTTTTACCCTACTAATGACAGGGCGTTGCTACGGAAAACCAGCTCATATCGAGAGGAGCCGCAGACACTTTGGTTCACGTACCAGGCTGATAAGCCAACGGCGCGAGGCTACCATGTGGGGGATTACGGCCGAACCCTTGTAAGCCGCAATCCCGCCCAAAATCTCAGCACCACTGCAATGGGAGGCTCCTACATGCTCGGGACCTGGGGCTTGCGCCCCAGCCATATCCGGTAGAGCCGCAGCAAGAGGTCCTTGCCGTCCGCCGATCAAAGCGGGCGGACAACTGCTAGATACTCACCTTATACGGCGATGGGGTGCGAAACCACCAACTAAAGACTTAGTACCTGGTCGGGGTGTCGAAAACAGTAGAGCAGCCACCTCACTGTGAACTGTCGAGACTCAACCAATGACCATGAGAGCTGTCCGCACACCAGGCGAACAACATCTCTGTGACATTACCAGGCTTGTCCTCTGGCTAAATGCACGTCGGCTACGATATCTACCTCTGTACGTTATAAGCCATATAACTATCATGCTGGACGCAGAAGAGATGCAGACCAGCGGACATTGCACACCTGTCCCACTGTGTCAACACCCCAGGTGGCGGGGAATGCTAGGCGTACCATCCCTGCATAGAAGCCAAGAAAATAAAGGGAGAAAGAGATACCCCACTCACATGCAAATGCTACGCTTCTGGCAGGACGTGACGATCCTGGGATACAGACACACTGGACTGCCTCTCTTCCGGGTAAACCAGTCCATCTCATATATCATCTCATATATCATCTCACATATCATCATTGCACCCTATAGACACGAGTAGTGAAGACTCGATAGTCTGGTAACACAACTTCCATAAGAGAGACAACTCTGATCGTAAATAACTGCTGCCTTGCAGATAGGCTGGGGACAGCCAAAGGCTAAGGAGGGCATCCCTACAGAAACGCCTGTTGAAAACGGATGCACAAGGCCGCAGGCCTAACAAAACAGTGCAACGTAAATAGCAGCATGATGGCAGTATAACCTATTAGAAAAACGCATGGCGCTCATCCTGCGGAGTCCCGCCAGGCAGCGATAGTGCCGGGCCTAACGCCTCGAAGAGCCCACCATTGACTACTGGTGGTCACCCACCCATGTGTCGTGGAGTCAAGGCACATGGCTATGGGGCAACTTCTATTGGCCAAAACCTCAAGACCCTCAAAATACTACAGTGGAATGCGGAGGGAGTCATTAACAAAAAACTTTCCCTAACACATCACCTGCATGAAGGTAAGATTGACGTGGCATGTATCCAGGAAACGCACCTCAACAATAACCATAAATTCTCAATCAGAGGATACCAGACCTTCCGTCTAGATAGAGAAGGCCACAAAGGAGGGGTCCTGATACTGACCAGAAACTGCATACCGAGTAGCGCGGTATCTGTCAATAACACCGGACAAGCAGAAATTGTAGGAGTTGACATAATGGCTAAAGAGACGAAGCTCCGCATTTTCAATCTGTACGGACCACCAAATAGAGACCTATCGCTCTCGAGTATGGAGGTCAGAGACTCCAACTGCATAGTAGTTGGAGATTTCAACAGCCACTCGGAGAGATGGGGATACTCTGACACAGACAGCAGAGGTGACGAAGTGGAAGATTGGGAGATAGATGCAAATCTCTCCCTAATCAATAGGCCGGAGGATAGCCCTAGCTTCTATTCAAGAACATGGCATACCCCCTCGACTCCAGATTTGGCCTTCTCCACACAGGACATACACCATAAAATAGACCGCCAGGTGCTAAACCAACTGGCAGGTAGCGACCACAGGCCGATCAGGCTAACCATTGACATGGAAGTAGGCCCACAGGAAACAAAACCGCTCCCACGTTGGGATTACAAACGAGCCGACTGGGACAGATTTGCAATCCTGACAGATGGGCTGTGTCAAACCATCAACACACGGAACACCAAAATGAAGCCCATGGTAGAGAGCCTAAGCAAGGCAATAATGCAAGCCGCCACTGAAACCATCCCAAGAGGAGCTAGGAAAAACTATAAGCCCTACTGGAATGATGAGTTGCAGAAAGTGGAAGATGCAGTAACAAATGCTAGGAACATGGCAGAGCGAGAAAAATCCATGGAGGCAAACATCGCCCTCAAAGCCGCCGCGGCGAAGTACAAACACACTCTCAAGCAAACAGCAAGAGAAAGCTGGAAAAATAAAACGGAAAGTCTAAACCTGGACAAAGACGGGAACAAGCTATGGAAGCTAGTCAGAGCCATGAACGACGAAACCCCGTCAAATAAACAAATTACTATCAAGCAGGGCGAGAACTTGATCACAGGTAAGAAAGCCGCAAACGCCTTTGTCGATCACTATGTCAGAGCAAACCACATCGAGGTCCCTGCAGATAAGCATACAGACATTAGCGAAGAGCTAAAGGGACACGAAAACATGAATACGGCTCCTGAAGAGCACATGATGGCCAAACTAACAATGCGCGAAATGGAAGAGGCTATGAGAACACTAAAGAAAAGGAAATCTCCCGGAAAAGACGGGATAACAAACGAAATGCTGATGGGGCTGGGCCAAACAGCGAAGAAGAAACTGCTATCGGTCCTGAACCAAAGCTGGAAAAAGGGAATTGTACCACAGGCATGGAAAGACGCAATACTGGTACCAGTACCAAAAACAGGAAAGGACAAAACAAATCCAAATGGATACAGGCCCATAAGCCTACTGAGCTATGTCGGCAAGCTGATGGAACGGATGATAAACACCAGACTGATGTGGCATCTGGAAGAAAAACGAAGACTAATTCCACAGCAAGCCGGCTTTAGACAGCACAGATCCACTGAGGACCAGGTCATCCTCATAGCCCAGGAGATAGAAGATGCCTACCAGGCACAGAAACACACAGTAGCTGTTTGGGTGGATCTGGAAAAGGCATTTGACAAAGTCTGGAAAGATGGACGAGTATTGTCACCCACACTCTTCCTGGTATATATAAACGATATTACAGAGAATATACCAAGAAGAGTCCATAGCTCAATGTTTGCAGACGATCTGGGTATGTGGACCTCTGAAAAGAATCTCACCATAGCAAGAAATCGGATGCAGACGGCCCTAACATCGCTGAAAGAGTGGGCGAACTCATGGCTGGTCAAAATAAACGAGGAGAAAACCACATGCACAATATTCTCGCTTTCATTAAAACCCAAAAGTACCAAATTAAGTCTAAATGGCAAAATCCTGCAGCCAAACGACAACCCAACCTATCTGGGAGTCACATTTGATCGGCGCATGACATGGAAAAGTCAGATTGAGAGAAACCGAATGAAAGCCAGAGAAAGAATGGCAATCATGAGGAAACTTGCTGGCACAAGCTGGGGAGCAGACGAAGGCATACTAAAGAAACTGTACACTGGAAGAGTGAGACCAGTTCTCGAGTATGGCATTGCGGCATGGACAACCGCAGCGAAGGCGAACTTCGATAAAGTTAACAAACTTCAAAACCAAGCCATGAGAATTATAACATGTGGCATGAAGTAAACGCCAATTGTAGAACTTGAAAAGATTACAAAACTGCAATCCATGACCGATAGAAGAGACTGCAGAGCCCAGCTGCAGTCAGAGAAACTCCGAAGATTGACCGACCATCCAATGCACTAGAGACTAAACAATTTGGGAAATGGGAAACTAAAGCGGAGAAACTTTGCAGAAATAGCCAAAGCAAAGATGCACGAAGATCCCATAAACGCACTAACAACACCAAAACCCATCACTACTGTACGAAAACCTACCTGGAGGCAGGATATATTTCCAGAGGTGGTTGAAAATATACCAGGTATTGCAAACAAAAACTGCCAGACTGAAAAAGAAAGGAGAGATACTACCCTAAGCTTCATAACGAAAAGCTACCCAAGCATGGACTTGACCCATGCATACACCGACGGTTCCTAAACAAACACAACACAGAACGGAGGGGCAGGAGCATTCCTGAACCTACCAAATGGCAGAAAAATAACACTGTCATTCGCTACTGGTAAGTACACAAGCAATTTCAGAGCGGAGGCAGAGGCACTGAGGGCGGCAGTGGAAAAAATGGTGACACACAGTGAACATGAGAGCCATATAGTCCTGCTGACAGATGCTCTCGCCGTAGTCACAGCGCTAAAAAGCCAGAAAAACACTGAGCTTAATGACTTAAGAGCAGCACTCTGCAAACTGTGCCAGCAGTCCGCACCAAAAATGGTAGTGGTACAGTGGGTTCCGTCACACTGCAACATCCAAGGCAACGAGGAGGCAGACAGACTGGCAAAAGAAGGTGCAAGACTACCACAAACAGATACCAGTAGGACGAACGAAGAGTCAAAACGGCTTATTAAAGCCAGATACATGACCAAATGGGAAACCGAACATACTGGTTACACCAAAAACGATGCCTATTACCAGTTGAACCGAAGAGAGCAGGTCGTTGTGTTCAGACTTCGCACTGGCCACAACAGACTGAGGTACCCCCTATTCAACAAATTGGAGATAGGGTGTACCGACGAATGCCCGTGCGGTACTGGTAAAATGACCGCTGAACATCTGCTGCAGAACTGCTCGACATACGAGGATCAGAGAGAGCAGATGTGGCCATTACCAGTGGAACTGCAAGACAAGCTCCATGGCAGTGGCAACAGCCTCAGGATGACCGCCGCTTTTTTCGAAAAAATAATGGTTACTGTCTGACTGCGTACGCAGAAGAAGAAGAAGATATGAAGAAACTGTGGGATTCAAGAGAAACCAACACAAAGAATGGATCACAACAGAGACATTACATAAAATAAAAGAAAGGAAAAAGATGAAAGATATATTAAACCATTGCCGAACCCGAGCCAGCAAAGCAGAAGCACAGAGTAGGTATACTGTTACAAAGAGGCCACGACATCTATAAGGAAAAATAATAGGGAATATATTGACAAGCTGGCACAGGAGGCAGAAGATGCAGCAAAGAGAGGAAATATGAGAGATCGCTACTCATTAACAAAGAAAATGGCAAATAGATATATCAGTTCAGTTCAGTTCATCCCAAAACCCTTCAGGTCCTTTGGGCACACATGAAGACACTCCCAAAATCCCACGCCATCCCTCTCTGTCTGTCGCCGCCTGGCGTATCTCACCGGGACGAAGGCCTGACCACTCAGATATATACAGACATACAAACCAATCAAAGATAGAAAAGGCAAGAAGAACTGAAGCACGCCATGGGAGCATTTAGTTGGTGTTGAGAGTTCATCCTCAACCCACCCCCGGCTATGATAACATTTAAAACCAATAGGAAAAAGATGGAAGAAACAGCGTTGTTTGCTCACCATTATATGATACATAACACAATGATTAATACATATTGACTTGAGTTTTTCAAAAGCAGGATCGGGAGACAACGAGGCGGATTAAATCTTGAGAGAAAGTAGATCCCGAGTCCTTTCTAGAGCAACTCTATGGGAGACAGAGAAGATAATACGACTACTTCAACACTGAGATCGTGTCGTTGGAGCCAAAGAGACGTCCTGCTTGACCATGCTAGGATTTAAAACTTGGTCTCATAGCTTTGCGCAGTCCTGAGAATTAATAGTGTATTTAAGATGAATTGAATGTAGGTTGTAGATACGCAATTCAAAACTGGACTTTATTTTGTGCAAACAATTTTATTTTTCAAGTAGTCAAAATGTGAAGATTCCGGGCTTCATTATGATGTAATTATTTGTTCTAGGCCTCTTGGCTGTTCCAGAGCAATACTCGTATTTCATTAGAGATAATGACAACTGATAAGACAAATCTCCAACCTAAAATTGTGATGGCTGGCGAAGAGATTGAAAGTGTTTCACATTTTGAATATCTGGGTTCAATACTGAACAACAATGGAGACTTGTACAAAAGAAGTAAGAAGACGACTGACTATTGCAATGCAGAAGATAAGGAGTGTGCAGAACCTATGGCATAATTCAAACAAAGAATTAAAATACAAATCCTTAAAACATGGATTTTTCCTGTGGCAACCTTTGGATGTGAAACATGGACGATTACAACAGTAATAAGAGCGAAGATCGGTGTTTTTGAAACACAGTTCTACAGAAGTCATGAAAAGCCCGTGGACAAAGAAAGAAAGAAACAAATCCATCCGGCAAGACCTGAATATAGAGGTGAATTGGCTCATAAATGACGTAATGACCCAAACACTGAGGTTTTTTTTAGAACACGTCAAACAACTACCCAGCAGACTGGAGAGAGCTGCTATGGAAGGCATAGTCACTGGGAGGAGAAGCAGGGGCCGACCGAGAAGATGATGGACTCAGGACATGAAGTAGACGCTGTATTTGACCTTGGGTCATGCCGGAAGATTGGCGAAAGATAGAGTTTCCTACAGACAGGCTGTCATGAGAGCAACGTTCTGGGGCATGCTACATAATGATGATGAGTAGACATGTCATTTATTTGTAGATTTAATCTCCATCAACGTTTCTACACCTATCCCAGCATTTATGTAATGCTTGAAAAACTTCAGCGTAGAAAGATTTGTCAGTATGTATGACGCAATCGAAGACAGCATATTTCGCTTCGTTATCAGTGATGACATGCTGACCTCCATGAACATTTTTAGGAGTCCAAACAGATGGAAAACGATTGGAGTGAGGTCTGTGTGCTAAGGTGGATGGGGCAATATACCCCAGTCAAGCTGCTGCAGATAACACAAAGTGTGGTTGGCCGTATAAGGTCGAGCAACATTGAACTCTTCTCTGGCGGTCAAAACCGAAAAGCTGTCTTGGCACCCAACAGGCACTAACCTTCCGAAAATGCGAATATTCATGAAAATATTTTCACCGTATTGAGATTACAGTCTTCTATACATTTATGCAGGTTCCACGCCTTCTTTCACAAGAAATCTGATCACAGCACGCTGTTCCATGCAAGCATTAATAGTGGTGTGCGACATTTGTATTTATCTGTAACACGACTGGCCATTGGCAAGTGGGCCACCTAGCAGTAATAGGACACACGTGCCTAATGATAGAAGTTCCAGCACGATATAACACATTCAGGTAGAACGAGAACAGATATGATATGAACAACCCTAGTACATTACCCCGAGGAGCGCGTCGCCGAATGGTTTCGAGGACTGCCTGCCGACACGGAGGGCAGCGGTTCGAATCCCCGATATGGCATATTCTGTTTTTCTGTGGAGGCAGGACAAATTAAACATATCCAGCACACGACGTGTCGACAACAGAGGTGAAGCGGTCTTAAACCTCAGACTTCAAAACCCCTCGACAACCCAGCAATGGGAACAATGTCGTTTGACAGTTTCTTTGTGGTTTTAAAAAAAAATGTTAGTATGCTACTCAAACTACAGAAATAACAGAGACAACAACTCGTCATCTTCATCGTCATCGTCTTATTCGTCTTTCTATTCTTATTCTTCTTCTGTTTTCCTTCTTCTTTATCTTCATCCTCTTCTTCTTCTTCTTCTTCTTTTTTCTTAAACTTCTTACGCTTCTCCTTCTTGTGTTCTTGCTTATTAACATCAAATTTCCATTATCATTTTCAATAGTAGACATTGTTTACTTCTATAAACACACAAACAATTCACCTCTGATCATTTTCAAATATGAAATATCTTGGATGTTCCCGGCAACTAAAGAAATTGAAAAGGGGTCCAAAGTATCTAAACGGTAAAGAACCGCTGTCCTAAACGAAAGAAGACTATGAGGAAAGAAATGGAAATATGTAAGAATTTGGACTAGAGAGTTATGAAATTTTAATTTATGCGCGGACGAGGTGAAAGGTTAAGATGGGAGAAGATAAATCAAGAGAAAGAGGGTGAAGAAGAGAGACAGATAAAGCAACACTATCGGAGTGAGTAGCGACAGCTCATGCAACCTTTTACCTCGTTACTCCCAAACCATTAAATTCACCACTATTCAAACAGAAAAACTGCTCAGAAAAACCATTAAATTCACCACTATTCAAACAAAGAAAAACTGCTCAGAAAAACAACTGCAGGAACATATGAACATTCTCAGGCCTGTACCGATTACAGTATGAACAGTCTCATTGAGGCCTGTACCGATTACAGTATGAACAGTCTCAGGCCTGTACCGATTACAGTATGAACAGTCTCATTGAGGCCTGTACCGATTACAGTATGAACAGTCTCATTGAGGCCTGTACCGATTACAGTATGAACAGTATCATTGAGGCCTGTACCGATTACAGTATGAACAGTCTCAGGCCTGTACCGATTACAGTATGAACAGTCTCATTGAGGCCTGTACCGATTACAGTGTGAACAGTCTCAGGCCTGTACCGATTACAGTATGAACAGTCTCATTGAGGCCTGTACCGATTACAGTATGAACAGTCTCAGGCCTGTACCGATTACAGTATGAACAGTCTCATTGAGGCCTGTACCGATTACAGTATGAACAGTCTCATTGAGGCCTGTACCGATTACAGTATGAACAGTCTCATTGAGGCCTGTACCGATTACAGTATGAACAGTCTCATTGAGGCCTGTACCGATTACAGTATGAACAGTCTCATTGAGGCCTGTACCGATTACAGTATGAACAGTCTCATTGAGGCCTGTACCGATTACAGTATGAACAGTCTCATTGAGGCCTGTGCCGATTACAGTATGAACAGTCTCATTGAGGCCTGTACCGATTACAGTATGAACAGTCTCATTGAGGCATGTACCGATTACAGTATGAACAGTCTCATTAAGGCCTGTACCGATTACAGTATGAAAATCAGCATAAAGAAAACCAAAGTTATAACGAATGAAAGAAAAACAAATATATTTATACAAAAACAATAAGTTATACATTTAAAATATGTCACGTACTTGGGTAACATAATATCAGCAGATGGGAAAGGATACACTGATAGGCAACACAGATGTAATAAAGCAAGTCAAATCATTGGGTAAATGTCCGCTATATTACATTGTAAACATGTGACAATGGATACAGAACGAACGTTATACATCACGATATTCCTACCCACATTGTGCTATCAAAGCCAAAATTAGACATTGACAAGCAAAGATAAAAGAAACATTGTCACAACAGAGATGAAATGCCTAAGCAGAATGGAGTAACAATAATGGATAGAATCAGAAACGAAGATGTCAGAAAACAATAAAGTAGAACATCGGTATTAGACCTGATTAAGAGACACGTCAAACACCAGCTATTATCCCTCTGACAACAATGATATACAGGTACAATGGTTATAAAGCTAAGGACGAACCCCGCAAAGGATGGGTAGTAGAAACAACAGATGTAGTAAAGATCCCCATATACGAAGCACATACGAGGGCCCGGTAAAGAAAGCTCTTCATAGCCTAACGCTGAAATGCACAATAATAATACAAGCGAAAAAAAGAAAGAAGAAGTCAAACAAACAGCGACAACGTTTAAACAAGTAAAGACATGAATGAATTTTAAGAATGCAGACTTAGTGCAGTCTATTTTAGGCATTGCAATAAATTGGTCAATACATAGTAATGGTGATTGTTGCCTTCATAGGACCACCTTGAATTGATATGTGAGTTTAATGTGTTTGTAAGCTGCACTGTCGAGGATTAGAAAACAACGGTGAGACAGAATGTTGTTTTAAGGTAATTCTCATAAACATACATACACATCGACAAGCAACACACAGAGAGAAACAGTACACAGAGAGAAGTAACACATAAAGAAACAATATACAGAGAGACGTACCACATAAAGCAACAACGTACAGAGAGAAGAAACACATAAAGAAACAACATACAGAGAGACGTAACACATAAAGAAACAACATACATAGAGAACTAACACATACAGAAACAACACACAGAGAGATGTAACACATAAAGAATCAGCATACAGAGAGAAGTAACACATAAAGAAATAACTTATAGAGAGAAACAACAGAAAGAAACAACATACAAAGAGAAACAATAGAAAAAAACAACAGAGAGAAACAACATACACAGAAACAAAGTATACAAAGAGAAGTAGCACGGAGAGACGTAACACATTAAGAAACAACATACAGAAAAAAATAAAAGAGATAAACAACAGAGAGAAACAACAGAGAGAAACAATAGAGAGAAACAATATACAGAGAGAAATAACAGAGAGAAACAACAAAAATAAACAAAACACAGAGAAAAAAACCTACAAGGAGAAACAACATAGAGAAACAACAGAGAAACAATAGAGGAAACAACAGAAAGAAGCAACAAAGAAAGACAATACACTGAGAGAAACAGTACACAGACAGAAGTAGCACAGAGAGAAGTAACACATTAATAAACTAGATACAGAGAGAAACAACAGAGATAAGCAACAAAGAGAAACAACAGACAGAAAGAACATGCAGAGAGAAACAACATACAGGAGAAATAACGGAGATAAACGACACATAGAGAGATAAGTATAGAAAGAGAAACAACACACAGAGAGAACTATACACAGAGAAAAACAAAGCACAGAGAGAAACAACACACAGAGAGAAACAACATACAGAGAGAACCCACATTCAGAGAGAAACAACACACAGAGACACCCAACACACAGAGATACCCAACACACTGAGCCAAACAACACATAGATTGACCCAACACACAGAGAAAAACAACATACAGAGAAATGTAACACAAAGAAACAACAAATAGCCTGAAGTAACAGAGAAAAACAACATACAGAAAGAAATACTACACAGAGAGAAACAACACACAGAAAAAAGTATCAGAGAGAAGCAACATGCATAGAGAAACAACATACAGAGAAAAAAATACAGAGAGAAACAACACAGAAAAGAACAACACAGAGAAAAAAAAACAAATAAAAGAACAACACAAAACGATACAACATACAGAGAAATACAACATACAGAGAGAAACAACACACAGGGAGATGCAGCATACAGAGAGAAACAGCACAGAGAAAAACAACACAGAGAGAGACACCATATAGAGAGAAGAAATACATAGATGAACAACTCAGTGAGGAATAACCCACTCAGAGAAGTAATATACAGAGATAAACAGCACAGAGAAGATCTTTTTCTTCGAAAAAAGCGGCGGTCATCCTGAGGCTGTCGCCACTGCCATAGAGCTTGTCTTGCAGATCCACTGGTGATGGCCACATCTGCTCTCTCTGATCCTCGTATGTCGGGCATTTCTGCAGCAGATGTTCAGCGGTTATTTTACCAGTACCGCACGGGCATTCGTCGGTACCACCTTATCTTCAATTTGTTGAATAGGTGGTACCTCAGTCTATTGTGGCCAGTGCGAAGTCTGAAGACAACGACCTGCTCTCTTCGGTGCAACTGGTAATAGGCATCGTTTTTGGTGTAACCAGTATGTTCGGTTTCCCATTTGGTCATGTATCTGGCTTTGAAAAGCCGTTTTGACTCTTCGTACGTCATACTAGTATCTGTTTGTGGTAGTCTTGCACCTTCTTTTGCCAGTCAGTCTGCCTCCTCGTTGCCTTGGATGTTGCAGTGTGATGGGACCCACTGTACCACTACCCTTTTTGGTGCGGACTGCTGGCACAGTTTGCAGAGTGCTGCTCTTAAGTCATTAAGCTCAGTGTTTTTCTGGCTTTTTAGCGCTGTGACTACGGCGAGAGCATCTGTAAGCAGGACTATATGGCTTTCATTTTCATTGTGTGTCACCATTTCTTCCACTGCCGCCCTCAGTGCCTCTGCCTCCGCTCTGAAATTGCTTGTGTACTTACCAGTAGCGAATGACAGTGTTATTTTTCTGCCATTTGGTAGGTTCAGGAATGCTCCTGCCCCTCCGTTCTGTGTAGTGTTTGTTACAGAACCGTCGGTGTATGCATGGGTCCAGTCCATGCTTGGGTAGCTTTTCGTTATGAAGCTTAGGGTAGTATCTCTCCTTTCTTTTTCAGTCTGGCAGTTTTTGTTTCCAATACCTGGTATATTTTCTACCACCTCTGGAAATATATCCTGCCTCCAGGTAGGTTTTCGTACAGTAGTGATGGGTTTTGATGTTGTTAGTGCGTTTATGGGATCTTCGTGCATCTTTGCTTTGGCTATTTCTGCAAAGTTTCTCCGCTTTAGTTTCCCATTTCCCAAATTGTTTAGTCTCTGGTGCATTGGATGGTCGGTCAGTCTTCGTAGTTTCTCTGACTGCAGCTGGGCTCCGCAGTCTCTTCTATCGGTCATGGATTGCAGTTTTGTAATCTTTTTAAGTTCTACAATTGGCGTTGACTTCATGCCTCCTGTTATAATTCTCATGGCTTGGTTTTGAAGTTTGCTAACTTTATCGAAGTTCGCCTTCGCTGCTGTTGTCCATGCCGCAATGCCATACTCCAGAACTGGTCTCACTCTTCCAGTGTACAGTTTCTTTAGTATGCCTTCGTCTGCTCCCCAGCTTGTGCCAGCAAGTTTCCTCATGATTGCCATTCTTTCTCTGGCTCTCATTCGGTTTCTCTCAATCTGACTTTTCCATGTCATGCGCCGATCAAATGTGACTCCCAGATAGGTTGGTTGTCGTTTGGCTGCAGGAATTTGCCATTTAGACTTAATTTGGTATTTTCGGGTTTTAATGAAAGCGAGAATATTGTGCATGTGGTTTTCTCCTCGTTTATTTTGACCAGCCATGAGTTCGCCCACTCTTCCAGCGATGTTAGGGTCGTCTGCATCCGATTTCTTACTAACAGAGAAGATCAACACAGAGATAAACACTACACTCAGAGATATAACATAGAGAGAACAACAAACTCAGAGAAGTAACATACAGAGAGAAGCAGCACAGAGAAGCAGCACAGAGAAGCAGCACAAAGAAGAACAGCGCAGTGAGAAACAACCCACTCAGAGAAGTTACATAGAGAAGAACAACACAGAGAGAGAAACAACATATAGAGATAAGCAGCACAGAGAATAGAAACACAGAGAGAAACAACATACAGAGAGAAGCAGCACCGAGAGAAACAACACATTCAGAGAAGTAACACAGAGAAGAACAACACAGATATTTATATATATATATATATATATATATATATATATATATATATATATATATATATATATATATTTATACTAGGCGTGTTCACATAAAACCGGACCAAATTGCAACAAGTGACCACATGTACGATGGGCATGATGACGTCACTGCTGATGCCAAATAGCACATACCAATCGTCAAGTTTGCAAAATGTAATTATTCTCCGACTCGCAGTTTCTTGATCGTTGAAAACATGGCAGGTGTGATACGGAACCCGTCCAGAGCTGATCGGCGAGCGGTGATTCGCTTTCTAACAGCTAAAGGATGTCGACCAGTTGACATTTGTCGCAAAATGCAAGCAGTGTGACAAAAGTGTGTCGAAGACAACAGTGAAGAACTGGACAACGATATTTAAAGAAGGACGTGAGTTAACGCAACAATATGTGCCTCACCTGGTCTCGGAAGTTTTTTCCTTAATTCACGTCATATATATATCATGAACATTGATTGGCAATGTTCAATAGTAAGATACACACAATTATAGAACGACTGTGAAGATGCAGTGTGTTATTATTCTATAACCTTTGGCGATCTATGACATAAGCCTTAGTAATCTATCACATAACCTTTAGCGTTCTTTCTTAGAACTGTTAATTACCTTTCACTGCGTCTTTAGCCATCTGTCCCAGAACGTTTAGCGATCTATCACGAAACCTTTAAGCGATCTATCACATAACCTTTAGCGATATATCACAGAACCTTAACTGATCTATCACAGAACTTCTAGCGATCTATCAAATAGCTTGTAGCGATCTATCACAGCACCTTTTAACGTTCTATTTCAGAACTGTGTGTTATCTTTCACGGAATCTTTAGAGACCTCTCACAGAACCTTTAGAGACCTCTCACAGAACCTTCAGAGACCTCTCACAGAACCTTTAGGGGCCTCTCACAGAACCTTAAAGACCTCTGGAAGAATATTTAAAGTAATACACGAAACAACATTGCACTATTTAATAAATTGTCATAATACAAGCAATTAACTGTATGAAAGTTTATGACATCAAGTTTACTATGACCAAGCGATAGTGTGAGGATATGTAGAAACGTTGCAAATACTGCTTGAAAAAATGAACAGCACAACTAAAGAGTTTGGCATGAATATAAACAGATGGGAGACAAAGAGTTTGGTAATATTCACGCAACATAGGAAAATAAATATGATCATCAATAGAGAAATAATCAAAGGAGAACAAACGTTTAGATATTTGGGAAAAACCATAACAGAAGATGCCCGCAATGAGACACATGAAAACAAGGATTACATTGCCTAAAAGGAGCTTCATAGAAAAACAGGATGCGTTAACCTCAAAAAATATCATAATAGAGCTGAGGAAAAGAATAATCGCCATTCATATATGTCCAATTGTACTGTATAGGAAAGAAACAAAGAATCTAGCAATGAGTGTTGATAAAAGATTGGAAACGTTTGAAATGTAGTGTTTCCGTAAAATGGAACGAGTGAGTTGGACAGAAACAAAATCCAATGACAATGTACTCACTGAAGTGACCGCACAAAGACGAATTTTGCATATGGTACAAAAGCGTGGTTTCAGTTGGATGGGTCACAATATGAGTCATGAAGGTCTTCTACAAAAGATATTAGAGGGCAAGATTCAAGAGAAGAGAGAACCCGAGCTACCAAAACTCAATTTACATCTTTAGTTTGCAGGGACATTAAAGTACGAACGTATGCTGAAATGAAGAGAACTGCAGACGATAGGGTCAAATTGAGAGACATACTCAGACAACCTTACAACCAGTCTCTGGGCTGACCAACCAGATGATGGTGAATACGACAAGAGGTATTTGAGCCATAAATAAACCAATACGTTTCGTATAACTGTTGTAGAGTGAGAGGTAATCTCGCTATACTCGTGATGCGCGCGGACCTTTTGTATTTGTTTCACGTATATTGGAAAACAATTACGAAAAGATGGTACTGTATCAGACACCGATGTCGGGGATAAAGTGTTAGAGATGTATGTGAAAATGTTATGAGATGGTCTGGCTAGTTACCTTCCTCGTTGGTTATTTCAGACAGTCACACATGCGACCTATAACTGCTGGGTCGACTGGCACATTTCGATACCAGGAATTGTAAACGATACTATTCTTGTGCGTAAGTGGCGTAAGAATATATATTTATGTGTGTATGTATGTATGTGAGTGAGTGAGTGAGTGTGTGTGTGTGTGTGTGTGTGTGTGTGTGTGCGTGATTGCAGATCCTGTTAGTTATTTAGATAGACGGAATTTTATGCGTACCTTAACGACGCTTAGCCAGTCAACGACTAAGGATATTGACGAATTTTATGGAGCCTAAAACTTTATGTATGTCTGTATGTATGCATGTATGTATGTATGTATGTATGTATGTATGTATGTATATATGTATGTATGTATGTATGTATGTATGTATGTATGTATGTATGTGTGTATGTATGTATGTATGTATGTATGTGTGTGTGTATGTGTATGTTTCTGTATGTATTTATGTATGTATGTATGTATGTATGTATTTATGTATGTATGTATGTTTATGTATGTATGTATGTATGTATGTATGTATTTATGTATGTATATATGTATCTATGTATTTTTGTGAATGCATGTATATATTTTGAAATGGAAGTAAAGACAAACAGTAGTCCAGATAATGTGCATGTCATACTAACTTATCCTTACTTATCTGATATCAGTTATGCTATACACGTGGGTATCATTCATATTTGCTGTGTGCAGTACCGTTTTTCTGCCCACACACAAACTTTATTCCGGAAACTTCATAGCTGGTAAGTTTCAAGCGTAAGGCATTAGAACGGCACGTGTTGTTGATGTTGTTAGGCAAGATGATGTTTTGTTTTAAGTGTGTTTCAATTGTAAAAATAGCTTGAACAGAAAAAAACAAAATGTTGACGCAAGTTGATTTTGGAACACAAATTGTTTTTTTAAATTTTTATTATTTTCGAATTTGTTTCTCGAAGATATTTGAAGCAGTTTCTCTAAAAAGTTCAAGATAAACTGCAGAAGGCAGGTCTCGGGCAGTATGAATTCTAAGCAGACTCATCACTACAGTGTTCATTATTCTTCTGGGTGCTTATGCTGATGTGGCATTTAATGTTTTATGAGCACGGCGTGGTTGTGTGGTGGGTCTTGATCAGTATGAACTTGACTTTAAGTATATTTTGTCTTTCCTGTTAGCGTAAGCTTCTTAGGATCAGATTGCAGGTCAAAGTATCGATCACTAAAATTGTTAGCAAGTCACAAGTGTTGAACATGCATACGTGTCTGCAGAAATCAAACAATATGAACGGGGCATATCCTTATGTCAGACGATACTCTCCCAAAGCAGATGATGTACCGTGAGTTAAGAGACAGACTGTCATAAAGGGGGTTAGAAAAGGCAAAGGCCGCCGTCCATAGTAGACGATTCGTAGACGATGATGGCATAATTAATTTTGCTAACGCTATTTTTAGTAAAGATTAAATGCGCTACTTTTATCCTCACTCTCTCGTCTCGTGCCACACGACCCTAGTGGCAAGTCAAGGACACGACGACTAGGGGGCAACTACGAGATGCAGGGGACTCCGCATCAAGCACCCGTGAAAAAAACGGCGAAATCCGGAGTCGAACCCATAACACCTGATCACGAGGCCGACGACTTAGCCACGTCGCAATGGAATTCCTAGGGAGTTGATGAAACACTAAAGCGATTTTATGACAGTGTATCTAAATCGCTTCAATTTTAATGTCCCCTCCTTTGAGATACTAGCATAGAACCGTTCCATACAGCGCCCTATCGTCACGCAAGGTGCTCAGATCTCAAAGCGTAACTCCCTTGCCGAGATTCGGAGAAAGCGTGTCGCTGAAAGAACAGAATTCACGAATAGACTTTTAAATTATTTTCACAATTACAAAATGACAAACTGGCCCGTACACAAAACTTCAAGTCGAGACAGTCAAACCGCGAAGAATGGCAAGCCTAATTATAAAGGCATGACGAGTTGAATCAGTATCACTTGCATTTCCTATATTTCAATTATCGCCAATTGGTTCTTGTGCATTAAATCACCCATTCTGAAATGTTATGCCATTCAATGACCACACGGGTTTCCGTACAAAACTAATTATAGGTGTCTGGCTATCAGGGTGCAGTTTTGTTGGGTGCAGTTTTGTTGTTTTTTTGTGGGCCCTAAAATGGACCTTGATGATGGTTTGTGGGATTTGCGGGCCCTGAAAAGGGCCGTGAGGGGAACAAATTACCAAGAATATTTTGTGGGCCCTAAAAATGACCTTGATGCTGGTTTGTGGGTTTTGTGGGCCCTGAAAAGGACCGTGATAGGGAACAGATTACCAAGGATCGCTAAATTTGACCTATTATGATCCGTGAGTGAATTAACGCACAAGTACACAATTATCTATAATTAATTATAGAGAACTAGAAAGGACGATGTCTATGAAATAATTACACCTTTTAAGCAATGGCAATGGCTTAATTAAGAAGGAGCCATCCTGAGGCTGTCGACACTGCCATAGAGCTTGTCTAGTGTTGCCACTGGTCATAGCCACATCTACTCTCTCTGATCCTCGTATGTCGGGCAGTTTTACAGCAAATGCTCAGCGGTCATTTTCCCGGTACCACCCGGGCATTCGTCAGTGCCACCTATCTTCAATTTCTTGAATAGGTGGTACCTCAGTCTATTGTGGCCAGTGCGAAGTCTGAAGACCACGACCTGCTCTCTTCTGTTCAACTGGTAATAGGCATCGTTTTTGGTGTAGCCAGTATGTTCGGTTTCCCATTTGGTCATGTATCTAGCTCTAACAAGCCGTTTTGACTCTTCGTATGTCATACTAGTATCTGGTTGTGGTAGTTTTGTCCCTTCTTTTGCCAGTCCGTCTGCCTCCTCGTTCTCTTGGATGTTGCAGTCAGATGGAACCCACTGCACCACTACCCTTTTTGGTGCTGACTCCTGGCATAGTTGACAGAGTACTGCTCTTAAATCATTAAGTTCAGTATTTTTCTGGCTTTTTAGTGCTGTGACTACTGCCAGAGCATTTGTAAGCAGGACTATGTGGCGTTCATTCCTTTTACCTGTCACCATTTCTCAGTGCCTCTGCCTCCCCTGTGAAATTGCTTGTGTATTTTCCAGTAGCGAGTGACAGTGTGATTTATCTGCCATTTGGTAAATTCAGAAATGCTCCTGCCTCTCCGTTCTGTGTTGTGTTTGTTACAGAACCGTCGGTGTATGCATGGGTCCAGTCCATGCTTGGGTAGTTTTCCGTTATGTAACTCAGTGTAGTATCTCTTCTTTCTTTATCATTCTGGCAGTTTTTGTTTCCAATACCTGGTATATTTTCTACCACCTCTGGAAATATGTGCTGCCTACAGGGAGGTTTTTGTACAAGAGGGATGGGCTTTGCTGTTGTTAGTGCGTTGATGGGGTCTTCGTGCATCTTTGCTTTGGCTATTTCTGCAAAGTTTCTCCGCTTTAGTTTCCCATTTCCGTAATTGTTTAGTCTCTGGTGCATTGGATTGTCAGTCAGTCTTTTGAGTTTCTCTGATTGCTGCTGGGCTCTGCAGTCTCTTCTGTCGGTCATGGATTGCAGTTTTGTAATCTTTTCAAGTTCTACAATTGGCGTTGACTTCATGCCTCTGTTATAACTCTCATGGCTTGGTTTTGGAGTTTGCTAATTTTATCGAAGTTCGCCTTTACTGCTGTTGTCCATGCCGCAACACCATACTCAAGAACTGGTCTCACTCTTCAATTGTATAGTTTCTTTAGTATACTTTCGTCTGCTCCCCAGCTTGTGCCAGCAAGTTTCCTCATGATTGCTATTCTTTCTCTGGCTCTCATTTGGTTTCTCTCGATCTGACTTTTCCATGTCATGCTCCGATCAAATGTGACTCCCATGTAGTTTGGGTTGTCGTTTGGCTGCAGGTATTTGCCGTTAAGACTTAATTTGGTGTTTTGGGGTTTGTTTGATAGCGAGAATATTGTACATGTCGTTTTTTCCTCGTTTATTTTGACCAAACATAAGTTCACCCACTCTTCCAGCGATCTTATGGCCTGCTGCATCCGATTTCTTGCTATGGTGAGATTCTTTTCAGAGGTCCACATAGCCTGATCGTCTGCAAACATTGAGCTATGGACTCTTCTTGGTATATTCTTTGTTATATCATTTATATACACCAGGAAGTGTGTGGGTGACAGTACTCCCCCTTCGGGTACTCCCTGCTCAAGTGTCACCTTTTTGCTCATCTGCCCTTGTACTTGAACTCTGGCCGTTCAGTTTTTGAGGTAGTGACTCATCTATTTGTACATTTTCCCACAAACTTCACTTCTTCTTAGTTTGACTCTAAGTCCCTCTTTCCAGACTTTGTCAAATGCCTTTTCTAGGTCCACCCAAACCGCTACTGTGTGTTTTTTCTTCTGGTAGGCATCTTCTATTTCCTGGGCTATGAGGATGACCTGATCTTCAGTGGATCTGTGCTGTCTCAAGCCTGCTTGCTGTGGAATTAGTATGTGTTTTTCTTCCAGATGCCACATCAGTCTGGTGTTTAATCACACGTTCCATCAGTTTGCCTACGCAGCTCAGTAGGCTGATAGGGCTGTATCCCTTTGGATCTGTTTTGTCTTTTCCTTTCTTTGGTACTGGTACAAGTACTGCGTCTTTCCATGTCTGGGGTACAATACCCCTTTTCCAGCTTTGGTTCAGGACTGATAGTAGTTTCCTCTTTGCTGTTTGGCCCAGCCCCATCAGCATTTCGTTTGTTATCCCGTCTTTTCCGGGAGATTTCCTTTTCTTTAATGTTCTCATGGCCTTTTCCATTTCGTTCATTGTTAATTTTGCCATCATATGCTCTTCTGGTGCCATATTGATGTTGTCGTGCCCCTTTTGCTCTTCACTAATGTCTGTATGTCTATCTGCAGGGACATCAATGTGGTTTGCTCTGGCATAATGTTCAACAAAGGCGTTTGCTGCCTTTTTTCCAGTGAGCAAGTTTTCGCCCTGCTTGATGGTAATTTGTTTGTTTGATGGAGTTTCGTCATTCGTGGCTCTGACTAGCTTCCATAGTTTGGTCCCTTGTTTGTCTAAATTGAGGTTTTCTGTTTTGTTTTTCCAGCTTTCTCTTGCTGTTTGGTTTAGAGTGTATTTGTATTTCGCCGTGGTGGTTTGAGGGCGATATTTGTCTCCATAGATTGTTCTCACTCTGCCATGTTCCTAGCATTTGTGACTGCTTCTTCCGCTTTCTGCAAATCATCATTCCAGTTGGGCTTATAATTTGTTCTTGCGCTTCTTGTGATGATTTCAGTGGCAGCTTGCATTATTGCTTTGCCTAAGCTTTCTACCATGGGCTTCATTTTGTTTTTCCGTGTGTTGATGGTTTAGCACAGCCCATCTGTCAGGCTTGAAAATCTGTCCCAGTCTGCTCGTTTGTAATTCCAACGTGGGAGCGGTTTTTTTTTCTGTGGGCTACTTCCATATCAACTTCTCGCCTAATTGGCCTGTGGTCGCTACCTGCCAATTGGTTTAGCACCTGACGGTCTATTTTATGGTGAATGTCCACCGTGGAAAAGGCCAAATCCGGAGTAAAGCTGGTATGCCATGTTCTAGAATAGAAGCTAGGGCTATCCTCCGGCCTATTGATTAGATAGAGATTTGTATCTATCTCCCAATCATCCACTTCGTCATCTCTACTATCTGTTTCCGAGTATCCCGATCTCTCCGAGTGGCTGTTGAAGTATCCAACTACTATGCAGTTGGAGTCTTTGACTTCCATACTCGAGAGCGATAGGTCTTTATTTGGTGGTCCGTACAGGTTGAAGATGCGGATCTTCGTCTCTTGAGCCATTATGTCAACTCTTCCAATTTCTGCTTGTCCGGTGTGATTGACAGATACCGCGCTACTCGTTATGCAGTTACGGGTCAGTATCAGAACCCCTCCTGTGTGACCTTCTCTATCCAGACGGAAGGCCTGGTATCCTCTGATTGAGAATTTATGGTTGCTGTTGAGGTGCGTTTCTTGGATACATGCCACGTCAATCTTACCTTCATGCAAGTGATGTGTTAGGGAAAGCTTTTTTGGTAATGGTAAGTGGATTTGATGGATAAGAGACCAGAGCTGATAGAACTAACCAATAAGGTTGACATATGAATCACGGCAGTAGACAATACAATAAACAAAGAGAGAGTGAGTGGCTTAGGGGTGTAAACCGAGTGCAAGGTCGAATTGCAATCCCAACATCCCGGGTTCGAATTCACTTCGTGTCCAGTTTGACGGGGGCATGTCGGGAATTTGTCTCGTTATGAACACTTGTCAACGCACAGACGGATTGACACAATTACTACACTGCAATAATGCCATAGTGGAACATATACCAACACATTACACCTACACATCTGCACCCAAACACTGACCATTACGTCCTGATTTAAACCTAAATGAATACGGTCTGTGGTTGAAAGGGTGTGTCTTTGCCACAAGAATCCAGAAAGGCAAACTTTTTTTTTTTTTAACATCACAAAACAAAACACCACAAAATTACATGAGACAAAGAGACTGATTAAAACCGTGTGCTAGAATGGATCGGTGCATACACAAAGGAGTGGTATTTCATGTTCCCAGAAAATAGTATTTCCCATGTAGAAATGGAGGCAGTTATGTGATCACACTTTTAAAATCTCAAATATGAGGCAGTTGATGAATCTCTTAGAACGCCAACTGCAAGTCGTAGATGGGAAGGGAATAAAGTACGGAATACTTAAAAAAGGCAAATCCTTCACGTGTTAGACTTGTTCTACCTATACTTCTTCCATAATCTCTACACGTAGTCTCTAAACAATACTCCGATAGCAAGAGGTGAGTGCAGCCTTTTTTAAATACACCGTATGATATGGATGCACATATCCTCTTTTAAATGTGCCTGCCTGGTTTTTATAAATTTTCCCAATGTTAGGGCTACACGTAGCTTTTTGTAAATTCTCCAGAGACCAACTCTGCAAGTACCTTTCACAAATCGTGCCGGCTACGGCAGCGGCTACATATAACCAATACTAAATTATTCCAAGCCAAGTGACACACGTAGCTTCTTATAAATGATCTAAAGTCAAGTGACACACGTAACTTACTATAAATGATCCCAAGACAAGTGACACACGTAAGTTACTATTAATGGTGCCCAAATGGGTAGCAGATAATAGTAATACTGAAATCTGTCAGGATTCAGGATATTGAAGAGGTGACAAAGGATGGATAAGCATTTCGTTGACTACTCTGTAATGCATGTAGAAATATAAGTCACAACAAACTTCAATAAATACGAGAAAGACCGTATTTATTAACTTACTCTGTATTAATGGAAGGCCCATGCTCCGCATGAAGCTGAAACGGTTTTGATTGATTGATTGAACTGGGTACGTGCAGTGACATGTACATGTGTCTAAAATAAATTCAAGGTGATTAAAGACAGGTATATAAGATAATCAACGGAAAGGATAAATTAGACTATAACAAGTTTTTTTCTTCTTCAAAATACTTACAAGAGCACGAGGGCACATACACATATTAATTAAAGAAAGATCCAGATTAGATACAAGGAAATATTTTTTTTAGAAAGTGAGTGGTGAATGTTTACAATCCATTGCCACAGGAAATAGTGCAGGCAGGGTCAATTAACGCATCAAGGCCCTCCACTTTCATTGTTTACAACATCCGCATTAGTATTTTTAGATCAAGTGAATGTAAAAGAAACTGTTTATATACAAACTTCAGAAACTTCTAAACCAGTATACAGACGTTGCATTAACTTACAGAAGAATATGAGAAAGCGAATGAGAAGCAATTCTGGGCTGAGTTTCCAAGACATCATCTATTGGGGCGTTTTTTTGTGTCACTCAGGCTGCAGAAGGGATAATTGCGGAATGTGAAAAAGCAGTTCAAGATATCTAAGACCTTTCACGTGTTAGTTGGTATCTGCTGCTATGTTATTTCTGGAATCCGTGGATATAAATAAATTAATCATATTCTGGCTTGAGAAAGTATCCACATTTAGAGCATTAATATATGGATATTGCTAGAGAAGTGGACACTGAGATCCATGATTCAGTAGTAGACACACCGGTTTAGTTAGGATTCAAGAGTAGGTCATGCAGAACGTGACCTGTTGGAGCACGGATCAATAGTGTGTACAACCAGCGACCTAAGAGAAAGAATCAGTATCCATACTTTTTTCGTTTGCTTAATGAGAATATGTACATATGGGCCTTCCAGAGACACACATGCAGACACACACACATTCATATTTACAAATATACACAAATACGTACATACAAACATATGTATTTACATATATATATATATTTATATATATCTTTGATGCATTTGAAAATGTTTCGAAAAATGACATACCATTTTCGTTTCTATTGCTCTAAAACCAAAATCGTCAATAATGACTTAAAATGGTCCAAAATGCAATTATGCAAAAATTGTGTCGCATCGGCAGAGCGGATTGAAATTACATTACACATTCAAAACAATTTATTTCAATTATATGAAATATATAGTTATGCATGTATGTATGTATGTGTGTATGTATGTATGTGTGAGTGTATGTGTGTCACACTGAAATGAAAATTATGTTTTCTTCCATGTTGTGGAATATCTACATCGATTGCGACGTCTCAGTTGGGCTTCATTACCGCACTGACGACGGACTAGTCAATCTGAGAAGGTTCAAGGCCAAAATCCACAAGGTAACCAAACTGATTTTCTTTACGCGGATGACTGTGCCTTAAATTCCAATACGGAGGTTGCCATGCAGAAACGTTTGGATCGGTTCGCCACAGCTTGTGAAAACTTGGGCCTCATCTATACTATCATAGAAACAGAGGTCGCACATCCACTAGCTCCAGGTATTGCCTTTTCAGAGCCTCCAATCAAGGTACACGCCCACTGTAAAAAAATGTTAATAAATTCACGTACCTTGGCAGTACTTTATCCCAAGTTTTTCACACTGATGATGGGGAATATAAACATGGCTAGGGCAAGTGTGGCATTTGGTAGACTTCATATTAAGGTGTGGGTAAGGCGGGGGATCAGTGCTCCAAAAAAAATAAAGGTCTACGCTGCATTTGTTCTACCTATCTTCTTATACGCATGTGAAACCTTGACTGTCTATAGTCGCTATGTCAGGAAATTAAATCACTTCCACATGCACTGTATGCGGAAACTGCTGAGGATGAGATGACAAACATGGTGACAAATACAGATGTGTCGGCGCGATCAGGCATGTCCAATATACACAACATGATATTTGCAGCACAGCTGAGATGGGATGTCCATGTAGTACGAATGTCGGATCAACGTTTACCAAAAGAGCTGCTCTATGGTGAACTTCAAAAGTGCTAGAGAGCAAGCGTTGGTCAGCGGAAAAGGTACAATGACACGCTAAAGAGATCACTGGTCCAGTGCGGTATTAACCACGATGACTGGGAAAGAATCGCCACCAATTGCACAGACTAGCGCAGCAGTATTGCAGAGGCATCAAGAATAGATGAGGCCATCCAGAGACAAGATTCATCAAGAATAGATGAGGCCGTCCAGAGACAAGAGGTATCAAGAATAGATGAGGCCATCCAGAGACATGAGGCATCAAGAATAGATGAGGCCATCCAGAGACAAGAGGCATCAAGAATAGATGAGGCCATCCAGAGACAAGATTCATCAAGAATAGATGAGGCCGTCCAGAGACAAGAGGTATCAAGAATAGATGAGGCCATCCAGAGACAAGAGGCATCAAGAATAGATGAGGCCATCCAGAGACGATAGGTCCGCGAGTCAACTCACATCAACCCTTTTTCCCCCTCGGTGAAAGGAGGTGTCTTATTTCCCTGCACAAAGTGCAACAGGCAATTCATGGCTCAGATTGGCTTATTTAGACATCTTCGAACTCATGAGAATAGTTTACAGTGAATGCTGACAAAGTAGTCCTCATCGATTACGATGGACGAACAGCATGTGCTGAATTATGTTTGTGTATGAATGTGTGCATGGGAATGTAATATATTATTTTCAGGTTTTTGTATGTGATATGTGACGCTCCGGGCTTAGAAACGCAGACTGCAATCAAACCTGACTGATTGATATAATCAAACCGTGTTTCTCATTGTTATTGACTGATCAATGGGTCACAGCCGATTTCAATAGAACAAGCACACATTGGACATTTGATAAACAAGTAATGAGTATTGATGTTCCATGTTATCTATGAATGATGTTACACAAATATTACACTCAACATAACAGGGACAGCACAACACAAATGGAACTACGTGTGATTATGAAGAAAAACAGATAATAAATGGGAATAAATAACACAATAAAATATTAGATTAATGTTCTGTAATTATAAAAGTGCACGATTTCATCCCTTAAGGGCAGTAACACTGGCGAACAAGGAGTGGCAATGAAGGATGTCATTATGAGGTTGTCCAAAAAAGCAGATTTGATTTACAATAAATTTGGTTTATTTTGAGGCGAGCAGCATTCTTCTTAAAAAAAATAATACGTAGAGTGTTTAAAACCAACGTTTGTGAGCGATATGGTTAGTTGAAAAACATAACGAAGTTCAGGGAGTTTGTTGCCGAACTGATTTTCTTCAGCCAACGTGATGGCTGCGCACTAGTTGACCAATCATCGTTAACCATCCAAAAAGAAAACAATAGCAAATGGGCCATTGCCATGTGGTTAGAAGCGAGTCATGCTATCAATAACCAAAAACGTATCGATATTACAAACCTTTGCTGATAAAGTTCTGAAAGCAATCACAACAGCAAGCCTATTACAAGAATTTAGAATCAACATTCTTCGGGCAACAGAAAAAAGAGACCAAACAAATATACAATCCTGATTCGAGTCATTGACCTTTAATTGTCGGATGCAGCTTGATTAAAAACGACATACGCTAGTGAGTTAAACAAATTAGGTCACTAACCTACGCCGATCCGCATGGACAAAAAGGCGCACAGCTACACATTAATTAAAATAAAGTCCAGATTATAGATTAAGAAATATTTCTTTAGTCACAGAGTGGGTAATGCATAGTCACAGAAAATACAAAGAGCACTGTATGTTAATGAATTCAAGAATAAATTGGATTCACATAGTTATTTTTTTCGCTTCCGGTAGAGCTGCTAGCATTTCATTGGCGTCTGTGGTTGCCTCCATGGTTAGTACTAAATCATCTGCAAAGCGAAGGTGATTTAGTAACCTGCCATTTATGTCGATGCCTTAAGCATTTTCATTTATTCTTATTTGTTGACCATTTATGTAGAGCGATCATGTAACCAGCATCATAGTTACGTAATATTATATTACGGAATATGCTATTAACTTCTCATCCTTTAACAGGCCACAACAGACTAAGATACAGTCTTCATTCCATTCTCGATTCATAATGAACACTGGCCAAATACTGAATTTGGTCTAAATGCAGAAACATATTTTCTATTGCAGCGGTGGTTTCTTTGAATTATTTTTTTACATTACGAGTTTGCCAGGCGCATTTACAGCTCTTCTTGATCGTGTTTTACAAAGTGCAGAGTAGACGATGTGTGTCTGTGTAACGTAGTGGTCCTGCTATCGCTTCTGAAGGCATTCGTTTGATCATGTTATTGGGACATTCTAGCCGACCCACAATGGAGGAAGCGACCTGACTTAGTCCAATGGAAATAAAGGTAGGAATATGAAAAAAAATTGTCCCTAAATCTCATATGAAGCTGAAGCATAGTAATATAAAGTCTCCAACACGTCATTCCTGATAGCAGTGTATGCTACGTGACTACCTTTATAGAAAGGTGTAGTGATATTAGCCCTCCACATCTGAAAAAACACCAAGCAACCAGTCTATTGAACACTGCTACAAGCTTGTCTTAATGGAATCTTCACCTTCTCCAGGCAAGGTGATGTAATACTAGCGACACGAATACAGAAGACATGCCCGTCGGTCGAACTGTCTGTACTTAGTTTAAGTACAATCTCCACATCGGCTACAATGGATCTCTCCAGTGTACTCTCCCTTGCGTAATGGTGCAATCTGACTTGCTTTTTTTCAGTCCATCTCCTGGTGTTATACACACACTTATAACGATGTCTACCTCTTGAACAAATGTATTCCACTCTACACTCTAGTATGGTTTTCAACAAGGAGGTATGTCTTGTTATATGACCAAAATAACGTAACTGTCTAAGCTCTGATTTCGGTCATTAATTCTTTTTTCACCTCCAACTTTTTCAATTCCTCCACATTTGTTTTTTTCTATTTCCAGGAAATGCGACCTAATCTACCAAATACCAGCATTTCGAAGGCTTCGATAATCGTTTCCAACTTGCTGTTCATTGTCAAAACAAAATAAACAAAAACAAAAAATAAAATAATTAGGGTGAATGAAGCAAACACAGAACCAATCAGGCTAAGAGGAATGTCTCTGGCAGAGATAGAAGTATATACATACCTAGGAAGTTTCATCAATAAGGACGGACGACGATATCAAAACAAGGATACAAAAAGCAAGAGCTGCATTCGGAATGTTGAAACCCATATGGAACTCCAAGTAAATAAGAAGGAAGACAAAAATAAGGATTTTCAATTCAAAAGTAAAACCAGTCATGCTGTATGGAGCGGAAACCTGGAGGATGACCAAAGGCGATGACAGGAAACTGCGGGGTTTGGTCAACAGATGTCGGAGAAAGATTCTTGGTATAAAATGGTTTGACAAAGTTACAAACGACAGACTGTGGGAAAGAGCGGGACAAGGTAAATTGGAACAGGAAATCTTAGGAAGAAAGTGGAGATGGATAGGTCATACATTAAGAAAGCCCCAGGCAAGTATCACCAAGCAATCCCTGTCATGGAACCCCCCAGAGAAGGAGAGGCATAGGCAGACAAAGGAATACATGGAGATGAGATCTTGAGACGGAAGCAAAGAAAACAGGATAACGCTGGAACGAGATAGAAAAGATTACACAAGACAGAGCTGCTTGGTGAGGGTTGGTTGATGGCCTATGTATCCTTGGGTGATAGAAGGTGAAAGACAGTTCAGTGTCCATGTTTCTGTGACGAGTTGTGACTGGTGTCCATAACACCTGACAATTCACATTTTCAATGTATTATTTATTTGTTTGGATGTCAGTATGTGTCTTATGTTGTCGAATACCATCTTGGCAATACCAATTATCTTTCTAATTTCATTTTCACAGTTACCTTCTTCCGTTATAATATGATCTAGATATGGGAAACTATTTACCTTTTCCAGTAGTTGATCTTTTATGTTTAGCTGCATACATGTTTTATTGTCACTTTTCCCAATTATAATAGTCTATATTTCTCTTTATGTTTGTATAATTCATACATTCGGCAGATTTTGATATGTCCCAAGCTTATTCAATTCTTGCTCAATGTTTGACATCAAAACGCGTTCATACACAAATAGAAGGTTATTCATTGCCACTCCTCCAATGACAATCCCCTACAATACCGCTAAATGTTTAAATAGTTATACTAAACAGACAATATTGGTCAGCGTCAGGTAAAGAAAACCTAACCTCAACTTACATGCACTTCTCCATGGAAACATAATGTTTCCCTCTGGCTAACGAGTTGGGGATCAACGCGATTACAGTCCCAATGTAGCGAGCATCATGCAGATGACGCAACCCAAAGCACAACAGCTTGGAGGTCCTCGTTCCACCTTCCCGCGCGCGGTGGCTATGTGGGGAAAGCAGCTGCAGCCCGTAGCTTAACGCTATTTTCAGGGTGTACAATAGAGTAAACTGGTTCATCGTGGGCTTTCAACCGCAACAACAACAAAAACAACAACAACATCAGCAACAGCAACAACAACATCAGCAACAACAACATTAGCAACAACAACATCAGCAACAACAACATTAGCAACAACAACATCAGCAACAACAACAACAGCAGCCACAACAACAATAACATCAGCAACAACAACAATAACATCAGCAACAACAACAACAACATCAGCAACAACAACAACATCCGCAACAGCAACATCAGCAACAACAACATCAGCAACAACAACAACATCAGCCACAACAACAATAACATCAGCAACAATAACATCAGCCACAACAACAACATCAGCAACAACAACAACATCAGCAACAACAACATCCGCAACAACAACAGCAACATCAGCAACAACAACATCAGCAACAAAAACAGCAACATCAGCAACAACAACAATAACATCAGCAACAACAACATCAGCAACAACAAAATCAGCAACAACAACAGCAACATCAGCAACAAAAACAGCAACAACAAGAAATAAACGTTTAACAATGAAAGAATCTCCAGTTTCCCGCACACCATTCGCCTGCCTCACATCCACCTCCATCCAACGTCTATTCTTCTAACCTTCGTCTCAACCTTCCCTCTCAACCCGCCCGTCTCCTTCTCGATCCAACATGCCTATTCTTTCACCCCTCTCCCCCTCTCTCTATCTCTCTCTCTCTCTCTCTCTCTCTCTCTCTCTTTCAACCTACTCGTCTCCTCCTCCCTCCAACATGCCTGTACTTTCTCTCTCTCTCTCAACCTACTAGTCTCCTCCTCCATCCAACATGCCTGTTTTTTTCACCCTCCGTCTCAACCCACTCGTCTCCTCCTCTATCCAACATGCCTATTCTTTCACCCCCCTCTCTCTCTCCCTCTCTCTCAACCCACTAGTCTCCTCCTCCATCCAACATGCCTATTCTTCCAGCCTCCCTCTCAACCTACTCGTCTCCTCCTCCATCCAACATGCCTATTCTTCCAGCCTCCCTCTCAACCCACTCGTCTCCTCCTCTATCCAACATGCCTATTCTTTCACCCCCCTCTCTCTCTCCCTCTCTCTCAACCCACTCGTCTTCTCCTCTATCCAACATGCCTATTCTTTCACCCCCCTCTCTCTCTCTCTCTCTCTCTCTCTCAACCTACTCGTCTCCTCCTCCCTCCAATATGCCTGTACTTTCTCCCTCTCTCTCAACCCACTCGTCTCCTCCTCTATCCAACATGCCTATTCTTTCACCCCCCTCTCTCTCTCTCTCTCTCTCTCTCTCAACCTACTCGTCTCCTCCTCCATCCAACATGCCTATTCTTCCAGCCTCCCTCTCAACCTACTCGTCTCCTCCTCCATCCAACATGCCTATTCTTCCAGCCTCCCTCTCAACCCACTCGTCTCCTCCTCTATCCAACATGCCTATTCTTTCACCCCCCTCTCTCTCTCCCTCTCTCTCAACCCACTCGTCTTCTCCTCTATCCAACATGCCTATTCTTTCACCCCCCTCTCTCTCTCTCTCTCTCTCTCTCTCAACCTACTCGTCTCCTCCTCCCTCCAATATGCCTGTACTTTCTCCCTCTCTCTCAACCCACTCGTCTCCTCCTCTATCCAACATGCCTATTCTTTCATCCCCCCTCTCTCTCTCTCTCTCTCTCTCAACCCACTAGTCTCCTCCTCCATCCAACATGTCTATTCTTCCACCCTCCTTCTGAACCTATCAGTCTCCTCCTCTATTATCTGGCCTTCGTCCCGCACTTCTTTCCAAGGCACCCCCTTCTCTCTTTCAGAATCTCCTTGTATCAAATTGAAGCTATCATTGTTAATGTCTCTCCCTCCTCCCACCGCTTTGGTTTTCTTCTTATTTTCTCATGTCCTCTCGACACTTTTACCCACTCACGTACTCCAAGAACACCCCCATCATTATCGTTAACAAATCACACTTTTCTGTATTCTCTGTAATTAAACAGAAAGACGGAATTATCAAGAACGTTACACAAACCGAAGGGTGACCCTTCTTTTACTGAATTTTGCCATAAATCTAGCACCAAATCCAGGCATTCTTCTCAAGACTTCTATTGTGGTACTCGATTAAGTGGCGCTCAACATTTTTATACTTTCAAACGTACGTAAAAAACACTTAGACACGCCTATGGAATTATGTAATGGGTTATAAACGATCAGGTCAACGTTGCTTATCTTCTCGAAAAATGAAGCTGTGATTAACAATAACAAAGGACGCCGTTTCTAGTTTGGGTTGAACAGAATTGTGACAGCGCGGTTGGGGGCCTGTAATCGGAAACGAACTCTGACACGTGGGAGACCAGACCACATTATCATGGCTGCATAATGGCGTAATATAGCATTGAATTGATATTAAAAAATCAGCGGAAATTGACGGCTAAATAGATCGATGTCTCAAAACGTGGAACAAGATCATGCTTTTAATATTTGGAGTCATTAGAGGAGAAAGCTAGCTGACACTTAAAGCAGACTGCTTGGACTAACATTGGTGTGACTTGCGGAACAAGCTGCCTTTGTTCCTTAGTCATTTAACCTCTTCTGTCGGAGTTTATCGGTAAATGGTAATTTATATATATATATATATATATATATATATATATAAATATATACCAGACGTGTTCAAATGAAACCGGACATAACTGCACCAAGTGAACATACGTACAATGCGCATGATGACGTCAATTCTGGTGCAAAGAAGACATACCAAGTGACCAGTTCGCAAAATGTCATTATCCTTCGACTCTTCCTCATCAGACAATTGAAAACATTTCAGGTGTGATGCGGATTCCGTTCAGAGTTGATCAGCGAGCAGTGATTCGGTTTCTAACACCACGAAGGATGTCGACCAGTTGACAGTTATCGCTGAATGCAGACATCGTGACCCGAATTGCTGCATCAGTTTTGGAGATAGCATCTTCTGACGCAATAATATGCACCTGACCTGGTCTCGGAAGATCTTTCGTTAACTCACGTCCTACTTTAAACATCGTTGTGCAGTAATTCAATGTTGTCTTCCACACACCTTTGTCACCATACACTGTCTGCATTCTGCGAAGAATATCAACTGGTTGACATCCTTCAGCTGTTAGAAACCGAATCACCGTTCGCTAATCAACCATATTTTCAACGGTCTGTTGAGCAAACTACGAGTCGGAGGATATCGTTCACATTGTACGTATGTTCACTCGTGCAATTATGTCCGGTTTCATTTGAACACGTCTCGAATATAATCAAGCAAGTACGGCAGTTCAAACACCTAGGTAGTATGTTCCCAGATGATAGTGTCTACTATCAAATAGCACAGAATGTGAAATATCCTAGAGTGTTCCTTTCAACTAAGAGGAGACTGTTACATGCACTGTTTATTCCTACATTGTGTTGCTAATGTCAATCGTGGTCATTACTTGAGACACATTAGAGTAAGATCCGGAGATGTTAGATGCGTTGTGCGAGACGTGCAGCCGGAGAGCCAAATCGTGACCGCGCCCTTAACACTGCGCTGAGGAAGATAGAGGATACAAAGCCAGTTAGTGCTGACATTGACGCCCAAAAAATCAAGCGGTTTGGTCATTTAGTCAGAATTATACCAGTCTGCAGCGAGATCAGGTTGACGGTTCAAGTAAAGTGCCTACATCGACGTCGGTGGATCGAGGGTGTCTCTGACACTCTCAGGAAGTTACACATAGCGACAGCACATGCCACCACCACTTAAGTAATCTTAGCAAGCCCTCTCTCTGCGACACCTTATGGTAAGAGCAGTAGAACAAAAGAAGAAGAGGAATTGATAGGTTCTTATCAGTTCATCCCGCGACCTCTTGAGATGTTTGGGGCACCTCTGCTGACACCTTCATCATCCTGTTCCATCCCTCTGCCTACGGTTGCTTTTTGTCTTCCTGGTATCGTAAGTTCATCCACTCATATATCTTGTTTTCCCATCGTTTTCTCGGACCCTCACCCCCTCGCTTGTCTTGTACTTAGCGCATAAGAATGACCTTTATGGCGAGGGAGAGTCGTTTATCTTTCCATACATGTTTCAATCGTGCAAACGCTGTTGTTTGTGCTATTCTGGCCAAGACCTTTGGTTTTGATCCCTCATCACTGATTTCTGAGCCCAGATACTTACTAAAGAAACTGTACACTGGAAGAGTGAGACCAGTTCTCGAGTATGGCATTGCGGCATGGACAACAGCAGCAAAGGCGAACTTCGATAAAGTTAGGAAACTTCAAAACCAAGCCATGAGAGTTATAACAGGAGACATGAAGTCAACGCCAATTGTAGAACTTGAAAAGATTACAAAACTGCAATCAATGACCGACAGAAGAGACTGCAGAGCCCAGCTGCAATCAGAGAAACTCAGAAGACTGACTGACCATCCAATGCACCAGAAACTAAACAATTTCGGAAATGGGAAACTAAAGCGAAGAAACTTTGCAGAATTAGCCAAAGCAAAGATGCACGAAAACCCCATGAACGCACTAACACCAAAGCCCATCCCTACTGTACGAAAACCTACCTGGAGGCAAGCATATATTTCCAGAGGTGGTAGAAAATATACCAGGTATTGGAAACAAAAACTGCAAGTCTGAAAAAGAAAAAAGAGATACTACTCTGAGTTACATAACGGAAAACTACCCAAGCATGGACTGGACCAATGCATACACTGACGGTTCCGTAACAAATACAACACAGAACGGAGAGGCAGGAGCATTTCTGAACCTACCAAATGGCAGAAAAATAACAAAATCACTCGCTACTGGAAAATACACAAGCAATTTCAAAGCGGAGGCAGAGGCACTGATGGGCGGCAGTGAAAGAAATGGTGACAGGTAAAAGGAATGAAAGCCACATAGTCCTGCTTACAGATGCTCTGGCCGTAGTCACAACACTAAAAAGCCTGAAAAATACTGAACTTAATGATTTAAGAGCAGTACCAAAAAGGGTAGTGGTGCAGTGGGTTCCATCTGACTGCAACATCCAAGGCAACGAGGAGGCAGACAGACTGGCGAAAGAAGGTGCAAAACAACCACAACCAGATACTAGTATGACATACGAAGAGTCAAAACGGCTTATTAGAGCCAGATACATGACCAAATGGGAAACCGAACATACTGGCTACACCAAAAACGATACCTATTATCAGTTGAACAGAAGAGAGCAGGGCGTGGTCTTCAGACTTCGAACTGGCCACAATAGACTGAGGTACCACATATTCAACAAATTGAAGATAGGTGGCACTGACGAATGCTCGTGTGGTACCGGGAAAATGACCGCTGAGCATTTGCTGCAAAACTGCCCTACATACGAGTATCAGAGAGAGCAGATGTGGCCATCACCAGTGGCAACACTAGACAAGCTCTATGGCAGTGTCGACAGCCTCATGATGACCGCTGCTTTTTTCGAAAAAATAATAGTTACTGTCTGACTGTGTACGAAGAAGAAGAAGAAGAAGACGAAGAGCCCAGATACTTGAAACGGTTTGCTGTTCTAAGCTCCTGCACATTTGCTTTCATCACAACTCTGATTCCTTCAGTGTTGTTTGTCATTAACTTTGTTATTTCTGCGTTTATCTCCATGCCATAACACTGTGTTGTTACATGCAGTCGTCGGATCAATTCTCCAAGTTCTTTTGCTGTCCCCGTCAGGCCGTCAATATCATCCACAAAGCGTAAGGTGGTAATTGTTCTATCTCCTATCCTTACGGTGCCAATATGGTCTTGAAGGGCTTGACTCAATTCTTTCATGGAATATACTGAAGAGTGTCGAGGAGAGTATACATCATTGTCTTACGCAGACGGTTGTGCGTAACCGTTCACCCATTTTTCCATCCACAAAGACTGCGCCTGTTGCCTTATCATTCAGATTTCTAACAACTCTCACAATATTATTGTTAAGGTTATATATCTTCAATGTTGCCCATAGAGCATCGTGCCTGTCAACAAATACATGGTATAGGTGTTGTTGGTGTTATAAATATTTCTCATTTAGTATTCGTACATTGAAGTTCTGCTCGATGGTCCTTATTCTACGGTTCGAAAACCCGCCTGTTCTTCGGCAAGTATGCTTGAGATTTCAGTCTGTCGAGAACTACTCTGACTAGGACTTTTCTAGAGTAGCTGTTGCTCCTAATTGTTCTGTAGTTTTAACAAAGCTTTAAGTTTCATGAATTAGGCAGGACCATCGATTTTGACTTTATTTACCAAGATAATGCTGAACGGTAAATGTTTAAAAAATGTTTAAACATTGTAAATACAGTATGCAATTAGCTTATCTAGAGTTTCAAGAAGAATCGTTTGCTGCCATACCATTGGTACTATCAAAATCGCCACTCACTTTCATATTATGCATTGAAGAACCGATGGTGACAGTACCTGAACGACACACAACTAGTACTAATCTCGCTATTTTGGTCTGGTTTCTTTTTCTGTATAGAATTTCTAACACTCACCCAGTCTTGACAGACATCAACGACGTTTTAAAAGGGATTCCCTTTCTCCTCAAATAAGGTCATTAGAAATGTGTTCACCTCTGAAATAGGTCAACTGGTATTTTCAAAACACATCGTAGCTCTCTGTATGCGCGAACCTTCAACAGCTTGAAAAATGTTTGATTTGTTCTTAAGGATCATCGTGCCTGTAGAGCGCCTCATGTACACATGGCGAGCTGTAGCATTCACCTTTGTGTCGCTAAAATGACCTTTTGTTTCACTTCCAAATCAATATTTACATGTCGTCTTCTGCTGTTTCTATCACAAGAACCGATTTTGCTGCGCCTGTGACCTGCGAAGCACTTAAAGGTAATGTATTTTTTCTAAAGAAAAGTACACAAAGATAATGCTAAAACGTCTAGGACTCGTGAGGTTTGATGCCGATCCTAAGATTCGAGGCATAACAGTGTTATACGGCGAACGTTGTTATTTGCAAGTAGGGAAAGTTCACAATAAGATAACAATAGAACGTTCAGTACAGTTCATTCGTAGCCTAGAGACATAGGTATTTATTATGCTTATCAAGTGGCATGTACTGTAATATAGGGTGTATATGTAGTACACCATTACACGATTGGCACCACAATTACTTTGTACTGTATCAAAGAGACTAAAAGGGGACAGCGTGGCCTAGTGGTTAAGTGGCACGGCTCACAACCAGAAGGTGCTGAGTTCGTTCCCCATCACAGCACCGGCCGTTAACCCGGGGAAGCAAACCCTTAGAAAATTCAGGAGGAAGCAGACCCTTACATAAAATGCATGCTGAAGTCGGATGCACTGGGCCGATAGGCGCAAAATAAAAACCGCAGTGTAACGCACACCCGCCTTGAGGAATAGAGAAATTAGGCGAACGCAAAATAAAAATTAAAAAAAAAAGACATAAGAAGCACGTATTGCTTGCCAGTTCTAGTATGCTTGCAACGTCCCCGAACGTGTTTGTGGACGAACATTATGCAGGTCATGACTGTCTATGTCTTATCGGATCTAGTCTTTTCCGTAACCTTAAGATTTCGTAGGAGCACATTTCACTTCTGCTTGTTCAGCATATTAGTGATGTTATCTTGGACATGGTTCTAACTGGGCCGGGCCCAACCCTCACACGCGACGATAAGGGTCGCCAACATCACCCCGTATCATACTGCATCTTTGTGTATGTGGATGCGCTTGTGCCTGATCAAGCCAATACGAATAGTAGATTGATATGACACGACTGACAAACATAGTCCCTAGCCTCCTGTGGTATTTCATCTGCTCTAGACTTCCTAATTGTGCGATAGTTCTGGGCTACATGAACATGGAGACCCTCACTGATTTCAACGCCGTTTGAGACCGCACTATTCCAGGCTAAACGATGTTGAGCCAAGTTCTCTTAGGTGTTAATGTCTCTTTGACAGCCGTTAAAGGACTCCTTCAGACGGTCCATGGACGTCCCTATGGTCGTTCTCTTTCAACGTTCAATATACAGGAACCTCTTTGGAAGTCTTTCTCGTGACATTCAAATGGGGTGGTCAGCCAATTAAACATTTTTTTCAAAAGTGCACGAATGCCTGGCATGTTGACTCTGGATAGCACTTCTTTAACTAGGATATGGCCTTCCAGCAAATATGCAGTATGTGTCTCAGACAATTCATGTGTGAATGCACAGTCCAGCTCTCACTAAGAGCAAGGTGGTGAAAGTGGTGGAACGTATACCTTCAGCTTAGTCGTTTTGCTCATCCCTCAACGTTGCCACACTATTGAGCACATTAGACAAAAACAGTACTGGCCGTTGTCATTATATTAGATAGCACATCAGCAATATTTACTGATCTCAAAAGCGTGCTTCCGAGGAAGGTACATTTTTCAAGCGCTTGTAATTTCTGTCACCTCACTGAAACCACTGTCTGTTTATGCAATGTCTCTGGTGCTGGTTGGAACATGACCTCAGTTGTCGTTGTGATAATAATCAAGTCAACGTTATCACAATCAGCAGAGAACCATGTCTTCCAGTTCCTGCAAACTCTGTTCTAAGATACTGTTCAGAGCACATTTATCCGCCAACAAATGTTCGGATACCGTGTCGCGCATCACCCTGATCTTCATATTCGGTCTGCGGGGATTGAATAAACCACCATCTACTCTTTTTTGGTATGTCATACTCATTATCCTTCAAGGATTCCGTCCACAAAGCTGAAAAGTCCATGCTGAACAGGGTCAGGTAAAGTACACATCCCTGTTTCACACCGTTGTTGACTTAGAATGACCAATGGGTCTCGCCACTGATGAGCACATGTGCGAGCATGGGAGCTGTTTCATCAGGGTTCCAATTTGTCAGGGGGTAGCTGAAAAAGGATTTGATCTACCATAGTCCACCTCAGCTGTGGTCAATTAACGTAGTATCAAGATCATAGTTTTGTTCTCGACATTTCTCCTTTAGCTGATACGCTGTAAATATCGTGTCTTCAGTTCCTCAACCAGATCAAAATCCACACTGACCCCCCAGGGAGCTGATGGTTTAGCTCGAGATATTCGTTCAGGCGAATGAGGAGTTCACGCACTATGATCATGCCGGCAGTAGACAGCAGCAAAATCCCACGGTGATCGTCACAATCTTGGCGATTATCTTTTCTCTTGTAGATATGTGATATCAATGTATCCTTTATTTCATGTGAAACTACTCTTTCAGCCCACATTTATCAGAATAGTTCAATGAGCTTCCTGGTACGGCATGTTCCCGCTGCTCTATATACCTCTGCTAGTATTGCGTCATGTTCCCGCTGCTCTATATATCTCTGCTAGTATTGCGTCATGTTCCCACTGCTCTATATACCTCTACTAGTATTGCGTCATGTTCCCGCTGCTCTATATATCTCTGCTAGTATTGCGTCAGCTCCCTGGGCTTTTCAAGGAACAAGATCTTTGATGACCGTGTCTACTTCATCTTCATTGATGAACTCACCAATGGCCATATTCATTTCTACCTTGGGCAAAGATTGGGTGACCTCTTCATTAATGGACGATGCACTGTTTAGAAGGTTGCAGAAACGTTCTGCCCAACTGTCGAGGAGTTTAGATTTCTCTGCTATCAGCAATCCATCGGTGTTGCGAACTGGAGAACAGAGAGCTGTGGACCATAAAGAATTTTCAGCGTCTCGTAGAATCTTTTGGGGATCATGCACGCAATAAACGCTTCAATCTCGTCTGCCAGTCTGCTTAGCTAGGAATCCTTTAAATTCCTGAATCTCGTCTGGACTATTCTTTGAGTGCTAGTAAATGCCGTTTTCTTTGACGATATGTCAATTTCAAGAACAATTGTCTCTTAACGCTGTGTTTCGAGAAGAATCTACATTTCCCCATCATTCTCATCGAACCAGTCCTTGTGTTTTCGCGTAGATTAACCAAGTGTCTCTTAAGGTCGCTCAGTTTCGACCAATGCTTTAGCTTCCAAGCTGAGTCGTATCCAGTCTGGTTGCTAGCCCAGCACCAAAACTGCGTATAGTGGGTTCTCACTTCAATTTCTCCGTATTTAATTTCATCGGTACATTTGTCACTTGAGAGGGCTTCTTGTGTTAAACTTTTAGACCCAGCTGGGTGATCACTAGACGATGGCTAGTCCAATACTCCGCACCACACACACTATTAGTTCTTTTAACATCACTTCTGTCCCGGAGTGATAATAACTGTATATCGCTGTCAATGACGACGATCTACATCGTCCTTACTGAATGTGGGCTGAGTTGTTTTATTCTGCACTGGTTGTCATGTTTTGTCTCCGTGTTTTCTTGACCACATGTGGCTTATCAGTCCAATCCTAGCACGAAATGTTCTCTGGATAGTTTACACACTATACTTTGACTGCTGATAAGTGTAGGCTAGCTGTTCTCTCATTTTGGATCGGGCGTCAGGTTTGCGCTGTCTTCACACGGTGGCTCTCATGTTTGTTGCATTTCTCCAGTCCGACCTTTTTGCAATGCTTTTCCGGTTGTATTTATTTATATGTCAGCATATCAGACTTTTGTTGTTGTTGTTGTTCCATTGCTGTTGAGCAAGCCTGATCTTGGCAGCGCAGTCCAATTTCTATATATATATATCAGGTCTTCTTCAGTTGTTTCTCTGCTCCGGCTCCGAACAGTATGTTGGAAATTGTCTGCAGTGCTTGTAAGAATCTGTTCCTCATTCCCGCAAGCGTCTTGCACTCACTGAGCAGGTGTTTAACTGTTTCGTCAAGATGAGACCAACGTCTGCACAAGGGCAGGTGATGGGGATCGCTGCGGTTTAAGTGGCAATTGACTCTGGTGTGTCCTGTTCGAAAATGAAAGATCAGACTTGATATCTTCAATGTGGTTTACATTTCGACCTGTTCCCGTCGCCCACCTGTTCATCTAGATGTCTCTGGTATTATTCTTAACCGATCGTTTTACTGTGTGGTTACTGCGTGGTCTTTCCATTTTGTGTTTCGAGGTTTCTGTTTTTACCACTCTGTCAGCAATCTCGTTTCCTGGTAGCCCGCTAAGTCCAGCGATCCATTGCAAGTTGACATTTACACCGTGGGCAGTGATGATGTTGTTGATCGCTCTCCCCAACAAAAATATCTCTCTTTTGTGAATGGGTTGGGCTTCAGCGCCACCAGAACCGTTTTGAAGTTACTAAAAATCCCAGTGTCTATCGACATCAATTCCCCCAAATTAAGCTGTTGGGGCAAGAACTCAACTGTTGAATTTATAACCTTGGCCTTCGCTTCATCCTTTGAACAGTTTTCGCTGCATGAATAACAACACTCTTACATAGACCCATATGTGTATTTCATTATGAATACCTTACCCAGCAAAAGAGGTAGAGTTTCCTTCAGACGGTCATTAAATCATTTTGGACGACCGCTTTTCTGCTACCATTCCATGAGCTCGCCGTGGTTGAATCTCTTCATCAGTCTTGTGTGTGGCATGCGCACAAGATGCGCAGTCGATTTCAGCTGTGCCACATGCAGTGGTGTATGAATGTTGGCATGGCTGCTATCATCGGGACCTCAGTGTCGGTAACATGGTCCTGTCAGCGGATTCGAAGTACACACACACACACACACACACACACACATATATATATATATGTATATATATATATATATATATAGATAAATAGATAGATAGATAGATAGATAGATAGATAGATAGATAGATAGATAGATAGATAGATAGATAGATAGATAGATAGATAGATAGATAGATAGATAGATAGATAGATAGATAGATAGATAGATAGATAGATAGATAGATAGATAGATAGATAGATAGATAGATATATAGATAGATAGATAGATAGATAGATAGATAGATAGATAGATAGATAGATAGATAGATAGATAGATAGATAGATAGATAGATAGATAGATAGATAGATAGATAGATAGATCAGTTGCACCTACGAATAGAGAATATAATGTTAACAAAATAGAGAATTGTGGGTTATTAAACATAGAACATCATTCTTGACCACAATCTGCATCAGCAGGTTTTCAACAAAACTTCAGAATATTTGACAAAACCACGACAAGATCAAAGCAAATAAATTGTTATTCTCTGTCCATCTCTGACGGGCTGTTTGGGTGATATGTTCTTAAATTACATAGTCTTGCGTTCTATCGGGACACAGACACTGGGCGTTCCTCCACTTCAAAGGACTGGTAATAGTTACTTTTGCAGCCGTACGCAGGCAAAAAAACCACAGTTTTACACGCCCATTTTTCAACATACATTTTCACACCTGACAGCTGTGACAAAATCATTCATATATCTGCTTTCTTTCTTTGTGTGATCATGTTTTATATATCAACATGTTCAGGAATGACTGGTCTTTTTGCCAACAGTACCATCAGATGTATGTACAGTGAATGTGGCAAGCAGAAAATGTTGTAATGAGTAAACAACAATAAAAACAAGAATTAATTTAGAATAAATTTTCACTTACGAATTCATTCAAATGGATCTTTCACAATGTTGACACACAAAACTTCTTTCTTTTCATAATATATCAATATTTACACAATATTTGGAAGTTTCATCACTCTTGGAGCAGAAATATCATTATTATGACAATAGGAGCAGCGTTTGGTAAATTGATAAATAAAATGCACAAATTCTAAGGAAAAAAATTATCTGTGTACAGCTGATTTTAACTTACATTTACTTTAAATGCTGCTATGTAAAGCAGTGATATGGATGAAGGAATAGCTGGTCTGGGCATCCTTAACAAAAAAATGATGTCCTAACTCTCATATTTGTGGTACTTCATACAATACATTGATGCCACAGTGTAGACTTTTTGGTAATGTGTCTTTTCAAACTGTGTCTGTTTGCATGGTTGCTGATGTAAGGTTCCATCTGAATGCTATGTGTCTCTGTCGCTGCAAAAAGACGAAGTTCAGTAACTAATTGCCTTTTAAATTCTAGATAAGGCTGCTTTTTAGAGTTTGCAAACCTGGTCAGGGCAACAAAGGAATTCAGTTGAGCTACTTCAAAAATTCAAAAGAAAACTTTCTTCAACCATTTCCTTGTTCTTCTAGTGAAGGTACCATATGTTGCAACACACTGGTCAACCTTATCACACCCATTCATGCGTTAGTTGTAGTCATCAATCATTGATGGTTTATCCTTCACTACACCAGAACATCTTGTGTGGTCACCGAGGCTTTATTAGAGACAACCAAGCAGGGTTTTTAGCCTTCTAGTTTCTGAACATCACGCAGAGGATTGGTCTTTCTATACGGAGAAACCATTTCATTTGTAAAAAGGATAATTTTGTTGTCTTAATGGCTGGTGGAAAATGTCAGCGGTTTATGTTGCCGTACCAGTGTAGTAATGGTCATTACTAGTAAGATATTTCAGCAACGGATAGCTGGTGTAGTAACCGTCAGAATAAATGTGATGGCCTTTCCCACAACGTTCTAAAATCTTGTCAAATACTTTGATGGGTTGTTGACAGCTAGAATCTAGGTCTGGATTATAAGATGTATTGCTACCAAAATATATCAATATGTTGACTGCTGGGATTTAACTCTGGATTATAAGATGTATTTCTACCAAAATATATCAATATGTTGACAACATAGGCAGTGTTGCTGTCGCAGATGGATCAAATGTTTTGACCTGGTATTTTTTTCCTTTGATGCACTGAACATCTTATGAGCCCACCTTCCCTTCCATCCAATGATTATTTCTTCCACAGAAAGTCCCTTTAATGGGTAATAGGATTTTTGAAATTTAAATAGCACGCTCTGCAAAAATAGCTCAATGTTGGCGTTGCCCTGCGAATCAGGATCACTTACGGTACAAAACTGAAACTTTCCCTCCTAAATACCTTCCTGAACAAAGGTGTTTCCATAGTCTCCTCATGTGCCCAGTAGTCACTAATTTTCGGGATCTTGACAATGTCCATAGCAACAATGGCAGCAAATATTGTATTTAGCTCATGCGCAGTCACTGGTGACCAAGATAGAAAAACGGACCGTTCTGTTGTACCTACACTTTTAGATTTCCAACTACGGAGTATTTTTTAACGTGCGCGACACATGACACGGGCGTCCTTAACTTAACTTAACATCTTTATACTGGTTTAGAAGACCCTGCAGAGTATGTATACAACCAGTTACATTTACATCACCTTGCTCTAAAAGCTATGCGCATCCAGTTTATTCTTAAATGCATTAACTGTCCCTGCCTCCACTACCTCCCCTGGCAATGCATTCCAAGCAGACACCACTCTCTGACTAAAAAAATATTTCCTAATATCTAATCTGCACCTCTCTTTAGTCAGCTTGTAGCTATGCCCTCTTGTTATTGTAGGTGGCTGTATTTTAAAAAAACTTGTTATAGTCTAATTTCCATTCCTCTGATCATCTTATAAACCTGTATTAAGTCACCACGAATTCTTCTCTCTTCGAGACACTGTAGGCCGGTTTTTCTGAGTCGTTCCTGATAACTGTAATTCTGGAATCCCACTATCATCTTTGTCGCTCTTTTTTGTATTCTTTCTGGCATGTTTATGTCCCCTCTATGATAAGGACTCCACACCTGTACACAGTACTCCAATCTAGGTCTAACTAAAGCTTTATACAGTTTGATGATTACTTCCTTGCTCCTATGTTTAATATTTCTGTTTATCATACCTAACATTGCATTTGCCTTTTTCACTGCTACCTTAACTTGCTCACTCACCTTTCCTGTATGATCTATTATAACCCTTAGGTCCTGTCTCTATTATCCATACATTTGTGGAAATACAAGAAAGTCCACCTGAAAACAATCCCAGCCTCCACCGTGATTTGAATCTGCGACTTCCGGCACCCAAGGCTGACGTCTTGCCTCGAGACCACTCAGTCTATAATCTGTTGCTATCTTCCCTTTCAAAAGTATTTTAAATTGATCTATAACTGCTATGTTCGAGCACGGAACGTATTCTTTCCTACTTTCGCAAAATTGTCTTCAAGTGAATAAGGCATAAGTACATCCCATTCCCTTACGGTATCACATGTGAGCTATTCTCAGATCATATTAAATAAGTAGTCTCATTCTTTGTATACATATTATAGAAGACATTTCTTTATGTAACGTGGGTGTGAAATGACTTTTACTGCACGTTATACGACTAAGGAAGTTAACAAAAGACAACATAGAAAACAACTGACTGCCGTACCTAATACAGGATGTGGTTAGGATAGAAGCTAAAAGCCTCACTCCCCGACAATAGTGTAACTACTATGGGACAAACTTTTTACCTTTGCTTTGCTGTATTTGTTCTTGTAAACTAATGCCAATCGTCTCTCCTTACATGTATTTGTAAAGATTCTTTCGAGCCACTTCACTTGTTATGCTGTCTATAACTGGTGGCTTATTTTTAGGACTGTTTTTTCATTGTTCTTTCTATTCTTGAATGAGTGCCAGGTTCGAGATGATCCTTGTTTCTTGGGATACACATTGATTGTTCTTTAGGTCCGTTGAGCTTTTAAAGTTATTGGAAAAATATGTGCAGCATTGTTGTCTGACATGCTCGAGGAGTATTGGGAATCTATTTGTTAATATTGATTGGAGTATGGTTGAAGCTCTAATCTCTTAGCGTCATTGCTTTCGTATGTATATAAACAATAACTTGATCGATTTCTACAAATGATTGTTAGTTGTTCCCCATAGTTTGTCCATGATTTATAATCATCGATTGTGCACTCGTTTGGTATGTAGCCTTGCTATTTGATAAGTAATATAATCGTCTTTCGTGCTGAACAATATCCATGTTTTGTAGAGTTTCTTTTAAAATCTGTATTGATTCCTCAACTCAGCTTTCAACCAAACTGATTGCATTCTTTCTTTGCTTGTTTTAATTATTTTTGTTTATCCTCATTTCTTTTTTAATGTGTCCGTAATTGACATTCATTGTTTATTTCTTCAATTTTGTCATTGAGTATCTCAAAAATCGTTGTTATTGCGTGTAATATTTATAAATATATATAAATATATAATATTAACGTTCCCTTTATATGTTTTTTGAATTTGTGACTTTTCTTTTCTCTGTCTTTTGTGTTGCGAAGTTCTTTGCGTCATTACTACTGACAGATGATCAGTTTATATGCAGATAGTGGAGATTACTTTTGAGCCATTATATTTCTGATTTGTGTTTATCTTATTACTATGAAATCAATTCGTGATGTTATAGTTAGTTTGTTTGTTTCCATATACCACGATTCATATGACTCTTCGCGTGTTGAAATTGATGCTTGTTATTATCAGATCAAGCTCTGTACATAAATGTATAAGCTCTTCTCCATTGATTTTACACCGTAATGAGCTGTCATTGAAACATCCTGAGCAGAATTCGGATGATAATATGTTTCCCTATTCTTCCATCAAAATCTCCCATTACGATTACATAATCCTTCCCATTGACCATATTGATAATGTCTCAGAGAAATTCAAAGAATTCTCTCCTGTCTTCCGCATTTCTGATCTCATGTTTTCGTAGCAATATCAAATAGTTTATCTGCACGCTAGGTCAGCCACAACAGTGCTATATCCATGTTTAACAGGGACTTTTCGGGGTAATCCATTATTTTACCTTGTTTCCACTTCCTACAATGTGAACGAAGGATTGAATTTTGTGAAGCTATTATGTATGGTGTTTTTGTGTAGCATGACTGATCCATACAGTTTACTCTCTCTCTCTCTCTATCTCTATCTCGCTCTCTTGATATATATATACAAATATATTTCCAAATATATATATATATATATATATATATATATATATGTGTAAGTATATATGTCTTTCTGTCTATTGTCTGTCGTAGTCTTAGTCGACCTGTACTTCTACAGGGGCAGATGCCCCTGTGTAGTTTCCAGCTCTGGCGTCAGTTGGATGTAGTGAGAAGGAGGATCTCCTGCTTATTACTCCTCTGCGCTGCGGCAAGTGCCTCAGAGGGTGTTTAACCGATGTGTGAGTCCAGGTTAATACTAAAATAATAGAGCAAAGTAGTCCCGCTGTCTGTTATGCGCTATTTATGCTGATCTTAACAAACCACCTAACCATGGCCAGTGTTTTTCCATGCCACACAAGTTAGTCATGTGTTACGACATGCTCTCTGTAGGGCAGTGGTGCTATTCTTGTCCTTGTCATTACACAAAGACCCCTGCGGACATATCGGGACTATACATATATTTTCATATTAATATATATATATATATATGTATTAGTGGTTAGCGAGTGGAGTCGCATCTGAGTGGTGTGGGTCCATTGCCCAGTTGAGGCGGATATGTTTTTTCAAACTGCAATAGCTTTCGAGTCCCATTTCAGTCCGGGAAGTGAAAGCGGCGAGGGAAAGGAGATGGCAACCGCCCTAATGTAGCCGAACCTTTCAAATGTGATAGCTATTGGTTACTTTACTTTACTTTATATTTAATAATAATAATAGCTGTCCATCGTTGTCGATGAGAGCCACCGACACCATCCTTTTCACAGATTTCCCTGTTGGGTTTGGCTGCGCATGTGGCTGAATGCGGTCACGAAAACATCTGCTGCATAACGGGCACACGTGGTCTGTGCAGGGTGATGGTGTTCCCGCTGTTTATGATTTCCGGGTTTGGCGTCTGCTATGGGCTTTCACAATCCGATGGTCCTCGCTGCTAGCTACATCCGCTTTGATTGCGCTTCTCCAGTCAGATCTGTTTTTAGCAAGATGGATGTCAAGGTGGTGATATCTATTTGGCAACTTTTCAGTGAATCCCTCAGACTGTCTTTAAAACGTTTCTCGCGCCATCCCTCTCTCAGCTAACCGTAGGTTAGCTTCTTTGGAAGCCGTAGGGTCTTGGGCATGTATGGTTGGCTGACCCTGAAGCAAGCAGCCATATATATATATATATATATATATATATATATATATATATATATGTGGGTGTGTGTGTTTGTGTGAGTAAATGTACATATATATTTTTTTTCAAATAAACTAACACACATTTATATATATTTAAATATATATATAAATATATATATATATAATAATATATATATATATATATATATATATATATATATATATATATATATATACTCTTCCCTCTTTATAGCTGTCTCTCTTCTCAGACACTCTATCTTTCTATCTGTGATTTCTTTGATATATTATAAAATAGAACATGACATTTCTGCTCTTATTTTACTGGGATCCTAAAGTAGACCAAAGAACAGTTATAATGTAAAATGCATGCGGATAATTAGATTCCACTAACAATGGTTGGGCCTTACAGAAAACATGCAAGAAGACTTCAAAATCCCTTGTTAGATATCGAGATACAATTTCATTCAACAGGATATTTGGCTCATTAAAGATCTGCTGTTATACTGACAATGCTCTGGTTTTAGAAATGAAGAAAATGCGGCTAAAAACAGATAATCTTTACAAACAATTTCAGAACAATGTAATATTTCAATATTATTTCATATTTCTATGTGATATTCTGCAATTCATCACTTTTAAGCAGAATATTTTTTAAGATTGTCTTTCTGCTAAATATTTATATGTGTTTGAAAATGTGAATGTTGTTTTCTGAATGGAAACGTAGTTTAATCTTTATTCTTCTCCGGATTTGTTTCGAAAAGGAAGTTGTGATGGTGTGTTGTAGTTTCCAGCGAGGCTGCGATATCTGCGTTTTTCAGCACGACACATTCGATTTCATCTGGATTTTTGGGGTACTTGGCTTTCCGTCCCACTGCGAACACTAATCACTTAGCCACACTACATTTGTGCATGGTGTTTCTTGCGTGCAGCATGAAGTCGGAATAGGGTCTTGGTCAACCCTGGTTCGCTAACCCTGATACAAGCAGCCAGTAACATACATATATGTTAAAATGTTTGTCCATCATTCATGATGAAGACCCTATCTGTGTTCAGCCGTGTAGACAAACTTGTCCAGTTGCCCTGTTCGCTGAAATAAGTGACTTGCGCGGTGATTCAGGTTAAAGTGAAAAAAATTTGCTCAATATATCAACCCAACTCTCACGTCTTGAGAATCTTTGACCAGTGGTGACATGACATTATCGAGACGACTGAAAGTAACACAGGATGCAGATATTTTTTCAGAGTTTACTGACGAATACGTGCATGTAAACATATATCTGTCAAGGCAGTGCAGGGCTGACATCCAATATATTTGAAAAGTAGGATGACCAGGACTAAATCTTTATGTTCGTAAGAAATGGCACAGGAAAAGTGCCAAATAATATTCCAGATATTCACAAAATATTGTGACAGAGGCCACCGCCCACATGGTGACAGACGCACTAGTAATATTCCAGTTTTCCTGAAACTCAAAGGCAGTGGAGGTAACCCAGTCAAATCGTGAGGATGTGCGCGAATCAAAGATATGTCACAACAATGTAATCAATGGCAATGACAACTGAATAATTAGTATCTATTTACGCCATCTTGACTTCGTAGTTTCACTCTATATAAGAATGACAAGTATAATAGACACTGTAATCGGCGTTTCAGTAGTCAACCATCAAATCCACACAATCGTTATGTTCCTATGAAATGTCACAGGGCAATAATAATAAATGCATTCATCCGACTTGCCTATATATGACGAAATACAAAGTAACTGACATGACAATGACATGCGTCCAACCATCCTACACCCACAGCGTGTGTTTCCAGACTCTCCGTTTGAATATTGAATCAAATCCAGTTTGAGGATCAAGATACTGAGCAGCATATGGGCTGCAGTAGTCAGCGACTCATAGCTGACTGCTAGGGTCAGGGCCAACGAAACAGAGCTGCCAAGACTCTTCTGCACCTCCACATGGTGATCCTGGATAACAGGCTGCAGCAGGGCAGACTGGCTAAGGAGAAGGGATCGAAGAGGGAATGCTAACCCGGTACTCAAAAAATGCTTGTGTTGGACTGAAAGGTGCAAATATCGCAGTCAAGCTGTAAACTACGACACAACGCATTCCGTTCTCTGGACTACATTCTGCTACTTAAGCCCTTTCAGGGTTTGGTAGCGGGAAATTCAGAACGAACGAAGCCAAGCCAATCCAAATTCAGTTTGTAACTCAACATACATAGATGATTTTCTAACGCATTTTGTGGAGTATACAAAAAGGCACTGCCATCTTGGTCGCTGTATGACATATATATTACTACTGGCATTTGTTATACACAGCCCGTTCTCATGTAAATATGCAGGATATCTATGAAAATTACATGTCAGCAACTTCATTAGTGCGCTTCTCCGGGGCGACCAAAATATAAGTAGATAACAGAGGATGAAGGAAAAGGGAGTGATGTTGCTGCCGGACGGAACTAGTGAAACCAACAACTCTGATCAGTACTTGCCCTCTAATGAATTAAAAAAGGTCAATGACGACCCTAGATCTATCAGCCCATACCCTCAGCGCCAGCTTGACTGCTCATGGTAGACGTCTTGGAGCTTGAATATTCCAATTGTCCGCCAGTCACTTTCAAAACTGCACGAAAGGAATAAGGAATTGGTTGTCTACAGACTCTGTAGAGTCCTGGTGGGTCGCTGTTGTCAAGAGGTAAGGCATACGTCTCTCAAAGCAATGGTAAAGAAACGACGTGGGGATCGAATTCCTCAAGTTTTTCAATTGATCCCTGGTCTTAAGGATGGCGAGATCAGAGTGGATCCATCCTAATTTACCTCCAGTCGTCTTGACTTGTGTCTTGCCTCTGGTCCAAGGTAGCTCGGGACCAGAGAGTGAGGCTGATGACCAACACAGTTTCTTTCACACTAAAATCCCCATACAGCGCAAGTTACACCATCAAGACAAAACCGTATGATAATATCGTCATCATCGCTTGTGATGGCCAACTAATTCTTCAAATACTATAATATGTAGTTGATTCATTGATGACCGGCATTTCATGGGGGCTCCACGCACCGCTGCGGGTCTGACTTCGTCTCCAACTATCTCTATCTGGGGTGTGGAGGGTCCAGTGGGTTGTTGTAGTTGTTGAATGCGCACATTGAGTAGATTTACTCTTCTGTGCTCCTTGAAAAGAACGTTAAGTGGCGGTTTATTGTAGCTTTCCTCACAGAACGCTTTGATGAAGGTGGATCGGTATTGCGTGTAACTTACTACTAAGGGGATTACGTCGATCCCTCACCTCTTTATCCAGGCTGCCATAAAAACAGGAAGGACTACGGGGAAGTAGGTGATGGTGTTGGTCAATAGACTTTGCCTGATCCTGACTAACGTAAGGAGCTCTTAACGTGTCGTTGATGTTCTAGAGTAGTTCACGGGAGTCTGACCAACAAACTGCTGATCTATCTCGGGGTCTTGTTCCATCTCAAAGGTTGCAGGATGATGTCAATGTGCTCTAACTGTCATTCTTTAGTCTGAGTATGTGACCACTCCACCAATGTTTTGCCGTATTTGCACTGCGCAGCACTGCATTGCTCGCCAAAGTGATTTGCATTTTGTCAAAATTCTGAAGGTTCCGTATGCAGAGAATAACGCTGATCATTCGTCTCTCGAGAGGGGGCACTCACAGTTGCTTGTGTAAGTGTTCTTGTTTAAGTTACATAGCACTTTGCAGGGAGCATTGTGGAAGACAAAAGCGCGCAGGATCATATCCAGGCATCCTTACTGGTCTGACTTGATGGATAAGAATGACACACAGTCCGCACAGAAACGTCTTGTTAGTTCGAGTACTACATTTTTCTGTATTTTGATGAAGCGTCCAATATGGCAGTATTCCTGGACGTCTTATAAGTTCTTTTTATCATCAAGAAGGACTGGGCCGCGATGGACGAAACATTTTTGCATGTGTTTATATTGGAGAAAATGATTTCCAGCACTGCTCTATTTATCTCTTAGCTGAGCATATCAGATATTATTGGGTTCTGCGACTGATTCTGTTTTCAGGAGTATGTCATCCGCCAATCGAAGATATTCGAGGTGTCGGAGAGTTCAAGCTGTTAACAATGGCTGCTGCGTGGAACAGGTGGATTGAAAATAGCGTGTCAACGTCGCTAATATAGAGCTGTAGCAACAACGACTCGGTCTCATATATTTATGCATACACACATATATATAAATAAAAATAAAAATAATAGCTGTCCATCGTTGTCGATAAGGACCGCCGACATCATCCTTGTCACAGATTTCCCTGTTGGGTGTGGGTGCGCATGTGGCTGAACAGGCCAATGCGAGCACAAAAACATCTGCTACATATCGGGCACACGAGGTTTGTAGAAGGGGATGGTGTTCCCGCTGCTCGGGATTTCCGCGTCTCGCGTCTGTTCTGGGCTTTCACAACACGGTCATCTTCACCGGCAGCTACACCCGAATTGACTGCGCTTCTCCAGTCAGATCTGTTTTTCGCAAGACATTCCCAGGTGTCGAAGTCAATCTGGCAACTTTTTAGTGAGTCCTTCAGACCGTCTTTAAAACGTTTCTTTGGGCGCCCTCTCTCGCGCCATCCGTCTCTCAGCTTGCCGTAGAGAAGCTTCTTTGGGAGCCGCTCGTCTGACATACGGACGAGGTGTCCGGCCCATCCTAGTCGTGCTTTTTCTAGCAGTGCATGTATGCTGGGCATGTTAGCTCTCGAGAGAACTTCGATGTCAGTGACACGATCTTGCCATCGGATGTGGAATATTCGCCTCAGGCAACCTGTGTGGAAGTGGTTTAACCTCCTTGCATGTCCAGAGTATACAGTCCAGCTTTCGCAAGCGTATAGTAGGGTTGGAATGATGGTTGCACGGTAGACTTTCAATTTGGTCTTGACGCTGATGCCACGACGTGCCCAGACCATCGAGCGCATTCTACCAAAGGCTGTGCTGGCCTTTGCTATTCTGCTTGCCACCTCATCGTCTAGGCTGACAGATCTCGACAGAGTGCTGCCCAGATATGTGAATTTGTCTACGGCATTCAACGTCTGCCCGCTGACTGTAGTCTTTGGTTTTGTGTACGGCATGCCTGGTTCTGGTTGGTACATGACCTCTGTTTTTTTTGTATTTATGATCAGGCCAAAATTTTCACATGCGGCAGAGAACTGGTCCATTCCAACCTGCATGTTCAGTTCTGAGTTGCTCATTAGAGCACAGTCGTCAGCAAATACAAGTTCCCTGATTATGTCGCCAGCCACTTTGGTTTTGGCCTTCATTCTTCTGGAATTGAGTAACTTGCCATCTGTGAGGTACTTTATGGGTATTCCAAGCTCCAATGATCTGAAGGCGTCTGTCATCGTGGCCGCGAACATCATGCTGAACAAAGTCGGGGCGAGTACACATCCTTGTTTTACTCCGTTTGATACTAGAAACGTTTTAGAGATTGCACCGCTGTCCAGTACACGAGCACACATGCCTTCGTGTAGCTGTTTCCCCATTGTTATGAACTTGTTGGGGCAGCCAAACTTAGACATTATCATCCACAGCCCTCCTCTGTTTACTGTATCAAATGCCTTTGTCAAATCAATAAATGTGGTGTACAAGGCCTGATTTTGCTCTCGACACTTCTCTTGTACTTGGCGAGCGGCAAAAATCATGTCCATTGTTCCTCTTCCGGCTCTGAATCCACATTGGCTTTCTGGGAGGTGGTGGCTTTGTTCAAGGTGTTTGTTGAGCCTGTTTAGCAGTAAGCGCGCTAGGATCTTGCCTGCTACGGAGAGTAGCGATATTCCTCGATGATTGTCGCATTCCTGACGATTGCCTTTTCTTTTGTATAGGTGAACGATTGAGGCGTCCTTTAGCTCCTGCGGAATTTTACCTTCAGTCCACATGTGACAGAAGAGTTCAGTGATCCTTCTGGTGAGGGATGCGCCAGCTGTCTTATAAACCTCTGCTGGTATTGCATCAGCTCCTGGAGCTTTTCCTATAGATAGTGAACTGATTGCCCTGTCGACTTCCTCCTCAGTAATGACTTCATCCAACGCCAGGCTCAGTTCCACCTGCGGCATTCGCCGGATGGCCTCTTTATTTATGGACGATGGGTGGTTTAGTATTTTGCAGAAGTGGTCTGCCCATCTGTCTAGAATCTGAACCCTATCTGTTAGCAGTACCCCATCCGCACTGCGAACTGGAGTATTACTAGAGGGCTGCGGGCCGTAGAGAGCTTTCAGTGCCTCGTAAAACCGTTTGGTGTCATGACAATCGGCGAACATCTCAATTTCGTCAGCTCTTTTGCTGAGCCAGGAGTCTTGCATCTCTCTAAGCCTGGTCTGGACAGCTTTGCGAGCAGTATTGAAGGCAGCTTTTGCAGCCGGAGATGGTGTGTCCCTCTGGTATTCCCTGTGCGCTTCATGTTTTGCATCGAGAAGGCCCTGTATTTCTAGATCGTTCTCATCAAACCAGTCCTTATGCTTGCGCGTGATTGGGCCAATGTGTTTAACAGCTGTATCGTAGAGTGTGTTTCTCAATGATGCCCAGTTCTTTTCGATGTCGTTCTTTTCAAAACGAAGCTCAGACAGTCTACCCTCAAGCTCTTCCTGGAAGCCTCCTCTTGTGGGTTCGTATTTCAACTGAGAGACATTTAGCCTCCTCGGTGGTTTCTCTCCCTGGGGGCGCATTTTGGGCTGGATCTTGAAGTTTAGCTTGGCAATGACAAGTCGATGGTCGGTCCAACATTCTGCACCACACATGCTCGTCGTTACCATAGCATCCGCTCGATCCCTACGTCTGATGATAATATAGTCAATGAGGTGCCAGTGGCGGGACCTTGGGTGCATCCATATGGCTCTTTTTCGGACAGGTAGTCGGAAAGCTGTGTTTGTAATGAGTAGTTCATTTGCGGCACATGTCCTCAGAAGGAGCAGTCCGTTACTATTGCATTTTCCGATACTATGTCTGCCAATGGTCCCCTCCCATGCTGTATGGTCTGTGCCAACCCTAGCGTTAAAATCACCGAGGATGACCAGTTTGTCAGATTTGGGGACTGCAGCGATGAGCGCCTCAAGGTCCTCATAAAACTTATCTTTTGTTTCCTGAGGATTTGTCATTGTGGCTGCGTATGCACTGATGAGTGTTTCATGGCGCCCTCCTATTAGGGGTAGACGCAGTGTAATCAGGCGGTCATTAATTCCTATGGGCATGCTTGTGAGCTTGTCGACCATGTTGGTCTTGATGGCAAAGCCAACTCCAGCTTCACTGCGTTCTTCTTTGCTGCGGCCGCTCCAGAAGAAAGTATAACCAGCGCCTTCTTCTGTGATCTGCCCTTCCTCTGCTAGTCATGTCTCGCTCAGGGCAGCTATGCAGATGTTGTATCTAGCCAATTCCCTGTAAATATATGTACAGTAAAGCAACTCAGCGAAAATCAAAATATATACCTGAATATAAATAAAACCAAAATAATGAGCACAGACAAGATAAAAACCAAACCATAAAATTATTTGGAGACGGCGTGGCCTAGTGGGTAAGTGGCACGGCTCACAAACCGAAGGTGCTGCGTTCGATCCCCATCACAGCACCGGCCGTTACCTCGGGGAAGCAAACCCTGAAAAAATACAGGAGGAAGCAGACCATTACATAAAATGCATGCTGAAGTCGGATGCACTCTGCCGACAGGCGCAAAATAAAAACCACAGTGCAACGCACATCACCTTGGGGATTAGAGAAATAAGGCGAACGCAAAAAAAAAACAACAACAAAATTTTCAGAACAATAGGACATTGAGAAAGTTACACGTTTTGAGTACCTCGGCTCAATTATAGGCAACAATTTTCTGAAGAATGTCAGACACGACTGGCTATGGCAATGCAAAGGTTGAATAAAATGAGAAAGTTATAGCAGAACTTGAATACATTGGCGAACAATAATATCCTGCGAACTTGCATTTTCCCGGTGTCAACGTATGGATGTGAATTGTGGACCACCACACATTTTCCCGGTGTCAACGTTTGGATGTGAATTGTGGACCACCATACATTTTCCCGGTGTCAAAGTATGGATGTGAATTGTGGACCACCACACATTTTCCCGGTGTCAACGTTTGGATGTGAATTGTGGACCACCATACATTTTCCCGGTGTCAAAGTATGGATGTGAATTGTGGACCACCACACGTTTTCCCGGTGTCAAAGTATGGATGTGAATTGTGGACCACCACACATATGAACTAAAATACAGCAGGAACGTTCTCAAAATACCATGCGGAGCAAAAATAAAAAAATGCAGAAACCCCAAAAGAACTGGCTGTCGAGTAAAATTGGTTATTAAACAATTTATTGTCTCGAAAGCTAAAATATTTTGGTCACACCAAACATCATAATGGTGTGTAGATGTGAACAAAATCCCAGTAAAACCCGGGATTATCCCTACCACCTCAGAAACAGAGAGGCCAAAAGAAAACTTCAGATTAGGTGGCAAGGTGGCAAGCTTGGCCATTGCACGGCTCTCAAATATCTAGGCGTGAAATTAGACCGCACATTGTCTTACATAACGCACCGCCAAGGCACAACGCGTAAGATACACAAATATTAATATCATCAGAGAACTGACCGACACAACATAGGGGGTGGGGAGGGGGGGTGGGGGGGGGGGGGGCTCAGCCATCAGTCCAACGGACATCTACACTTGCCTTGTGTTTCTCCGTAACTGAATACGCTGCGCCAGTCCGGAAAAAGCTCATGCGAAACTAGTTGATATAGCAATAAATGAGGCGGGTCGGATAGTATCAGAGTGCCCAAAACCCACCCCCATTCATAAAATATATCCCATAATTGGCACAGCCCCCCCCCCTCCCCCAGATCCGAATAAGCGTCGCAGCAGAAATCGGTCGAGAAAAACAGGAGCACGACCAAAGGCACCCAATGTTTGGACATCAGGTACAAAACACACGACACAAATCCAGACAAAGCTTTCTAAAAACAACAAACCCCATACATACAAACCCTGAAAGTCGCCGTATCGAGAGGTGGCACGAATTGGTGTAGGCCCCAGAGATGGAACTTCGGGAGGAACCTGCTCCTGGACATCATCTACCATACACAACATGGAAGTCGCTAAACAGACTTCGAACAGGCGTATTACGGTGCAAGAGGAATAATAAGCGATGGGGATACACAGATAATGACATATGTGATTGTGGCGCAATACAGGACCAAGACCACCTGATGACTTCCCCCAACCTCCAGGAAACATGCAATAGGTGTCACATGCTGGAGGCGATTGACAAGGCAATTCATGTCGCTGAATACTGGATGCATACTGTATAACGTGGTGCTTGGACACGAAAAGTAAGTTAGAATAATGGTCTGGAGAAAACAATACTGGGGGGGGGGGGGCGGAGGAGGACGGGGTGCCTGAAAAAAAATACAAAAGGCAGACAGAGGAGAAAATGGCCACAAGACATCATAGAGGTGAATGTAAGCGACAGACGCGGGAGTTCTGCCTAAAGGTCGAGAATCTTACAGATCAGCTGTTGTGAGTGCGACGTTCTACAAAAGGACCGCTGCATGATGATGACGTTAGATATATATTGTATGTTCTTTGTTCATGTCTTGAACATTGCATGTAATAATAAAACATGTTATTTATTGTTGTTGTTGATCATGTAAGTCTACCTCATACAGTTTTTACCATTCGGTCTCATAACACTGCAGTAACGCCACTAGTGACAGAAATATATTTCACTTCGCTATAACAATCATTGACCTGTAGGGACTCTAGCCACAGCAGTGTGTATACCGTACAACTCTCACCGTTACCTGTAACTTAACATTTTCACTTGACAGCTCGATTTGTTTGTTACCCAAAGTGCGGCTTTCCAAATCTCTTCCGCACATCGATCATTATATTTTAAATATGCGTTCCTCGCGTCAGTAGCTGCCTCACAGCCAAACCAAAACTGTTCTATTAGCTAATAGGAAAATACCTTACTTACTGTGCAAATATTAGCATTGATTGAGGTTTTCCTCTGAGTACATAGTCAGACTATTGTTTTGTCTTCCCCTCACGAACTTCAAACAGCCGCCACGAGATTGGCCTGATAAGAGCGTTTAGCATTGCCTACATAGAAGATTGTATTAGAACAGGCCCCATTATGCATACCGTGTTGTACTCCCCAAATAATGTGTCATTATATGCATGTCTTTTGTCTCCAGTAATATCATGGGTAGCCAGGACAATAAGACTTTATGTAGGAAGCCTCTGTTAATGTGCTATTCTGTAAGTGTTTTCTTCTTCTTTTGCATCTTCTTCTTCTTCTTGTTCTTTTTCTTTTTCGTCTTCTTCTTCTTCTTGTTTTCGTCTGTATCTAATCTTTCTTCGTCTTCTTCTTCTTCTTAAAATGTTTCTTTTTTTTTACCTTTTTCTTCTTTTTTTCCTTCTTCCTCGTCTTCTACAACTTCATAATCATCTTCCTCTTCTTCTTCTTCATATTCTTCTTCTCCTTCTTCTTTTTCTTCGTCTTCTTCTTCTTTTGCTTCTGCTTCTTCGTATTTTTTCTTCTTTTCCTTGGTCTACTAGTTCTTCTACTTCTTCATCTTCATCTTCTTCGTCTTCTTCGTTTTCTTCTTCTTGTTCCCCGTCTTATTCTTCAGCGGTTGTTCTGAAAAACCACGTTACGACGTTGTGTCGTAGGATACAACGAGACTGCGATATCTGCGCATTTTGGTCCTATACATCGTTTCAGTTTGAATATTTTCTGGACACCAGTTTGTATTCCTAACATGACCCTATTCACATAGCTAAACTGCACTAGTCCAACCTGTGTCCAGGACCGACACATGGAGACGGAATCAGATTATTGCCAGCTATAGATCGCTGACTGGGATGCAAGCAGTCAACTTTGAGATACTGTCTGCTGTCTGATCAGTGTGATGCATCTTTGGCCGGGAATCTGTTTTTCTTGTATAGTTTGCTATACATAATGAGATGACCCGACCCACGGGCAAGCCTGCGTCAAGGCATGTTACGGCAACTTAATACGATGATGATGATGATTTGCCATATCGAATGGAGACCACCACTACAGACGAACACTGTAAAGAAAATGCATAGAAGAAAAAAAAAAAAAGAAATCGGGTGCGTTCAAGCTAGAAATTGGCAAAAAGGAAACGACTTGGACGAACTTGAGGGGGAAGGGGTGGGGGTCGAGGGATGGGGTGGGGTTAAGATGGTGCGTGGTGTGTTGCGGGGGAAAGGAAAGGGATGAAAGTGTATTAAGGAAGCTTTACACTGGATGTATGAGACCAATCCTAGAATATAACATAACAGCACGGACACTTTCAGCCAAACCAAGCTTTGACAAATTGAGTCGAGTTGACAACCACACAATGAAAATCGTAACAGGGCAAATGAGGACTGGGTCTATTAGAGAACTGGACAAAATACGAAGCTGCAACCAATGGAGGATAGAAGAGACATCAGGACCTAATAACAAGGTAAGACATTCAGAAGGCTAAAAGACCACCCAGTGTTTCAGAGAATAAATGTGCTTAGAAGAGGAATACTGAACTTTGTGGCATCAGTGAAAGGGAAGGAGAGAACAAATCCTATAAATGGCACATCACAAACAAAACCTATGCACACTACACACTTGCTTCATATATGGAGAACACATGCTTCTCAGAGGTGAAAGAAAACATTCCCGGCAAACGTTAAAAAAGATGCGAGACAGAAACAGATGGAACAGGTATAACTAAACTACATAGAGAATCACTACCAAAGCAACTTCTGGACCCATATATATGTATATACATATAAACAGAACGAATCAGCACCAACTGTAACGGAGAATGGAGGAGGAGCGATCTTTCTTAACCTAAAAATTCGGTAGGAAGACACGAAATACTGATTAGACATGTTACTCGGGGTCAAGCAAAATATACTGGCCAAGACCCTCATCTCGGCTTTCTCGTAGCCCTCTCTGAAAACAGATTGTTTTTATGGCAGCCTGGTTAATGAGATGAATGATCGACGTGATCCCAAAGTAGTGAACGACACGCAGATGAAGCAAATCGTAGCACAACCGCCTAGATGATCCCGGTTCGCCTTCATCAGCACGCTCGGGATGTGAGGAAAGCTACTGCAACCCGTCACTTAACATAATTTTCAGGACGCACAAAAGAGTAATCCTACTCATTGTGGGCATTCGCAAACAAACAAACAGCAGACAAAGACAGTCATCAATGACAATTGGAAAATGTCAAAGTAACTTCCAAGCAGAGGCAGAGGGCTTAACAAATGCAGCATATATTCCAATGACAGATAAAAACAGACAGAATGGGTACTCTTCACAGACGAACTGCTAGTGGTTGTTAATAGAGAACCAGTAAGATAAAGCACCTAGGGAATTAATAGTGAAACTCGTTCAATTATGTCACTGGTTCAAGAGAGTTATGATACAATAGATTGCATCTCTTTGTGATATCTTGGTAATGAAGAATATGAAAGACTGTGAAGAGAATGTGGAATCCTACATTAACTTAACCTTATGGCCCAACCCATGTTCAAGCCTGCGTGTTAACTTATGAATAGATACAATCTGTTCATCAAACTAAGAATAAGGGCATACGTTTGAATGTGTCTGCGACACTAACAAATTATTGAAGAGCTTTCTTTTTTCTTTTCGCTAATGCTGTTTTGCTTTTCAGCGTCAGGTTATGAAGAGATCTCTAGAACGAGCCGGACTGTGTGCCTCATGCAGAGTTGGCATTCATCGTCTCAGATATTTCTGTAAGCCACTTTTATCGTCGTCATCTCTTGGACATATCCGTAGTATTTAAATAGCATTGTGTGTTGGGGGGGGGGGGGGGGGGGGTGTTGTGCCGAGTTAGTCTTGTTATGTGGCCAAACCATTTTAGTTGCCTGTTGATGTAGTTTACTATTGGTGTTGTTCCCACCAGTCTCCTGATGTCATCGTTTCCGATCATGACGCTTCTTGTTATATCCAATATTTATCGCAAGCATTTCATTTCTGCCGTTACGTTGTGTCGTTTTTCAATTGATGTAAGTGGCCAGTTTTGACATGGTAGCATAGTATCGGAACGAAAATAGTGTTGTATAAAGCTCTTTTGGTAGTTATTGTCATGAGCTTGTAATGAGCATAAGTATTGATCAAACGCTTCAAAGGTTTCCAACATACGAGAAACAGAGAAAGGACTTAACTTAACATCTTTATACTGGTTTAGAAGACCCTGCAGAGTCTGTATACAACCAGTTACATTTACATCACCTTGCTCTAAAATCTATGCGCATCCAGTTTATTCTTAAATGCATTAACTGTCCCTGCCTCCACTACCTCCCCTGGCAATGCATTCCAAGCAGACACCACTCTCTGACTAAAAAAATATTTCCTAATATCTAACCTGGACCTCTCTTTAATCAGCTTGTAGCTATGCCCTCGTGTTATTGTAGGTGGCTGTATTTTAAAAAAACTTGTTATAGTCTAATTTATCGATTCCTCTGATCATCTTATAAACCTGTATTAAGTCACCACGAATTCTTCTCTCTTCGAGACACTGTAGGCCGGTTTTTCTGAGTCGTTCCTCATAACTGTAATTCTGGAATCTCACTATCATCTTTGTCGCTCTTTTTTGTATTCTTTCTAGCATGTTTATGTCCCCTCTATGATAAGGACTCCACACCTGTACACAGTACTCCAATCTAGGTCTAACTAAAGCTTTATACAGTTTGACGATCACTTCCTTGCTCCTGTGTTTAATATTTCTTTTTATCATACTTTACATTGCATTTGCCTTTTTCACTGCTACCTTAACTTACTCACTCACCTTTCCTGTATGATTTATTATAACCCCTAGGTCCCTTTCCTTATCTATCTTTCTAATATTGTTTTCTCCCATTCTGTAATTATGTTCCATATTGGATCTACCCATGTGGATGACTGTACATTTATCTACATTAAACTCCATTTGCCAGCTTACAGACCATTCTCGAATTTTATCTAAATCCGACATCAATATATCCACTTCCGCTTTAGATGAGACACTACTGCATAGTTTTGTGTCATCAGCAAATTTTGCAATCATGGATCTCATATCAATGTCCAAATCATTTATATATATCAAGAACAAAATTGGTCCAAAAACCGAGCCCTGTGGCACACCACTTTTCACTTCACACCACTCAGAGTACTCCTTATTTATGCCCACCCTCTGTCTCCTTCCCGTTAACCAATTTTCAATCCATTTGGCAACTTCCCCACCTATTCCATGTGATTTTAACTTTCGAAATAATCTTTGATGAGGTACTCTATCAAAGGCCTTTGCAAAGTCTAGATAAATAACATCCACTGGCTCCCCTTTATCTATGATTTTAGTAACCTCCTCCATGAATTCTAATAGATTTGTTAAGCATGATCTCCCTCTAGTAAACCCATGCTGACTATTTCTAATTAGATTAATTTTGTCTAAATGCATTACAATGTTTTCTTTGATTATTGACTCTAACAATTTACAGACTATGCTCGTTAAACTCACCGGTCTATAATTTGCCGGATCTGATTTTTTGCCTTTTTTGAATAAGGGGATCACTCCTGCATCTTTCCAATCCCGTGGAACAATCCCTTTTGTAAGTGATTGAGAACATAATATAGCCAATGGTTTTGCTAGTTGGTTTCTAATTTCATACAGCAACTTTGGGTGAATACCATCTTGACCTGGACATTTATTCACTTTCAACCCCTCCAATTTTTTAAAAACCATTTCCTCTGTAATACAGATTGATCTTAATCCCGCTGTATCCATGTCTCTTTGAAAAATATCTATAGGCTCTGGGATCTCGGAGCAGTCCTCCTTTGTGAAGACTGTGCCAAAGTACTGATTGAGCAGATTAGCAGCCTCCCTATTCTCACTTATTATTTTCCCTGTACTGTCTATGAGAGGGCCTACTTTGTCTTTCGTTCTTTGTTTATTTCTAACATAAGAAAAGAAGCTTTTACTGTCAGTCTTGATCCTCTGAGCAAGTTTTTTTTCAAAGTCTATTTTTGCTGTTTTATTCGCTTTCTGAGATATGTTCTGCTTGTCCAAATATTTTACATATGTTTCTTTTGATTTACCTGCCTCTATATATTTTTGCCATGCTTTATTTTTTGCTCTTCTACATTTCACTACAAATCTAGTTATCCCCTTTTTACGCTTGGGGTTTACCTCCCTACATGGAACACATTTCTCTTTTAGCGTTTCTAGAACTGTTTTAAAACTTTCCCACTCCTGTTCAACATCTGTTCCTACAATAATATCTTTCCAGATTATGTGGTTCGCTGCCTCTTTCATCCTCTTAACATCTGCCTTAGAGTAGTCGTATGTTCGCGTGTTTATGTTTACTTCTTTCCCTGCAATAACTTGTGGTTATCGTCGATACTATTCTTGGACAAGTTCTATGGAGACACAAATACCCTCTAGCTAACCACTGCATTTGGTAAATATATTTAAGTTAACATCTTAAAGTATACAGAAATAAAGAAGATGACGGAGAAGAAGAAAAAAAGAAGAAACAAAACAATGGCATTTGGGGTCATGCTCTCTAGTGGCTCAGATGTCTATGAGGCCGGTGGGGGTATCAGATTCAGGCCGGATGGGCAACTGTTCAGTCTTGGGCGATTAAAGTAACCCACAAATGTGATAGGAGAAACCATCTTAAATCTCCGTTGTGCTAATGACTGACCCATTAATATGTGCTAAGAACAGGACGGCAAGACCAACATGGATTCATTTGATTGTCAACTGTGTGCACTGACGCTGGTATTGCCATCAACACACACACACAAATAATAACTGAAAATCGCTTTGAATAGCTTCTTTACTGATGTGGCCGCCTGGGAACATCTTCCTCCGAACCGCTCAGACTGGCGCACTGCTATCTCAAACGGTGCTCGCATCGCTGAGAAAAGTATCATTACTGACACGCAAGCTGCACGGAAGACAGATTGCACGTATGGCCCAATTACTCACACTGTTCACATGTGCCGTAGGGAGATTGGGCCTTATCTACTTACTTGATGTTGGATAGCCAGATGTGATAGCACACACAGAGATCGGGAAAGGAACAAAGCAGCAACCGAACGAGCAGAAGGTTGCGGCGATTGAGTGTGGAGGTGTGGGGGTACACCATAACGAAAACGACTGTGAATATAATCAGACATGCGCTGGATTGGAGCTGTCTGTGTAAGAACGGAGTAGCGAAAACATGACACCCATGACCAATAGCAGTGAATGAAGAGGTCGTGTCCCAATTGGCGTTCCTTGGATAATCTCTAGAAGAGACCACAATGTATAAACAAGTCAAGCTCATCAGTAGAATCCATTTTCTCCAGGACAAACCACACGATACAAACTCATGTATAAATATAACAAGAACACGAGAGTGGACATACTAAGAAACAACTGAAAGAAGTAAACAAACAGTGTGTTAAAAAGAGCGGGAAAAAGAAGTTCGTCGATTTTCTCAGTACTTGTCAATACCTAGATACTTTATCTGAAGCAACTAAAACAATGGTTAACAAAAATGTCATCTTGAAATAGAGAAAGAACTATACTGCCTCGGAACAACGTGTGTTTCTAAATACGAGAGCACACATAGAGACGTGATAAAACATGTTTTTGTCCTGTTCCATTCACCACTTTATCTGCTTAGAACGAAGAGTAAGCCTCACTCAATACTCGATTGCTCTATCCATGAACAGATGGTGAACGGAGTTTAAGTTGGTTGAGGTCGGCAATTGTTTCATTGCGATTAACAGGTATTTCATAATGTTCTTAATATTTATTGTGCATATTTCGAATAAGTCCTAAATCAAACTTCTAGATATACATTTACTATCTTTTTTCAGTAAACCAAATGTCAAATGTTGTATATATATATATATATATATATATATATATATATATATATATATATATATATATATATATATATATATATATATATATATATATAGGTACCTGCATTTTATTTCAAACCAAAAATAAGATAAATCTATTTTTAGTACAGCAGTAGAGATAGTGATACCATAGAATAGTCCACTTTTTAATTGTTGGGGTGTCAAACATGCTGCGAGCAAAGACGAGAATATCTGTTTTTGCTAATTATTGCCGGTTTATCAATGGATTTCTGGAATATGTCAACGTTGGTCGATGATCAGAAGAAAAGCACCCAGTTTCTACAACAGCACGGCATTATCAATGCTGTCAGACGATGTAATAACAACCATGTCATCTAGACCTAGTCCTAAATCTAACCCTTAACTTAATCATAACCTAACACTACGATTATCTTAATCATAGCCCTAACACTAACCATAACCATAATATTAACCCTACCACTAACAATAACCTAAACACTAACCATAAGTGTAATCATAACCCTAATACTAACCATAACCCAAATCTTAATATTAACACTAACCATAACTCTAATATTAACCCTAACACTAACCATAACCATAATCGTAACCTTAACACTAACCATTATCCTAATCTTAACCCTAACACTAACCATAACCATAATATTAACCCTACCACTAACAATAACCTAAACACTAACCATAACTGTAATCTTAACCCTAACACTAACCAAAATCTTAACCCTAACACTAACCAAAACTCTAATCTTAGCCCTAACACTAACCATAACCCTAATCTTAACCTTAACACTAACCATAACCATAATCCAAACACTAACCATAATCCTAATAATAAGTCTAGCACTAACCATAACCCTAGTCTTAACCCTAACACTAACCATAACCCTAATCTTAACCCTAACACTAACCATAACCCTAATCGTAACCCTAACACTAGCCCTTCACAAAAGTAAATATAACCATCTTTTCTATACTGCTAGGCACTTATCCCTTAATTCACCCCAAGCAAATATCAATTTCTACGGTCAGCACCAGATTTCTATTTTTAGCCCCGGATTTTACGACAGTGACATTACACAATAGGCCACTTTGAAACGGGGGTGGGGGGGGGGGTGTCAAACATTGGGCCTAACAGGATTACAAATAAACCTAGATTTAATCACCAAACTGTAACTGACAGGAGGAAAAAAATGGCATACACATACAGGCATTTACTTGATCCGTACATGTGCGAGATCATGTGATATCGACTCATCAAAGTAAGTGGTTTGGACGTTTTCAGCGCCACTCTTGCCGACATTGTTCAATATGGCCACATCAATAATTAAAATTGGGGTCTTTGGTGGTCTAATTATTTAAATCTGCATGCCAGGAAATTTCCATTTTAGGGCCCTACATTCTTCCAGAATATTAGTCGCAAAACTGAATATAACCATCTTTTTTACACATCTTTCTTTTTCTAAGTTGTTAACTTATTTATTTCAAATATAATTATCTCAACCTGTCCTCCCCGTAATCCGAAATGGAATTACAGTCCGCTACAGTGATTATGGACAGAAATGTGCAAATATCGCAGTCAATCTGTAAACTACGACACAAGGCATTCCGTTCGCTGGACTACATTGAGAACGATTGAGAACGAACGAAGCCAAGCCAAATACGTATAATGGAAATCCAGGGAACTCTCTCTGGGGTGAATTAAGGGCCAAGTCCCCACTTCTATCTTGATCTAAGTCTAAACTATTAAATAAGAACATCTGGGGTAGTTGTCTCGCCGCCGCGATTCAATTTCAGCCAATGTTCGTAAAGCGATCTCAGTCCCGCCAGGCGGAGCTATAGCGCGGGCTTGCGGAAAACGCTTGCCCGCCTTTCCCCGTTGAGCTATCGGGATGCGGTTTTTTTCCGTCTCCTTCACCGAGGTGCGCTGCTCTGGTCCGTATCGAGAAACGTTGTCAGTCCATGGTGATTTATCTAAGGCTTAAAGCAGAGCTCGACAGTTTGTCTCGCTGGTGGTCAGACTCTCGCAAAGAGCTTGTGACCGGCAAATGGAAAGCAGGAATCGTGCCTGAAGGCCCTGTGTTCTTCCGGGGACCAACCCTCGGGAGACGGGCAGGCCGGCTGGCCAAATTGTCTCTAGTCCCAGTGAAATTCATCGCCGAGGTCGTTGGGATCCGTTCTGCACAGAGCGCTGCCATCCCACCTGGAGCGAGCCCGTTCGGTCGGTCGTCTGGTGCGTGTAGGGGCTACTGTCAGGCGGTCCTAGGTCGACGGAGTGAAAGACGGGTGGAAAAACCGTCCGTCCGTTCCGTCAGTCGGTCCCTGCGGCCGTCCCAGTGAGACTATTTACACACCCTTCCTCTGCCGACCGGTGTGTGCAGTACGTACGTCTACGACAGATATCTGGTTGATCCTGCCAGTAGTCATATGCTTGTCTCAAAGATTAAGCCATGCATGTCTAAGTTCACACTGACTCACGGTGAAACCGTGAATGGCTCATTAAATCAGTCGAGATTCCTTAGATGACACGATCCTACTTGGATAACTGTGGCAATTATAGAGCTTATATATGTTTACCAAGCTCCGACCCTCGCTGAAAGAGCGCTTTTATTAGTTCAAAACAAATCGTCGTTTCCCCTCTTGGGGATCCGGCGTCCCCACTGGTGACTCTGGATAACTTTGTGCTGATCGCATGGCCTCATGTGCCGGCGACGCATCTTTCAAATGTCTGCCCTATCAAATGTCGATGGTACGTGACATGGCTACCATGTTTGTAACGAATAACGGGAAATCAGGGTTCGATCCTGGAGAGGGAGCATGAGAAACGGCTACCACATCCAAGGAAGGCAGCAGGCGCGCAACTTACCCACTCCCGGCACGGGGAGGTAGTGACGAAAAATAACAATACGAGACTCTTTCGAGGCCCCGTAATTGGAATGAGTACACTTTAAACCCTTTGACGAGGATCTATGCGAGGGCAAGTCTGGTGCCAGCAGCCGCGGTAATTCCAGCTCCAATAGCGTATATTAAAGTTGTTGCAGTTAAAAAGCTCGTAGTTGGATCTCAGGCGCAGGCGGGTGGTTCGGCTCGCGCCGGTTCACTGCCCGTTGTCTCCTGCCCTACCGTCTGCTGGCTCTCTCCCACGGGTGCTCTTCGCTGACTGTCCTGGGTGGCCGGCGCGTTTACTTTGAAAAAATTAGAGTGTTTAAAGCAGGCCTCGGCTGCCTGAATAAGGGTGCATGGAATAATGGAATAGGACCTCGGTTATATTTTGTTTGTTTTCGGAACTGGAGGTAATGATTAACAGGGACAAACGGGGGCATTCGTTTTGCGGCGTTAGAGGTGAAATTCTTGGATCGCCGCAAGACGAGCTACTGCGAAAGCATTTGTCAAGAATGTTTTCATTAATCAAGAACGAAAGTCAGAGGCGCGAAGACGATCAGATACCGTCGTAGTTCTGACCATAAACGATGCCGACTAGAGATCCGCAGGAGTTGATTCGATGACTCTGCGGGAAGCTTCCGGGAAACCAAAGTGTTTGGGTTCAAAGGGAAGTATGGTTACAAAGCTGAAATTAAAGGAATTGACGGAAGGGCACCACCAGGAGTGGAACCTGCGGCTTAATTTGACTGAACACACCAATACTGTAGAATGACTGACAAATCGAGAGCACTTCCGTTGGGTCTAAAAATTAACGTGTGCTGGTATTAGACTCACGGATGACAAGTTCGCTCTTTAACATTTTAATGAAAGAACGCTACGGAAATCGTGTTTAACCGAAAAGAAATCGCAGATTTCAAATACCTTGTCATTGACAACCAAAAGCCCTCAATTAATTCGTCTGGTCAAATAGTGAACGGGTGCTGGTAATAGACCATCTGAAGACAGGTCAGTTTTACCCTACTAATGACAGGGCGTTGCTACGGAAATCCAGCTGAATTCGAGAGGAGCTGCAGACACTTTGGTTCACGTACCAGGCTGATAAGCCAATGGCGCAAGGCTACCATGTGAGGGATTACGGCCGAACGCTTGTAAGCCGGAATCCCGCCCAAAATCTCAGCACCACTGCAATGGGAGGCTTCTACATGTTCGGGACCTGGGGCGCTATCCGGTAGAGCCGCAGAAAGAGGTCTCTGCCGTCCGCCGATCAAAGCGGGCGGACAGCTGCTTGATATTCACCTTATACGGCGATGGGGTGCGAAACCACCAACATAAGACTTAGTTCTTGGTCGAGGTGTCGAAAACTGTAGTGCAGCCACCTCACTGTGAACTGTCGAGACTCAACCAATGACCATGAGATCTGTCCGCACACTAGGCGAACAACATCTCCGTGACATTACCAGGCTTGTCCCCTGGTTAAATGCACTTTTGCCTGGATCTCTACCTCTATACGCTATCAGCCATACCAATGGACTCAGAAGAGATGCAGACTAGCAGACATTGCACATCTGCTCTACTGTGTCAACCTCCCAGGTGGCGGGGAATGCTAGGCGTACCATCACTGAAGATGTGCCGAGAAAATAAAGGGAGCAAAGACGTACCCCGCCAACATGCACATGATACGTTTCTGGCAGGACGTGACGATCCTGGGATACAGACACACTGGACTGCCTCTCTTCCGGGTTAGTACAAACCAGTACATAGTCCATATCATATATCATATATCACATCTCATATATCATTACCGCATCCTATAGACACGAGTAGTGAAGGCTCGTCAGTCTTGTAAGACAACTTCCATAAGATAGACCACTCTGACCACAAACAACTGCTGTCTTGCAGATTGGCTGGGGACAGCAAAAGGCTAAGGTGGGCATCCCTACAGAAACGCCTGTTGAAATCGGATGCACGGGGCCACAAGCCTAACGAAACAGTGCAACATAAATCGCAGTATGATGACAGTACAACCGATCAGAAAAACGTATGGCGCTCATCCTTCGGAGTCCTGCCAGGCAGCGAGAGTGCCGGGCCTCACGCCTCGAAGGGACCCACCATTGACTACTGGTGGTCACCCACCCATGTGTTGTGGAGTCAAGGCACATGGCTATGGGGCAATTTCCATTGACCAAAAACTCAAGACCCTCAAAATACTACAGTGGAATGCGGAGGGAGTCATTAACAAAAAGCTTTCCCTAACACATCACCTGCATGAAGGTAAGATTGACGTGGCATGTATCCAGGAAACGCACCTCAACAATAATCATAAATTCTCAATCAGAGGATACCAGACCTTCCGTCTCGATAGAGAAGGTCACAAAGGAGGGGTCCTGATACTGACCAGAAACTGCATACCGAGTAGCGCGGTACCTGTCAATCACACCGGACAAGCAGAAATTGTAGGAGTTGACATAATGGCTCAAGAGACGAAGCTCCGCATTTTCAATCTGTACGGACCACCAAATAAAGACATATCGCTCTCGAGTATGGAAGTCAAAGACTCCAACTGCATAGTAGTTGGAGATTTCAACAGCCACTTGGAGAGATGGGGATACTGTGACACAGACAGCAGAGGTGACGAAGTGGAAGATTGGGAGATAGATACAAATCTCTCCCTAATCAATAGGCCAGAGGATAGCCCTAGTTTCTATTCTAGAACATGGCATACCTGCTCGACTCCAGATTTGGCCTTCTCCACACAGGACATACACCCTAAAATAGACCGCCAGGTGCTAAACCAACTGGCAGGTAGCGACCACAGGCCGATCAGGCTAGACATTGATATGGAAGTAGGCCCACAGGAAACAAAACCGCTCACACGTTGGAATTACAAATGAGCCGACTGGGACAAATTTGCAATCCTGACAGATGGGCTGTGTGAAACCATCAACACACGAAACAACAAAATGAAGCCCATGGTGGAAAGCCCAAGCAAGGCAATAATGCAGCCTGCCACTGAAACCATTCCAAGAGGAGCTAGGAAAAAATATAAGCCCTATTGGAATGATGAGTTGCAGAACGCGGAAGATGCAGTAACAAATGCTAGGAACATGGCAGAGCGAGAACAATCTATGGAGGCAAACATCGCCCTCAAAGCCGCCACGGCGAAATACAAATACACTATTAAGCAAACAGCAAGAGAGAGCTGGAAAAACAAAACGGAAAGCCTCAACCTGGACAAAGAAGGGAATAAGCTATGGAAGCTAGTCGAGCAATGAATGACGAAACCCCTTCAAACAAACAAATTACCATTAAGCAGGGCGAAAACCTGCTCACTGGTAAAAAAGCCGCAAACGCTTTTGTCGATCACTATGCCAGAGCAAACCACATCGAGGTACCTGCAGATAGGCATACAGACATTAGTGAAGAGCAAAAGGGGCACGACAACATCAATACGGCACTTGAAGAGCAATAGAAGAGGCCATGAGAACATTAAAGAAAAGGAAATCTCCCGGAAAAGACGGGATAACAAACGAAATGCTGATGGGGCTGGACCAAAGCTGGAAAAGGCGAATTGTACCCCAGGCATGGAAATAGGCAGTACCAAAAAAAGGAAAGGACAAAACAGATCCAAATTGATACAGGCCTATCAGCCTACTAAGCTGTGTCGGCAAACTGATGGAACGTATGATAAACACCAGACTGATGTGGCATCTGGAAGAAAAACGAATACTAATTCCAAAGCAAGCCGGCTTTAGATAGCACAGATCCACTGAGGACCAGGTCATCCTCATAGCCCAGGAAATAGAACGTGCATTCCAGACACAGGAACACTCAGTAGCGGTTTAGTGGACCTGGAAATTGCATTTGACAAAGTCTGGAAAGATAGACTTCAAGATGGAGTCAAGCTAAGAGGAAGTGATGTTTGTTGGGAAATGTACAAGTGGATCAACCACTACCTCAAAAACATAACGGCAGAGTCCAAGTACAAGGGCAGATGAGCAAAAAGGTGACACTCGAGCAGGGAGTACCTCAAGGGGGAGTACTGTCACCCCCACTTTTCCTGGTGTATATAAACGACATTACAGAGAATATACCAAGAAGAGTCCATAGCTCAATGTTTGCAGACGATCTGGCTATGTGGACCTCTGAAAAGAATCTCACCATAGCAAGAAATCGGATGCAGCAGGACCTTACATCGCTGGAAGAGTGGGCGAACTCATGGCTGGTCAAAATAAACGAGGAGAAAACCACATGTAAAATTTTCTCGCTTTCAATCAAACCCCAGAATACCAAATTAAGTTTAAATGGCAAATTACTGCAGCCAAACGACAGCCCAAACTATTTGGGAGTCACATTTGATCGGCGCATGACATGGAAAAGTCAGATCGAGAGAATTCGAATGAGAGCCAGAGAAAGAATGGCAATCATGAGGAAACTTGCTGGCACAAGCTGGGGAGCAGACGAAAGCATACTAAACAAACTGTACACTGGAAGAGTGAGACCAGTTCTCGAGTATGGCATTGCGGCATGGACAACAGCAGCAAAGGCGAACTTCGATAAAGTTAGCAAACTTCAAAACCAAGCCATGGGAGTTATAACAGGAGGCATGAAGCCAACGCCAATTGTAGAACTTGAAAAGATTACAAAGCTGCAACCCATGACCGATAGAAGAGACTGCAGAGCCCAGCTGCATTCAGAGAAACTCCGAAGACTGACTGACCACCCAATGCACCAGAGACTAAACAATTTGGGAAATGGGAAACTAAAGCGGAGAAACTTTGCAGAAATAGCCAAAGCAAAGATGCACGAAGATTCCATAAATGCACTAACAACACCAAAGCCCATCACTACTTTACGAAAACCTACTTGGAGGCAGGATATATTTCCAGAGGTGGTAGAAAATATACCAGGTATTGGAAACAAAAACTGCCAGACCGAAAAAGAAAGGAGAGATACTACCCTAAGCTTCATATCGAAAAACTACCCAAGCATGGACTGGACCCATGCATACACCGACGGTTCTGTAACAAACACTACACAGAATGGAGGGGCAGGAGCATTCCTGAACCTACCAAATGGCAGACAAATAACACTGTCACTCGCTACTGGTAAGTACACAAGCAATTTCAGAGCGGAGGCAGAGGCACTGAGGGCGGCAGTGGAAGAAATGGTGACACATAAAGAAAATGAAAGCCATACAGTCCTGCTTACAGATGCTCTGGCCGTAGTCACAGCGCTAAAAAGCCAGAAAAACACTGAGCTTAATGACTTAAGATCAGCAATCTGCCAACTGTGCCAGCAGTCCCTAACAAAAAGGGCAGTGGTACAGTGGGTCCCATCACACTGCAACATCCAAGGCAACGAGGAGGCAGACAGACTGGCAAAATAAGGTGCAAGACTACCACAAACAGATACTAGGATGACGTACGAAGAGTCAACACGGCTTATTAAAGCCAGATACATGACCAAATGGGAAACCGAACATACTGGTTACACCAAAAACGATACCTATTACCAGTTGAACAGAAGAGAGCAGGTCGTTGTCTTCAGACTTCGCACTGGCAACAATAGACTGAGGTACCACCTATCTTCAATTTGTTGAATAGGTGGTACCGACGAATGCCCGTGCGGTACCGGTAAAATGACCGCTGAACATCTGCTGCAGAACTGCCCGACATACGAGGATCAGAGAGAGCAGATGTGGCCATCACCAGTGGAACTGCAAGACAAGCTCTATGGCAGTGTCGACAGCCTCAGGATGACCGCCGCTTTTTTCGAAAAAATAATGGTTACTGTCTGACTGCGTACAAAGAAGAAGAAGAAGAAATAAGAACATATTTAAATCAACCTGTCCTCCGCTTAACCTGAAATTAAATGTCCCGTTACGTACAATGGGAACCCAAGGAACTCTGTTTAGGGTAAATTATGACTCAAGTACCTTTATATATGTATAATTAGTTGATGTGCACATACAACTGATGAAAGCAGTCCATTTCTAAGACTCGATCCCCCATGCTTTGAGCGTCTCTCACATCTACATTGCACGCTATACATCCTGCCCACCACCTTCCCCTCAATCGAAAAATCCCTTCGTTCGTCACTTCCTACTCCATCCCGCCCATTTCTACCACCTTAATCAGCAAATTCTCTTCCCCAAATCCAACCCTCCCTGCCCTCGTCTCCCTTCAGCATTCGTCATCCTGGTTTTCTCACTCCCCCTCCCTCAAGACCACCACGGCCCATTCCTAACCTCCTCGACTCAACATCCTCTCTCCTCCCTCCATCGCCTACTCACCCGATCTTCTAAGATATGAAAACCGCGAGTGTTCCAAGCATCGAATCCTTTTGAACGCGATACGCGCAAATTCAGTCCTGTTGTAATAGCAGCTCTAAGCGACTAATGAGAATGGAAACCACAGCAGATTTGAGAAGACTTGCGAAAATTTCATCGAGAATATGGAAGCACTGGGCCCCATTAATTGTAGTATTCGCTGTAGCCACAGCTGTATTTGGGCTGTATGTTACTGACTCAAGTGATCAACACGAAGATACCATACTATGGCTAACAAATGTGAGAATGAAGGCAATCTTGAGGTTTTTAGGAACATTTAGAACAAATTTGAATCAGAAATGTTTGTAGACTACACAGAATGTATCATCACAGAATATCAAGTTGACATTGCTGGTGGAACTAAGCAGTCGTGCCATCTGCCCCCCATTGGATTGCTTACTGAAGTTTAAGATCAGTTTGTTTGTGAGAGAAAATGTAAATTTTAAAAACAAAGTTGTTATAGTAAGTAGTCCATCGTAAGCCATCATGGCGACACATCAAACAGTTTTATCTTGATGATGTAACTTGCGCTATATGTGGATTTTAGTGGGGAAGTAACTGCGCTGGTTATAAAACCTCAATCTCTGGTCCCGAACTACCTAGGGTCAGTGGTAAGACATAAGGGAAGACTACTTGAGGAAACTCAGGATGCATGCACTCTGGTCCCACCTCCCGTGAAACCAGGGTTCATTTGAGACTTCCGGGATCAGATCGCCCACCGTTTCCGTTCATAGACGAGTGTTTTACCTCTCAACCATAACGACCACAAGAAGCTAAGAGTCTGTAGACTACCAGTGTTAAGTTCCAGGGCAGTTTTGTCACATAGTGACCATCGGACGATTGGAATGTTCATGCCCCCTCCCCCTCTCCCCCCACGCCTCAAATCTCCCCCCTCTCAGTCATTCTGGCTCTAGAGGGGTCTGGGCTGATGGATCAGGGGTTTTCATTGGCCATTTCTTTCCTTATCAGAGGACTAATATTGATCAGGGTTGTTGGTTTCACTACTTCTGTCCGACCTCAGCACCTCACCGTCTACCTTCACACCATATTTTTTACTTTGTAAATTGGCTGCCCCCTGATTAGTGCACTAATAAGGGTGCTGAAACGTGATTTTCAATTATTTTTTCGCATGAGAACGGGCTGTGTATAGGAAATTCTAGTAATATTGACAGCAAGGTGATAGTTGACAAAGTCTCATTGGCTTACAGCAGTCAACGACATAGACAAAATAAAAACGTCTTCAAATCATGGTGTAATAATTCCTATTTCTAATACACTTTCAATGAAATAGTTAATATTACATTTCTGTTTCAGTTATGGTTAATACCAAAATCAGTTATTTAATTTAAGCCACGCTCACAATTTGGGGAGAATGTGTAAGGGAAATTGAATGTGCAAATTAGCTTTGTTGCGCGCATCTGCAACACACTTCGAAATGGATCAAAAGGTCAAAGTACATTTCTCTATTCTGTCTTCGTAAATAAATTTTAAAATCTGATTCAAAATTCAGTTCTTGGATGGGCTAGAAAAAGTGACCAAAGGTGGACGTTATTTCTGATTATTCTTGCGGCCTATGATGGATGTTTTTGAAGTTTGAGCTGCAAGATTCCCAGCAACATGTAGTGGACTGACGTTATATCTGCGCCTCGCTTTACTCTTACATCTTGAAGTGTACTTCTGAACGCTTGACTGACACAAATTTGGTCAATCTCGTATTCCATCAAGTGGTCTGGTGATCTCCATATGGTCTTATGTATCTGCTTGTGTTGAAACGTGCCTCATCCAATTATCATTTTGTGTAGAGCACATAACCCTGCAAACAGTTCTCCATTTTCATTCATCTGTCCCATTCCTTGTCTTTCGTAACCCAGGTTGTCTGATCACACTTTAGCATTGAAGTCTCCCATAAATATATATAAGAGATCTTTCCTGTTGTGGTTGTCAAAGACCTCTTCCAGCTCGTAGTAAAACTGTTGCTTCTTATTTCCTTCGGCCTCGACTTAGTCCTGAATTATGTTGTTATTGATTTTTTTTGTTCCTAGCTCTAAAGCTTGCGCTCATGATTCTTCTTCTTCTTCTTCTTCTTCTTCTTCTTCTTCTTCTTCTTCTTCTTCTTCATCTTCTTCTTCTTCTTCTTCTTCTTCTTCTTCTTCTTCGTACGCTGTCAGACGTCAAACTTTATTCTTTTAAAAAAAGCAGCGGTCATCCTGAGGCTGTCGATACTGCCATAGAGCTTGTCTAGTGTTGCCACTGGTGATGGCCACATCTGCTTTCTCTGAGCCTCGTAAGTCGGGTAGTTTTGCAGCAAATGTTCAGCGGTCATTTTCCCGGTACCACACGAGCAATCGTCAGTGCCACCTATCTTCAATTTGTTGAATAGGTGGTACCACAGTCTATTGTGGCCAGTGCGAAGTCTGAAGACCACGACCTGCTATCTTCTGTTCAACTGGTAATAGGCATCGTTTTTTGTGTAGCCAGTATGTTCTGTTTCCCATTTGGTCATGTATCTAGTTCTAATAATCCTTTTTGACTCTTCGTATGTCCCACTAGTATCTGGTTGTGATAGTCTTGCACCTTCTTTTGCCAGTATTGTTGCCTTGGATGTTACAGTGGGATGGAACCCACTGTACCACTACTCTTTTTGGTGCGGACTGCTGGCATAGTTGACAGAGTACTGCTCTTAAATCATTAAGAGACATCTGTAAGCAGGACTATATGGATTTCATTCCTTTTACCTGTCACCATTTCTTCTACTGCCGCCCTCAGTGCCTCTGTCTCCGCTCTGAAATTGCTTTTCTATTTTCCAGTTGTAACTGACAGTGTTATTTTTGTGCCATTTGGTAGGCTGCGTTCTGTGTTGTGTTTGTTACAGAACCGTCGGTGTATGCATGGGTCCAGCTCATGCTTGGGTAGTTTTTCGCAATGTACCTCAGGGTTGTATCTCTTCTTTCGTTTTCAGTCTGGCTGTTTTTGTTTCCAAAACCTGGTATATTTTCTACCACCTATGGACATATATGCTTGCTTCAGGTAGGTTTTCGTACAGTAGGGATGTTCTTTGGTGTTAGTGCGTTAATAGGGTCTTCGTTCATCTTTGCTTTGGCTATTTCTGCAAAGTTTCTCCGCTTTAGTTTCCCATTTCCAAATCTATTTAGTCTCTGATTCATTGGATGGACAGTCAATCTTCTGAGTTTCTCTGCTTGCTGCTGGGCTCTGCAGTCTCATCTGTCAGTCAGGGATTTCAGATTTGTAATCTTTTCAAGTTCTACAATTAGCGTTGACTTCATGCCTCCTGTTATAACTCTCATGGCTTGGTTTTGAAGTTTGCTAATTTTATCGAAGTTCGAATTTGCTGCTGTTGTCCATGCCGCAATGCCATACTCGAGAACTGGTCTCACTCTTCCAGTGTACAGTTTCTTTAGTATACTTTCGTCTGCTCCCCAGCTTATGCCAGCAAGTTTCCTCATGATTGCCATTCTTTCTCTGGCTGTTATTCGGTTTCTCTCGATCTGACTTTTCCATGTCATGGGGCGATCAAATGTGACTCCCAAGTAGTTTGGGTTGTTGTTTGGCCGCAGGTATTTGCCGTTAAGACTTATTTTGGTGTTTTGGGGTTTGTTTGATAGCGAGAATATCGTACATGTTTTTTCCTCATTTATTTTGACCAGCCATGAGTTCGCCCACTCTTCCAGTGATGTTAGGGCCTGCTGCATCCGATTTCTTGCTATGGTGAGATTCTTTTCAGAGGTCCACATAGCCAGATCGTCTGCAAACATTGAGCTGTGGACTCTTGTTGGTATATTCTCTGTTATGTTATTTATATTCACCAGGAAGAGTGTGGGTGACAGTACTCCCCCTTTGGCGACTCCCTGCTCAAGTGTCACCTTTTTGCTCATCTGCCCTTGTACTTGAACTCTGGCTGTTCTTGAGGTAGTGGCTGATCCATTTGTACATTTTCCCACAAACTTCACTTCTTCGTAGCTTGACTTTAAGTCCCTCTTTCCAGACTTTGTCAAATGCCTTTTCTAGGGCCACCCAAACCGCAACTGTGTGTTTTTGCTCCTTGTAGGCATCCTCTATTTCCTGGGCTATGAGGGTGATATGATCCTCAGTGGATCTGTGCTGTCTAAAGCCTGCTTGCTGTGAAGTTAGTATGTATTTTTCTTCCAGATGCCACATCAGTCTGGTGTTTATCATACGTTCCATCAGTTTGCCTACACAGCTCAGTTGACTGATATGCCTGTATCCATTTGAATCTGTTTTATCTGTTCCTTTCTTTGGTACTGGTACAAGCACTGCGTCTTTCCATGCCTTTGGTACAATACCCCTTTTCCAGCTTTGGTTCAGAACTGATAGTAACTTCCTCTTTGCTGTTTGGCCCATCCCCATCAGCATTTCGTTTGTTACCCCATCTTTTCCGGGTGATTTCTTTTTCTTTAGAGTTCTCATGGCCTCTTCCATTTCATTCATTTTTTGTTCCTAGTTCTAAAGCTTGCGCTCATGATTCGATTGATAATAGTCTCTCACTTAATAAGTATCCTTTGTGCCTCCTTAGAAAGTATAAGCGCCTATTCCTATGAGATAGTCAGACTTGGGCAGACACTATGATTCTTAAGGTTTATGGTTCCAGCCCCTGACCTATGCTCCTCACTATCTACGAAGCAATTATGTTACCGACGCAGCCACGAATGAATAAACGAAGCACTTATTTGGATGCTAGGAGCTGCATGCTCGCTGTAGTGGAAAACATCCAGAATAGCAAGTTCTATTGCCTGTCAGTGGCAAAACACATCTGGGGAAACAAGAGCGTGTGACTTATTGTGCTCCAAGACGTCCAGTATAGGAAGCTCTCCTGCCTGACAGTGGCGGAACACATCTGTAATATCAATTTTACGTAATTGTCTGTGATAGAACACGTCCGGATTAAGCAGCTGGCGTGATTGTCTGTTGTGGAAGAGATCTAAATTACAAAGCTCGTGTATCTACAGTAGTTGAAATCATCTGGAATTCGAAGCTCGTTTGTCTGTGGTTGAAGACAGCAGGAGTAAAATCATGTGTTTAAATGCATCCAGAGTAACATGCCCGTGGGACTGAGTGTGATAAAGATATCCAGAGTAAGAAGACTACGTGGCTGTCTGTGGTGGAAGACATCCAGAGTAAGAAGACTACGTGGCTGTCTGTGGTGGAAGACATCCAGAGTAAGAAGTGTGCGTGTCTTTCTGTGGTGGAAGACATCCAGAGTAAGAAGTGTGCGTGTCTTTCTGTGGTGGAAGACATCCAGAGTAAGAAGGTTACGTGACTATAGTGGATGACACCGGCCGGGAATAAGCTCATGTGGTTAAAGGCATCCAGAGTAACAAACTCGCGTGACTGCGTGTGTGATGGCAGACTTCTAGAGTAACAAACTCTCGTGACTGCATGTGTGATGGCAGACTTCTAAAGTAACAAACTCGAGTGAATGCGTGTGGGATGGCAGACTTCTATAATAACAAACTCGCGTGACTGCGTGTTTGGTTGAACACATTCAGAGTAATAAGCTCGCGTGACTGTGTGTGTGATGAAATACTTCCAGAGTAAAAGACTCGCGTGACTGCGTCGTTTGATGGAAGACTTCTAGAATAACAAGATCGTTTTACTTCATGTGTGATGGATTACTTCTCTAGAGTCACAAGCTCGCGGGAATGCGCGTGATTACATTCAGAGTAAGGACACGTGTGACTGTCTCCAAATTATAACCCTCTAGTGACTGAATAAGGTGAAAGCAGAAAAGAAGTCATGAGAATACTGCTTTGGCCTCCCTCAAATGGTGCACATAAACCAAACAAAGTGGAAGTAGATAGTTATTACCACAAAAGACACTTTTAGGCCTGAAAGTCACGTAATGTTTCCTCAGTTATCGGCCAATGATTCAAGATGGAGAATAAAACTGCCATCTAAATTATTTTTTGAAGGATATACCTTCACTCACTTTGATATAGTATCTGAGTATCCGCTTTGAACAAAGTAAGCTTCTATCATGTAAAGAACTCTCAAACGTAGACATTTCATTGGATATGTACCCGTGACTGAGCCACGATTAGTGAAGTAGTTAGCGCACTCTCTTGCTTCTAGGAAACCGAGTTCAGGGTGACTCGATCTTGCCATGACCTTTGGCACTATCTAAATTCTTATTAAGAATTATCATTTCTGCGCTTTCCCCCATTCTGTGATCCAACGAGAGCATTGATTGATTGATTAATTAATTGATTGATTCGCTCATAGCAATGCAAAAGGTCACCAATACTATTGGATCCTTTGGAAGAAAACCTATATGCGAGTATCTTCCGTGGTGTCAGTTTCATAAGATATGGTTTCCTATAATGAGGTTATAAATCCCACGATCAACCACCTATTGCTACCTTTTGGGACATATATTACGGTTGCAATCGAGCTATACATGTCCTACGGAGGGACACTCGGGTAATATATGATTGATGCAATTGAGGAATAAAGGTCTACAGTCACCGTATACGGTCTGACTTGTTTCTGTATACCTCTGATATATAAAAACCAAAACATTACCACGATTTAAAGCCTTTTTTAGAATCGTTCTACGACTCTAGTGTGCAGAGACAGAGTTGCTAGTCCATCGTTGTGAGCTATTAGAGTTGAAACCTCTGCTATTTTAAAGTGCAGCTACATAAATGATAAATTATTGGTAGGAGAGATTAGTGTTGAACGTTCTTCGACTTTAAAGTGTGCAACTAATGTTGCGAGAAAGTAGAGTTAAAACCTCTATGCCACTCTAATATGTGCAGCCATTGTTGCGAGATAGTAGAGTTACAACCACTATGCCACTCTAATATGTGCAGCTATTGTTGGAGAGAGTAGAGTTAAAACCACTATGCCACTCTAATGTGTGGAGTTATTGTTGCGAGATAGTAGAGTTAAAACTACTATGTCACTCTAATGTGTGCAGCCATTGTTGCGAGATAGTAGAGTTAAAACCACTATGCCACTCTAATGAGTGCAGCCATTGTTGGAGAGAGTAGAGTTAAGGCCACTATGCCACTCTAATGTTTGTAGCTATTGTTGCGAGAGAGTAGAGTTAAAACCACTACGCCACTCTAATGTGTGCAGTTATTGTTGCGAGAGAGTAGAGTTAAAACCACTATGCCACTCTAATATGTGCAGTACACAGTTACTAATCAATTGTTGTGAGAGATTAGGGTTGAACCTTCTGCCACTCTAAAGTATACATCCACAGAGTATCTAACCTTTTCGATTGAGAGATTAGAGCTGAGTCTTCTGCCACTCTAAATTGTGCAGCTACAGAGTTTCTAGTCAATTGTGGTGAGAGAATAGAATTGAAACCACCACTTTAAAGTGCAGCTAGCTACGTAGCTGCTAGCCTATTGTTATGACAGATTAGAGTTGACCCTTCTGCCACTTTAAAGAGTACAGCTACATGGTAGCTAAGCAGTTGTGAGAGATTAAAATTGAACCTTCCACCATTCTAAAATGTACAGCTACACAGCTGCTAACCTTCTGTTGTGAGAAATTAGAGTTGAGCCTTCTGCCACTCTAAAGTGTACATTCCCATAGTTTCTGAACCTATTCGAGTGAGAGATTCAAGTTGAGCCTTCTGCCACTCTAAAGTGTATATCCACAGAGTTTCTGAACCTATTCGACTGAGAGATAAGAGTCTCTTTAAAGCTTTCAGCTACCGAGTTGCCGATCTAATTTTGAGATTGAAAAGAGTTGAGACTTCTGTCACTAAAGTGTGCAGCTATAGAACTTCTAATATATTTGTACTTGAGATTAATATTAGAACCGCTAGGCCACTCCAACGCGTGCAGCTATAGAACTTCTAATATATTTGTACTTAGAACCGCTAGGCCACTCCAACGCGTGAAGCTATAGAGTTGCTGATATATTATTGCTGTCCAACTCTCACGACCTTAGTCCATTCACTAAGTTTATTTAAGAATCCTCTTGTTACTTGGTTTACAGTTTCACAAGTGTTTAATAAACAACCTTGGACATAACCCCAACCCTCGCCTATCGCAGTTTGAATGTAATGTTCGTTTCAACTATTTTTATTAGAGTTTTTTTTTAAATCACGAGTCTTCCCATAACAAGCCAATGTTCCGTTTCAAAGTGAATCCGCTGGTCCTCAATTTAATTAGAGCAACGATTCTTTGAGCCTAGTTAATTCTTTTCTTCTGGTGTAAGTTTTTGTTTGACCATCTTATGATAAAGAACTTTATTGTTTGAAACGTGACTCACTGTCTTATTAGATTATCTGCCTATTGCAAGCAAAGATGCCGATAGCGTCAGACATGTTTATTTAGATGTGACCATATAAGATTGTACAATTCGATACGTGCGTTGCAGATTCTGTTGTTCGTCCATCGTAATCGATGAGGACCACTTTGTCAACATTCACTGTTCACATGGACATCGAAGATGGATAAATAAGCCAATAAGAAGTGAATTGTCTGTTGCACTTATAACAAGGAAAAAGGATACCCCTTTCCACTGGGGTGGATGACGGTTTGCTTTGATCTGATTTGCGGAATGATCGTCTCTGGATATCCTCATTTATTCTTGCTGCCTCATGTTTATTACCAATAGTGATGCGCCAGTCTGGACGATTGATGACGACTGTTAATATCACGCTGGATTAGTGATCAATTAAATGGGTCTTTGTACCATTTCAGATGCCCACCGCTTGCTGACATTTTGAATATATGGGCTCCAGAATTGACAAAAACGGCGATTGCTTGAGGGAAATCAGAAAAAGACTAGCCATTGCAATGCAGTGACTGAACAGCCTGAAGACATTATGGCATAGCACCAACAAAATGATAAAAGTAAAAGTCTTGAGAGCCTGTATTTTTCCTAGGGCAGCTTATGGCTGTGAACCATGGATGATTACCAAAACTTCTAGATAAAGAATTGAATCCTTCGAGTCAAAATGTTACAGAAAGATTCTCAAAATACCCTGGACAGAGAAAAAAACAAATGTAGACATTCGGCAAGAGTTGAGTATAGGGGAGAACTGGTTTATCAATTCTAGTTTGGCTAGAAAATGCAAATACTTTGGTTCCACCGAGAGACACAACGGTTTTGAGAGAACGGTGATGGACGGTATGGTGCGAGGCAAAAAAGGAAGGGGTAGACCAAAAAGTCGATGGCAACAAGATATCCAGGAATGCCTGGGTATGACTGTGGCGGAAGCTGGAGTTTTGGCAAGAGAACGAGTTTCTTTCAGACAGACTGTGATGGGAGCGACGTTCTACAAAGGACATGCTACATGATGATGATGATGACCGCTTGCTCTCTTGTTATTTTGAAGCTCACAATAGAGCAACTGTTTTAGTAGACGTTGTTCCGACATGCGTACTACATGGTCATCCCATCTGCCCTTTGCTGCACACATGATGTTCTGTATATTTGTTATACCTCATCTCGCTAACACATCTATATTTGACGCCCTGCCTGCCATTCAAACTTCGGTAATTTCCGCATGTGGAAGTGGTTTAATTTCTCGAAATAACGACTAAAGCCAGTCCAGGTGGCAACACTGATGCTGGTCTCAAACATTAATATGTAGTCTTCTAGAAGCAGCATTTGCACTGCCAATCATGTTGCAGAAACTGGTCGGTGCTGTTAATGTGTAATATGTATGTGTGTATCTTAGTAGCAGACCCGTGTGAAAGCATGCGTCCGAAAGTAAGTGGGCAGGATGTTTACCTCGATCGTGTCCTATCCCAGTCTACCGAACTGTACACCTGTCCTTGACTTACAGTTACGAACGGCAAAACAGCCATGGGGGGAAGGATATTGATAACACCAGTTGAAGAAAGTTGGGAACTAGTGCAATCATATCTCAAACACTTCGCCCCTGACGACAACGTCTGTTGTGGGAGTAACATGTACTGTTAGTTTCTACAACAATCCTTTCCCAGCCACAGTCATGTTTTCCCTAACAACGAACGCTGATCAATACTGCGCCCAGTAACCTTATCATGATCGAAACTCGAGACCAGGTAAGAGTTGAGACCGACAGACGAGCCAACAGAACAGCATTCCAGACGGAACTTACAGTCAAAATAGCTCTAAGTGAAAGCAATCTCTGATTGCCTCCAGATAAGGTTTTATTTAGCTGACACTAACCTTAAACAAAGATTTGATTTTGCATAGGGAAGGCAGGTGGCTTGTGTAGCTTTTCTAGAATCGAACGTAGATACTGCATGGTATGTTTGAGAAGTAAAGACTTTATTGCTGGAAGAGATTGGAAACCTTCATGTGATTTTAAACATTCTTCCTTGTAATCTATTTTGATCTCTGTATTCTCAGTTAAGTAATCCCTTTTTTTCGCCCGTACATATTGACATCCCCAATTATTTGCTAATACCTTCTTCTTTGATTCGTTAGTTAATTTCTGTTGTATTTTGTTGTCCCAGGGGAAAGCTTATTGGTCGTAACGTTGGGTTCGTTCGTGTTTTCGTCTCGGTGCGGTATTTAAACATACCCATTTATTAATTTTGTTCACTTTGTGTTTTACTTTATTCTCTTTATGTTTTATTGTATTGTTTTCTTCTTCCACTTCTTATTGTTCTTCTTCTTCATTTTCGTCTTCTTCCTTTGTCCCTCTCCGTCTCCTTTTAATGCTTTTGCTGATGATTGTTTTATTTTTATAGTTTTCATCGCCTGTTCATCGTTATCATCTTCTTCGTCTCCTTTTATTTCTTCTTATTCTGTTCTTGTTCTTCTTCCTGTTTTCTGGATGTTCTTACTTTCTTCATAGTTTTATCCTTCTTTCTTATTTATGTTCTTCGTCTTCTGTTACTTCACTTCTTCTCCTTCAACTTCTGCTTCTTCTTCTCGTTCTTCCTTTCCTTATATTTTCTTCTTCTTCTCTTTCTTAATCTTAAACTTCACTTTGCAATTGCATTCTTTTTCTTTTTTGCTTCGTTTAATGTCTCTTTTCCCTTTATTTTTCCTCTCTGTTTCTTTCTCTTCTTCTTCTTCGTTTTCTTCTTCTTCTTTTCCATTCTACGTTTTCTTCTTCTTCACGATCATCACCACAATATTCGTTTTCGTTTCCTTCTGCATTTTCTCCTCCCAAATATTACATGTCTCAACGAGTGTAAACAATTTATATCATAGGCTTAACCCATGAAGCTCTGTTGAACTGACTTACATATGCAAATATCTCTCTACTTTCTCCCACTCTCAATTTTGTCTTTCTGCTGGAACTTTCCTTCCGTCTAAGTGCTTTTTATCTTGACTCTTCACATAACACGCCCACGTACACCTCCGCCTCCCTCCCCCTCGTTTCAAACCCCCCCCCCAAATCAAATGACGAAAAAACAGACATGTGTTCGTGCATGTTGATATTTGCAACGAACTACAAGTGTACGTCACCCTCCCTTGACATATCCTTGTCAGACTGTCCAGCTGTCTGTGGGGGCTCTTAAAATATTTCTGCAAAACGAAATTCCCCAAGGCCTTTCCTTCTTATTTTTTGTTTTTTTTAGAAAACATAAAACATGTGTACAAAATAAGAAGGTTTAGAAAGCTAAGAGATTACTTTTGCTGACTCAGATGCAGTTCTAGGATAACGAAAGCTTCACATAGTCTTGCAGTTTTATGTTGAACCAATATTCATGTAAGTGTATGAGTTCTAAACAATGAATAAACAAATATAGATGACCAACGCAGTAGAATCATTGAAGTTCCTGAGAATAATGCAATGTATGCGTTGCATAGATCACGATATTCTCTTTTTCACCCTCCATCACCCACGGTTACATAGGCCATCAGCCAACCCTCGCCAAGCAGCTCTGCCCTGTGCAATATTTTCCACTTCCTTCCAGCGTTTTCCTGTTTCCTTTACTTCTGCCTCCAGATCTCGTCTCCATGTATTCCTTGGTCTGCCTATGCTTCTCTTTTCCTGCGAGTTCCATGACAGGGATTGCCTGGTGATACTGGCCTGGGGTTTTCCTAATGTATGAACCATCCATCTGCACTTTCTTCCTAAGATTTCCTGTTCCAATCTACCTTGTCCCACTCTCTAATACAGTCTGTCGTTTGTAGCTTTGTCAAACTATTTTATACCAAGAATCGTTCTCATACATCTGTTGACAAAACACCGCAGTCTCCTGTCTTTGCTTTTGGTCATCCTCCAGGCATCTGTTGACAAAACCCCGCAGTCTCCTGTTTTTTGCTTATGGTCATCCTCCAGGTTTCCGCTCCATACAGCAGGATTACATACCGAATGCAACTCTTTGTATCCTTGTTTTTATATCCTCGTCTGTCCCTCCTTCCTTGTTGATGATACTTCCTAAGTATGTAAATACCTTTACCTCTCCCAGTGGCGTTCCCCTCAGCCTGATTGGTTGTGTGTTTGCTGCATTGACCCTACTTATTTTTATCACGATACTACCGAAAATATACTGCAAGAAAACATTAACAAACCATCGTTGATAAATAAAACTATTAAAAAAGATAGTCAAGCTTGATTAAACAGAAAAAAGAAGACAGGGAACGGAATGCGTTGTATCGTAGTTTACAGCTTGACTGCGATATTTACACCTTTTGGTCCGACAAATCAGACTTCAGTAGGTATTTTTTTAGTACCGGCTTAGCCTTCCCTCTTCGATCCCTTCTCCTGAGCTAGTCTGCTCTATTGAAACATGTTACCCAGGATCACCGTGTTGAGGCGTAGAAGGGTCTTGACAGCTTTGGTTCGCTGTCCCTGACGCTAGAAGCCAGCTATGCGTCGCTGAATGCTTCAGCTCATGCACTGCTCAGCGTCTAGATTTCAGACCGACCATCTTTAATGATCAATTTATTTGATCCTGTTTATAAAGGTAAAGGTAGTTCCATTACAGACACTGCCCCTTCCCTTCCCTAGCCGCCAGCCAGGTTTGAAATTACAACTGAGTCGACTTGAGCTGCCGTGGAGATACTTGAACCCCGTACCGTTGCCGTAACAAGCGACTGTGCTAATCAGCCCCTCTATCCTGTTAATAGAAGAGTATAATCGGGAGAAAGGCACAAATTACTTCCTTGTTTTCTGCTAAAGACATAAAAAAATCATCAATTGGTGTATTCCGATTCCTGAAGCCACAGTGAGAATTCATAGGGATGAGAAATAAAGGCTGCTTCGCTCTGAATTTGACACGCCACATTCGAAAAACTGGCTATGTAGAACAATCTTAACAGATTTCTATTTATGACATGTTTTATGAACTCTGCCAATTAGGATGACATTTTCCTATATTCTTTTTCCAATGTGCTTTGCCTGGATTTTTTGTTTTCTTTACCATCCCTAATCATGTTTTCATCTATGTGTACAAATCTATCACATGTATAGGTATATCGTTGGCTTACTAACAGTAAGTCTATTTTGTCAGATGTATAGGTAGGGGGATCAAGATGCTGAGCAGCGCATGAGCTACAGTGGTTAGCGACCCATAGCTGACTGCTAGCGCCAGGGCAAGCGAACCAAAGCTGCCAAGACCCTTCTACACCTCCACGCGGTGATCCTGGATAATATGCTGCAGCAGGGCAGACTGGCTAAGGAGAATTGATCGAAGAGGGAATGCTCACCCGGTACTAAAAAATGCTTGCTGAAGTCAGATGTGTAAGACCGAAAGGTGCAATTATCGCAGTCAAGCTGTAAGCTACAACACAACGCATTCCGTTCTCTGGACTACATTCTGCTGCTTAAGCCCGTTTAGGGTTTGGTAGTGGGAGATTGAGAGCAAACGAATCCAAGCCAAGATGTATACAAGATGTTGACTTACTAACAGTTAGTCTATTTTATCAGAAGCATAGGTATATCGTTGACTTACTAACAGTTAGTCTATTTTATCAGAAGCATAGGTATATCGTTGACTTACTAACAGTTAGTCTATTTTATCAGAAGCATAGGTATATCGTTGACTTACTAACAGTTAGTCTATTTTATCAGAAGCATAGGTATATCGTTGACTTACTAACAGTTAGTCTATTTTATCAGAAGCATAGGTATATCGTTGACTTACTAACAGTTAGTCTATTTTATCAGAAGCATAGGTATATCGTTGACTTACTAACAGTTAGTCTATTTTATCAGAAGCATAGGTATATCGTTGACTTACTAACAGTAATCCTGTTCTTTTTTTAATCTCACCTTTGTCTTCATGGTCTCTATTTATTTTACTTGTTACCACAAGTCTGTCTTTTTTTTTGTAACATTTGATTGTCCATCAACAATCGCATTCCAATCTCCAATGTCCACTACATTTTTTATGACCTTTGTTGTTCCCAATACTCCCTCTAGAGTACCATCAATTTCATCTATCCCATCATCACCGTGTGCTGATAGGCTCAAATATATTTGTCTTATAACTGTGTCTACCGGATGGGAAGCCACTCGATGACATTTATCTGTGGTTGTATATGGTCACCTCTCTCAGTACAACTGTTAACTTGTTATCCAATATCCAGCTACTCCTCCTTGTCCCTTGACACATCCTGAGTGTATTATATTATATTCATCACTTTTTTTTTCGTTCGTCTTATTTATCTAGTCTCCAAGGCGGTGTGCGTTGCACTGTGGTTTTTATTTTGCACCTGTCGGCCCAGTGCATCCGACTTCAGCATGCATTGTATGTAAGGGTCTGCTTCCTCCTGCATTTTATAAGGATTTGCTTCCCCGGAGTTACGACCGGTGCTGTGATGGGGATCGAATTTAGCCCCTTCGAGTTGTGAGCCGTGCCACTTAACCACTAGCCCACGCCGCCCCCTTATTCCTGACTTTGATATTTGCCCTCCTATCCCTAACGTGTCTCACTCAATCCAGGTACATTTATTTGTAGGGTTCTCATCCCCATGTTGATTTTCTCCAACTTTTCCGTCTTAATCATTGAACGAACGTTCCACCTACCTATATTTTGATGACGACCTGAGAGGCATTGACTCCTCTCTTACTGAGCACGACACCTGGATCATCCAATATCCCATATTTTGCCTGTAGGGTGATGTATTTGTGACACATCATGAACCTTTCTGGGGAATTTAATGTGGTGGTTTTCCCTTGCCTTCCACAGCCACCTGGATGGTTTGAGACCGCCACCTTTGGTCCGCCATTTTTGGCCGACAGGACATGTGGGACCACCCCATCCCCTCTGTCACAACCAAAACAGGCAAATAAATAATGACCATCAATGGAGAAATAATCGAACAAGTTCATAAGCTTACATATATGAGGCAAACCAAAACAGAAGATGCCCGCAATGAAACAGCAGAAAATACGATAATGATTAGAATGGCAAAAAAAAGGACCTCAAATAAAAACATAAATTGTTAACCTCAAAGAATATCAGGATAGAACTGAGGGGAAAAAAAAGGTATCGCCATTCATATATGGCCAATTGCACTTATTGTGTTGAAACATGGAATAAAGCAAAGAAGGATGAAAAAGCTTTCAAGCGTTTGAAATGGGGTGCTACCGTAGAATGGAAAGAGTGAGTTGGACATAAAGAATATCCAATGACAATGTACTCGTTGAAGCTGGTGCACAAAGAACACTATTACATGTGATACAAAAATATCGGTTGAGTTGGCTGGGTTACAAAATGAGATAAAACTCTTCTACAGAAAATACTAGAGGGCAAGAGAAGAGAGGATCCGGGTGACCAAGATTCACATTTACATCTCAGGCATGCAGGGACATTAAAGTACGAACTTATGCTGAACTAAAGAGTACTGCAGGGGTTAGGGTCTAATGCAGAGACATACTCAGACAACCTTACAACCAGTCGCATGACTTACTAATCAGATGATGATGATGAATGATTTATTGTCATCCTCTTCTTCTTCTTCTTCTTCATACGCTGTCAGACGTCAACCTGTATTTTTTTCGAAAAAGCAGCGGTCATCCTGAGGCTGTCGACACTGCCATGGGGCTTGACAAGTGTTGCCACTGGTGATGGCCACATGTGCTTTCTCTGGTCCTCGTATGTCAGGCAGTTTTACAGCAATTGTTCATCGGTCATTTTCCGGTACCACAACTGCAGTCGTCAGTGCCACCTATCTTCAGTTTATTGAATAAGTGGTACCTCAGTCTGCTGTGGCTTGTGCGGAGTCTGAAGACCACGACCTGCTCTCTTCTGTTCAATTGGTAATAGGCATCATAGCCAGTATGTTCTGTTTTCCTTTTGGCCATGTATCTGGCTCTAATAAGCCTTTTGGACTCTTCGTAGGTCACACTAGAGTCTGGTTGTGGTAGTCTTGCACCTTCTTTTGCCAGTCTGTCTGTCGCTTCCTTGCCTTGGATGTTACAATGGGATGGAACCCACTGTACCACTACTATTTTTGGTGCGGTCTGCTGGCATAGTTGGCAGAGTACTGCTCTTAGATCATTAAGTTCAGTATTTTTCTGACTTTTTAGTACTGTGACTACGGCCAGGACATCTGTAAACAGGACTATCTGGCTTTTATTTCTTTTGCCTGTCAGCATTGCTGCTGCTGCAGCGCTCAGTGCCTCTACATCCGCTCTGAAATTGCTTGAGTGTTATTATTCTACCATTTGGTAGGCTCAAGGAATACCCCTGCCCCTCCATTTTGTGTTTGTTACAGAACCGTCGGTGTGTGCATGGGTCCAGTCCATGCTAGGGTAGTTTTTCGTTATGTACCTCAGGGTAATGTCTCTTCTTTCTTTTTCAGTCTGGCTGTTCTTGTTTCCAATACCTGGTATATGTTCTGCCACCACCGAAAATATATGCTGCTTCCAGGTAGGTTTGCGTACAGTAGGGATGGGCGTTGGTGTTGTTAATGTGTTTATAGGGTCTTCGTTCATCTTTGCTTTGGCTATTTCTGCAAAGTTTCTCCGCTTTAGTTTCCCATTTCCAAATATATTTAGTATCTGGTGCATTGGGTGGTCTGTCAGTCTTCTGAGTTTCTCTGCTTGCTGCTGGGCTCTGCAGTCTCTTCTGTCGGTCATGGATTGCAGATTTGTAATGTTTTCAAGTTCTACAATTGGCGTTGACTTCATGCCTCCTGTTATAATTCTCATGGCTTGGTTTTAAAGTTTGCTAATTTTGTCAAAGTTCGCTTTTCCTGCTGTTGTCCATGCCGCAATGCCATACTCGAGAATTGGTCTCACTCTTCCAGTGTAAAGTTTCTTTAGTATACTTTCGTCTGCTCCCCAGCTTGTGCCAGCAAGTTTCCTCATGATTGCCATTCTTTGTCTGGTTCTCATTCGGTTTCTCTCGATCTGAATTTTCCATGACATGTGCCGATCAAATGTGACTGCCAGGTAGTTTAGGTTATCGTTTGGCCGCAGATATTTGCCGTTAAGACTTATTTTGGTGTTATGGGTTTGTTTGAAAGCGAGAATATCGTACATGTTTTTTCCTCATTTATTTTCACCAGCCATGAGTTCACCCACTCCTCCGATGATGTTAGAGCCTGCTGCATCCGATTTCTTGCTATGGTGAGATTTTTTTCAGAGGTCCACGTAGCCAGATCGTCTGCAAACATGGAGCTGTGGACTCTTCTTGGTATATTCTCTGTGATGTTGTTTATATACACCAGGAAAAGTGTGGGTGACAGTACTCCCCCTTGGGGTATTCCCTGCTCAAGTGTCACCTTTTTGCTCATCTGCCCTTGTACTTGAACTCTGGCTGTTCTGTTTTCGAGGTAGTGGCTGATCCATCTGTACATTTTCCCACAAACTTCACTTCTTCCTAGCTTGACTTTCAGTGCCTCTTTCCTCACCTTGTCAAATGCCTTCTCTAAATCCACCCAAACCGCTACTGAATGCTTTTTCTCCTGGTCAACATCGTCTATTTCCTGGGCTATGAGAGTGATCTGATCCTCAGTGGATCTCTGCTGTCTAAAGCCTGCTTGCTGTGGAATTAGTATGTGTTTTTCTTCCAGATGCCACATCTGTCTGTTGTTTATCATACGCTCCATCAGTTTTCCTACACAGCTCAGTAGACTGATAGGCCTGTATCCATTTGGATCTTTTTCTTTCTTTGGTACTGGTATAATTATAGCATCTTTCCATGCCTGCGGTACAATTCCCCTTTTCCAGCTTTGGTTCAGGACTGATAGTAACTTCCTCTTTGCTGTTGGGCCCAGCCCCATCAGCATTTCGTTTGTTACCTCATCCTTTCCGGGCGATTTCTTTTTCCTTAAAGTTCTCATGGCCTCTTCAATTTCATTCATTGTTAGTTTTGCCATCATGTGCTCCTCTGGTGCCATATTGATGTTGTCGTGGCTCTTTTGTTCTTCACTAATGTCTGTATGCCTGTCTGTAGAGACATCAATGTGGTTTCCTCTGGCATAATGTTCTATAAAGGCGTTTACGGCTTTTTTTCCAGTAAGCATGTCGTCGCTCTGCTTGATGGTAAATTGTTTGTTTGATGGAGTTTCGTCATTCATGGCTCTAACTTCCATAGTTTGTTCCCTTCTTTATCTAAATTGAGGCTTTCTGTTTTGTTTTTCCAGCTGTCTCTTGTTATTTGGTTTAGTGTTCTTTTGTATTTCGCCGTGATGGCTTTTCGGGCGATATTTGCCTCCATAGATTGTTCTCTCTCTGCCATGTTCCTAGCATTTGAGACTTCGTCTTCCGCTTTCTGCAATTCATCATTCCAATATGGCTTGTAGTTTTTCTTTGCCCCTCATCGGATGATTTCGGTGGTTGCATGCATTATTGCTTTAATTAGGCTTTTCACCATGGGTTTCATATTGTTATTCCGTATGTTGATGGTTTCACACAGCCCATCTGTCAGGATTGGACATCCTGATATGTGAAGATGGCAATTGTCCGTGAGTTTTGATATATAAATAATGTCATCCCTGTTATATAAACACGATGACATATGTCTGCATGGTCTGCTATATGAATGCTGTTAATAGTTGTCCATCACAAGTGATGAAGACCATCGAATGCTGTTAATAGTTGTCCATCACAAGTGATGAAGACCATCGAATGCTGTTAATAGTTGTCCATCACAAGTGATGAAGACCATCGAATGCTGTTAGGGTGCTTTTAAATGTTTATGAAAATAAATGTTTCTAAAACGGATTGATAATTGGCTGGAAAGGATTCAGTAGCAACCAGCTAATAAGAGAAATCACCAACCAGCAATGTATTTATACCATCATATTAAAACAGCGATTACCATACAACACATACGGTGGACTTCTGCTTAGAATAAAGAACAACATACTTTCAATACAGGCAGTTAGATGGGTTCCGAATGGCAACATAAAGGGGGAACGACCAATAGAGACTCTTCGCAGAGTGATCGACAGCGAGACACAACCTTGGGTCTAAGCAACATTCCAGGCGTATTCAAATGAAACTGGACCAAACTGCACCAAGTAAACATACGCACGATGTGCATGATGATGTCACTGCTGATGCAAACAGCACATACCAACCGTCAAGTATGCAAAATTTCATTAACCTTCATTATCCGACTTATAGTTTCCTCAGCAGACCATTGAAAACTTGGCGGGTGTGATACGGAATCTGTCCGAAGTTGATGAGCGAGCGGTGTTTCGGTTTCTAACAGCTGAAGAATTTCGACCTAGTGCAGTTACGTCCAGTTTCATTTGAACACGCCTCGTTCAAAAACTAGGACAAGTGGCGTCACATTGATCAAACTGGATAGTACTTCATGTCTGCCTTGTGAGCCATGTTGGGGGTCCAAAAAACATCGTTTGCTTTTACCTTGGTCATTCTTCTCCTGTTCTGCTTGACAGCCCATTCTTCCTGATAGTGCAGCAGAGATGTTATAAATGTTCGACATTTTCGATTTTCTCAATTGAAATAATATTTCTAGGAGGTTATTTGAATTTGCTTTTGTATGTGGTCATTTTGTGTTTTTTTACCGTTCAAATGGACATTTTGCTGTTTGCTAAATATGACGCGTGTACATCCTTGAGACCAAGGAATGCATATTCAAAATATGCTGCGTAGTGAGACAAAAAGTGGGGTAAAAGTAAAAGTCTTGAGAGCCTGGGTTTTTCCTGTGGCAGCTTATGGCTGCGAATCATTGACGATTACCAAATCCTCCAGACAAAGAATCGAATCCTTCGAGTCAAAATGTTACAGAAAGATCCTTAGAATACCTTGGACAAAAACAAAAAAATAGACATTCGGCTAGAGTTGGGCATTGAGGAGAACTGGTTTATCAATTCCATTTTGGCTAGAAAATGAAAATGCTTTGGTCACATCAAGAGACACAACCGTCTTGAGAGAACGGTGATGGAAGGTATGGTGCCAGGCAAAAGAGGAAGGGGTAGACCAAGAAGACGATGGCACCAAGATATCCAGGAATGCCTGGGAATGGCTATGGCAGAAGCTGTGATGGGAGCGATGTTCTGTAAAGCATATGCTACATGATGATGATGATGAGTGGGACTGAAGACGGATTCTCGTGAGCAGTGAAAGTACAACACATAAAACATATGGCTATAGAGAACATACCATTTCAGGATCACACATGATGGTTTGCTGTAGGTCCTAGTGAAAGATTAACCACTTTGGAGCCCCTCTCCTTCATAATGAGCGAATTGAACACAACACACACACAAACCAACACACACACATACATACACACACACATACATACACACACAAAAATAAATATATATATTCTAAATGTTGTTAAAGCCTAAGATGGGGCTGAAGATGAAGTCTCAACACCAACTAAATGTTGTTAAAGCCTAAGATGGGGCTGAGGATGAAGTCTTAACACCAACTAAATGCTGTTAAAGCCTAAGATGGGGCTGAGGATTAAGTCTCAACACCAACTAAATGTTGTTAAAGATTAAGATGGGGCTGAGGATGAAGTCTCAACACAAACTAAATGCTCCAATGGCGCGTGTCTCACAAAGTCCATCTCGCGACAGAACTGTTTTGACTAACAAGAGAAAGGCGGAAGGCGAGCCACTGGCGTTTTAAAACCAATAGTTTCGGGCAGATAGGGCTCGAAAGCCTAGGACGGTAGCTCGTTTAGGAGAAGCAAAACTTTTTTAAATCGTCTGAAGCCTTGCAGACAAGATTCTGACGTATTTTGTCTGGTTTCATCAGATATGGCTGTGGAACCTGTTTTCTGATAATTCTGAGAGTTGGTCAGCGTCTTCGCAGATCAGGCACTTAGCCTTGGTCTAGGAGTGAAACCCCGACAGGCAAATAGATAGAGAATTGCTCTGCTGATCCGACAGCTTCTGCAGATCGCCTTGTTCCAAATGTATTGGAATCACCTTTCCCTTGGAACATTAAATGCAGACCGAGAGAGGGATCAAGCTGCATGTACAACAGATGGTCTCTATATTTCTGATCGGGCTTTGTGCTGAAAGCACAATTACATTTACTATCGTCTAACATAACGAAAGGAGCCAATGATGGGGCGTAATATATATATATATATATATATCATCATTATGTAGCCCGTCCTTTATAGAACATCGCTCCCATCACAGTCTGTTTGAAAGAAATTCTTTCATTTACCAAAACTCCAGCCTCCGCCAGTCACACCCAGGCACGCATGGACATCTTGGTTCCATCGTCTTCTACCCTGCATCTCTTGCCTGGCACCATACCGTCCATAACTGTTCTCTCAAGACCGCTGGTGATTTGACCACATTATTTACATTATATATATATATATATATATATATATATATATATATATATATATATATATATATATATATATATATATATATATATATATTTATATATATATAAAGAGAGAGAGAGAGAGAGAAATAGAAAAAGAGAGAAAGAGAGAGAGAGAGTGATGGACATAGTCATAAGCGACCTGCTCCTCAACAAGGTAGTCAATCTTGACTCGTTCTCAGCAGTCAGGTCTCCAATCGTATAGCCTTGTACAATGTGACACGTGAACGATTGGTTTGCTCATGTTCACTGAGGTCGAACCTTTCCCCCCCCCCTACCCCACCCCTACCCAAATAGACATGCTGGAGCTGTAGAGGTCTGGACTGTTGGTTATGGGGATGGTATTGGTTAACGCTTTCCTGATGAGCGAGCCAGGCTTGAGCAGGGTTGTTGGTTTCATTACTTTTGTCCGGCTGTTGCACCGATCCCTCTGTCTTCGTTACCCTCTTGTGGACTTCTAATCGGCAACCACTTGAGCAAATTTAGGAAAATGTGAAGGCAGGAACTCGTCTTCTGCGTAACATCTTCGTGAAAACGGAGTGTTGTTACACATTTATAGTTGAACTGTCGGCTTGGCGAGTGTAGGTGACAATGCCACAGAGATTTACATAATTCAGTGACGTGAACTAGGAAGTCCTATGAACTCACAGTGTGGAGCGTTAGGTAAGTTACATTTAGTATTTCAGGTCTAGCGTCTAACAGACTGCCAACACTTTCAGTCTGGTTGTTTGTGCTGCTCTAAATGCTTTCATAGTCTGATGTGGGTTCAGGATACCATGTCTAAATAAAACCACTATTAGAGGACCATATTAGAGTAAGTTATTTCCATCGATTCTATAATTGTTCGAAAGGAGTAGGCTTAACGGCCGATTCCCAGACAAAATTTAAAATTATGTTAAAAATCAACCCACATTAATAAGGGATCCTCGCCGGCGCTACTGAGTTTGTGCATTGTGCTGAGATTCTCCAGAAATATAGAGAGGAATGAAGCACTTATGGGTTAAACTGCGTGCAATAACATGGATTCTTCAATTAAACTAAACTAAAATAAAGTTGAACTTCGACTACGCAAGACCTACAGGTAGAAGCGGATTTTCGCTGTAAGGAAAATCTTTCCGGAACTCATTTTACGCCAGAGGTGGTATATATATATATATATATATTAGGAGGAGGTAGGGAATGGTGAGCAAGTTAAGCAGACAATGATTGTATTTATTGTGTACTCGGTACCGACCCTCGGAGAGTAATTCACTAAACAGGCAATGTAAACATTTAATAAGAAACTTGTTCCCGACAGCTGGAAGTTATGTTGAATGGGATACATTTGTATGTGTAGGAAATGTTCAACCTCAATATTGTGCTTCGATGAGTTGGTTAGTACCAGGCATGAGATAATGAATAGAGACTGTGTGAATGAAATGTGTCGGCACCATGCTGGGATATACGCAAGCGAAAGACATGTCACACCTTATATATATTCAGCAAATGAAAGTTAGACAGAATGTGAATAATAGTAACTCCTTTCTGAGAGAGCTAGCAGAAGATATTAATGTCAAATAATGTACTCTTACGTACGCCTCATCAAATGCTTCTGGATGAGTGGATTTATTTGCTGAAATGAAACAGGTAAAGGACAAATTGAGACTAGACTTGTCGCTTATGTAAATATCAAGGTGGTTTTAGTGTTATAGACTTAGAGGTAGGGTGGTTGTCGACCCGAGTATGGCTTCAGTTCAGTTCAGTTCATCCCGTAACCCATCAGATCGTTGGGGCACACATGAAGACACTCCCAAAATCACACGCCATCCCTCTCTGTCTGTCGCCGCCTGTCGTATCTTACCGGGACGAAGGCCTGACCACTCAGTGATGTTGTCCACCCATCTCTTCCTTGGACGCCCTCGCCCTCTCTGTTCCGGTACGGAACCAAAGAGTATCGAGTTGGTAATTCCGTTGGACCTCGCGACGTGCCCGCACCAGGCCATCTTTCATCTTTTGATAGCTGTGAACAGATCTTCAAAAGGACCAATAGCGCCTTCAACTCTGACGGATTTTTACGTTCGTGACACGATCTTTATATGTAACATTTATGAGTTTTCTATAGCACCTCATTTTCATTGCATGTATTCTGCCCTGGATATCTGCTGTAATGGTCCTGGTATCGCAGGCATACAGGAAATATTGATAGCCCCAAAGAGCGCATTAGTCTAAATTGTATGCCGAGGGCGAGCCGCTTGTCTTGCCATTTAGGTTTCAGCCGAGTCAGTGCCACTGTTGTTTGTACTATTCTTGCAATTACCTCTGGCTTCGATCCTTCTTCACTGATCAATGATCCCAGATATTTGAAACGTTTTACCACCTCAAGTTCCTGCCCATTTGCCTCTGTTACAGATTTAAACCCTGCTATCTTATTGGTCATGAGCTTTGTTTTATCTGCATTTATTTCCATACTAAAACTCAGGGCCGCTCTATCCAATCTACAAATCAACTCCTGGACTTCGCTTTCTGTGCCTTCCAATACATCAATATCATCAGCAAATCGGAAATTTGTGATAAGCATGTCACCTATTTTAACTGTGCCAACATGTCCTTTTAAGGTCGTCTCCATTATTCTCTCCAAGAATATATTGAAGTGTTGGGGAGAGTATACATCCCTGTCTCACACCCACCGTCGTACGGAACCATTCGTCTAGCGTTCCCTCTACCGAGACTGCGCTTGTCGCCTGCTCATAAAAGTTTGCAATTACCCTCACAATATCACTGTTGAACTTATAATGTTTCATTGTTGACCATAGCGCCGCATGCCACACTCTGTCAAACGCCCTATGGCTTTTACACGACAGTAATCTTCAGCATGAAAAAGGAAAATGCTGTAACTTAACTTAACGTCTTTATATTGGTTTAGAACTCAGTCTGTATACAACCAGTTTCATTTACACTTCCTTGCTCTAAAAGCTATCTGCATCCAATCTATTATTAAATGCATTAATTGTCCCTGCCTCCACTACTTCCTGTGGCAATGCATTCCAAGCTTTTACCACTCTTTGACTAAAAAAAATATTTCCTAATAAATAATCTGGACCTCTCTTTAGTTAATTAGTAGATATGCCCTCTTGTTCTTGTAGGTGGTGAATTTTGAAAAAAACGTGTTATAGTCTAATGTATCCGTCCCTATGATTTTCTTATAAACCTTTATTAAGTCACCACGAATTCTTCTCTTTTAAAGACACTGTAGGCCGGTTTTTCTGAGTATTTTCTCCTAACTTTAATTCTGGTATCCCACTTTTAGCTTTGTCGCTCTTTTTTTTGGTATCTTTTCCAGCATGTTTATATCTCCTATACGATCAAGACTCCCCACCTGTACACAGTACTCCATTCTACATCTAACTATTAATTTACACAGTTTGCTGTACTAATCACTTCCTTGATCATATGTTTACTATTTCTTTTTATCATACCTAACATTGCATTTGCCTTTTTCCCTGCTACCTGGACTTGCTCACTCACTTTACCTGTATGATATGTTATAAACCCTAGGTTCCTTTCCTTTTCTGTCATTCTAATATTGTTCTTTTTCCATTGTCCAATAATGTTCCGCATTTGATCTGACCATACTAATCTACTCCATTTGCCAGTTCACAGACCATTCTCGAATGTTATCTAAATCCGAACTCGATATATCCACCTCTTCTTTAGATGAGACACTGCTGCATAGTTGTGTGTCATCAGCGAAAGGTATAGGGGTTGCCGATCGGAGCATGGCTTACACGACAGTAATTTTCAGCATGAGAAAGGAAAATGCTTTATTCGATAAATATAGTCACTGAATGGTCACTGACACTAGTTTTGAGAAAACGCTATTGTTATTTCTACTGTTGTTGTTGCTGCTGTTGGTATTGTTGCTGGGGTGATATTTTTATAATATTAGTATTATTGGCGTCTTTGTTGTTGGTTGTGCTGGTATTGTTTGTGTTTTTGTTGGTGTTGTTGCTATGCTGGTTTTGGTATTTTGGTTCTTTCTGATACTGTTGCTGTGTGTTGTTGTTGTTCTTAGTGTGGTTGTTGGTGGTGATTTTGTTGTTGCTGGTGAATTTTGTGGGGAATTTTTCTTGATTATGTTGTTGGTGTTGTTGTTGTGTGTGCACTTGTTATTGTTGTTGTTGCTAGTGTGGTTGTTGGTGGTGGTTTTGTTGTTAGTGGTATCGTTGTTGATGTTACTGTTAATGATTTTAGCTGTTGTTGTTGCTTTTATTCATGGTATTATTGGTGTTGTTATTGTGGAGTTTTTGTCGTTGCTGGTGTTGTTATTATTGCTGGTGTTGTTGTTATTATTTCTGGTATTTTTGTTGTTGCATTTGCTGTTGTTGTTGTTAGTGTTTCTGTTGGTCGTTTTGGTATTGGTTGTGTTGTTGTTTGTCGTGTTGTTGTAATGTTGTTTTTGGTTTTTGGTGTGTTATTGTATTTTGCTGTTGTTGTTGGTTGTGTTGTCGTTGGCCGTCTTGTTGTTTGTCGTCTTGTTTTTGGTCGTGTTGTAGTTGATGTTGTTGTTGCTATTGGTGTTTTGTTCTTTTTTGCTGTTGGACTTGGTCGTGTTGTTGACGGTTGTGTTGTTAGTTGTGTTGTTGACGTTGTTTTTGTGGGTGTTTTGTTGTTTTTTATGTTATTGCTGGTGATGTTGTTTTGATGTTGTTTTTGTTTGTTGCTACAAATGCCACTTGCTGTTGATTCACGTGTTCTTGACGACTTACTTTGGTGGGTTACAGTGGTTCTCGAGGCGTACTTGAGAAGGTGGACCGCATACTTTTTGCTGCAGTTCAATGTCAGGCGCCTCAGTAAGCCCACCACTGTAAGGCTCACAATCACGATCCCCTCCCAGTTATCCAGACTGCCATGTTACAGCTTGTTTTCAGGTAGAACTGCTTGAAAGTGAGGCTGGGGTCTTGATCAGTGTGTTTCCTGACCCTAACTAACATAGTCTGATCAGCATGTTTCACCTAACCCTAACTAACACAGTCTGATCAGTATGTTTCACCTGACCCTAACTAACATAGTCTGATCAGCATGTTTCACCTAACCCTAACTAACATAGTCTGATCAGTATGTTTCACCTAACCCTAACTAACATAGTCTGATCAGCATGTAACACCTAACCCTAACTAACATAGTCTGATCAGTATGTTTCACCTAACCCTAACTAACATAGTCTGATCAGCATGTTTCACCTAACCCTAACTAACACAGTCTGATCAGTATGTTTCACCTGACCCTAACTAACATAGTCTGATCAGTATGTTTCACCTGACCCTAATTAACACAGTCTGATGAGAATGTTTTGTCAGACCCTAACTAACATAGTTCTGATCAGTATGTTTCACCTGACCCTGACTAACATTGTTTAATCAGTGTGTTTCCGTGAACTCCGACTAACATACTATGATCAGAATGTTTCACCTGACCCTAACTAACATAGTCTGATCAGTATGTTTCACCTGACCCTAACTAACATAGTCTGACCTGTATGTTTTGCCAGACCCTAACTAACATAGTCTGATCAGTATGTCTCACCTAACCCTAACTAACATAGTCTGATCAGTATGTTTCACCTGACCCTAACTAAAATAGTCTGATCAGTATGTTTCACTTGACTATAACTAACATAGTCTGGTCAGTATGTTTCACCTGAAACTAACTTACATAATCTGATCAGTATGTTTCACCTGATCCTAACTAACATAGTCTGATCAGTATGTTTCACCTGACCCTAACTAACACAGTCTGATGAGAATGTTTTGTCAGACCCTAACTAACATAGTCTGATCAGTATGTTTCACCTGACCCTTACTAACATTGTTTAATCAGTATGTTTCCGTGAACTCCGACTAACATACTATGATCAGAATGTTTCACCTGACCATGACTAACATAGTCTGATCAGTATGTTTCACCTGACCCTAACTAACATAGTCTGACCTGTATGTTTTGCCAGACCCTAACTAACATTGTCTGATCAGTATCTTTCACCTTACCCCCTCTAACATAGCCCGAGCATTATGTTTTGCCAGACCCTAACTAACATAGTGTGATTAGTATCTTTCAACTGACGCTGACTAACATAGTCTGATCAGCATGTTTTACCATACTCTAACTAACATTGTCTTATCAGTATGTTCCACCTATCCTTGACTGACATAGTCTTAGTATATTTCTCCTGACCAAAATTTAGTCCCCTCTCCCTTTATACAGAGGTAAGGATTTTATTGGCAAAGGAATCACTGCTGAAATTGATTTGGCACCATGGAGTTCATAAATGATTGAGAGCTTTCGGAGTCCTGTGAGATAAGAACTAGCTTGCGATGTGGATCTCTTATCTCCATTCCTTTTTCTGCTGGCTATTGACTGAATTATGAAGAACATGTCTTCTGCATACCAAATTGGAAATCGATGACTTCTGACCAAAAAAAAAAAAGACTAGATGCTCAGGACTTTGTAACTTTGGTCTCACAGCCACAGTTAAATTCAATATAGAGTCAATATACTAATTGGTTAATCACTTAAATTGGGTCTGTAATTACAGAAAAAGACACCGATTTTGAGAATAGAAGCAAAGGCAATCAAATTGTTCTGGGAATCACGGAAAAGTACAACTTAAAAGGTCCAAGCTTTCAGCAGTGGATCATCATCATCAGTCACGTAACGTAGAATGTCGTTGAGGCACCGTTATTGCAGTCTGTCGAACCAGTTCCAGCCAAACGTCTCGATTTTTGGCCAGAGTATTAGTTTCATCTATAGACCTTCCACTCTTTTACATTGTCAATGGATACTTGTGCCGAATTGGGGGAATACAATGGTATGATAAAGTCACTAATACAGAACGGTGGGAAAAAATCCGACAAATGCCAGATGGACTAGACGTAAAGAGACGTCGTTGGCGATATATAGGACGCACGTAACGGAACACAGCTGATAGAATTACAAGGCAGTCCCTGTAGAATAAGAGTTAGGGGGGAGACCTAAACACTCACGTAGACAGGGAGTCGAGACGAACTAAACAACGACAGGAAAGTCGTGGGAGGTGCTGGAAATGATGACGCGTGACGTAGAGATGTGGTGAGTTTGTGTTGAGGACCTTTGTACGGTAGAGTGTTAAAGGGTTTTGATTGATTAATTTATCTGAACACAGATACGCACATGCGCTGTAGAAATTATCTTGTGATTATATGAGACATCATTGGTAGGATCAGTCACCTTGCTGGACTATCAATTCTTCTGTCGAATATTACGACACAAATGAATACCATACATATATACATGCAACCTGCATAGGTACGCTGAGTCTTAATTCACCCAAAACAGTCCCCTGGCTTTCCTTAATACGTATTTGACAGCCGATGACTGTAGCAGGACATTGCATTTTGGTTTAAGGGGAGGACAGGTTGAAATAATTGTATTTGAAATAAAGAGGTAAAAACTTTTAATTTTAATTATTGAGGTCGCCGGCGTTGAACAAAGTCGGCAAGAGTGGCGGTGAAATAGTTCAAACTACCTACTTTGATTGGTCTACGCCACATGAACTCGCCCATGTACGAATCAAGCAAATGCCTGTGTGTGCTATTTTAGCGCTTGTTTATTTTCTTTTGCCGTTTTTCGAGAACGTTCGATACATTGAGTATATGCGCCTGTGGTAGGGTCAATGTTGATTGATTCCTCTACTATTTGATGATTTAATATAGTATAATTAGCAATGTCATTCTAGGCGCGATGTTTGACACTCTCACATTAAAAAAGTGAACTATTCTGTGACGTCACTACTCCTAAATCCGGTGCTAAAAATATATATTTGTTGTGTTTGGTGTGAAGTAAGACGCAAGTGCCCCTGCATAGTCTTGTCTGCTTCTGTTGAAATGTTTACTCTTTGGGTCATGACAATAAAAGAATCGATTATCAGACTTTAAAATGACCTAGAATGGAAGGAGACAGTATTATAAATATATATGGTTGTTGTTGTTGTTGTTGTTGTTGTTGTTTCAAATGCCCACAATAAGTAGGTTACTCTAATTTGCGACCTGAAAAGGGCGTTAAGTGACGGGTTGAAGTAGCTTTTCTCACATCCCGATCGTGCTGATGAAGGTGGACCGGGATCCTCCAGGAGGCTGTGCTATGCTTGGCCTCATCTGCGTGTAGCTCACTACTACGGGGATTACGTCGAATCTCGTCATGTTAGCCAGACTGTTGTCCTCGACAACAGTCTGTTTCCAGGACTTCTAGCGAGGAGGTCAGGTGAAGGTCTTGGCCAGTATATTTCTCCTGACTCTGGCTAACATTCTCTGATCAGTGTGTTTCGTCCCGAAATAGATATGGTGAAGTTATCTTGTATAAAGCAGATTAGACAAAGCGAATATGTCAGAGGATTAATATATGATGACGGGGGCAATAAGCCACATGTGCAATATATTAAAGACCCAAAAATGTTCAAATCGGAAGTGAAGTAAGCAATACAAATGAGGGAAATAAGGATAACATACACGCCCCGTTAATATTAAAATAGAAGGACAAACACATCAGATGACACGAGTAAAGACACAATGACACAACTGTGTAGTGGCGTATATAATACACACAACATACTCAAAGGCTTCAAGACATTCAGTCCTTATCAGTATGTCTAAAAACATCTCTGGCTGTGAATTCTGCAGATAATAGAACAATAAGTCTAATGCATTAAATGACCGAGACACTCCTCATACAGGAATAAATTAAAAATAAAATAAACAATGAAATAGATTAAAAGCGTTTGAGTTTCAAAATAACAATGGCGCCAGAGAAGTAATACTTTGTATGAGATCGTTGACACGAAAAAAGTATACAGAGGTACAGAAGATTATGTATATGTGTTTCATTTACTATAGTAAAGAATTTGAAAGTATCCAAAACGAACATCTAATTGAGTGCCTCCAAGAAATTCACCTAGATGGAAAAGACAGTCAACTACTCAGTAACCTGTAGTGAGAACAGGTAGCGACAGTGAGATCTGGAAAACGTTACTAACTAAATATTGATGTTCAAAAATGTGTGAGACAGGAGATTGTGTTGTCACCTTGTGTGTTTAACATATACACAAGTAACATGTTCAGAGATACTGGTGAAAAATAAGGACTAAACTTTATTGGAAGAATAATCAACAATCTGAGATATGCTGATGACACAGTATTGTTGGCTGAATGTGGACAATGGTTGCATAAACAGCTGGAGATAGTCAACAACAGAAGTAAATAATATGGATTTGACATTAACATTTGGAAAACAGGCATGGAACCTAAAGTAACCACCACAGTAAGCGGGTAGGGGGTGGAACAAGTAAACAAGCTATTTGCACCCATGATAGATCATAACAAGTTGTGGTAGACGGGAAAGGGAATTAACGAAGAAAATAGGAATGACTAACGATATATTTAACGACACTAGAAATGTATTGACATGTACACATGCAAATAACAAGTAAACTAAGAATGCAAGTCATCAGTAGCTTTGTACGAGGGCAGTCCAAAAAGAAACCAAACTTAAAAAATTGTACAGGAACTAATGAGGCAGCGAGCTAGTTACTGTGTGCATGTGTACCAGTGGAACTGATTTTTAGACTAATATTGAATATTTGCCACGTCACGCCACGGCCGCTAGTCTTTGCATCCGGTGAAGTGAATATACGTGTAGTGCACTTGCCGCCACTGTGAAAATTGTTTTAAATTGCATCGTACATGCACTGTTGTTAGCGCTCGTTTGATTTCAATCACGATTCGCTTTGCATCTCGTGTGTAGTTAGTTATTGTCTTACACTGAATAAGTGAATATAAAACTGTTATTTTTCTTTAACTATTTTCATGTTATACAAATGCAAATAATTTAACAGCAGCAGATAAAAGACCTTTATTGTTTGAATATATAAAAAAAATGTTTTTATAGAACACCCCTAGAAATAAGTCTCCCTCTACAGACAGCATAATAATCGAGATATTTTGAAATTGTTGGAAGACAGGACTGATGTTGCTAAAGACACTCCTTAAACGTGCATGGAATTCGACAACTTTTCTAGAAGGCTGACAGGAAGCTACTATAGTGCAAATCTGGAAAGAAAAAGGCAATAAAAGAAACAGTGATATTTGCAGGGCCTTATCGCTACTGAGTCATACTGAAAATCTATATGTAAAAATGATTGAGCAACAATAAAAAACGTATATTTTAGAACCTCAGATGAGCGCAACTGAACTTGGATTTCGTAAAGGTATTGTCTGCACTGACACCTTCTTCGTCTTTAGATTATTAGGCGTGAGTCCAATAGAATAAAGCAAGCAGTTCAACATTAACTTGATTGATCAAGAGTAAATTTGCCATCAATTAAATAAGATTAAACTCTGGACAAAACTGAGGATTACGGAATAGAAGGCCAATGTTCGGATAATGTAAGAATGTTGTATCATACGAACACAAATGTCTTCTTCTTCTTCTTCGTTCGTTCTCAATCTCCCACTACCAAATACTGAAAGGGCTTAAGTAGCAGAATGTAGTCCAGAGAACGGAATGCGTTGTGTCGTAGTTTACAGCTTGGCTGCGATATTTGCACCTTTCGGTCCAACACATCCGACTTCAGCAACCATTTTTTGAGTACCGGGTTAACATTCCCTCTTCGATCCCTTCTCCTTAGCCAGTCTGCCCTACTGCAGCCTGTTATCCAGGATCACCGCGTGAAGGTGTAGAAGGGTCTTGGCAGCTCTGGTTCGCTAGCCCTGACGCTAGCAGTCAGCTATGGGTCGCTGACCACTGCAGCTCATGCACTGCTCAGCATCTTGATCCCGAACACAAATGTAATAAGGACACTGAACGGCGTCACGGATGTTCTTAAAATAATCACAGTAGTTTGATATGAATGTATTCTTTGATATCTTTTTCTTCTTTTGTCCTACCGTTCTTGCCATACGGCGTCGCAGAGAAGTGGGATGCGTAGATCTGTTTTATCGCCAAGTGGGAGGCGTTTGCTGTCGTTAGGTGTAACTTCCTGAGAGTGTCAGAGACACCCTCGATCCATCGTGTCGAGGTCTGCCTCTTGCTCATGGACTAGAGACCTGCAAATGATATGATCTTGATGCAGGCTGGTCATAATGTGCTCTTACTAAATGACCAAACAACTTCATTTTTTGAGAGTCAATGCAGTAACTGGGTTTGTCCCCACTGTCTGCCACAGCGAGGTATCGCTGATTCGGTTCCGGATTGTCTTTCCGGCTGCACTTCTCACATAGCGCATCTCACAGCTCTTTATCTTATGCTTATGAGTTGGTAGTAGTGACCAAGATTGAGATTGGTAACGTAATATATGAATAAATAATGTATTTATCAGCCTTCTCCAGGGCGTTTCAAAATCAATGAAATTTGTTAGCGCACACTGTTCACCTTCTGAATTCTATACGCAATCTCTCTGTCAGCTCTGCCGTCATCAGTGACCATACTTCCTCGGTATTTGAGCTCCCGTAGCTGCTTGATACCAATGTTTTTGTAATTGTATCTGAATAGGTAGGCAGGTAGACCACAAGGCCCGTCGCGCCAACCGTCCATGAGCACGATGAGTGGCTGTGTCCAAGTCCACATGCAATCAGGATGATAGCTTACCGATTTGACCTAACCAGGGCCATGATAAGAAATGTCGCCCATCATCCATGATGTACATGTCAACTTTAAGAGATGGTTTGAGCGAAGGGGGGGGGGGGGGGGGGGGGGAATCCTTAACAAGGTGGGCTACATATCAAAACAGTGCCAAACGGCGACGGTCCAGCAAGGGCAATGTTTTCTTGAGGCCCTTCCGCCCGGTGACTTCGTCGTTAAAGACCCGATCACACCAGTGGATTGTAAAGATGTGAATCTGAATGCGCATATAAAAAGCTTCGATTTTAATTGCAAGTCGCTTACTCCAAAGACAATACTGTTATTATTTAACATAATGAGGTTGTAAGCCCGTAACCTCCTTGTAGTTAAGTTACGTTTTATGATTCACTTATAATGGCCGGCAGTGGTCCTATTCTTTTCATCTTTGGCACCACTAAGATCAGTTACATCCAAAAGTAAAGGAACATAAGCTAATGATTCGCTTCATGTCCAATTCAGTACCAAGATGCAGGACGTTCCTGTATTTAATTTTGTTTGTCTCTTTAATATGCCTGACTAGATACGGCGACCTGTGCGGAAGAGCAACTGGTTGGTCAACGGGCAGCAAGGGGGCTACTAAGAACTCGCTGTCGAGCGTTTGGAGCAAGGCTAAATGCAAAAGATTTCCTTGATCAACCACTGCACCCGGTTTACTGCTGCAGTGGTCCTGATCATATCTTACACATGGATCAAATGGAATCAGGACGAGATAATTTATTATTTTTCGTTCGCCTTATTTCTCTAATCCCCAAGGCGGTGTGCGTTGCACTGTGGTTTTTATTTTGCGCCTGTCGGCCCAGTGCATCCGACTTCAGCACACATTTTATGTAATGGTCTGCTTCCTCATGCATTTTCTAAGGGTTTGCTTCCCCGGGGTAACGGTAGGTGCTGTGTTGGGGTTCGAACCCAGCACCCTCGGGTTGTGAGCCGTGCCACTTAACCACTAGACCAGGCCGTCCCAACGGACGAGAGAATGGGTCTGACGATGCGCAACTTCCGTTAGTCCTCACATAAGTCCAATACTCGTGCACGTCATATTGTCATCTCATCACAGATGATAATGTGGTCTTCTTCGGCAACGATGGACAAACAACAACAATATTGGCAATTTGATCTAAAAACTTAGTTATTATCGCGCAAGATAATTGTTCAGGTACGTCAAGACTATACATTCACATCAGTTAGGCAAAAATTATTTTTCCAGTACACCGTGTAAGTCGACATTATATGCAGGAGACAAACAATTTTATTGTTTTGTGAAAATAAATACCTACTGTGAAACATGAAGTATGCGAAGTCTGTGATACACATACCGTCTTACTTCCACATATTAAAGGTGTCCTATAACAAAGGTACAACATTGAGACTGGTGTAACATTTCATACGATTGGTTATAAGTGTTAATCCGAGCGCACAGGCAAGGTTGTTGAACCAAGTAAGTTATTTCTAACACCAGGTAAAAAATAATTGAACAGCAACGCTATGTCACTGGAGTCGGTCTCTTGTGTGGAGCTCAATGAAAGTGTCAATAATAGACACTTATTTGACACCGTGTGTATCGTCTTCATACGATATCAAAAATCAAAGTCCATTCATTTAATGAACGCATTGATCAGCTTGAAATCTCTTGAAAGCTAATTCAAGAAACGTGATGTACTAACAATATGTGCTTTTTTTTCTCTCTAATATTTGGACACCTTTGCCTGAAAAGTTCAGTCGTCATTGTATATTTACCACAGCTGCAGGGAAAATATTGGAGCCAATACAAATTCATCTTAAAATTATTATTGATGAGCGAAATGTATCAAAGATTCGTACAATTGTACATGATTAGCTAACACAGATGATCGTTATTACATATTGTGTACAAAGTAATTTAAGGTTACTGAAACTCAAGTCTTCAGGAGCTTTCGACATTGCGCGAGCGCCGTGCCACAATTCGTTGTTTTAACTTATTTACGTCTGTTAACTTCAATCGATACATTTGTATTATTCTTTAGACATAATGGACAGGACTTATGTCTCATGTTTAACAAATCGAACGTTTCTTGAGCCCAAAGACCTGGTGCATCATCTTGTTGAAAATGGAACAAGCTAATAATGTTCGAATGTCTACAAGAAAATGCAGCTTGAGTACAGTCTATTTCCGTACCTGGCTTGAAGAAGGGAATAGCAGTTGTTGCTAAGTTAGGCAGAGACCATAATCGATTTGATCAAAGTTGTTTGTAAACGAAGCATTCATTTTCCACCAAAGTAACGTTTGTAAGTTCCAAGTTTGGTGTATTAAGGGTCATTTTGAATGCACCGGGGTACAGTAATAGTGAACCCTCAGTCTTGTAGCGTTGTTAGCTTTCGTTAGTTCAGTCTTTCTGTTGTATTCAAAATTTCAGTTTCAGATTGTTCTTGATAATTTCTCAAAATCGATGATTGTGAAATGTGTAATTCTCTTAAAAATGTATCTTTTGGTTCACTGACTGTGATGTTGATTTTCCTGTCTTAACAGCAATAAATACCATTTTTACATCGACAATCCTCAGGTCAGTGTGTACATGTCTCTGTCTTTGACTTCCGGCATGACGTTTGACCAAACCAGTTTCATCAATCTTCAGAAAAACAAAACATTGTCCAATCCACCACGATCAACCTATACTAGTATTCCTTTTAAAAATCATCTCCGTCATTTTTAATTTTGTGTAAAAAAAAAGAATAGGCCATGTGTCTTTCTTCTGGCGAAAATGCCATTAAAGAAAACATCTAGTGATGTTATATTTAAAAAATTACGCGAACGGAATACATTGAAAAAAAGACATGTAGCAACTACGACAGTACGAATGTCCATTACATTTCGTAAACCAGTAACCATTTAATGATGCATTAATATTGCCTTTATTTCCGTCTTATTCTGAACATACACGCTACTTGATGAAGGAGACTGCTTGCCTGTGTGTCTGCCCGGAGTTCGGTGATGTTCATTTCGAATAAAAAATGTAAAATATAATGCCTTTCCACACATCTGTTTCCTGTTCTGCATTAAAAAACGACCCCACTTAAGCTTAAGAAACAATTAAATAGAAATGGTAATAAATTTCCAAAACGTGTTTTAAAAAAAATAAACATTGAAGAGACTGTCTTTCTGCAGTTTTTGTCAACAAGTTTTTGTTCAAGGTGCTTGATGCGGAGTCCCCTACATCTTGTATTCGCCCCCTAGTCGGCCTATTCTTGACTTGCCCCTGAGATCGGGCAGTTCGAGACGAGAGAGTGACAATTCAAAGTAGCGCAGTTTATCCTTACTAAATATAGCATAGAGCTAGCAAATAAATTATGACATCATCGTCTACGATGGACGGCGGCCTTTCCCTTTGCCTTTGCCCAATGGGATGAATTGGGACCATTACGCAGGAATGTGTGATGTAATGTACACCTTTTGAGTTTACTATCTTGGGATGAAAGAAATGTTATTATGAACAGATGTGAATGAAGGCAATGGAGAGAAACATATGGAAAACCACTGATGTATTGAATTTGCACAGATATATCCTGAGTAAAAATAATTATTCATTGATGTACATAGGAAATCATAAGCATTTATAAAGAGATAAAGCACGGACAATAAATAAAGAAACAAAAAATCAATTTACAGAAAAATGTTTAAAATCCCACAACCGGTTGTGGCGTCTTATGAGAATGTGCGAAGAGACCAATCCACAAATGAATTGTGTAGTACGATCTGAGACAATCATAGTTTTGCCCATGTTGTTCTTGTTGTGAATGCCCACAACGGGTAGTTTTACTCTTTTGTGTGCCCTGACAAGCACGTTCAGTGATGGGTTTCAACTGATTTTCTGACAACTCTAACGTTCTGATGAAGGTAAACCGGGGTTCTCTGAGCGGTTGTGCTATAGTTTGCCTCATCTGCGTGTCGCTCACTACTACGGTGATCACGTCGATCCCACACCTCGTTAGTCAGACTGCCAAGAAGAAAAGTCCGTTTTCAGGGACAACTGCGTTGAAGTCACGGGTTGAGTTCTTGGCAAGTATATTTTGTCTGACCGTGTCTAACATGTCTGGTCAGTATGTTTTGTCTGACCGTGTCTAACATGTCTGGTCAGTATGTTTTGTCTGACCATGTCTAACATGTCTGGTCAAGTATGTTTTGCCTAAGCAGACGTTAGTCTTCCTCTGCCGAACACGGATATGGCGGACCGAAAGGTACAAATATCCCAGTTATTCTGTAAACTAGCTACACAACGCATTCCGTTCTCTGGATTACATCCTGCTACTTGCAATCCCTGTTTAGGGCTTGGTAGCGGGAAATTTTAGAACGAACGAAGAAAAGGATGTTAGTCTTCCTCTCCTTGTTTTCCACACAACGTTTTAAGGCATTTGCAGATTTGTATGACACGTCAAGTTTGCAAAATTTCATTATCCTCCGACTCATAGTTTTTCAGCAGACCGACGAAAACATGGCGTGTGTGATACGGAATCCGTCCAGAGTAACTTCAGAACTATAATTGCAACCATATATTGATAAACTAAATACAACATGTAAAGAAAACAGCATGAAAATCAAAGTGGAAAACAAACTGAGGTTATGAAAATATCTAGAATAGACGGAGACATCATTATTGCCATTGAAAATCAGAAACTCAAAGAGGTGAAAAATATCACATATTTGAGGAGCACATTATCAGCAAACGGAAGAATTACAGCGGAAATCTAACAAAGATGCAATAAGGCAAATGAAATCATTGGACAATTAACTCCAATACTTAATTGCAAGCACGTAACAATAACTACCAAAAGAGCTTTTTACACCACGATCTTCGTCCTGCCACTATGCTATTAATGTCAGAACTGGACTCTATCATCAAATGAAAAACGCTACATCGTAACAACAGAAATGAAATGCCTGCGAAAAATATTGGGCGTAACAAGGAGAGACAGGATCAGAAACGATGTCAGCAGGAGACCAACAGTGGGAACAACACCAGTAGTGGACTACATTAAAAGACAGCAACTAAAATGGTTTGGCTACGTAACAAGAATACCACCACACAGCACCCCAAGCACAACTAACAATGCTATTTAGATACAACGGATTCAAAGCCAAAGGTAGACCACGAAAAAGGTGGCTAACAGAAATATATCAAATGCGACTGTGCATGAGGCACACAGACGGGCTCGTTCTAGAGATCTCTTCATAACCGGACACTGAAAGGCATAAAATGATAATTGAAAAGATAACAAAGAAGAAAAAACATAACCAATCCTTCCAGTGTAAGATCAGAGTGATTTTAACAGTGAACTTCTGCAACATGAAGTCGTGTAATGGATATAGGCAAGTAAGAAAGACTATTTACAACATTTCTTTCATTGTGGTTTACAGGGGCTCTTTTGATATACTTAGGCAAGCTGAACGTGCACATGGTCATCCTGGTAGTAGTGCAATTAGGGGCATCTCAATGGGTCACCACTATGCGAATTACAGTGTCGATGTCAACCTCGTTGGACATATTGCTGTTAAAAAGTCTGTGAAGTGTGAGTATTTGATCAGCATGTTGCCCCCGGCCTTGACGTTAGTCTTGGCTCTGTCTGTTCGTGATAGATTTGTTATGTTTTCCGGATATATTTATTATGTACTCGTGATATATTCATACTGTATTTATGATTTATTTATTCTGTATTTGTGATTTTTTCATACAATATTTATGATTTATTCAAACCGTGTTTATGATTAATTCATAACGTATTTATGATTTATTCATACTGTATTTAAGATTTATTCAACATGTATTTATTATTAATTCATAACGTATTTATGATTTATTCATACTGTATTTAAGATTTATTCAACCTGTATTTATGGTTTATTCATATTGTATTCGTGCTATATGCATACTATATTTATGATTTATTCTAACTGTATCTATGTTGTTTTCCTACTGTATTTATCATTTATTTAAACTGTATTTCTTATATTAAAACCACCAGTAATTTTCATTGGTGATGAGGCTCTCGATGTAGTAAATCATTTTACGAACTTGGGATCCTCAGTCTGTGTTTTATACATACTGTATTTATGATTTATTTATACTGTATTTGTGATTTATTCAAACTGTATTTTTAATATACAAACCACCAGTAATCTCCATTGATGATGAGGCTCTCGATGTAGTAAATCATTTTACGTACTTTGGATCCTCAGTCAATAATAAACTATCCCTGGACCAAGAGATCATTATCAGGATAGGACATGCAGAAACAACATAGAGCAGACTAACAAAAATGGTCTGGAAGAATAAAAAGCTCACTGTTAAAACAAAAACAATTGATTATTAGGCCTGTGTCCTCAGCACCATTCTTTATGGCAGTGAGACATGGTCCACATACATGCACAAGGAGAGGCGGCTAAATATTTATCGAATTAGGTGCCTACGCAGAATTCTGGGGGTTGGGTGGCAAGAATGGATCACCAACGCAGAAGTGTTGGAGAGAACAGGCACTGCCACAATATGTTCCATGCTTAGTCTTCGAAGGCTCTGGGACACGTTCTGAGGATGGATGATGGCAGAATACCAAAATATCTTCTATATGGGGAATTACAGCTGGGGAAAGGGTCTCGGGGCCGACCACTACTTCGGTACAGGGATGTATGCAAGCGGGATATGAATAATGCAGGCATCGATTTGGAATCATGGGAACAGGACGTCATGTATCGTGTTACATGAAGAGACAGACAAAGGAGATACTGATTGCTGATAGGCTAAAGACTCCGCGTTTGAGAAGACACGCCACACCATCCGATGCCGCAAACGGTCCAGACTTTCCTTGCACACACTATGGAAGACGCTTCTCTGCCGAGATTGGTCTTACGAGTCACATTCGATACCGTCATGGACTGTAGTTGCATTGTCAAATCACAATTACTATCGTCTGACACGACGGAAATAGCTAATGATTTTTAATATATTTACAATGGATTGGTGATTTTTTTTATACTGTATTCGTGATATGTTTATAATTTATCTGTGATATAGGCCTATTTATTATTTATTCATACTGTATTGGTTATGTATTTGTTATACATTCGTGATATATTCATAAAGCCTTTATGATATCTCCTTCTTCGTCATTCGTTCTCAAACTTCCGCTTCTAAACCCTTAAAAGGACTTTGCAAGTAGCAGGATGTAGTCAGAAAAACAAAATTCATTATGTTGTAATTTACAGTTTGACTGCTATAATTACACCTTACGATCCACACATCCGACTTCAGCAATCATTTTGTTAGTACCGAGTTAGCCTTCCTTTTTCGATCCCTCCTCCTTAGCCAGTGTGCTCTGTTGTAGCATGTTATCCAGGATGACTACGTGGAGATGGAGAAGGGTCTTGGCCGCTCTGGATCGCTGACACTGACGCTAGCAGTCAGCTTTGGGTCGCTGACCGCTGCAGCTCATGTCCTGCTCAGCATCTTAATCCCTGTATTTGTGATTTATTTAAAATAAATTCAGGATAACGTAGCCGTTGTGTGTTAATGATATATCTGCGATGTGTTAAAGATAAATTTGTTATATATTTCTGGTATAACGTTCTGTATTCGTAATATCTTTGTGACACTAGAACTATATTTCTAGCATGAAGGTTTTTGTCCCATGTAACCGACGTTGCTATCTTTATCTTGTAGAACATGTTAGAGACTTCATTGTACGAGACCCCAGCTTGTCACTGAAGTGTGTTGCCAGTTTCCTTCCTCGGTGTCTTCCTTTTCTTAACATTAAGCTAGGTACTGATTTACAGCTCAAGTTAACTGGAAATTGCATGTGACCTTGGTAACTCTGGTATGAGTAGCTAGTATCACTGCGCTAAGAAGGGTCTCTACGTGATATAAGTCAGGTCAGGTCAGGTGAGGTCATCTCGTAACCAGTGAGGTCGTTGAGGCACACATGAAGACATCCTCACAACACCATGGCCGCCCTTCTCTGTCAGCTGCCGCTGTATGTGCCTTTCTGGTCGAAGAATGGTCCATTCTTTTATATTGTCCTCCCACCTCTTTTTAAAACGGCCTCTTCGTTGTCTGCAGGATCGTATTTGCAAGACCATTTGATCTCGCTATGTGACCGCACCAAGCGAGTTTCCTTCTTTTTACAGTTACCAAGAGGACTTCAAAATGCCCTGTAGCTGTTCTAATTCTATCTCGTATGTCTGCATTTGAAACTCGATCTTTGTAGGTGACGTGTATATATTTGTAATGTATTCTATATGCGTGATGTAAAGTGAAATCCGGCATACAGATATGCTATAGAGCTGTATCAATAATTCAAGCCATTTTTCATGTGAACAAAGTTCAATCAGGGTCAGTTAACGAACTATTGTTTAAGACTCCTACCTAACGTCCTTCTAACTCTATTAACATTGAACCATATTGCAGCAGATTGGTCAACGAAGTAGGGATCGAAACTTTATCCCCATACTTATTAGCTTACTGAGGAGACTCTTATTGGATCCCTCCCCCCACCCCTCTCCCCTTTTACAGGCGAGCCTATGGTTTAAGAAGAGAAACTGTAACCCACTAGCCAAGAAATGTTATCAAAAGTTACCTAACTCAACAAATCACGGGTAGCTTCTAGCAGGGCAGGAAATCTGACTTATGGTCAAGCACATCATATTGGTCCAATAAGTTAGTCAGGGTCAGGCCAAATATACTGGTCAGACAATTTAGTCAGGGTTAAGCAAAATATACTGGTCAGACAAGATAGTCAGGGTTAGGCCAAATTAACTTATCAGACACGTTAGTCAGGGTGAGGCAAAATGTACTAGTCGGACAAGTTAGTCAGCGCCAGGCAAAATATACTGGCCAAGACTTCCACCTCGAATTCTACGTAGTCCTCTCTGTAAACGGACTGCTCTTCTTGGCAGTTAGGCTAACGAGGTGGGTGATCGATGTGATCTCTATAGTAGTGAGCAACACACATATGAAACAAAGCATAATACAGCCGCCTGGATGACTTCGATTAACCTTCATCAGCACGCTCGGGATGTTAGGAAAGTTACTGCAACCCACCACTTAACGTCCTTAACGCTCAAAAGAGTAAGCCTACACATTGTAATTACATGTAATTCAACCCAGGATCATCATCTAACTCAGTTATTCTTCTATCCGTCTATATATTTATCTATCAACTCGTTTGTCTGTCTATATGTGTGTTACTCTATGCATGCACGTTTAGCTGGCAATCTATCTATTTCATCCATAATGTCTAGCTATGTTTACGTTTCTAGGAAATGTTTATTCTACACACAAAGAGCACGAAGATAAGTTTAGATTTTGTTTATTAGACCTCCCCGCAAAAGCCGACAGCAATATCTTTCGAAATAGTTATAATGCATTTGATATAGCCGTGAACTTCAAGTATATATATATATTTGTATAGTCACTGTGTGTGTTTTCTTTGCCGGTTCATTCTCTTCCTTTCTTTTTGTTGCCTAGGCAAAAGAGTTATTGAATGTATTTATTATTCGTATTTTTAAGTAACGTGTGGAAGCTGTGATAGCGATGTCTATACCATGGATAAAAATGTTGTGAAAGTGAATTTTATTTATATCGAAGATACAATTAGAAATCGATCTTGCACACTTCATGATGGCTGCTTGGGCAAGCGACGTTTATTTCTCTGTTTTCTAAATCCTTTAGATGAGTAGATGAGACTATCGTCTATTCAGGCAAAACTTACTTTTCGGATATGTTTAGTCGGGGTCAGATAGAACATACTGGCCAAGATCCCTAACTCGCTTCCATACAGATATCCCTGAATACGGAATGTTCTTCATGGCAGTTTGGATAACGAAGTGGGGATTAACCTGATCCCCGTAGTAGTGAGCGATACGCAGATGAAGTCAGGCATAGCACAACTGCCTGGAGGATCCAGGTCCACGTTCAGCAAAACACTTGGATTGTGAGGTAAGCTACTGGAGCGTGCAATTTAACACCATTTTCAGGTCGCACATAAAAAGTAAAATGTTCTCATTATGGGCATTCTAAGCAGCGCATGAGCTGCAGTGGTCAGCGACCTATAGCTGACTGCTAGCGCCAGGGCCAGCGAACCAGAGCTGCCAAGACCCTTCTACCACTCCACGTGGTGATCCTGGATAACAGGCTGCAGCAGGGCAGACTGGCTAAGGAGAAGGGATCAAAAAGGGAATGCTAACTCGGGACTCAAAAAATGCTTGCTGAAGTCGGATGTGTTGAACCGAAAGGTGCAAATTTCACAGTCAAACTGTAAACTACGACACAATGCATTCCGTTCTCTGGACTACATTCTGCTACTTAAGCCCTTTCAGGGTTTGGTAGTGGGGGATTGAGAACGAACGAAGTCAAGCCATTACGGACATTCACAAGAACAACAACAACATAGTGGACACGATACACATCATTAATTGGAATAAAAGCAGTAGTTAGATTTGAAATAGTACAAATAATAGAGTACAAATAATAGAGGAATACAAATAATAGAGTACAAATCATAGAGTGCAAATAATCGAGTTCAAATACTAGAGTACAAATAATAGAGTAGTACAATAATAGAGTATAAATAATACATAATGGAGTACAAATAATTGAGTAGTACAAATAATAGTGTACAAATAATAAATAACAGAGTTCAAGATCATACAGTACAAAAAAATTGAGGAATTCAAATAATAGCGTAGAAATAATAGAGTTCAAATTATAAATAATAGAGTACAAATAATAGAGTACACACAATAGAGTACAAATAATAGAGTACAAATAATAGATCAGTACAAATAATATAGTTCAAATTATAGAGTACAAATAATAGAATACAAAAAATACAGTACAAATAATAGATGAGTACAAATAATAGAATACAAAAAATACAGTACAAATAATAGATGAGTACAAATAATAGAGTACAAAAAATAAGAGTACAAATAATACTACAAATGCCTGCCCCACGACGGAGATATTCTCTGTTTTAATATCTTTACCTTTGACATATGATAAGACGTATATAACGCAACTCTTATTCAGTGCTTATGCTCATGAAACCAAACTGTCCCGCGCATTTTGGCAATCGTATTGTTAGAGGGGGGTCCCCAATGGAATCAGCGTTTGTAACCTTTGGTATTGTAACGCTCAAAGGCGAGCTAGTACGCTTGGTCGATGACATCCAAATATCATTATTCTATTGTCCTTTTTGTTTTCTTCTGGTCGGACATTGGTCCATTCTTTGATGGTGTCCTCTCTTTTTAGGACGATTTCTTCGTTATTCGCCTTACACCTTTCCGTACAAGATCGTATTTGCAAGACAGTTTAATCTCGATTTGTGACCTAACCATGCAAGTTTCCTTATTTTTACAGTTGCTAAGATGTTTTCTAAAGTACTAATCAGCTTTAGTTCTTGTTTGTTTTCAGTAGTCCTATTCTATATCCGCTAAAATATGGAAGCACCAGAGTTCAAACTAGCAACCATTATCCTCATTTTCTGTCATTCATATTTTTTCGTCCCTTATCTAATGATTCTTTTATTTCATCTTCATTTAGTCATATATTTCCTGTCGTGCTTCTCTCAACATAAAACAAATAATGTTATCTCCTTTCTGTTATTTATTTATTTTCATCGTTATTCAGTTCTTAGTGTCCTGCCGTACTTGTCCTAAACTAGAACAAACTATGTTGATCTTTCTGGAACTTTATTTTTGTCTGTGATATTGTGCTATTACTTTCTCTTGACTGCTTGCACAAACCTAGAAATAATTATACTATACTCTTTTTTTTATTTATTTCCATTTTCATTCAGACTTTCTTTCACTTAACTATCCCACCAAAACGAATCAAAATTCATAATGGTTTGCCAATTCTGTATGAACGTTTTATCCTATCTTTAGATGCACTGCTCAAACCAAAAAAGATTTGTTTAAAAAAAATATATTTATGAACATGTTTTTCCTGTCTTTATGTCAGTATCTCTTTTCTTCTTCTGCTTACCCTTGCCTAGAATTAATTAAATCGTCATTTTATTAAAATATGTTTTCCGACCATAATGTAAAGCAATTATCCAGCCGTGTTAATGTGTGAGGCACTCCTAGTATCCCGCTCTACAAACACACATCAGTTAAACAAATGACTTTACTTAATGTTTCCGAATTAAGCAAAAAGTTACATCAGATTAATTAAACACAAATATAGTAGTGTTTATTCTGTTAATCGGGGATTTCGTGTATAGGAAACGTTTCTTGTTCTCTCAACGTATAAATAAATCCTCCTTCCGGCTACATCCAGATCATACATGAGCTGGGACATGCACAGGGGCATCCCCATGTACAAGTACAGGTCAACTAAGAACTGATAACTGAGAACTAAGAACTATGTCAACTAGACTGAGGATTTAATTTACTGAGACATAAAACAAATCGTTCGAGGATTCGGACTCGCTGCCGTCTCTATGAACGCATTGTATAAAATCTGGAACATGCAGTCTCTTTTACTGAAAAACAAGCTACGAATTGACATAAGATGTGTCCTTAGTGGTTTCGAGGTAAGATGTCCAATACCGGGTGCCAGTGGTCGCGGGTTCGAATATCAGCAGAGACCGAGATTTATCACTTGGATCTTCTGGTAAAAATTTCCCTGATCTCTGGGTAGTGAGGTCTGACTCCCGTGTACAGTGTCGAGCACGTTAAAAAATCCCTTGGCAGTTATAAATCGAAAAGGGAAGTCTTAATGGCCGCTGCCCAGACCAAATTTGAACTTTAAAAATATATTCAAATTATTTGTACCTTCCCCCAGGCCTAGTAAGTTGCAGGATGTCTTACAATATTGAATACGTATAGCCGAAGCTATCGGCTACCTGGCAACAAACATTAACATGCCTGATTGAATACTAGGATTCCAAGTATTCCAAGTGTGCCCCACCCTGCTGTACAGTTATCTTGACTATTCTACAGGGCGACCAGAAACGAATTGAAACCTTACTCATGAATTCGTACAATCTACTGATATGACCAGGTCCCATACGATGAAAGCATTCGAGGGACAGGCTTGGAGAACATACTTACCCTGCCAGTTAGTTACCGTTTATCCCTATTTGGATATGAGCCCTGCACTGTGATGATGTCCCAGTCCACCAGCTCTTTAAACAAGCGAAGGACATCAAAGATGGGACACGACCTTTTCCTCTTCGTCTCACCCACGGGGTCGCCCACGTGTCAACTGGTTACGTCAAACTGGAAAGACATCATCTTCATTGTATGCAGTCTGGTACTCAGCCACTCATCGTGTTCATGAGCGATTGGCGCGGCAGGCCTTTGTCGTCCAAACGGCCTACCTATGCACTTCGATTCCTGACTCTGTAAGACTATTGCTTATTCTGTTGTCTCTCTATTACTCTGTCTGTGAAACGATTGATTTGTCTCGGTGATATAACAGGGCGGGCAGAGTGGGATCATTAGCCTTGGTTGGCAGCCTATCTAAGAGAAGATAAACTCTGACTCTATACCTGGGTAGACGAAGCTCATTTGCCTGTTCAGGCAGTTCGCAAAGGAAATTAGGAACGCTGATGTTAAGCCCACAAGTCACAGGGAGTGCTAGCTAAACTTAGGGGACGATGAGAGTATCATCGAATGTCTCGAGTAACTAGCGTCTACGGGCAACGACTCCATTGTCCTTGGGAGAGGGTAGGGCTACGAGAGTAAACCCATACAGAAAATCCGGAGTGGTAGCACTTAAGGCGGATGGTTTCAAAATTGCGAACTCATTCCGGCAGATCCTGCAGCTGAGCTGGTGCCAAATTGTCATGCTTTGCATCTCTTTGGATTACACTAGCCAGGCCGAGAGGGGGATCCTGCATTTTGGGCAGCCCAGGGTCTCCATATTCAACGCCCAGACTTGCGCCTAAGAGGCTACTCAAATGGTGCCACGCGCATGGTCTGCAAAGACTGAGACGCCTATGATGATTTTTGTCCTCCTATTATGGGGGCGGTGGAAGGGAGGAAATAAAGTGGGTTGGAAAGGAAGGGGTGGGGGGGGGGGGGGGTTCTGCTGTGTTTGAGAGATAAGGCAATTGCCTTTAAATCCCAAGTACGGATACGATGGGCGAACGGGCCCTGAATATTTCAAGCTACCTGTTGTCTCAAAGGAGGTGGCACCAGAGTCCATGTATCTATAGTTACCTCCTCTTGTCTTGACTTTTGTCTTGTCACTGGTCCAATGCAGATTTGGACCAGAGAGTGAGGTTGATAACCAGCGCATTTTATTTCTCATTATAATCTAACTACAGCGAAAGTTACATCATCAATACGAAACCGACTGTTCATGTTGACATCATCGTTTGCGATGAGCAAAGAAATTTTCTTCCTTTTTAACTGGAGCAAAATCTGTATTCCCACCATTTTGGTAGTGCAAATTGGTACTATAGTGCGTTTCACAATTTTTGCCGCGGTTTAAAGTTGAATACCTCAGTGTCCATATGTACACAATATTTCAAATTTTGCGTATGACCTGCAGATCACCTTGTCCCAATGGGAAATATTTTTGTCTTGTCCACAAACAGTTGGCATACAATTTAATTTTCTTTGTTTAGGGTTTACAAAAAGCAGCCTTCCTAATGAAACTAGTCTTTTTAAATGATTACCACTTCATTTCAGTGTGCATTTTAAAAAATAACATTTTCTCCGTGTTTCCCGAAATCTTACTAGCTTCAACCCAAAACGATGTGACAGCCAACTGTAGTAGGCCTAGATCACTGATTTTAACAGCGATAATGGGACTTCCTGGCTGTCAATGTGTAGCCTCAAATTGTGTTAGAGGTGTAGCTTAACAAATTGTTTACTTTTGCGACTACAGTGAGTCTGAAAGTCCAGTTTTTTGCACTCCTTACAATTGTGTCGAAGATGTGTCAATTACTGTTGTAGAGATGCTAAGCGTTGTAAACTATATCGGAGTATCTCAACCCCTGAAAATAGGAATATTAACGATTTGGGTTTAAGTAAACGGTCATTTGATTGATTGCTACAAGACTATGGAAGTTCGTTCTCCATCAAGACAAATACTGAAGGACGAATAAAAATGGAAGTTAGTTTTGACAAGGATGTAGAGAGATTTGTAGAATTTTTGATTTGAAAGAAACAGTGACACTAAAGAAAGTGAAGTCTCGTCTGAGAACACACAATGACGTTGATGTATCGGAACTGAAGTCTCGTCTGAGAACACACAATGACATTGATGTATCGGAACTGAAGTCTCGTCTGAGAACACACTATGACATTGATGTTTCGGAACTGAAGTCTCGTCTGAGAACGCGCAATGACATTAATGTATCGGAACTGAAGTCTCGTCTGAGAACACACAATGATATTGATGTATCGGAACTGAAGTCTCGTCTGAGAACACACAATGACATTGATGTATCGGAACTGAAGTCTCGTCTGAGAACACACAATGACATTGATGTATCGGAACTGAAGTCTCGTCTGAGAACACACAATGACATTGATGTATCGGAACTGAAGTCTCGTCTGAGAACGCACAATGACATTGATGTATCGGAACTGAAGTCTCGTCTGAGAACACACAATGATATTGATGTATCGGAACTGAAGTCTCGTCTGAGAACACACAATGACATTGATGTATCGGAACTGAAGTCTCGTCTGAGAACACACAATGACATTGATGTATCGGAACTGAAGTCTCGTCTGAGAACACACAATGACATTGATGTATCGGAACTGAAGTCTCGTCTGAGAACACACAATGACATTGATGTATCGGAACTTAAGACTCGTCTGAGAACACACAATGACATTGATGTATCGGAACTAAAGTCTCGTCTGAGAACACACAATGACATTGATGTATCGGAACTGAAGTCTCGTCTGAGAACACACAATGACGTTGATGTATCGGAACTGAAGTCTCGTCTGAGAACACACAATGACATTGATGTATCGGAACAGAAGTCTCGTCTGAGAACACACAATGACATTGATGTATCGGAACTGAAGTCTCGTCTGAGAACACACAATGACGTTGATGTATCGGAACTGAAGTCTCGTCTGAGAACACACAAGGCCGTTGATGTATCGGAACTGAAGTCTCGTCTGAGAACACACAATGACATGTATGTATCGGAACTGAAGTCTCGTCTGAGAACACACAATGACGTTGATGTATCGGAACTGAAGTGTCGTCTGAGAACACACAATGCCGTTGATGTATCGGAACTGAAATCTCGTCTGAGAACACACAATAACATTGATGAATCGGAACTGAAGTCTCGTCTGAGAACACACAATGACGTTGATGTATCGGAACTGAAGTCTCGTCTGAGAACACACAATGACATTGATGTATCGGAACTGAAGTCTCGTCTGAGAACACACAATGACATTGATGTATCGGAACTGAAGTCTCGTCTGAGAACACACAATGACATTGATGTATCGGAACTGAAGTCTCGTCTGAGAACACACAATGACGTTGATGTATCGGAACTGATGTCTCGTCTGAGAACACAAAATGCCGTTCATGTATCGGAACTGAAGTCTCGTCTGAGAACACAATGACATTGATGTATCGAAACTGAAGTCTCGTCTGAGAACACACAATGACGTTGATGTATCGGAACTGAAGTCTCGTCTGAGAACACACAATGCCGTTGATGTATCGGAACTGAAGTCTCGTCTGAGAACACACAATGACATTGATGTATCGGAACTGAAGTCTCGTCTGAGAACACACAATGACGTTGAAGTATCGGAACTGAAGTCTCGTCTGAGAACACACAATGACATTGATGTATCGGAACTGAAGTCTCGTCTGAGAACACACAATGACATTGATGTATCGGAACTGAAGTCTCGTCTGAGAACACACAATGACGTTGATGTATCGGAACTGAAGTCTCGTCTGAGAACACACAATGACGTTGATGTATCGGAACTGAAGTCTCGCCTGAGAACACACAATGACATTGATGTATCGGAACTGAAGTCTCGTCTGAGAACACACAATGACATTGATGTATCGGAACTGAAGTCTCGTCTGAGAACACACAATGACGTTGATGTATCGGAACTGAAGTCTCGTCTGAGAACACACAATGACATTGATGTATCGGAACTGAAGTCTCGTCTGAGAAAACACAATGACATTGATGTATCGGAACTGAAGTCTCGTCTGAGAACAATAAATGACATTGATGTATCGGAACTGAAATCTCGTCTGAGAACACACAATGACATTGATGTATCGGAACTAAAGTCTCGTCTGAGAACACACAATGACGTTGATGTATCGGAACTGAAGTCTCGTCTGAGAACACACAATGCCGTTGATGTATCGGAACTGAAGTCTCGTCTGAGAAAACACAATGACATTGATGTATCGAAACTGAAGTCTCGTCTGAGAACACACAATGACGTTGATGTATCGGAACTGAAGTCTCGTCTGAGAACAAACAATGACGTTGATGTATCGGAACTGAAGTCTCGTCTGAGAACACACAATGACATTGATGTAACGGAACTGAAGTCTCGTCTGAGAACAATAAATGACATTGATGTATCGGAACTGAAATCTCGTCTGAGAACACACAATGACATTGATGTATCGGAACTGAAGTCTCGTCTGAGAACACACAATGATATTGATGTATCAGAACTGAAGTCTCGTCTGAGAACACACAATGACGTTGATGTATCGGAACTGAAGTCTCGTCTGAGAACACACTATGACATTGATGTATCGGAACTGAAGTCTCGTCTGAGAACACACAATGACGTTGATGTATCGGAACTGAAGTCCCGTCTGAGAACACACAATGACGTTGATGTATCGGAACTGAAGTCTCGTCTGAGAACACACAATGACATTGATGTATCGGAACTGAAGTCTCGTCTGAGAACACACAATGACGTTGATGTATCGGAACTGAAGTCTCGTCTGAGAACACACAATGCCGTTGATGTATTGGAACTGAAGTCTCGTCTGAAAACACACAATGACATTGATGTATCGGAACTAAAGTCTCGTCTGAGAACACACAATGACGTTGATGTATCGGAACTGAAGTCTCGTCTGAGAACACACAATGCCGTTGATGTATCGGAACTGAAGTCTCGTCTGAGAACACACAATGACGTTGATGTATCGGAACTGAAGTCTCGTCTGAGAACACACAATGACGTTGATGTATCGGAACTGAAGTCTCGTCTGAGAACAAACAATGAAATTGATGTATCGGAACTGAAGTCTCGTCTGAGAAAACACAATGACATTGATGTATCGGAACTGAAGTCTCGTCTGAGAACAATAAATGACATTGATGTATCGGAACTGAAATCTCGTCTGAGAACACACAATGACATTGATGTATCGGAACTGAAGTCTCGTCTGAGAACACACAATGATATTGATGTATCGGAACTGACGTCTCGTCTGAGAACACACATTGACATTGATGTATCGGAACTGAAGTCTCGTCTGAGAACACACTATGACATTGATGTTTCGGAACTGAAGTCTCGTCTGAGAACACACAATGACGTTGATGTATCGGAACTGAAGTCTCGTCTGGGAACACACAATGACGTTGATGTATCGGAACTGAAGTCTCGTCTGAGAACACACAATGACATTGATGTATCGGAACTGAAGTCTCGTCTGAGAACACACAATGACGTTGATGTATCGGATCTGAAGTCTCGTCTGAGAACACACAATGCCGTTGATGTATTGGAACTGAAGTCTCGTCTGAAAACACACAATGACATTGATGTATCGGAACTGAAGTCTCGTCTGAGAACACACAATGACGTTGATGTATCGGAACTGAAGTCTCGTCTGAGAACACACAATGACATAGATGTATCGGAACTGAAGTCTCGTCTGAGAACACACAATGACATTGATGTATCGGAACTGAAGTCTCGTCTGAGAACACACAATGACATTGATGTATCGGAACTGAAGTCTCGTCTGAGAACACACAATGACGTTGATGTATCGGAACTGAAGTCTCGTCTGAGAACACACAATGACGTTGATGTATCGGAACTGAAGTCTCGTCTGAGAACACACAATGACATTGATGTATCGGAACTGAAGTCTCGTCTGAGAACACACAATGACATTGATGTATTGGAACTGAAGTCTCGTCTGAGAACACACAATGACATTGATGTATCGGAACTGAAGTCTCGTCTGAGAACACACAATGACATTGATGTATCGGAACTGAAGTCTCGTCTGAGAACACACAATGACATTGATGTATCGGAACTGAAGTCTCGTCTGAGAACACACAATGACATTGATGTATCGGAACTTAAGACTCGTCTGAGAACACACAATGACATTGATGTATCGGAACTAAAGTCTCGTCTGAGAACACACAATGACATTGATGTATCGGAACTGAAGTCTCGTCTGAGAACACACAATGACGTTGATGTATCGGAACTGAAGTCTCGTCTGAGAACACACAATGACATTGATGTATCGGAACAGAAGTCTCGTCTGAGAACACACAATGACATTGATGTATCGGAACTGAAGTCTCGTCTGAGAACACACAATGACGTTGATGTATCGGAACTGAAGTCTCGTCTGAGAACACACAAGGCCGTTGATGTATCGGAACTGAAGTCTCGTCTGAGAACACACAATGACATGTATGTATCGGAACTGAAGTCTCGTCTGAGAACAATAAATGACATTGATGTATCGGAACTGAAATCTCGTCTGAGAACACACAATGACATTGATGTATCGGAACTGAAGTCTCGTCTGAGAACACACAATGATATTGATGTATCAGAACTGAAGTCTCGTCTGAGAACACACAATGACGTTGATGTATCGGAACTGAAGTCTCGTCTGAGAACACACTATGACATTGATGTATCGGAACTGAAGTCTCGTCTGAGAACACACAATGACGTTGATGTATCGGAACTGAAGTCCCGTCTGAGAACACACAATGACGTTGATGTATCGGAACTGAAGTCTCGTCTGAGAACACACAATGACATTGATGTATCGGAACTGAAGTCTCGTCTGAGAACACACAATGACGTTGATGTATCGGAACTGAAGTCTCGTCTGAGAACACACAATGCCGTTGATGTATTGGAACTGAAGTCTCGTCTGAAAACACACAATGACATTGATGTATCGGAACTAAAGTCTCGTCTGAGAACACACAATGACGTTGATGTATCGGAACTGAAGTCTCGTCTGAGAACACACAATGCCGTTGATGTATCGGAACTGAAGTCTCGTCTGAGAACACACAATGACGTTGATGTATCGGAACTGAAGTCTCGTCTGAGAACACACAATGACGTTGATGTATCGGAACTGAAGTCTCGTCTGAGAACAAACAATGAAATTGATGTATCGGAACTGAAGTCTCGTCTGAGAAAACACAATGACATTGATGTATCGGAACTGAAGTCTCGTCTGAGAACAATAAATGACATTGATGTATCGGAACTGAAATCTCGTCTGAGAACACACAATGACATTGATGTATCGGAACTGAAGTCTCGTCTGAGAACACACAATGATATTGATGTATCGGAACTGACGTCTCGTCTGAGAACACACATTGACATTGATGTATCGGAACTGAAGTCTCGTCTGAGAACACACTATGACATTGATGTTTCGGAACTGAAGTCTCGTCTGAGAACACACAATGACGTTGATGTATCGGAACTGAAGTCTCGTCTGGGAACACACAATGACGTTGATGTATCGGAACTGAAGTCTCGTCTGAGAACACACAATGACATTGATGTATCGGAACTGAAGTCTCGTCTGAGAACACACAATGACGTTGATGTATCGGATCTGAAGTCTCGTCTGAGAACACACAATGCCGTTGATGTATTGGAACTGAAGTCTCGTCTGAAAACACACAATGACATTGATGTATCGGAACTGAAGTCTCGTCTGAGAACACACAATGACGTTGATGTATCGGAACTGAAGTCTCGTCTGAGAACACACAATGACATAGATGTATCGGAACTGAAGTCTCGTCTGAGAACACACAATGACATTGATGTATCGGAACTGAAGTCTCGTCTGAGAACACACAATGACATTGATGTATCGGAACTGAAGTCTCGTCTGAGAACACACAATGACGTTGATGTATCGGAACTGAAGTCTCGTCTGAGAACACACAATGACGTTGATGTATCGGAACTGAAGTCTCGTCTGAGAACACACAATGACATTGATGTATCGGAACTGAAGTCTCGTCTGAGAACACACAATGACATTGATGTATTGGAACTGAAGTCTCGTCTGAGAACACACAATGACATTGATGTATCGGAACTGAAGTCTCGTCTGAGAACACACAATGACATTGATGTATCGGAACTGAAGTCTCGTCTGAGAACACACAATGACATTGATGTATCGGAACTGAAGTCTCGTCTGAGAACACACAATGACATTGATGTATCGGAACTTAAGACTCGTCTGAGAACACACAATGACATTGATGTATCGGAACTAAAGTCTCGTCTGAGAACACACAATGACATTGATGTATCGGAACTGAAGTCTCGTCTGAGAACACACAATGACGTTGATGTATCGGAACTGAAGTCTCGTCTGAGAACACACAATGACATTGATGTATCGGAACAGAAGTCTCGTCTGAGAACACACAATGACATTGATGTATCGGAACTGAAGTCTCGTCTGAGAACACACAATGACGTTGATGTATCGGAACTGAAGTCTCGTCTGAGAACACACAAGGCCGTTGATGTATCGGAACTGAAGTCTCGTCTGAGAACACACAATGACATGTATGTATCGGAACTGAAGTCTCGTCTGAGAACACACAATGACGTTGATGTATCGGAACTGAAGTGTCGTCTGAGAACACACAATGCCGTTGATGTATCGGAACTGAAATCTCGTCTGAGAACACACAATAACATTGATGAATCGGAACTGAAGTCTCGTCTGAGAACACACAATGACGTTGATGTATCGGAACTGAAGTCTCGTCTGAGAACACACAATGACATTGATGTATCGGAACTGAAGTCTCGTCTGAGAACACACAATGACATTGATGTATCGGAACTGAAGTCTCGTCTGAGAACACACAATGACATTGATGTATCGGAACTGAAGTCTCGTCTGAGAACACACAATGACGTTGATGTATCGGAACTGATGTCTCGTCTGAGAACACAAAATGCCGTTCATGTATCGGAACTGAAGTCTCGTCTGAGAACACAATGACATTGATGTATCGAAACTGAAGTCTCGTCTGAGAACACACAATGACGTTGATGTATCGGAACTGAAGTCTCGTCTGAGAACACACAATGCCGTTGATGTATCGGAACTGAAGTCTCGTCTGAGAACACACAATGACATTGATGTATCGGAACTGAAGTCTCGTCTGAGAACACACAATGACGTTGAAGTATCGGAACTGAAGTCTCGTCTGAGAACACACAATGACATTGATGTATCGGAACTGAAGTCTCGTCTGAGAACACACAATGACATTGATGTATCGGAACTGAAGTCTCGTCTGAGAACACACAATGACGTTGATGTATCGGAACTGAAGTCTCGTCTGAGAACACACAATGACGTTGATGTATCGGAACTGAAGTCTCGCCTGAGAACACACAATGACATTGATGTATCGGAACTGAAGTCTCGTCTGAGAACACACAATGACATTGATGTATCGGAACTGAAGTCTCGTCTGAGAACACACAATGACGTTGATGTATCGGAACTGAAGTCTCGTCTGAGAACACACAATGACATTGATGTATCGGAACTGAAGTCTCGTCTGAGAAAACACAATGACATTGATGTATCGGAACTGAAGTCTCGTCTGAGAACAATAAATGACATTGATGTATCGGAACTGAAATCTCGTCTGAGAACACACAATGACATTGATGTATCGGAACTAAAGTCTCGTCTGAGAACACACAATGACGTTGATGTATCGGAACTGAAGTCTCGTCTGAGAACACACAATGCCGTTGATGTATCGGAACTGAAGTCTCGTCTGAGAAAACACAATGACATTGATGTATCGAAACTGAAGTCTCGTCTGAGAACACACAATGACGTTGATGTATCGGAACTGAAGTCTCGTCTGAGAACAAACAATGACGTTGATGTATCGGAACTGAAGTCTCGTCTGAGAACACACAATGACATTGATGTAACGGAACTGAAGTCTCGTCTGAGAACAATAAATGACATTGATGTATCGGAACTGAAATCTCGTCTGAGAACACACAATGACATTGATGTATCGGAACTGAAGTCTCGTCTGAGAACACACAATGATATTGATGTATCAGAACTGAAGTCTCGTCTGAGAACACACAATGACGTTGATGTATCGGAACTGAAGTCTCGTCTGAGAACACACTATGACATTGATGTATCGGAACTGAAGTCTCGTCTGAGAACACACAATGACGTTGATGTATCGGAACTGAAGTCCCGTCTGAGAACACACAATGACGTTGATGTATCGGAACTGAAGTCTCGTCTGAGAACACACAATGACATTGATGTATCGGAACTGAAGTCTCGTCTGAGAACACACAATGACGTTGATGTATCGGAACTGAAGTCTCGTCTGAGAACACACAATGCCGTTGATGTATTGGAACTGAAGTCTCGTCTGAAAACACACAATGACATTGATGTATCGGAACTAAAGTCTCGTCTGAGAACACACAATGACGTTGATGTATCGGAACTGAAGTCTCGTCTGAGAACACACAATGCCGTTGATGTATCGGAACTGAAGTCTCGTCTGAGAACACACAATGACGTTGATGTATCGGAACTGAAGTCTCGTCTGAGAACACACAATGACGTTGATGTATCGGAACTGAAGTCTCGTCTGAGAACAAACAATGAAATTGATGTATCGGAACTGAAGTCTCGTCTGAGAAAACACAATGACATTGATGTATCGGAACTGAAGTCTCGTCTGAGAACAATAAATGACATTGATGTATCGGAACTGAAATCTCGTCTGAGAACACACAATGACATTGATGTATCGGAACTGAAGTCTCGTCTGAGAACACACAATGATATTGATGTATCGGAACTGACGTCTCGTCTGAGAACACACATTGACATTGATGTATCGGAACTGAAGTCTCGTCTGAGAACACACTATGACATTGATGTTTCGGAACTGAAGTCTCGTCTGAGAACACACAATGACGTTGATGTATCGGAACTGAAGTCTCGTCTGGGAACACACAATGACGTTGATGTATCGGAACTGAAGTCTCGTCTGAGAACACACAATGACATTGATGTATCGGAACTGAAGTCTCGTCTGAGAACACACAATGACGTTGATGTATCGGATCTGAAGTCTCGTCTGAGAACACACAATGCCGTTGATGTATTGGAACTGAAGTCTCGTCTGAAAACACACAATGACATTGATGTATCGGAACTGAAGTCTCGTCTGAGAACACACAATGACGTTGATGTATCGGAACTGAAGTCTCGTCTGAGAACACACAATGACATAGATGTATCGGAACTGAAGTCTCGTCTGAGAACACACAATGACATTGATGTATCGGAACTGAAGTCTCGTCTGAGAACACACAATGACATTGATGTATCGGAACTGAAGTCTCGTCTGAGAACACACAATGACGTTGATGTATCGGAACTGAAGTCTCGTCTGAGAACACACAATGACGTTGATGTATCGGAACTGAAGTCTCGTCTGAGAACACACAATGACATTGATGTATCGGAACTGAAGTCTCGTCTGAGAACACACAATGACATTGATGTATTGGAACTGAAGTCTCGTCTGAGAACACACAATGACATTGATGTATCGGAACTGAAGTCTCGTCTGAGAACACACAATGACATTGATGTATCGGAACTGAAGTCTCGTCTGAGAACACACAATGACGTTGATGTATCGGAACTGAAGTCTCGTCTGAGAACACACAATGACGTTGATGTATCGGAACTGAAGTCTCGTCTGAGAACACACAATGACGTTGATGTATCGGAACTGAAGTCTCGTCTGAGAACACACAATGACATTGATGTATCGGAACTGAAGTCTCGTCTGAGAACACACAATGACGTTGATGTATCGGAACTGAAGTCTCGTCTGAGAACACACAATGACATTGATGTATCGGAACTGAAGTCTCGTCTGAGAACACACAATGACATTGATGTATCGGAATTGAAGTCTCGTCTGAGAACATACAATGACGTTGATGTATCGGAACTGAAGTCTCGTCTGAGAACGCAGAATGCCGTTGATGTATCGGAACTGAAGTCTCGTCTGAGAACACACAATGACGTTGATGTATCGGAACTGAAGTCTCGTCTGAGAACACACAATGACGTTGATGTATCGGAACTGAAGTCTCGTCTGAGAACACACAATGACGTTGATGTATCGGAAGTGAAGTCTCGTCTGAGAACACACAATGACGTTGATGTATCGGAACTGAAGTCTCGTCTGAGAACACACAATGACGTTGATGTATCGGAACTGAAGTCTCGTCTGAGAACACACAATGACATTGATGTATCGGAACTGAAGTCTCGTCTGAGAACACACAATGACATTGATGTATCGGAACTGAAGTCTCGTCTGAGAACACACAATGACATTGATGTATCGGAACTGAAGTCTCGTCTGAGAACACACAATGACGTTGATGTATCGGAACTGAAGTCTCGTCTGAGAACACACAATGACATTGATGTATCGGAACTGAAGTCTCGTCTGAGAACACACAATGACATTGATGTATCGGAACTGAAGTCTCGTCTGAGAACACACAATGACGTTGATTTATGGGAACTGAATTCTCGTCTGAGAACACACAATGCCGTTGATGTATCGGAACTGAAGTCTCGTCTGAGAACACACAATGACATTGATGTATCGGAACTGAAGTCTCGTCTGAGAACACACAATAACGTTGATGTATCGGAACTGAAGTCTCGTCTGAGAACACACAATGACGTTGATGTATCGGAACTGAAGTCTCGTCTGAGAACACACAATGGCGTTGATGTATCGGAACTGAAGTCTCGTCTGAGAACACACAATGACGTTGATGTATCGGAACTGAAGTCTCGTCTGAGAACACACAATGACATTGATGTATCGTAACTGAAGTCTCGTCTGAGAACACACAATGACGTTGATGTATCGGAACTGAAGTCTCGTCTGAGAACACACAATGCCGTTGATGTATCGGAACTGAAGTCTCGTCTGAGAACACACAATGACATTGATGTATCGGAACTGAAGTCTCGTCTGAGAACACACAATGACGTTGATGTATCGGAACTGAAGTCTCGTCTGAGAACAAACAATGACATTGATGTATCGGAACTGAAGTCTCGTCTGAGAAAACACAATGACATTGATGTATCGGTACTGAAGTCTCGTCTGAGAACACATAATGACGTTGATCTACCGAGATCTGGGTTTTGGAGAACTGTAAGGGGAGTGAGTTTTATCCTGAGAAAGTTGCTAGCGCGAGAAACGTCATCTGAGAGAAGCCGCATCTAGCGTCCATAAGAAGCAAGTAATTACGTGAAGTATGCGAAATACGTAAACAATGTTATCATATTGTGTTTGAAACTTGGATAAATGCTCACCACACAAGTGAAAAGGAACGACAGTCATTAGATGGAACGAATAATAGATTAGGACCAAGTAGCAAAGGACAGCGCTTAATAATAGCACATGCAGGTAGTAGACATAATGCGCTGGTAAGAAATGCAGAACATCTATTTCCTTCAAATTATACGGACAATCGGGACTGTCATACCGAGATGAATGGTAACATATTTAGAGAGCGGATTTAAAAAAAATGTTCATTCGTCCTTAGATAGACCCTCTTGTATGATAATGGTCAATGCATCATACTACAACCAAATGACTCAAGAAGACACAATCCCGACATCATCCAGTACAAAAGATGCAATAGAGATGTGGCTCACAAAAGAACACATACCATTTAACGAAACGTATCTAAAACCTGAATTGCTTTTCTTGTCAAACAGGCACTAAAGGAAAAGATATTTAACATAGACAAGTTGATCCAAAAGCATGGTCCTATGTGTTTGATACTGTCACCTTACCATTCATACTTAAATCCAATTGAACTCGTGTGGGCGAAAGTTAGAGGACATGTAGTAGCTGAAAATAAAACTATGAAACTATGCGATATGAAAGAGCTAACATATGCCGCCTTCTCAATTATAGAAATAGAATGTTAGGCTAAATCTGAGGACCATTCCTTAAAGAGGAAGAGGGCTGTTGGAAAAAAGATGTACCGTCGTTGTTTTCCTGAAAGCAGTCGTCAATTTGTTGGAATCATCTGATTCTGGTTAAGTGAGAAATTAACTTCCATGTTTTTTTTCCGAGAAATATCAGTTTCCATCACCTTGTTTCATTGATTACACCAAGGCCTTCGATACAGTAAAACATCAACATATGTGGAAAATCATGAAGGAAATGGGGTTTCCTTTGCATATAGTCCATCTCATTGAAACATTATACCAAGATCAACAAGCTGCTGTCCGAGTATCTGGGCAAACATCAGATTGTTTTGCAGTACAAAACGGAGTCCGACAGGGATGTATCCTCTCACCTTATCTGTACAACATATATGCAGAATGTATAATGAGAAATGTTCGAGACTCTAAGACGAAAAATTGAAAGTTTCGACCCATTTACGATTGGGGGGTACGAGATTCCAGAGTTACGATACGCAGATGACACAGTGATACTATCAAGAAGTGCAGAAGGGCTAGAGCAGCTACTTTCGGCGGTTAATAGACATAGTAAAGATCAAAACCTGTTCAGAAACATAAATAAAACAAAGATAATGACCACCGACAAAACACAATGTCAGCATAAATTTACAGTGGATGGTGAGGAAATAGATCAGGTCACACATTTTGAATATCTGGGCTCCAGAATCGACAAAAATGGCGATTGCATGAAAGAAATCAGAAGAAGACTAGCTATGGCAGGGACTGAACAGCCTGAAGAAATGTTGGCAGAGTACCAATAAAAGGATACAAGTAAAAGTCTTCAGAGCCTGTGTTTTTCCTGTGGCATCTTATGGCCGTGAATCATGGACGACTACCAAAACTTATAGACAAAGAATCGAATCCTTCGAGTCGAAATGTTACAGAAAGATCGTCAAAATACCGTGGACTGAGAAAAAAACAAATGTAGACATTCAACAAGAGTTGAGCATAGAGGAGAACCGGTTTATCAATTCCATTTTGGCTAGAAAATAAGAAATATAAGACCATGGGAAAAAATTCACGTTTATCTGTGCAAGAGTCCTTTACATGGGGGACAAAATAGTGAACTTACTCAATGTAGGCATCAAACAACAACAATAAATGGCATATCGGACACACTGATATATACCCGCCCGGTGAAACAGACAGAGGTTAGAATATATTGTTTGAGCCCGTTTGCTCAGCGAAAGGAGCGTAGTGACATCATGGCATTCCCTGGAAAACGAGGCGTGTTCAAATGAAACCGGACCAAACTGAACCAAGTGAACATACGTACGCTGGTCATGATGCCGGAACTTCTTGTATTAACAGCCCATACCAACCGTCAAGTTTGTAAAATATAATTATCCTTCGCCTCATGGATTCTTCAACAGGCCGTTGAAAAAATGGCGGGTGTGATACAGAATTTGACCAGAGTTGATCAGCGAACGGTGATTCGGTTTCTAACAGCTGAAGGATGTCGACCAGTTGACATTCATCGCAGAATGCAGACAGTGTATGGTGACAATAGTGTGTCAAAGACAACAGTGAATAACTGTGCAATGTTGTTTAAAGAATGACGTGAGTTAATGCAACAATATGCGCCTGACCTGGTCTCGGAAGATCTTTCGTCAAATTACACCATTCTTTAAACATCGTTGTCTAGTTTATCACTGTTGTCTTCGACATACTTTTGTCACCATACACTGCCTGCATTCTGAAATAAATGTCAACTGGTCGACATCCTTCAGCAGTTAGAAACCGAATCACCGCTCGCTGATCAACTCTGAGCGGATTACGTTTTACACCCGCCATGTTTTCAACGGTCTGCTGAGGAAACTGAGTCGGTAGATAATGAAATTTGGCAAACTTGACAGTTGATATATGCTGTTTACACCAGAAGGGACGTCATCATACACATAGTATGTATGTTCACTTGTTTCAGTTAGGTCCAGTTTCATTTGAACACGCCTCGTAGATTAGAATATTATTTTACTGCTGAATACACCATGCACATCTACACAGGTTTTCGTCTGTTGAACAATTACATGTTCAATAACAAAAGGATTTTGAACGATTTATCATCTAATTATGCAGATTCGGGCCAGTCGATTTTTTCGGAAGGGAAAAATATCACAAAGAAAATCAGCAGCATGGTGGGGCAGACTTCCAATAGGCAATAAGAGTCCAGGACTTCACACCTTGATGGCACCCACCCAATGCTACTGTTTCTCCCCCTCTTCTGTTCTCTGGAATTAAAGTACAGAGGGAAAAGATACGAGCTACTGACAAAACACCAAGAATACTTAAACTACAGAAGAATGTGGAGAGAGTTCTGAAAAAGTGCCACTATTAAATGGACTACTTCAAGATTAAATAGACGTGGCATGGATTCAGGAGACTCAATTCAATAGCAACCGCAGATTTTCAGTCCGAGGATATTAGACCATGAGACTCGACCTGGAAGAACACAGAAAAAGGTGTGCTGACTCTTACATTAAATGCAATAGTAATGGGTGAGGTATCAGTGCATATCCCCAACTAATAGAAGTTTATATACAAAATCAAAACAAATATTTGTAAATATAACCTGCATAGTCCATCAACAAAAGATCTAAAACTTTCTAGTATGGAAGTAAAAAGGTAAAAGAAATCCTTTAGCAGATTAAACCTCTGGTCAGGAATGAAGTGTTTGAAATTTCAGTAAACTAATCGTCAGCATGTCAGGTTGGGTGCTAGTTCCCTTCCTGGCAGCCTTTTCCTTACCTAACCATAAGTAAAGAGGTGCAACTCAAAAGTAGCAAAAGACTTTAAAAGCTATTCAGAAAGGTGGTGATATCTGGACATATAGAGGAAGAGATAAAGTGGTGGACCAGGAAATAGACATGAATGTCAAACTAATAAATAGACTGGATGAGGAACCATGTTTTTACAGAGTGTCACATGATCTCCAGTTCAGATCTGGCATCTCCAATCTAGATCTAGCTATCTCCACTGAAGATTTCCTCTTAACTTGTTACAAAAGTTTACAATAAATGTAGAATAAGTTCCCAACGCATACAAGCCACTGCATCGTTGGAACTACAAATGAACTGACTGGGATATAATTGCCATTCTTACAATATTTGCAAGACCACCAAAGTACAAAAACATAGGTATGGGATCCATTATTGCAAAATTTGCTGATGACACAAAACTATGCAGTAGTGTCTCATCTAACGCAGAAGTGGATATATTGAGGTCGGATTTAGATAAAATTCGAGAATGGTCTGTAATCTAGCAAATGGAGTTTAATGTAGATAAATGTACAGTCATGCACATGGATAGATCCAATATGGAACATAATTACAGAATAGGAGAGAACAATATTAGAAAGATAGATAAGTAAAGGGACTTGGGCGTTATAATAGATCATACATGTAAGGTGAGGGAGCAAGTTCAGGTAGCAGTAAAAAAGGCAAATGCAATGTTAGAGATGATAAAAAGAAATATTAAACATATGAGCAAGGAAGTGATAGTCAAACTGTATAAAGCATTAGTTGGACCTAGATTGGAGTACTGTGTACAGGTGTGAAGTCCTTATCAGAGAGGGGATATAAACATGCTGGAAAGAATACAAAAAAGAGCGACAAAGCTGATAGAGGGATTCCAGAATTACAGTTATGAGGAAAGATTTTTAAAAACCGGCTTACAGTGTCTAGAAAAGAGAAGAATTTGTGGTGACTTTATACAGGTGTATAAGATGATCAGAGGAATAGGTAAGTTAGACTATAACAAGTTTTTTTTTTTTTTTAAATACAACCACCAACAAGAACTAGTGGCACAGCTACAAGTTAACTAAGGAGAGGTCCAGATTAGATATTAGGAAGTATTTTGTTAGCCAGAGAGTTGTGAATGCTTGGAATGCATTGCCAGGGGAGGTAGTGGAGGCTGGGACGGTTAATGCATTAAAGAATAAATTGGATGCGTACAGCTTCTAGAGCAAGGTGATGTAAATGGAACTGGTTGTATACAGACTCTGCAGAGTCTTCTAAACCAGTATAAAGACGTTAAGTTAAGTTAAGTTAATATACTCTTCGAGCACGATCGCTCAGCGAATAGATCGGAGTGACATCATGACCTTCCCGAACTTACAATGGAATGGCAGGGACAGTAGCCTGAGAAATACCTTCAGGTTTGATGGGGGGGGGGGGTAAATGATGTTTAAAGAAGGAATTGCAACAGCGGAAAAAGTCTGTTTTCCCAGCCCTAGGGTCTAAGTAGCAGCTTGCCATGACGAAGGTGCCGGGTTCGCTTCTTGGTAGCATCACGCTCGAGTGAGTCTACCCTGCTGTACATGGGTACTGTTAAGAAATGCGAGGAAGTAAGGCCACCTTTACCATTGAATTTGTTCGTTCACCAGCGAAGACTGACTATGGCCATACATGAATGTATCCGTGTAGACTTCCAGTGTGTAGGAACAGGCAATGTCTATGTCCCTAGAATAGATTTATGCATGAGTGAACACATCAGGCTGTCGGAATGTATGTGTATGCTACCTGCTGTACTGCATGCAGTGATTTAATCACACGTCCGTCATTAAGTAATAACATGTATGCTCTTTCATGTGTGTCTGTGTGTGTGTATGTGTGTGGGTGTGTGTGTTGTGTATGTGTGTTATTTATATGTAATGTTAAAGTTACTTATGGTTCATGAGTGTGTTTGTGTTTGTATGTGTGTTTGTGTGCGCGAACGCCTCGAAGCGGACAGTCAGAACATTCTTGTCTCATCTTTACTCTGATATATTATGCTACTTTCTTGTTTACGTTGCCAGATTATCTGATGCGATCGAGGGACTTTTCTTCTTTCTTTTATGTACTATTTTAGTACGGGTAATGTATATAAACGTTATATGTATATATCACACCATCATCATGTAGCATGTCATTTGCAGAACGTCGCACTCATGATAGCCTGCCTATCTTTCGCCAGTCTTCCGGCCTGCTTTAAGGTAGGTCAAACCCAGCGTCTCCTTGATGTCCTGGGTCCATCGTCTTCTCAGGCGGCCCCTGCCTCCCTTCCCAGTGACCATGTTTTCCATTACCACTCTCTCCAGTCCGTTGTGTCGTTATCCAAAAAAATGTATGTTTTCTGGTCATTGCGTCATTTATGAGCCAATGCTCCTCTACATTCAGGTCTTTCCTGACGGATTTGTTTCTTTCTTTCTTTATCCACGGGATTTGCCGGACTCTTCTGTAGAACTGTGGTTCAAAAGCACTGATCTTCGATCTTAGTGCTTTTGTAATCGTCCATGTTTCACATCCATAGGTTACCACGGGAAAAATGCATGTTCATTGGATCTTTAGTTTTAGTTTTTTGTTTGTTTTATGCCATAGGTTTTGCATACTCCGTATCTTCTGCATTGCCATAGTCAGTCGTCTTCTTAGTTCTTGTGTACAGTCTCCATTGTTGTTCAGTATTGATCCCAGATATTCAAAATGTGAAACAGTTTTACTCTCTTCTCTTTAGGTTAGAATTTTGTCTTATCAGTTGTCATTATCTTTGTTTTCTTTGTGTTCAGGTAGAGATTCTGGGCTTCACTATGTTTGTGGACTGATGTAATTATTTGTTCTAGACCATTGGCGCTGTTCGAGAGCAAAACTTTGTCGTCAGCATATCGTATTTCCGATATCTCCTTTTCTCCTAATGTGAAAGGATCGAAGTCAGTGGAAATTGGATTCGCCTCTACATTCCTGATAATGTTTTCTGCATATATGTTGAACAGGTATGGTGAAAGAATGCAACCCTGTCTGAGCCCCATGTGTATCTTAAACCAATCTGAGGTTTCCCGTGTATTCTGACGGCTGCTTGCTGCCCCCTGTAGAGGGTTTCTATTAGTTGAACCAGATGTGTTGGGAAGCCCATATCTTTCATAATGTTCCACATTTGCTGATGTTTTACGCAGTCAAAGGCCTTGGTATAGTCTATGAAACAGACATACAGGCCCGCATCGATTTTTCTGCTCTTCTCGATAACGTTTCTCATGTTGAAGATATGTTCTCTCGTGCCTCTTCCTGGCCTGAACCCTGCTTGCATTTCGTTTATTTCATAGTCCAACTTTCTTTCTATTCTTTTCATGATGATACGCAATAAGATCTTGCTATGATATATGATATATGATATATCTTCTTCTTCTTCATCGTACGCTGTTTACAGCGATATTTACGTTGCACTGATGTAATTTGTTAGCCAATGGCTCAGTGCATCCGATTTCAACAGGCGTTTCTATAGGGTTGCCCTCCTTAGCCTTTTGCTGTCCCCAGCCTAACTGCAAGGCAGCAGTTGTTTTTGGTCAGAGTTGTCTCTCTTGGGAAGTTGTCTTGCAGGACTATCGAGTCTTCCCTACTCGTGTCTATAGCGTTTGGCAATGATATGATGGACTATGTACTAGTTTGTACTATCCCGGAAGAGAGGCAGTCCAGTGTGACTTTTTCCCAGGATCGTCACGTCCTGCCAGAAACGTAGCATATGCATATGAGTGAGGTATCTTTTTGCTCGCTCTATTTTCTCGGCTCATCTGCAGTGATGGTACGCCTAGCATTCCCCGCCACCCGGGAGCTTGCCACCATAGGACAGGAGGTGCAGTGTCCGCTGGACTGCATCTCTTCTGCGTCCATTGGAATGACTGATAGCAGACAGATGCAAAGAGCGAGGAAGGAGTGCATTTTACCAGGTGCATTCCTGCGGCTCGATCGGGCCGGGACACAAGCCCCAGCCATGTCGTAGCCTCCCATCTCAGCGGTGCTGAGATTTTGGGCGGGATTCTGGCTTAGAAGCGTTCGGCCGTAATCCCTCAGATGGTAGCTTATCAGCCAAACAAGTGGACCAAATGTCAGTGACCTGTGATTCCTCTCGAAATAGTGCATTTGACCAGGTGACAAGCCTAGTCTTGCACGGAGATGTTGTCCGCCTAGGGAGCGGACATGGTCAAGGGTTGAGTCTCAGCAGTTCGCAGTGAGGTAGCTGATCTACTGCTTAGGGCACCCCGACCGAGAACTAAGTCTTCTACAAATGGTTTCATACCTCATCGCCGTATGGGGTGAATATCGAGCAGCTTCCCGCCCGCTTTGATCGGCGGATGGCAGAGACCTCATTCTGCGGCTCGACCGGGCGGGGCTAGAGCGGGAGCCCCAGGTCCCCAACATGTCGAAGCCTTCCTTTGCAATCGTGCTGAGCGTTTGGGCGGAATTTTGTCTTAGAGGCGTTCGGCCGTAATCCCTCACCTTGTAGCCTCGCGCCGTTGGCTTATCAGCCTAGTACGTGAACCAAATGTCTGCGGCTCCTCTCGAGTTGAGCAGGATTAACGTAGCAACGCCCTGTCATTAGTAGGGTAAAACTGATCTGTCTTCCGAGGGTCTATTTCCAGCACCCGTTCAATATTAGACCGGACGTATCAATAGAGGGCTTTTTAGTTTGTCAATGGCCAAGTTTCTGGAACCTGCGATTTCTGCAGGGTTAAGACCAGATTACCATAGCAGACGCTCTTTCATTAGGGGGTTACGAGACTGACCTGTCTTCCGTGGGTCTAATACCAGCACATGTTCACTATTAGACCCCACGAAGGTGCTCTCGATTTGACAGTCATTCTACAGTATTGGCGTGTTAAGTCAATTTAAGCCGCAGGCTCCACTCCTGGTAGTGCTCTTCCCTCAATTCCTTTATCAAACACTGAATGCAGACCAACCGAGCCACAGAACGCATTACCCCAGATTTCTGAGGGTCTAAATCCAGCACCTGTTCTATAGTAGACCCAAGGAAGTGGTCTCGGCATGTCAGTCATTTCAGTGTTGGCCGTGTTGAGTCAAATTAAGCCGCAGGCTCCACTCCTGGTGGTGCCCTTCCGTCAATTCCTTTAAGTTCCAGCTTTGCAACCATACTTCCCCCGGAACCCAAACACTTTGGTTTCCCGGAAGCTGCCCGCAGAGTCATCGAGGCAACTCCTGCGGATCGCTAGTCGACATCGTTAATGGTCAGAACTACGACGGTATCTGATCGTCTTCGCGCCTCTGACTTTCGTTCTTGATTAATGAAAAAATTCTTGACAAATGCTTTCGCAGTAGCTCGTCTTACGGCGATCCAAGAATTTCACCTCTAACGCCGCAATACGAATGCCCCCGTTTGTCTATGTTAATCATTACCTCCAGTTCCGAAAACCAACAAAATAGAACCGAGGTCCTATTCCATTATTCCATGCACCATTATTCAGGCAGCCGAGGCCTGCTTTAAACACTCTAATTTTTTCAAAGTAAACGCGCTAGCAGCCCAGGATGCTCAGCGAAGAGCACCCGTGGGAGAGAGCCGGCAGACGGTAGGGCAGGAGATAACGGGCAGTGAACCGGCGCGAGCCGGACCGCCCGCCTGCGCCTGAGATCCAACTACGAGCTTTTTCCCTGCACAACTTTAATATACGCTATTGGAGCTGGAATTACCGCGGCTGCTGGCACCAGACTTGCCCTCCAATGATAGTTTGTCCATCACAAGTGATGAAGACCACTCTCTTTGTTCAGCCGTGTGGACAGTCGTATCTCTTGCTGTGTCCGCTGAAATGGGTGACTTGCGCGGAGATTTGGATTAAAGTGAGGAAGAAACTGCGCCTTTTGTCAACCTCACTCACAGAGCCTAAGCTACTTTTTGCCAGTGACAAGACATTCATCGAGACGACTGGAGATAGCATAGGATGCAGAATTTTGCCTCAGGGTTACCACCGAAGCCTTTCCGTAAACATGTAACCCGCAGGGTAGAAAGGTGGGAAGGCATCTAACGCAGTTTGTCGTGCCTTTTCGATAACCACAAGAGGTCGTATGGACAACACTCAGCGTTTGAGTGAGTCTGGCATCTCTCCCCAGCTGTATTCAGTTCATCATAGTAGCATCTAAAATTCCCACACGCCAAATTCGTGAAGGTGAACCGGCAGAACTAACCCGTGAGATACGACACAGGCATAACTAGTTTAAGCGTAGCGCCATTCAGCCGGCGTCTAGACCAGGATAAACGGATAGAAGAAATCACAAAACAAAGAACGAAATAACAAGTCCAGACGAAAAACAACTCCACGTAGCCGTGAACACAAGTGTAAGTCGTCGACTAGTGTGAATTCCAGGCAAATCCGTGGTCTGGCGGCATCCATAATGATCCAAAACAGTAGAGAAATGTAGTCTCGCAGCCAGTTACGGCGCCATCTTAGCCAGATTTTTCTGCCCTCCAATAGATCCTCGTTAAAGGGTTTAAAGTGTACTCATTACAATTACGGGGCCTTGAAAGAGTCCCGTATTGTTATTTTTCGTCACTACCGCCCCGTGCCGGGAGTAGGTAAATTGCGCGCCTGCTGCCTTATTTGGATTTGGTAGCCGTTTCTCATGCTTCCTCTCCGTAATCGAACCCTGATTCCCCGTTACCTGTTACAAACATGGTAGGCATGTCACGTACCATCGACATTTGATAAGGCAGACATTTGAAAGATGCTTCGCCGGAACATGAGGCCATGCGATCAGCACAAAGTTATCCAGAGTCACCAGTGGGGACGCCGCAACCCCGCGAGGGGAAACGACTATTGGTTTTGAACTAATAGAAGCGCTCTTTCCGCGAGGGTCGGAGCTTGGTAAGCATGTATTAGCTCTAGAATTGCCACAATTATCCAAGTAGGATCGTTTCATCTAAGGAACCTCGACTGATTTAATGAGCCATTCGCGGTTTCACCGTGAGACAGTGTGAACTTAGACATGCATGGCCAAAAACGATGCCTATTACCAGTTGAACCGAAGAGAGCAGGTCGTTGTCTTCAGACTTCGCACTGGCCACAACAGACTGAGGTACCACCTATTCAACAAATTGAAGATAGGGTGTACCGACGAATGCCCGTGCGGTACTGGTAAAATGACCACTGAACATCTGCTGCAGAACTGCCCGACATACGAGGATCAGAGAGAGCAGATGTGGCCATTGCCAGTGGAACTGCAAGACAAGCTCTATGGTAGTGGCGAGAGTCTCAGGATGACCGCCGCTTTTTTTCGAAAAAATAATGGTTACTGTCTGACTGTGTACGCAGAAGAAGAAGAAGAAGACATGCATGGCTTAATCTTTGAGACAAGCATATGACTACTGGCACGATCAACCAGATATCTGGCGGAGACGTACGTACAGCACACACCGGTCGGCGGAGGACGGGTGTGTAAAAAGCCTCACTGGGACGGCCGCAGGGACCGACTGACGAACGGACGGACGGTTGTTCCCCTCGTCCCTCACTCCGTCGACCTAGGACCGCCTGACAGGGGCCCCTACATGCACCAGACGACCGACCGACCGGGCTCGCTCGAGAAGGGATGGCAGCGCTCTGTGCAAAACGGATCCCAACGACCCCGGCGATGAATTTCACTGGGACTAGAGACAATTTGGCCTGCCGGCCTGCCCTTCTCCCGAGGGTTGGTCCCCGGGAGAACACAGGGCCTTCAGGCACGATTCCTGCTTTCCATTTGCCGGTCACAAGCTCTTTGCGAGAGTCTGACCACAAGCGAGACGAACTGTCGAGCTCTGCTATAAGCCTTAGATAAATCACAACCTACTGACAACGTTTCTCGATACGGACCAGAGCAGCGCACCTCGGCGGAGGAGACGCCAAAAAAACCGCTTCCCGATACCTCTACGGGGAAAGGCGAGCAAGCGTTTTCGGCAAGCCCGCTATCGCTCCGCCTGGCGGGACTGAGATCGCTTTACGAACACTGGCTGAGATTGAATCGCGGCGGCGAGACAACTACCCCAGATCAATGATCATTCGATAGTACCTCTGTAATTCAGTGATTCTAGAATGCAAACTGGTTATCTTTTAGCACCTCATCCATCTTGCAGTTGTTTTTATTTTTAATTTTGTTTTTGCGTTCGCCTTATTTCTCTATTCCCCAAGACGCTGTGCGTTGCACAACGGTTATTTTTGCGCCTGTCGGCCCAGTGCATTCGACTTCGGCATTCATTTTATGTAAGGGTCTGCTTCCTTCTGCATTTTCTAAGGGGTTTGCTTCCCCGGGGTAATGGCAAGTTCTGTGATGGGAATCGAACCCAACACGTTCGAGTTGTGAGCCGTGTCACTTAACCGCTATACCCCTCCATCTCATATCTTGCTATTGAGTATGTCCTTAATTATCGATAATAGAATTTTAGATGCATGTGGCTTTAATCTTATCGTTCGGAATTAGCCGCATTCCATTCTCAAAACAGATCCAAATGGATACACGCCTATCAGCCTACTGAGCTGTGTCGGCAAACTGATGGAACGAATGATAAACACCAGACTGATGTGACAACTGGAAGAAAAACGAATACTAATTCCACAGCAAGCAGGCTTTAGACAGCACAGATCCACTGAGGACCAGGTCACCCTCATAGCCCAGGAAATAGAAGATGCATACCAGGCACAGAAACACACAGTAGCGGTTTGGGTGGACCTGGAAAAGGCATTTGACAAAGTCTGGAAAGACGGACTTAGAGTCAAGCTAAGGAGAAGTGAAGTTTGTGGGAGAATGTACAAGTAGATCAACCACTACCTGAAAAAAAGAACGGCCAGAGTCCAAGTACAAGGGCAGATGAGCAAAAAGGTGACACTCGAGCAGGGAGTACCCCAAGGGGGAGTACTGTCACCCACACTCTTCCTGGTGTATATAAACGACATTACAGAGAATATACCAAGAAGAGTCCATAGCTCAATGTTTGCAGACGATCTGGCTATGTGGACCTCTGAAAAGAATCTCACCATAGCAAGAAATCGGATGCAGCAGGCCCTAACATCGCTGGAAGAGTCGGCGAACTCATTGCTGGTCAAAATAAACTAGGAGAAAACCACATGTACAATATTCTCGTATTCAATCAAACCCTAAAACACCAAATTAAGTCTAAATGGCAAATTTCTGCAGCCAAACGACAACCCAAACTATCTGGGAGTCACATTTGATCGGCGCATGACATGGAAAAGTCAGATCGAGAGAAACCGAATGAGAGCCAGAGAAAGAATAGCAATCATGAGGAAACGTGCTGGCACAAGCTGGGGAGCAGACGAAAGTATACTAAAGAAACTGTACACTGGAAGAGTGAGACCAGTTCTCGAGTATGGCATTGCGGCATGGACAACAGCAGCAAAGGCGAACTTCGATAAAGTTAGCAAACTTCAAAACCAAGCCATGAGAGTTATAACAGGAGGCATGAAGTCAACGCCAATTGTAGAACTTGAAAAGATTACAAAACTGCAATCCATGACCGATAGAAGAGACTGCAGAGCCCAGCTGCAGTCAGAGAAACTCCGAAGACTGAGTGACCATCCGATGCACCAGAGACTAAACAATTTGGGAAATGGTAAACTAAAGCGGAGAAACTTTGCAGAAATAGCCAAAGCAAACATGCACAAAGATCCCATAAACGCACTAACAACACCAAAGCCCATCACTACTGTACGAAAACCTACATGGAGGCAGGATATATTTACAGAGGTGGTAGAAAATATACCAGTTATTGGAAACAAAAACTGCCAGACTGAAAAAGAAAGGAGAGATACTACCCTAAGCTTTATATCGAAAAACTACCCAAGCATGAACTGGACCCATGCATACACCGACGGTTCTGTAACAAACACTACACAGAACGGAGGGGCAGGAGCATTCCTGAACCTACCAAATGGCGGAAAAATAACAATGTCACTCGCTACTGGTAAGTACACAAGCAATTCCAGAGCGGAGGCAGATGCACTGAGGGCGGCAGTGGAAGAAATGGTGACACATAAAGAAAATGAAAGCCATACAGTCCTGCCTACAGATGCTCTGGCCGTAGTCACAGCGCTAAAAAGCCAGAAAAACACTGAGCTTAATGACTAAAGAGCAGTACTCTGTCAACTATGCCAGCAGTCCGCATCAAAAATGGTAGTGATACAGTGGGTCCCATCACACTGCAACATCCAAGGCAACGAGGAGGCAGACAGACTGGCAAAAGAAGGTGCAAGACTACCACAAACAGATACTAGTATGACGTACGAAGAGTCAATACGGCTTATTAAAGCCAGATACATGACCAAATGGGAAACTGAACATACTGGCTACACCAAAAACGATGCCTGTTACCAGGTGAACAGAAGAGAGCAGGTCGTTGTCTTTAGACTTCGCACTGGCCACAATAGACTGAGGTACAACCTATTCAACAAATTGAAGATAGGTGGTACCGACGAATGCCCGTGTGGTACCGGGAAAATGACCGCTGAGCATCTGCTGCAGAACTGCCCGACATACGAGGATCAGAGAGAGCAGATGTGGCCATCACCAGTGGAACCACAAGAAAAGCTATATGGCAGTGTCGACAGCCTCAGGATGACCGCCGCTTTTTTCGAAAAAATAATGGTTACTGTCTGACTGCGTATGATGAAGAAGAAGAAGAAGAAGAAGGATTCGATTTTATTGGCGAGAAAATATTTCGTCTCGGAAATTAAAATACTTTAGCCACATCAAACTTCGCAACAGTCTGATCAAAGGAAAATACACGACAAGGATACAAGATAATCAATGGAAAGGATCAATTTGATTATCACGAATTTGTCAGAGTACAGCCGGCTACAAGAAAACGTCGGCACAGCCACAAATGTATTGAAGAAAGGTCCAGATTAGATACTAGGAACCATTTATTTAGTCAGAGATTGGCGAATTCTTGTAATGCTTTGTAAAAGAAAATAGTACAGGCAGGGTCTATTAATGCATTCAAGAATACATTTAATGCACAAAGTTATTTTTAGTTCATCGAAGTAGAAGAAACTGGTTGCATACTGACTCTGCAGATTCATTAAAAGAAGGATGAAGAAAAGAAGTTAAGTTTGGTACCTGGAAAACGAGCAGAGACAGACAAAAGAGAAGGACACATGATATTTAAGATGTTCTGAGGATGACAGCATTGGAGGCGGGATAATTGAATAAGGACCGAGAATCTTAGAAATGCTTTAATGAGATCGACACCCTGCAAAAGATAATACAATCGATAAAATGTTGTTTCAAATTTGTATATATATATAATTAGCGAGGTAGCGACGTAGCGAGGTCTTGGCTAGACGTCCTGCTCGTTAAAGGAAAGCGTTTGATATATCCTCCCCTTTCCAGGTGTAGAGATCGCCGCTGGATTCATTGTTCGGCTTGCCGTCTAGGAGTGTCCATGCTAATGGCCTCTCCTACATTATTGTATTCCCAGCTGCACCTTCATGAGGGGCCCACTGTATCTTACAGACTCTGCTGTAGGGTGCGACCAAGTACCCGGCGATATAACTGGGCAGGCAGATTGGGCTCATTAGCCTTGGTTGGCAGCCAATCTAAGAGAAGGTAAACTCTTACTCTAAATCCGGGTAGACGAAGCTCATTAGCACATCGCCTGGCAGAGGAGGAACCCAGAAGACCCAGAAAGTGCTGGCTAGTCGTGGAACGATAAGAGTATCATCTGATATCTCGAGTAACTAGCATCTACGGGCAACGACTCCCATGCCTTGTGGAAACTTTTGGAGTAGGTTGGGCTACGGGAGTAAACCCATACAGAAAATCTGGAGTGGTAGCGCCTAAGGCGGATGGTTTCAAAATTGCGAACTCATTTGGGCAGCTCCTGCAGCTGAGCTGGTGCCTAATTGATATGCCTTGCATTTCTTTGGATTACACCAGCGAGGCTAGAGGGGAATCCTACAGTTTGGGCAGCCCAGAATCTCCATATTCAGCGCCCTGTCTTGCGCTCTGAGAGTCTATTCACAGTTTTCCACGCGCATGGTCTGCAAAGACTGAGACGCCTATGAGGTATATATATATATATATATATATATATATATATATATATATATATATATATATATATATAACGTAGTATGTCCGTTCTTTGTAGAACGTCTCTTCCATCACAGCCCGTATGAAAGAAACTCGAGCCCTTACCAAATCTCCAGCCTTTTATTGAGTCAAGCCCGAGCATTTCTTGACATCTTGGAGCCATCGCCTTCTTGGTCTGCCTCTTCTGCCCGACACCATTACTGTTCTCTCAAGACCATTGTGTCTTTTGATGGCACCAAAGTATTCCAATTTTCTGTTCATGAAGGAATTTATAAACCAGTTCTTCTTTATGCCCAACTCTTGTCGGGTGTCAGCATTCTTCCTTTTTGGATAAATGGTATTTCGAGGACTTTTCTTTAAAATGTTAACTCGGAGGACTCGAACTCTCTTCCTTGATGTTTCGGTAGCTGTCCATGCATATATGTACATCGGTCCACAGTGTATTTGTAGGTGCTAGTGTACGTATGTTTCTAGGGCAGAGGAGACAATTGTCAGGTCAGACAAAACATACTGATTGGATATGTCCATCAGCGTCAGTCAAATGCACTGAGCAAGACCCCCACCAGACACCCTCCCCCCCCACCTCGACGTCCTCCCAGTTATCCCTGGAAACGGATCTGTTCTTCGTGGCAGCCTGGGTAACGAGGTGGGAGGTCGACGGGAACCTCATAACAATGAACAACACGCAGGTGAAGTGAATCATAGCCCAACCGCCTGATGGATCACGGTCCACCTCCATCAGCACGCTCAGGATCTAAGGACAACTTCTTCAACCCGCCACTTAGGACGCATAAGACCTAAACTTACTCATTGTGGGCATTCAGAATGACAGCAACAACAACAACAACGCATGCTTCTCTATTTTATCATTTCTATCGCCTCACGGTTAATTTGAAATCCTTTCATTGAACAGAGTCGATTACATATGCATGTATACAGAAGAAACAAAAGGAAGACACACCAAGAGAATGCAGTCTAGTACAGCGGTTTGAAGCTCAAACCGGTGCAAGAGTCTCATGATGAGAAATTAAATATCCGAGGACAGCAGATAAATAAAACGTCGTGATTATCTTCTTCTCTGTCAACCTATGATGTCATTTAATGTCACTACATCACGCTATTTATCAGTCGTCGGGTAATATTCGAACAACATTTCTATGGTCGACAAATGCTTTTTTCAGCCCCTGAATTGGCTCCTCTCTCATGTTTCCGGCGACATCGTTTTGTCCAGCCATCCATCGTGTCGTAAGGGCAATGAACGTCAGACGTCAATACCACAGTAATTGTTAGAAGACTAAGTGGGCATTGAAGTTCAAACTGAAAGCAAATTATCCCATTTCTACAGGAAATGTGTTTCCATCTTCGAGATTTTCAGTTAATCTCGACATCATTATAGTGAAGTTCCATTTAAATAAAATGAATTAAAATTAGAAAGAAAGTTGTTACATTTGAAAATGCACTTAAAAAGCACACAATATTAACTTTATTGTTACATCTTACGCCAATCGTCCATTATGTTGCATTAAAAATTTGAAAAGAAGCGTGGGGCGCTGAATATTTTTGCACAATTAAAAACTTTTGAATACTGGTCAGTGCCGAACGCATTTAATTTCTATTTGTGATGAGACATAATGAGTCATAGACGTAAGATGTAAAAGTAAATCTAACTTAGTTTATGCAACTGAAATAATGCATACTTTTAGTTGCATTTTGAAATTCAAACGTTTTCGTTTTAATTGTTGTTTTTTTATTGTATCCTTTTTTTGTTTGTCTTTTGGAAAGATGAAGTCATTCCTATGTTAAATTAAAATAGAACAATATATCACAACATAAAACAGTGTAAAACAATATAAAGCAGTATAAAGCCTTACAAAATAATAGTATAAAACAACATAAAACGAAATAAAACAAAATAAAACAGTTTAAAACAGTGTGGAACAATATAACACAGGATAGAACAATATCAAAACAGTATAAAACAGAATAATTCATTAGAAACAATATAAAATACTACAAAACAATATAATATTACTATATGACTCACTCACACGTTTATCTGCGTTTGTAATAATTCAACACAAACACATATACGTACGCACGCACACACACGCATGTACGTATTCACATACACATACAACACACACACACACACACACACATGCACGTCCACATAAACACATATCTATTTACTGATCGAATTCTGGGTTATTTTAAAAAGCAATATAATTTTCATTTTATAATCTTCAATTTAACAACTAATGCACAAAATACGTTATACATTTGTTCAATCTTAGTGGGCCGCAAAAAAGTGTACCGATTTCCAGTCGTCCGTGAACAATATTTTCCTGTTTTCAGAGGTCCGTAAAAGTTGTTCTTATTTTCAGTCGTCCGCGAAAACAATTTTTATTTTCAACAGTCGGCGATTAATGTTTCTTATTATCACTGGTCCACGAACAATTTTTCTTATTTCCACTAGTCCACAAACAATTTTTTCTTATTTTCACTGGTCCTTGAACAAGTTTTCTTATTTTCACTGGTCCTTGAACAAGTGTTCTTATTTTCACTGGTCCGAGCAACATTTTTCTAATTTCACCAGTCTGCAAGTGTAAAAATGTTGAGACACAATGAGTTAGACCAAGAATCTTTTATTTAGCAAAATGCACAGGACCTGACATATGGTACACAATGGCTCATATTCATATCTCTAATAACACGATATCACGCCAATGATGTCGAGGATCAATAGAAAAAAAAGGCTGACCGGCCCGATACAGGTTTGAGACTCCTAGACTACTAATTCGAAAACAGCACAGAGAGAATAGGGTAGGATGTTGAAATTTCCGCGCTTTGCTCGGAACGCTTGCCTTGTCACAATGAAATGTTTTATTAGTGTTTTGATTGTGCCGCCCCTGATAGAGCCAAAGCCATTGTATCAGTGGTTAAGATGTCGTACCTCATAACATGGTATTTACAATGGCCGACTGATTCTCTGCGCTAATCTGTGTCGGACAGAGACCAAACAAGATCCAGACTCACACTGAGAACATGTGAGGATAACTCGACCAGGCATGTAAAGCTCCGCAAACCATGGCTACACATTCCAATGTCTTCATTTTATCGCAATTTAAGGACTATATTGAAAACAGAGGAATCTTCCGCTTTGAGAAAAAACCTTGTGTTTTCTAATTTCGATTGCATTGTTTGTTCGACTCTGTTTTCATTAATGAGTTATTTTATGTGACTACTTATATTAGCAGTTAGATAGTCATTTTGCAGGCCAAATCGCCTGTTTTCATTAATGAGTTATTTTATGTGACTACTTATATTAGCAGTTAGATAGTCATTTTGCAGGCCAAATCGCCTGTTTTCATTAATGAGTTATTTTATGTGACTACTTATATTAGCAGTTAGATAGTCATTTTGCAGGCCAAATCGCCTGTTTTCATTAATGAGTTATTTTATGTGACTACTTATATTAGCAGTTAGATAGTCATTTTGCAGGCCAAATCGCCTGTTTTCATTAATGAGTTATTTTATGTGACTATTTATATTAGCAGTTAGATAGTCATTTTGCAAGCCAAATCGCCTGTTTTCATTAATGAGTTATTTTATGTGACTACTTATATTAGCAGTTAGATAGTCATTTTGCAGGCCAAATCGCCTGTTTTCATTAATGAGTTATTTTATGTGACTACTTATATTAGCAGTTAGATAGTCATTTTGCAGGCCAAATCGCCTGTTTTCATTAATGAGTTATTTTATGTGACTTTTTATATTAGCAGTTAGATAGTCATTTTGCAGGCCAAATCGCCTGTTTTCATTAATGAGTTATTTTATGTGACTATTTATATTAGCAGTTAGATAGTCATTTTGCAGGCCAAATCGCCTGTTTTCATTAATGAGTTATTTTATGTGACTACTTATATTAGCAGTTAGATAGTCATTTTGCAGGCCAAATCGCCTGTTTTCATTAATGAGTTATTTTATGTGACTAATTATATTAGCAGTTAGATAGTCATTTTGCAGGCCAAATCGCCTGTTTTCATTAATGAGTTATTTTATGTGACTACTTATATTAGCAGTTAGATAGTCATTTTGCAGGCCAAATCGCCTGTTTTCATTAATGAGTTATTTTATGTGACTATTTATATTAGCAGTTAGATAGTCATTTTGCAGGCCAAATCGCCTGTTTTCATTAATGAGTTATTTTATGTGCCTATTTATATTAGCAGTTAGATAGTCATTTTGCAGGCCAAATCGCCTGTTTTCATTAATGAGTTATTTTATGTGACTATTTATATTAGCAGTTAGATAGTCATTTTGCAGGCCAAATCGCCTGTTTTCATTAATGAGTTATTTTATGTGACTACTTATATTAGCAGTTAGATAGTCATTTTGCAAGCCAAATCGCCTGTTTTCATTAATGAGTTATTTTATGTTACTACTTATATTAGCAGTTAGATAGTCATTTTGCAGGCCAAATCGCCTGTTTTCATTAATGAGTTATTTTATGTGACTAATTATATTAGCAGTTAGATAGTCATTTTGCAGGCCAAATCGCCTGTTTTCATTAATGAGTTATTTTATGTGACTACTTATATTAGCAGTTAGATAGTCATTTTGCAGGCCAAATCGCCTGTTTTCATTAATGAGTTATTTTATGTGACTACTTATATTAGCAGTTAGATAGTCATTTTGCAAGCCAAATCGCCTGTTTTCATTAATGAGTTATTTTATGTTACTACTTATATTAGCAGTTAGATAGTCATTTTGCAGGCCAAATCGCCTGTTTTCATTAATGAGTTATTTTATGTGACTAATTATATTAGCAGTTAGATAGTCATTTTGCAGGCCAAATCGCCTGTTTTCATTAATGAGTTATTTTATGTGACTACTTATATTAGCAGTTAGATAGTCATTTTGCAGGCCAAATCGCCTGTTTTCATTAATGAGTTATTTTATGTGACTACTTATATTAGCAGTTAGATAGTCATTTTGCAGGCCAAATCGCCTGTTTTCATTAATGAGTTATTTTATGTGACTATTTAAATTAGCAGTTAGATAGTCATTTTGCAGGCCAAATCGCCTGTTTTCATTAATGAGTGACTTTATGTGACTACTTATATTAGCAGTTAGATAGTCATTTTGCAGGCCAAATCGCCTGTTTTCATTAATGAGTTATTTTATGTGACTACTTATATTAGCAGTTAGATAGTCATTTTGCAGGCCAAATCGCCTGTTTTCATTAATGAGTTATTTTATGTGACTACTTATATTAGCAGTTAGATAGTCATTTTGCAGGCCAAATCGCCTGTTTTCATTAATGAGTTATTTTATGTGACTACTTATATTAGCAGTTAGATAGTCATTTTGCAGGCCAAATCGCCTGTTTTCATTAATGAGTTATTTTATGTGACTATTTATATTAGCAGTTAGATAGTCATTTTGCAGGCCAAATCGCCTGTTTTCATTAATGAGTTATTTTATGTGCCTATTTATATTAGCAGTTAGATAGTCATTTTGCAGGCCAAATCGCCTGTTTTCATTAATGAGTTATTTTATGTGACTATTTATATTAGCAGTTAGATAGTCATTTTGCAGGCCAAATCGCCTGTTTTCATTAATGAGTTATTTTATGTGACTACTTATATTAGCAGTTAGATAGTCATTTTGCAAGCCAAATCGCCTGTTTTCATTAATGAGTTATTTTATGTTACTACTTATATTAGCAGTTAGATAGTCATTTTGCAGGCCAAATCGCCTGTTTTCATTAATGAGTTATTTTATGTGACTAATTATATTAGCAGTTAGATAGTCATTTTGCAGGCCAAATCGCCTGTTTTCATTAATGAGTTATTTTATGTGACTACTTATATTAGCAGTTAGATAGTCATTTTGTAGGCCAAATCGCCTGTTTTCATTAATGAGTTATTTTATGTGACTACTTATATTAGCAGTTAGATAGTCATTTTGCAGGCCAAATCGCCTGTTTTCATTAATGAGTTATTTTATGTGACTATTTAAATTAGCAGTTAGATAGTCATTTTGCAGGCCAAATCGCCTGTTTTCATTAATGAGTGACTTTATGTGACTACTTATATTAGCAGTTAGATAGTCATTTTGCAGGCCAAATCGCCTGTTTTCATTAATGAGTTATTTTATGTGACTACTTATATTAGCAGTTAGATAGTCATTTTGCAGGCCAAATCGCCTGTTTTCATTAATGAGTTATTTTATGTGACTACTTATATTAGCAGTTAGATAGTCATTTTGCAGGCCAAATCGCCTGTTTTCATTAATGAGTTATTTTATGTGACTACTTATATTAGCAGTTAGATAGTCATTTTGCAGGCCAAATCGCCTGTTTTCATTAATGAGTTATTTTATGTGACTATTTATATTAGCAGTTAGATAGTCATTTTGCAGGCCAAATCGCCTGTTTTCATTAATGAGTTATTTTATGTGACTATTTATATTAGCAGTTAGATAGTCATTTTGCAGGCCAAATCGCCTGTTTTCATTAATGAGTTATTTTATGTGACTACTTATATTAGCAGTTAGATAGTCATTTTGCAGGCCAAATCGCCTGTTTTCATTAATGAGTTATTTTATGTGACTACTTATATTAGCAGTTAGATAGTCATTTTGCAGGCCAAATCGCCTGTTTTCATTAATGAGTTATTTTATGTGACTACTTATATTAGCAGTTAGATAGTCATTTTGCAGGCCAAATCGCCTGTTTTCATTAATGAGTTATTTTATGTGACTACTTATATTAGCAGTTAGATAGTCATTTTGCAGGCCAAATCGTCCCTATTTGTCTATGTTCTTTTTATGTTCTTTTGCAAATCTGAATGTCCAACGTGTATGTTTCTTGTTTACTGTTAATAATGCACATTCAGTTCAGGTATTTGGGATGTATGTTTATTTCTGTACTCAGAAACAACACGAAAATATAGACCAGGTGTCAAAACGCATCTGCTGTGATTGGCATCGCTGCTTAGGCACCTGCGAATTAATTTGGCAACAAAGTAATATCTGATGAACAGTACATGTATACCGACTCTGTGCGGCCAGTACCAATCATTGTCCTCGTCCAAGGCGCATTTCGACGTAAGACATGACATGTTCTAGGAAGGATATGGGTGTTACCAGGAAATGCAGACACTAAATAATTCAAAGTATGGTCAGAACTACGTCGTCTGTTAGTACATTCATCATCATCATCAGTCCCATAACCTAGAAGGTTGTTGGGGCACCGTTACTGGAGTTTGTAGAACTAGCTCAGCCATACAACAACTGTGTGCCTTGGGCCGCTATACGCCTGGCGGAGCCCATCTCTCTTCAAGTGTCAGTTCATTATAGTTATGTCTAAATTTCATGCAGCAAAGCTGACCCTGTCTTGAGCTAGGCGAAGGGTACCACTAGACCGTGAAATATAACACATGTGAAAGCGTAGTGCTATACATATAGCCGCTGTCCATTCCAGAATAATCGGACGGAAGAAAACACACAAAACGAACGAATTAACCATTCCAACTGGAAAACACCAAATCATTTCCGTGAACACAAGTGTAAGTCACCAACTAGTGTGAATTCTCGGCAAATCCATTTTCTGGAGGCATCTATAATGAACGAAAACAGAAGAGCAACGTAGACCTGCAGCCAATTATGGTGCCATCTTTGCTGCTCTTCTGTTACCGTTAGTACATTACTAAGCAAAACATATATTAGTTCGGATATCCCATGAGATAGCACTCTCATCAATTTCAATTGATGGCTTTCAACACTGGTATTTCCAAGTGCAGGGAAAGATGATGCATACGAGGGTGGCGGATAGATAACATTAGAGTGGTTGTGCAACAACACGGATTCACAACCGCCGATGTAACGCACTTGACACAGGACAGACGAGCTAAGCTCCCCACAGCATTCAATGGCATAAGTGGAAAGAATCTCTAACTTTTGCAAATTCGCCCAATCCCCACTGACCGAAAAAGTATGTTAATTGTGGAGAAGCCCCTGTGTTTGAAATAAAAGAAAATTCTTCCTCGTTTTCCAGTTTGTGTGATAACGAATGATTACTCATGTATCGCATTCATGTAATGATTCTTAAAGTTGTTTTCTTCTTCTTGCATTCGCTCATTGATATGTATGCTGCCAGAACAGTTTCCGCGATGAACCAGACCGTTGTTTTGAGAATCTTGTTAACTTTATTTAACTTTTAGTTTAATGTCAAGTTATTTGGCCAATGAGTCTTCTTCGCTGTAGAAGGCAAGGCAATAGTCTCATAAAATAATGAACTAACGCAGAGGGTGACCGATTCCTAGTATAAAGGGAGTTGGAACCAGCATCCTGAGATACCTCCATTCGTATTGACAGGTTTATGTGGGGCTAGCCTCTCGGTGGCTTGATTGGCTTGCATCCAGTTTTCGTACAGCGATCTCAGTCCCGCTAGGCGGAGTGAGAGCGCGGCTTGCCTACCAAGCTCGCCCGCCTCTCCCCGACACTCTAGCAGGACTAATTTGGTGGAGTCGTACCTCTGGTAAATGTGCGTTACTGTAGTCCGTATCGAGACGCTTTGTCAGTTGGTGTGGTTCGTTTAAGGCTAGCGCGTATAGCCAATCTCGACAGTTCGTCTCGCTTGAGGTCCTTCTCTCGCAATGAGCTTGTGACCGACAAATAGAAAGCAGGAATCGTGTCTAAAGGCCCTGTCCTCGCCCGACCAACCCTCGGGAGAATTGCAGGCCGATAGGCAAAAATTGTCTCCAGTCCGAGTAAAAATCATCTCTGGGGCCGTTGAGATCCTTTCTGCACAGAGCGCTGCGATCCCTCCCCGAGCGAGACCGATCGGTCGGTTTGTGTGTGTACGGGGGCCACGTCCAGGCGGTCCCTAGGTCGACAGAGTGACGGACGGAACAACCGTCCGTCCGTCAGTCGGTCCCTGCGGCTGTCCTGGAGAGGCTTTTTACACATCCATCCTTCGCCGACCGGTGTGTGTAGTTCATCCGTCTCCGACAGATATCTGGTTGATCCTGAAAGTAGTCATATGCTTGTCTCAAAGATTAAGCCATACATGTCTAAGTTAACACTGTCTCATGGCAAAACCGCGAATGGCTCATTAAATCAGTCGAGGTTCCTTAGATGACACGGTCCTACTTGGATAAATGTGGCAATTCTAGAGCTATTACATGCTTAACACGCTCCGACCCTCGCGGAAAGAGCGCTTTTATTAGTTCAAAACCAATCGTCGTTTCCCCTGGCGGGGTTGTGGCGTCCCCACTGGGGAATCTGGATAACTTTGTGCTGATCGCATGGCCTCATGTGCCGGCGAAGCATCTTTCAAATGTCTGCCCTATCAAATGTCGATGGTACGTGACATGCCTACCATGTTTGTAACAGGTAACAGGGAATCAGGGTTCGATTTCGGAGAGGGAGCATGAGAAACGGCTACCCACGTCCAAGAAAGGCAGCAGGCGCGGAACTTACCCACTCTCGGCAAGGGGAGGTAGTGACGAAAAATAATAATACGGGACTCTTTCGAGGCCCCGTAATTGGAATTAGTACACTTTAAATCCTTTAACGATGATCTATTGGAGAGCAAGTCTGTTGCCAGCAGCCGCGGTAATTCTAACTCCAATAGCGTATATTAACGTTGTTGCAGTTAAAAAGCTCGTAGTTGGATCTCAGGGGTAGGCGGGCGGTTCGGCTCGCGCCGGTTCACTGCTCGTTGTCTCCTGCCCTGCCGTCTGCCGGCACTCTCCCACGGGTGCTCTTCGCTGAGCGTCCCGGGTGGCCAGTGCGTTTACTTTGAAAAAATTAGAGTGTTCAAAGCAGAACTCGGCTGACTGTATAATGGTGCATGGAATAATGGAATAGGACCTCGGTTCTATTTTGTTGGTTTTCGGAACTGGAGGTAATGATTAACAGGGAATAACGGGGGCATTCGTATTGCGACGTTAGACGTGAAATTCTTGGATCGCCGCAAGACGAGCTACTGCGAAAGCATTTGTCAAGAATGTTTTCATTAATCAAGAACGAAAGTCAGAGGCGCCTAGACGATCAGATACCGTAGTAGTTCTGATCATAAACGATGCCGACTAGCGATCCGCAGGCGTTGCTTCGATGACTCTGCGGGCAGCTTCCGGGAAACCAAAGTGTTTGGGTTCCGGGAGAAGTATGGTTGCAAAGCTGAAACTTTAAGGAATTGACGGAAGGGCACCACCATGAGTAAGGCCTGCGGCTTAATTTGACTCAACACACCAACACTGTAATGATTGTCAGGTCGAGAGCACTTTCGTTGGGTCTAATAGAGAACGTGTGCCGGAATTAGACCCTCGGAAGATAGGTCAGTTTTAACCTACTAATGAGAGGGCGTTGCTACGGTAATCCTGCTCAATCCGAGAAAAATCGCAGGTTTCAGACCCTTGGTCATTCACTGACAAATAGCTCTCTCTTGATTCGTTGGGTCTAATAGGGAACGGGCGCTGGTACTAGACCCTCGGAAGACAGGTAAGTTTTACCATACTAATGACAGGGCGTTGTTACGGTAATCCTGCTCAATTCGAGAGGAGTCGCAGGTCGCAGACACTTGGTCCACCTGCCTGGCTGATAAGCCAATGGTGCGAGGTTACCATCTGAGGGATTACGACCAAACGCCTCTAAGTCGAAATCTCGCCATGAATCTCAGCACCACTGCGACGGGAGGCAACGATATGGTTGGAATCTGGCGCTCGCGTCTCAGCCCGCCTCGGTCGTGCCGCAGAAAGAGGTCTCTGCCGTCCCGAAGAACAAAGCGGGCGGGGAGCTGCTCGATATTCACCCATTACGGCGTTGAGGTGTGAAACCGTTAGAAGAAGACTTAGTTCTCGGTCGTGGTGTCGTAAGCAGTAGAGCAGCCACCTCACCGCGAACTGTTGAGACTCAGTCCTTGATCATGAGATATGTCCGCACACCAGGCCATGACCAGGCTTTCCCTTGGTTAAATGCACTCCTGCCTCGCTCTTTGCCTCTGTCTGCTATCAGTAATCGCAGAAGAAATGCAGGCCAGCGGACATTGCACCTCTGCCATATTGTGACATCCTCCCAGGTGGCGGGGAATGCTAGGCGTACCATCACTGCAAAGGAGCCGAGAAATTAAAGGGAGCAACGAGATACCCCACTCACATGCATATGCTACGTTTCTGGCAGGACGTGACGATCCTGGGACACAGACACACTGAACTGCCTCTCTTCCGGGATAGTACAAACTAGTACATAGTCCATCATATCATATCATATCATATAATTACCACATCCTATAGACACGAGTGGTGAAGACTCGATAGTCCTGCAAGACAACTTCCCTAAGAGAGACAACTCTGATCACAAACAACTACTGCCTTGTAGATAGGCTGGGGACAGCCAAAGGCTAAGGAGGACATCCCTACAGAAACGCCTGTTCAAATCGGGTGCACTGGGCCACAGGCTTGACGAAACAGTGCAACGTATATCGCTGTATGATGACGGTACAACCTAACAGAAAAAAGTGTAGTGCTCATCCTGTGGAGTCCCGCCAGGCACCGATAGTGCCGGGCCGCACGCCTCGAAGGGGCCAACCCAATACTACTGGTGGTCACCCACGCATGTGCTGTGGAGTCAAGGCACAAGGTGATGGGGCAAAAACTGTTGACCAAAAACCCAAGACCCTCAGAGAATACTAAAGTGGAATGCATGAAGATAAGATTGACGTGGCATGTATACAAGAAACGCACCTCAACAACAACCATAAATTCTCAATCAGAGGATACCAGACCTTCCGTCTTGATAGAGAAGGTCACAAAGGAAGGGTTCTGATACTGACACGTAACTGCATACCGAGTAGCGCGGTAGTTGTCAATCACACTGGACAATCAGAAATTGTAGGAGTCGACATAATGACACATGATACGAAGATCCGCATCTTCAACCTGTATGGCCCACCCAACAAAGGCCTGTCGCTCTCGAGTATGGAAATCAAGGACTCCAGCAGCCTAGTAGTTGGAGACTTCAACAGCTACTTGGAGAGATGGGGATATTCGGACACAGACAACAGCGGTGATGTAGTGGAAGACTGGGAGATAGACACAAATCTCTATCTAATCAATCGGAGGCAGCAGGCCCTAACATCGTTGGAGGAGTGGGCGAACTCATGGCTGGTCAAAAGAAATGAGGAAAAAACAACATGTACGATATTCTCGCTTTCAAATAAACCCCAGAACACTAAAATAAGTCTTAACGGCAAATATCTGCGGCCAAACGACAACCCAAACTACCTGGGAGTCACATTTGATCGGTGCATGACATGGAAGTCAGACCGAGAGAAATCGAATGAGAGACAGACAATGAATGGCAATCATGAGAAAACTTGCTGGCACAAGGTGGGGAGCAGACGAAAGTATACTAAAGAAACTGTACACTGGAAGAGTGAGACCAGTTCTCGAGTATGGCATTGCGGCATTGACAACAGCAGCGAAGGCGAACTTTGATAAAATTAGCAAACTTCCAAACCAAGCGTGAGAGTTATAACAGGAGGCATGAAGTCAACGCCAATTGTAGAACTTGAAAAGATTACAAATCTGCAATCCATGACCGACAGAAGAGACTGCAGAGCTCAGCACAAAGCAGAGAAACTCAGAAGACTGACAGACCATCCAATTCATCAGAGACTAAATAGATTTGGAAATGGTAAACTAAAGCGGAGAAACTTTGCAGAAATAGCCAAAGCAAAGATGAGCGAAGACCCTATGAACACATTAACAACACCAAAGCCCATCCCTACTGTACGAAAACCTATCTGGAAGCAGCATATCATTACGGAGGTGGTAGAAAATATAGCAGGTATTAGAAACAAGAACAGCCAGACTGAAAAAGAAAGAAGAGACATAACCCTGAGGTACATAACGAAAAACTACCCAAGCATGGACTGGACCCATGCATACACCGACGGTTCTGTAACAAACACAACATAGAACGGAGGGGCAGGGGTATTCCTGAGCCTACCAAAATGGTTGAAAAATAACACTGTCAGTGGCAACTAGAAAATACTCAAGCAATTTCAGAGCGGACGCAGAGGCACTGAGGGCTGCAGTAGAAGCAATGCTGACAGGCGAAAGCAATGAAAGCCAGATAGTCCTGTTTACAGATGCCCTGGCCGTAGTCATAGCACTAAAAATCCAGAAAAATACTGAACTTAATGATTTAAGAGCAGTACTCTGTCAACTGTGCCAGCAGTCCGCACCAAAAAAGAGTAGTGGTACAGTGGGTTCCATCCCACTGTAACATCCAAGGCAACGAGGAGGCAGACAGACTGGCAAAAGAAGGTGCAAGACTACCACAACCAGATTCTAGTGTGACCTACGAAGAGTCCAAAAGGCTTATTAGGGCCAGATACATATCCAAATGGGAAACAGAACATACTGGCTACACACAAAATTATGCCTTTTACCAGTTGAACAGAAGAGAGCTGGTCGTGGTCTTCAGACTCCTCACAGGCCACAACAGACTGAGATACCACCTATTAAATAAACTGAAGATAGATGGCACTGACGAATGCACTTGTGGTACCGGGAAAATGACCGCTGAACATCTGCTACAAAACTGCCCTACATACGAGGACCAGAGAAAGCACACGTGGCCATCACCAGTGGCAACACTAGATAAGCACTATGGCAGTGGCGACAGCTTCAGGATGACCGCTGCTTTTTTCGAAAAAATACAGGTTGACGTTTGACAGCGTACGAAGAAGAAGAAGAAGACTTAGGTTTTTCCACTGGTCCAAGGTGGCTCAGGACCAGAGAGTGATGTTGATGACCAGCGCAGCGTTTTCCTCACTATAATCCACACACAGCGCAATTTACATCATCAAAACAAAACCGTCTGATTATTTCGTCATCATCGCTTGAAATCATCAACTAACTGATAACGGAATATTCTTCAACTAGTTCAGAAGGAGCGTTGCAGCAGAAGTTGGAAAGCTACAAACAGACCAACGATCTAAGACATCTAATATACGCATCAATTACAGAAAACTTGAAAGGGATGTGACAAACAGCAGACCCCATAGAAAAGGCTGCAGGAGGAGGCTGCACCAGCACCTACCATATACAATATGGAGAACTTTAAATTGACTTCGGTCTTGGGTCACCCGAAGCAGAAAAACATGCGATGAGGGGGGGGATACAGAGACGACGATATTTGTGCGTGCGGTGCTGTCCAGACCCAGGAACACCTCATGACATGCCAAAATCTACTGCAGGAGGACAATAACAAGGTGGTCAGTGCGGCAAAACACTGGACATCTGCCGTATGGCATGGAACTTTGGACATATAAAGTAGATGAGTAACTAGATATAGAGATGGTAGTCGTGTAAAACATTACGTGTAGTTTGTACGCTAAGTTCCAGATCGAGAGAAACCGAATGAGAGCCAGAGAAAGAATGGCAATCATGAGGAAACTTGCTGGCACAAGCTGGTGAGCAGACGAAAGTATACTAAAGAAACTGTACACTGGAAGAGTGAGACCAGTTCTCGAGTATGGCATTGCGGCATGGACAACAGCAGCAAAGGCGAACTTCGATAAAATTAGCAAACTCCAAAACCAAGCCATGAGACTTATAACAGGAAGCATGAAGTCAACGCCAATTGTAGAACTTGAAAAGATTATAAAACTGCAATCCATAACCAACAGAAGAGACTGCAGAGCCCAGCTGCTATCAGAGAAACTCAGAAGAATGACTGATCATCCAATGTACCAGAGACTAAACAATTTTGGAAATGGGAAACTAAAGCGAAGAAACTTAGCAGAAATAGCCAAAGCAAAGATGCACGAAAACCCCATGAACGCACTAACACCAAAGCCCATCCCTACTGTACGAAAACCTACTTGGAGGCAGCATATATTTCCCGAGGTGGTAGAAAATATACCAGTATTGGAAACAAAAACTGCCAGACTGAAAAGGAAAGAAGAGATACTACCCTGAGCTACATGTCGAAAAACTACCCAAGCATGGACTGGACCCATGCATACACCGACGGTTCTGTAACAAACACAACACAGAGCGGAGGGGCAGGAGCATTTCTGAATCTACTAAATGGCAGATTCGCTACTGGAAAATACACAAGCAATTTCAGAGCAGAGGCAGAGGCACTGAGGGCGGCAGTGGAAGAAATGGTGACAGGTAAAAGTAATAAAAGCCATATAGTACTGCTTACAGATGTCTTGGCCGTAGTCACAGCACTAAAAAGCCAGAAAAATACTGAACTTAATAATTTAAGAGCAGTACTCTGTCAACTATGCCAGCAGTCCGCACCAAAAAGGGTAGTGCTACAGTGGGTTCCATCCCACTGCAACATCCAAGGCAACGAGGAGGCAGACAGACTGGAAAAAGAAGGTGCAAGACTACCACAACCAGATACTAATATGACATACGAAAAGTCAAAGCGGATTATTAGAGCTAGATACATGACCAAATGGGAAACCGAACATACTGGATACACAAAAAACGACGCCTATTACCAGTTGAACAGAAGAGAGCAGGTCGTGGTCTTCAGACTTCGCACTGGCCACAATAGACTGAGGTACCACTTATTCAACAAATTGAAGATAGGTGGCACTGACGAAATGCCCGTGTGGTACCGGGAAAATGACCGCTGCTGCAAAACTGCCCGACATACGAGGATCAGAGAGAGCAAATGTGGCCATCACCAGTGGCAACACTAGACAAGCTCTATGGCAGTGTCGACAGCCTCAGGATGACCGCTGCTTTTTTCGAAAAAATAATGGTTACTGTCTGACTTCGTACGATGAAGAAGAAGAAGAAGAAGAAGAAGAAGAAGTACGCTAAGTTCATAGGGGCACAGTGTTGAAAGGTGAAGGTAAAGTGAAGGAAAAGGTCAGTCCCGCAGATATAATTGCCGTCAAGGATGAAGTTAACTCTTCATGTACTAATCCGAAGGCTATGTAAGATGATGTGGTCAGTTCCCTCTCTTGATGTTTTTACTTTCACCAACTCATGCATCGGGTACTCATTTACAGTTGGATCAACTGGTGGAGTGGTCATACCAGGCAAGAACCACGGTCCAGATTTGTTTCTGTCCGTCCGTGAACTCACACCCCTTACACAATATAATCTCAGTCTAGTATACGAGTGGCCCTGGGCTTATTCCCCAGTTGAGGCGGAAATGTTCTTTTAGACCGCAACGGCACTCGGGTCGACCCAGCCGTAAATGGGTACCGGTTCAGTCCGGGAAGTAAAAGCAGCGAGGGAGAGGAGATGGCTACCGCACTCATATAGTCGAACCTATGAAATGTGAGATCGCTAACACCTCACACCCCTACGGAAGTAATGCTATGGGTTACTTTACTTTACTTTACTAGTATGCGAGCTCGCTGTCAAGTACGCTTCACAAAAAAAGAGCAGCACAGATGGCGCCTAATCGCCGTTGGGTCTAACATTGCTCTGAGGTTTCCATTCATTATGGATACCGCCAGGCCATGGATTTGTCTTTAATTCATACTAGTCGACTTCTTACACTTGTGTTTGCGGAAACATTGTTGTTGTTTTCCATTTGGACTCGTGACATGGACATCGGATATATGAATTTGTGCTACGATTAATCATGTGTCGTATGTTCATAGTCCAGTGCACACGGCTGAATTTCACTTGGCCCTGACTGCAGTAGTGTAGGTTTTGTGTTGCCTGCGAAATGAGGACACAAGACTAAAATGGACTTCGGACGTTGCCTGGGATGGATTGGGCCCTGCGCGGTAAGCAAGATGCCCAACACACATCGCCTGGAAGAGATTGGGCTCTGCGCGGTAAGCAAGATGCCCAAGACACATTGCCTGGGAGAATTGGGCCCTGCGCGGTAAGCAAGATGCCCAACACACATCGCCTGGGAGAGATTGGGCCCTGCGCGGTAAGCAATATACCCAACACACATCGCCTGGGAGAGATTGGGCCCTGCGCCGTTAGCAAGATGCCCAACACACATCGCCTGGGAGAGATTGGGCCCTGCGCGGTAAGCAATATACCCAACACACATCGCCTGGGAGAGATTGGGCCCTGCGCCGTTAGCAAGATGCCCAACACACATCGCCTGTGAGAGATTGGGCCCTGCGCGGTAAGCAAGATGCCCAACACACATCGCCTGGGAGAGATTCGGCCCTGCGCCGTTAGCAAGATGCCCAAAACACATCGATTGTGAGAGATTGGGCCCTGCGCCGTTACCGAGATGCCAAAAACACATCGCCTGGGAGAGATTGGGCCCTGCGCCGTTAGCAAGATGCCCAACACACATCGCCTGGGAGAGATTGGGCCCTGCGCCGTTAGCAAGATGCCCAACACACATCGCCTGGGAGAGATTGGGCCCTGCACCGTTAGCAAGATGCCCAACACATATCGCTCGTACGCTGAGTGATATCCCTACGACCTCGTGCGGTTATGGGAAAAGCAATAGACACAACGAAAGATGTTATTCCTCCTCACCCCCTCCCTCCCCCCCCCCCCCATATTCCTATGCCTTGCGAATACCTATTTACGCGAAAGGCTTCGGGAGTAAACCCTGAGGAAAAATATGCATCATATGCTATCTTCAGTCGTCTCGATAATGTCTTACAACTGACTAAAGGTAGCTCAGGACGAGAGATTGAGATTAACAAATGGCGTAGTTGCTTTTTCACTTTAATTCAAATCACCGAGCAAGTCACCAATTTCAGCAAGAGAAAAGTCTGTCCACACGGCTGAACAAAGAGAGTGGTCTTTATCACATGTGATGGGCGACGAATGAGCATGCTCCATAGTGTTGAAACATACAGGCAAAGTCCCTACTCGTGTTTATTTAGTTTACTTTATACTCATTCATTATGCAAATAATATTGTGATCTGTCCCTGTCGAGCAAGAGTTGGTAGTCGTAAACAGGTTGGTTCAAATCTCCTTTCACAGCCGCCGCCTCCCCACCTCCGCCCCTTTCCCCGTCTCCCTGTTTAATTTCCCCTCCCCTTTGACAGGCATGCCTGCTTTCTCATTCCCGGATACTAAAACATCCATTGAATTGTTGTTCATTTACTTAGTTTAGTCCATGTTTTAATGTGCAACCCATGATGCATTACAGTACAAATAATGCAATAGGTCTGTGAAGATGGATCACTGCTGACAGTGATTATAGTCGCAGTGTATTATATTAGAAGCTGGTTCTAGAACAGGACTCTTCAATCTTTTTTTGCACTTGGCGCTCACTTTTATAACTTTCGTGAGTCCAAATTTTGCTTACCGCCACTCAGTATGTATATTTTGGGTATTTTGAATACATCATCATGGGACATGTCCCTTGCAGAACGTCGCTCCCATCACAACCCGTCTGAAAGAAACTCGAGCTCTTACCAAATCTCCAGCTGAATCGGAGTCATGCCAAAACATCCCTTGGCATCTTGGTGCCATCACCTCTCTTGTCAGGACATCTTGGTGCCATCGCTTTCTTGGTCCGCCTCTGCCTCTCTTGCCCGGCACCATACATGCCATTGCCGTTCTGTCAAAATCGTTGTGTATTTTTGATTTCATCTTTTGCTTTTGCCTTATTTCTCTATTTCGCAAGGTGGCGTACGCTGCACTGTGTATTTATTTTGCGCCTGTCGGCACAGTGCATCCGACTTCGTCATCCATTTTATGGAAGGGTCTGCTTCCTCCTGCGTTTTCTAAAGGTTTGCGACTCCTGGGTTATGGCCGGTGCTGTGATTAGAGATCGAACTCAGTACCTTCTGATTGTGAGCCGGGTCACTTAACCACTGGCCCACGCCATCCCCAATTGTGTCTTTTGATGTGGCCAAAGTATTTCAGTTTTCTGTTTGTGATAGAAGTTATGAAACAGTTCTCCTCTCTTCCAAACTCTTGTCAAATATTTGCATTCTTTTTTTTTTTCTGTCATCTCAAAATTTTCACTTTTGCTGATTTTCTGGAATTCTGCTATATTTTCTCAGGTGGAGTAGCCTCTGCATTGCATTAATAACAATAACAACATGTCTTTAACATAATATTCCTCTATGCTTGTGAGCATGGACAGTTTCAGCTGAACTTCAATGAAGGATACAGGCCTTGGAGATGAGATGTTTCGGAAGACTTTTAAACGTCAGGTACAAAAATCGAGTTAAGAATGAGGAAATACGAGATAGAATTACAAAAGCAATAGAGCCTTTTGAAGACCTCTTGGCAACTGTCAAAAGAAGGAAACTCGCTTGGTTCGGTCACATATCAAAATCAAAGGGTCTTGCAAATACAATCCTCCACGGAAAGGTGCATGGCAGACGACGAAGAGGCCGTCCCTTAAAGAGATAGGAGGACAACATAAAAGAATGGGCCAATCTCCGACCAGAAGAGTCACAAGCAGCGGCATCTGACAGAGAAGGGTGGCGTGGCGTTGTGAGGATGTTTCCATGTGTGCCCCAACGACCTCACCGGTTACGGGATGATCTGAACTGACCTGACTTTTAACACAGAATGTTATTTTTTTTTTTCCGCCGATCTGAAAGCTAAAATCGCCCTAGCGGTTGTTAGTGCCCAGGTTAAAGAGCGCTGATCTAGAACTTGAACCTCAGCTTTATAGTTTGAATACAATTTACAAGTTGGGATACCCCTTGTTTAGGGAAATACCGCCGCCTCCGCTGATGCTGATTCATCTGTGTAGGTATGTAGCCATTATTTGGGGTATTTTTCTTGGATCATTTCCAGGGCAGGGGTTTGCTTTTGCGAGTCGTTATATAAGTACCCTGACATTAACTGACGAGGAAGCAGGAGAAGAAGGAGAATAAAATGGAGGAGAAGGAAAGGAAGGAGAAGGAGAAGACGAAAAAGAAAAAAAGGAGAGTTGTAAAGATTAAAGAAGGAGATAACGAAGAAGAAGAAATAAAGAAAAAAGAAAGAGAACATGTCGAAGAATAAGAATTATAAGAAGAAGAAGATAATGAAAGGAAAAACCATACAATATGTAGTAGAAAAAGAAGAAGAGAAAGAAAAAAACAGGAGAAGTAAAGGAAGTAGAAGAAGAAGAAGACAAAGAAAAAGAAAGAACGAGAAGTAGTATAAGAAGACGAATTATAAGAAGAAGGTGATGAAAGAAAAGAAGAAACGGCAGTACAAGAAAATAAAGAACAAAAAGGAGAAGAGAAAGACAAGAAAAAGTAGGGGAATAAGAAGAAGAAAAAGAAGAAGAAAAAGAGAAAAAAATGGAAGTTAGGGAAATGTAAAAATAACAGAAGAAGAAGAAGAAGAATGAGAAGACGAAGAAGATGAAAAAGAAAATAAAGAGAAGTAGAGTTAGAAGAAGGGGATGAAAGAACAGAAGAGAAAGCAGTAGAAAAACAAGAACAAGAAAAAGAAAAAGAAGAAAGAGAAGGAGAAGTAGAAGAAGAACAATACGAATAAGAGAAGAATAAGAACAAGACGAAGAAGAGAAGAAAGAAAGAACAAGACGAAGAAGAGGAAATAGAAGAAGATGAAGAAGAAGAAGGACAACAACAGCATGAATAAGAACAAGAAGAAAAGCAATATAAGATGAAAAAGGCGAAGAAGGCGAAGAAGAAGAAGAACAAGAAGAGAAGATAAGACAGATACGGGGAAACAAAGAAAGGAAGAGGAGAAGAAGAAGAAGAGAAAAAAAACTCGACCTTGTATAGGACACTGCACAAGCAAGTACCGCTGCATTTGCTTTCGACAAACCGAAAAGGAATTTCGAAGGCATATTAATCGACTGCAAACTGTCGACGCGCGGTCTGTCCTATCCCAAACAGCTGGAAGAGTCTACCCAAGGTTTAACAGTAAAGAGAGAGAGAGAGAGAGAGAGAGAGAGAGTTCACAACACCGGGCGAGAGAAACGCTTCGCCAGTCTGTGCCGGGTTAGTCTATTCAAACAACGTCCGTTTGAGGTTTACAGGAGATTACTGACGTGTTTTTAGCACCTGGAATAGGTAAGTAAAACGTTTGGGGTGTGCCTTTGATAACCTCTTCACTCAGACACGGTTTAAAATAGAAGCAGCCATTATTTGCATCCTCGCCTGACATTAAATATTCATTTTGATTCTATATGTCCTTTTAAGGTTTAACTTTTGTAGATTTCAATGGCGATACATTTGCGCCTATATATATATATATATATATATATATATATATATATATATATATATATATATATATATATATATATATATATATACATATATATATATGTGTGTGTGTGTGTGTGTATAGCCAATGTATCATCCGGGTACGACAGGAGAGGACAGAATAGGCAGAATAACGCATGTCAGTCATGTCGTAACAGGCCACTGAAGAGCGATTTGATACTGGGCTCTCCTTCAGGCACTACAGGCACGTGAAAATACAGAAATAAATTTACACTAAATGGTAGAAGCCTAGCGATTAAATTGAGTAGTGAAAGGTCGAATGGCTTGCATGAAGTCAAGAATATAACCGTCACAGTCTTGTAGCATGATGTCAGAGCTGAAATAAGAAGGTTAAGCAATGTAGGGAAGTCACTTCGACATGTACAACATATTGCCACTAAAATAACTACTTCAGGAATACCGTAAGCTATGTGGACTAGTGTATGGAGGCAACGGAGGTGGTTGTACTAGACATTATGAGGAATGTAAAGAGTGTTGGTAAAGACACTTGCTTCTCAAGTAACGAAAGAGCGAAGTAGTGAGGTTTCGAATCCAACAAGTTTCACGCATTATCTGTTATCAAGCTATGTAATACCGGGCCATTGTCATATTTGAGACTACCGAAAGAACGTTGGAGATCCCACATACACGTTGTGTACGTAGAATAACTCGAAGCAGTTGAAAATCTCTCAGAGCATGCTGTTAGTCGCTGTACGTGTTCAATTTTAAAAGTAATGAAATTCCCACCCAACCTGAAGATACATTCGCCAAGGCTTAGTAAAGCACAGGAAGTAAATATTGCAACACCACTACATATAATCTCCGGCTACTTGACATTAGGTATACACCTGCCTGCTTGAATACCAGAAACCCAAGTATTCCATGTACAATAACAGCTGTTATTGCTCGAAGTTTCTTCTGCTGAACTGAATTACCGTTTGACGATGTTCGTCAGTAGCATATTAAAGTGACTTTTTTAACACCATGAGGCGGACTTGAGAACGTGGAATAGGGTCTTCTTGGATATGGCGCAATATTGATATTATAAATGGTGTTGATTTGCATCTGATTGGCCAGCATGCTGAGACAGAACCAAATACCAAGTTCACGAACGACGGTGTGAGGTGGGATGTAGATTAGCAGTATGTTTCACAGGAGCCCTGATTACTCTTCGCTCTTGTAAATGGGACAAAAAGTTTATATAATTATATAAACATTAACGATATATATATATATATATATATATATATATATATATATATATATATACAGGGTTTGGCATAAGCGCTGGTCTGCTCGTCCGTGACGAGTAAAAATTGTTGTTGACGAGTACAAAAAATCCCTATTTAATCGTTAATTACGTTACGTTTTTAATAGTTACTACATAACGACTCTCGCACGGTTAGGAATAATATTAAGGTTCGAATAGATCGTACATAAGCTAGTTTAATATGGTGGTTCCACTGGCACAATTCAAACCTACTAAAGCCATCGATAAATGGCACTACAGTGCTAAAACTACCAAGAATGTTCAAGGACACGCACGCCATGTCTCTGACATGTAGTGCATCTTTTCTTAAGACGAAATAGACTAATACTGTGTAACTAATACATTGTATTTTGGTTTGTTACGTATTGTTATGTAGAAATACAGGCCTAGTCTAAATGTGTTAACATAAATTACGTGACTGAACTCCGACTTGGGAAATTTGTGACTGACTGGTGAGCCACGTTAAATGTTGTCAAGCCCTGTGTATATATATATATATATGTTTCTTGTACATATATGCTCGCATATACCAACAACAGTGTGACAAGGTGATCCATATTCTGTTTCGCCAACTTTACTGCGATCCTCGTACAAATTGGTCAGACTGATAGTAGCCACTGCCTTCTGTTAAGGCTACGTTGTATAGTGCACTAATTCTTATTTTTGGTATTTCATTCCACGCTGCCTTAACCTTCTAACAGTGAGTCAGGTACCCTTTAGCTACTATGTAGACAAGTTTGAATCGTTTTGAGAAAACTTGGAACTTTAGCCAATGAGGAGCCCGCCTTCTATTGACTCTGCCCTTAAAATGCGGTTGAAAGATAGTCAACACTTCCCATAAAACGCATTGCGCTAGTGTGTGCATGCACTCATTACACCATAATATTCTGCCTGCCGTAGAATCATTTGTTTCAACACATCACCCACATGTGTTGGCACATTGCTTCACCAAGATTTTCATTGTAAATGTATTATTTTAAATATTTATCCGTGTCCATGGATAGTCCGCGTAATTTATATGTTGATGTATATCATTAGCATAAATTACGATTTTCATATATTATGGCTCCTTAATTTACTTTAACAGTTAACATAGTACATGTAATTTACACAATAAGTTCGTGTACTCTCTGTAATTTACATTAAAGGTGCATGTAGAATATGCACTTTATATTATAAGCTCATGTAGCCCTAGAGCAGTACATTATAGATTAATATTGCATGTGTACTCTACATTGTCTCCCCATGTAGCCTGAGTGCTCTACATTATCTCCCCATGTAGCCTGCGTACTCTACATTATCTTCCCATGTAGCCTGCGTATTTTACATTATCTCCCCATGTAGCCTGCGTACTCTACATTATCTCACCATGTAGCCTGAATACTCTACAGTATCTCCCCATGCAGCCTGCGTACTCTACATTATCGGACAATACAGCATGTGCACTCTACATTATCTACTCATATAGCATGAGTACTCTACATTATCTCCCCATGTAGCCTGCGTACTCTACATTATCTGCCAATTCAGCATGTGAACTCTACCTTATCTACAATGTAGCCTGTGTACTCTACATTATCTACCCACGTAGAATACGTAATCTACATTATCTACCATGTAGCCTGCGTACTCTACATTATTTCCCCATGTAGGTTGCGTACTCTACATTATCTACTCATGTAGCGTGAGTAATCTACATTATCTCCCCATGTAGCCTGCGTACTCTACATTATCTGCAAATACAGCCTGTGCACTCTACATTATCTACCCATGTAGCTTACGTACTCTACATTATCTACCCACATTTAATGTGTACTCTACATTATCTACCATGTAGCCTGTGTACTCTACATATCTACCAATGTGGCCTGCACACTCTACATTATCTGCCCACATGGCCTGTGCAAACTACATCATCTACCCATGTAGCCTGCGTACTCTACTCTACATTATCTGTTGATATAGCTTATGCATTCTACATTATCTTCCCATATAGCCTATGCACTATGCATTATCATGTAGCCTGTGAACTTTACTTTACAGGCCCAATAAGCTTGTGTACTTTACGTTAAACGTTCAAGTAGCCTGTGTACTTTATGTTAAATGTTCAAGTAGCCTGTGTACTTTATGTTAAATGTTTAAGTAGCCTGTATACTTTACGTTAAATGTTCAAGTAGCCTGTGTACTTTATGTTAAATGTTCAAGTAGCCTGTGTACTTTATGTTAAATGTTCAAGTAGCCTGTGTACTTTATGTTAAATGTTTAAGTAGCCTGCATACTTTACGTTAAATATTCAAGTAGCCTGTGTACTTTATGTTAAATGTTCAAGTAGCCTGTGTACTTTATGTTAAATGTTCAAGTAGCCTGTGTACTTTATGTTAAATGTTCAAGTAGCCTGTGTACTTTATGTTAAATGTTCAAGTAGCCTGTGTACTTTATGTTAAATGTTCAAGTAGCATGTATACTTTATGTTAAATGTTTAAGTAGCCTGTATACTTTACGTTAAATGTTCAAGTAGCATGTATACTTTACGTTAAATGTTCAAGTAGACTGTGTACTTTACGTTAGAGGCTCAAGTAGTCTGTGTACTTCACGTTAGAGGCTCAAGTAGTCTGTGTACTTTTCGTTAGATTGTCAAATAGGCTGTGTTGATTCCAAACTTTTTCAATCATTCAACATCCCTCTACAATGTGATTCACGTGCAACAATTAGGCTCATATTAGCTTCGTTCGTTCTCAATCCTCCGCTAATAAGCCATGAACGTTCTCAATCCTCCGCTAACAAGCCATGAACGTTCTCAATCCTCCGCTAACAGGCCATGAACGTTCTCAATCCTCCGCTAACAAGCCATGAACGTTCTCAATCCTCCGCTAACAGGCCATGAACGTTCTCAATCCTCCGCTAACAAGCCATGAACGTTCTCAATCCTCCGCTACCAAGCCACGAAAAGGGCTTTGCAAGTAGCAGGATGTAGTTCCGAGAATCCGAGAAAGGAATGCATTGTGTTGTAGTTTACAGCTTTACTGCGATATGTGTATCTTTGGGTCCGACACATCTGACGTCAGCAGGTATTTTTCGCATACTGGGTTAGCCTTCCCTTTTCGATCCCTTCTCCATAGCCAGTCTGCTTTGTTGCAGCTTGCATGATCACCGCGTGGAGGTGTAAAAGGGTCTTCGCAGCTCTGGCTCGCTGGCTCTCACGAATAGTACTGAGCTATGGGTCGGTGACCACTGCAGGTCATGCGCTGCTCGACGTCTTGAACCCTGTTTGCAGTTATTTGTGAGGTCTGTTTCCAAGCATGTGCAATCATTTACAATTCCATTATAACGTGAAGCAAATGTATTTACTGTCATTTGCCTGTTTACAGGAAGCCTGAAAATTAAGCTTGAGCCGCGGATACCCCTTCAGGATGACGTTGCCATTTCCAAGCAAAACCCTTTTTAGTAGTCTTTTACTTCATGTATACAATGTGACCGGGGTTCTGGTTTTGACATCAGTGGTACCATTCCATATCATATGCCTGAATAACTGCGCGAGTAACTTGTTTCTTTTTTTTTTCAATTTAATCATAATTAGAAGAAAAAGGCAAACAAGAACGCAAAGAACAAACAGAAAAACGAAAACAAATTATAAAGCAAGACGAACAAGAACAAGAATATTAAATGTTAATAGTAAGAACAAGATGATGAATTGAAGAAGAAAGACAAGAAAACAAAAAAACCAATAAGAAATAAAACAAAAATACTAACAAGGTTTTAAGTAGTTGTAAGTAAGAATTGAGAGTGACCAAAGCTTCCGAGACTCCCTTGCTAGGAATCACTCTTTGGAACCAACGTATTCAAGGTTTCCACAATTCTGACATAAGACGATTGTCCCTGGTGAAGGATGCGGTAATCAGTGCAGACTAGGCAAAACATGGATGGGCAGGTCACATGTTACGGCGAAACGATGGCCAATGGAGCACAGCGACAGCAGTCTGGTACCCCTGAGGTAAGAAGAGACAGCGGGGCAGACCTCCAATGCGTTTGTCAGACTCCTTGCTGTACGCTGTTTCATCCGAGACGCCTCTAGAGGAGCGCTTACCACGCACTGGTCTTCTGTGGCTCAAGACAGAGTCCCCTGGAGACGAAGTCGGGACCCGCAGCTACGCTAAAGAACGGGTCATCAAGATCAAGACTTGAAAGGTGAAGAACAATGAGAAAAAAAAAAAAGAAGAAGAAGAACATAATGCATAAGAGAAAGAAAATGAAAACAATTACAAGAACACGTTTATGAAAAATAAAAATAAAAACACAAACAAAAGCAAGGTAGAAAACGAGAAGAAAGGACAGAGCGAAAAGAAGAAAAAGACGAAGAAGAAGAAGAACATAATTATGATGAAAAAGAGATGAAGAAATAAAGTAAAAGAAACGAATATGAAACAAAATCACAAAAACAGTGGTAAGAACAATAAAGATGCGTAGAACCCCATGTAATTAAGATGAAGACAGAAAAGAAAAAACAAGAACAAGATGAGAAATAGCAGAACAAAAACACAGACAAAAACACAGACAAAAACTCGAAGAAGAACGAGAAGCAGAAGAACAAGAAAAAGAGGATATGGAGAATATGTAGGTAGAACGAGAATAAGAAATATAAGAAGAAGAGCAAAGACAAGATGACAGAGAGAATATGCACGTAGAGTAATAATAAGAAGAACAAGAACATAAGGATATTGAAAATATGTATGTAGATATGAACAAGAAGAAGAAGAAGAAGACGACGACGACGGAGAAGAATAAGGACAAGATGATTTGGAAAAATGTACGTAGAAGATAAATGAGAAGATGGAAAAGAAGAAGAGGAAGAAAAAGATGAAAATAAAAACGAAGAAAAGGAAGAATATGCAGAAAAAGAAGAGGAGGAAGAAGAAGCAGAAGAAAAGGAAAAGGAAGAATAGGGAAAATCTTTGATTGTTCTTAATGGATGCTTTCTGGGTGAAGATCTTAGAATGTCTTTATTTCAATCTGTATATTCCGTCTATCCCAATTGAATATGTGATATTGCCCCCATGTTCTATCTCTCTACAGATAAGACTACTTCGACTACGAAGTTATTGGATTGGTTTTTTATCTCATTTTCTGTTCAATCACAAACAATAATTTTAGGTTATATCAGGGCGTGCACCGATCTTGATTGTAACTCTGTCGGTGTTTGTGTAACCCTGATAAGAACTGATTTTGCTGAATTAAATTATGCTTCGTGATATTGGTGTGGTTGAATTGCATATCTCTGCACGGATAGAAGATTCGATTACGTATATCGCGTATCACTCCAAAAATGCAATTACTCTTGTATTGGTATCCTTATATTTATGTACAATTCCATTACTCTCAATGAAAATATGATTTCATTATTATGATCTCGTTTTAACACATTTTCATGGAGCACATCTACGATGATTCGATTATAGTACTCCAAATACATGTACGATTACTCGAATATTGTATTACCTGCATGTGAATGGATACTCAAATATCGTGTCATGTATGCATACACTGTTCTCTAATCTCGTATTCTCTATACATATACTATTACTCTTTCTCGTATTATTTATACATATTACTCTATCTATTCTTACATATACTATTACTTTATCTCGTATTCTCTTGGAGGGAATAATCTTATTCTAAGATTTCCCTCCAAGCAAAAAAGCAGATGCTAAATAGTACCTTCAACCCAACCCTGTGCTACCAGTGCCAAACATGGGCATTTAATATGGCACAGGAACGAAAGTTAGCCACGTTCGAAATGCGGTGTCTACGAATGGCCACTAACAACTCCAGAAGAGACAGAATCGCAAATCTGAGTATCCAAGAGCTGGTTGGAACAATTCCCTGGCTACAGTACATCGAGCAACAGGGAATGAAATAGTTTGGCCACATTGTGAGTATGCAACCAGACTACACTGTTCATCCAACCTTCTACAAGAGAACATCAGGAAGAAAGCCGAGAGGTAGATCAAGGAAAAGGTTGATAGAGACGAGTAAGAAAAAAAGGAGTAATCTATACACATATACTGTTTCTATAATCCAGTAATCTCTACATATATACTGTTACTATAATCCAGTAATCTCTACACATATCATCAACATGTAGCTTGTCCTTTGTAGAACGTCGCTCCCATCTAAGTCTGCCTGAAATAAACTCGTTCTCTTGCCAAACTCCAGCCTCCCCCACTGTCATACCCAGGCATTCCTGGATATCTTAGTGGCATCGTCTTCTTGGTCTACCCCTTCCTCTTTTGCCTGGCACCATACCTTCCATCACCGTTCTCTCAAGACCGTTGTGTCTCTTGATGTGACCAAAGTATTTGCATTTTATAGCCAACATGGAATTGATAAACCAGTTCTCCTCTATGCTTAACTCTTGCCGAATTTGTTTTTCTCTCTGTCCATGGCATTTTGAGAATCTTTCTGTAACATTTTGACTCGAAGGATTCAATTCTTTGTCTAGACGTTTTGGTAATCGTCCATGATTCACGGCCATAAGCTGCCACAGGAAAAGCACAGGCTTTCAAGATTTTTACTTTTATAATTTAGTTGGTGCTCTGCCATAATTTTTTCTATTACTGTAATCTAGTATTCTCTACACATATACTGTTACTATAATCTAGTTTGTTTTTTTTTGTTTTGTTTTTTTGCGTTCGCCTTATTTCTCTAATCCCCAAGACAGGTGCACTGTGTATTTATTTTGCGCCTAATGGCCCAGTGCATACGACTTCAGCATACATTTTTTTTGTAAGGGCCTGCTTCCTCCTGCATTTTCTAAGGGTTTGCTTCCCCGGGGTAATGGCTGGCGCTGTGATGGGGATCGAACCCAGCACCTTTTGCTTGTGAGCCGTGTCACTTAACCACTAGCCCACTCCGTCCCCACTATAATCGAGTAATCTCAACACTTATACTTTTAATAAAATCTGCCGAAGACGGATGTGTCAGACTGAAAGGTGCAAATATCACAGTCAAACTGTAAACTAGCGACACAACGCATGCCGTTCTCCGGACTACATCATGCTACTTGTAAAACTCTGTTAAGGGCTTAGTAGCGGGAGATTGGAAACGAAAGCAGAAGAAGAGAAGAAGACTATAATCTAATAATCTCTACACATTTGCTGTTACTCTAATCCAATAATCTCTACACATATGCTGTAACTCTAATCCAGTAATCTCTACACATATGCTGTTAATCTAATCAAATAATCTCTACACATATGCTGTTACTCTAATCCAGTAATCTCTACACATATGCTGTTACTCTAATCCAATAATCTCTACACATATGCTGTAACTCTAATCCAGTAATCTCTACACATATGCTGTTAATCTAATCAAATAATCTCTACACATATGCTGTAACTCTAATCCAGTAATCTCTACACATATGCTGTTAATCTAATCAAATAATCTCTACACATATGCTGTAACTCTAATCCAATATTCTCTACGCACATGCTGTTACTATGGTCTCGTATTCTCCTTTTTTATTCTAATCCTGCATCTGTCTCTCTCACTCCCTTTTTATTCTAATCCTGCATCTGTCTGTCTCACTCCCCTTTTATTCTAATCCTGCATCTGTCTCTCTCACTCCCTTTTTCCGTCTCTTCCTCTCTCTACATTTCAATCACTCCAATACTGGTATATCTTCTTACCGGTAAGATTACTCCAATCTCTAATCTCTCTCTAAATATGGGGAGTGTGGCCAAGGGGTTGTTAGAATACCTTACCATCCAAACGTGCCAGGCTTAAATCACTTCACGATTGGCTTCTGTTCTGATGCATCTAAAGTGGGTTGTGTTGGATGCTTAGCATGAAAATTGTGACTCCACCTTGTGAGCTGTTCGGTGCTATCATTCAGATTTGGGTTTGTCATATTGTTGTAGACCACTGTCCTAGTGTTTCCGATGGCGCATCTCTACATCCAAGCCTCCGCGTTCGCTGTTCTTATGAGCTGTCCTGTCCTTTTATGTGTACAGCTTCTTTTAAGCTGGTCCCTTCTTTACAAATATGTCAGATTAATCCAATGCTAGGTGTGTTTTATTGTCCGGTGGTGAATTGCATAACTTGTTTAGAACCATGAGTATGACAACGTTATCATCGACTAGGGATATTTGTATAAGGTCAGGTTTACACTGTCCAACATCTTCTAAAGCTTGAAAAGTGGATATCCAATCGATAAAAAATATCAATATTTTGACATTTGAGATGGTACAATGCGGCAGTGGAGAAAGGTATACGGTAGGGTGACCCCCATCACGCACAATCTTTTCTTTTCATGTCTGGAGTCGACAATGATGCCGTTGCGACTGGAGGGTGTACGTTATCGACATAAACGGGCGATTACTAACCACCTAAGATTTGCTGACAATATCACACGTATCACAGAGATACCCCCTGAAGCGACACTGATTCTAGTATCGATGTAAGCGGAGGGCAAGAAAGCAGGCCTCACAATAAATATCGAAAAAACGAAAATTCTACGCAACAGTTCAACGGAGCCCAACCCCGTGTCCCTAAACTATACACCACTGGAAGATGTCGACGAATAAATCTACCTATGTCGCCTCCTCAACATGCAAAATGGCTTGCGTCGTTCGTTCTCAATCACTCACTACCAACGCCTGACATGGCTTTAGTAACAGAATGTAGTCCAGAGAAGGGAATGCGTTGTGTCGTAGTTTACAGCTTGACTGCGATATTTGCACCTCTCGGTCCAACACATCCGACTTCAGCAAGCATTTTTTAGTACCAGGTTAGTATTCCCTCTTCGATCCCTTCTCCTTAGCCAGTCTGCCCTGCTGCAGCCTGTTATCCAAGATCACCGCATGGACGTGTAGAAGGGTCTTGGCAGCTATGGGTCACTGACCACTGCAGCTCATGCGCTGCTCAGCATCTTGATCCCCCAACATGGAAAATAACACGACGTCTGAGTTTGCCAGGTGCCGTCGAACAGGATGGGCCGCATTCAGCGCGATAAAGGCGACAACAGACGGCACAGGAGCACCAGACTGCGGGCTGACGTATTCGAATCAGTGGTGGCACCAGCGCTATGTTATGTGAGTGAAACCTGGTCTCTGACAAAAGCCATGAAGAACCATCTAAGCACAACAAATGCCTTGCTTGAGCCTCGTCTCGTGGTCCTATCACTTATGCAGCAGCGCCAGATAGGCGTACACAACAGTCACATCCGGGCATTGTCACACTTCAAGGATGCCATCCATCATACCAACAACTCAAAGCACCGCTCGGGTAGGCCATGTAATCAGAAAGAAAGACGGACACTGGAGCACAGCAACCCCTCGGTGGAACCCACGTGACTAAAACAAAGACCACATGTCAGACCTCCCACTAGATGGCAAGTATTGGTCGAGCTGCACAACTCTCAAGATCCTAAAACAAACAAGTTAGCCATCCACTTGTCAATCCGTGGCCGAGACAGAATCGACTGGAAACCGAGATGAGACCAGCAACAAAAACCAACAAAGAAATATAGCACTGCTCGAGCCCAGCCACTAAGCAGAGAAATGCACATGGCTACTACCAACTCACACAAGAGTTGGGACCTGTACAAGGGCTAACACCCTTGTAGCTGCACAGGTCGACTAGGACTGAGTTAATGCTGCGTCAAGTGCAGTCATTTTTGCTTCATAGAGCAGACCTCTTCACAAACATCAGTTCATTTGAGGATATGTCTGGATCTATCTATCTTCAGTCTACTCGTGTCGGGACGAGACGTCGTCGGGAGGTGTGGCCTGCTTTGTTTCATATTTTTTGGCAGGCAAACATCCGCTAGTGATTTTCCGGGTCAGTCTCAGTATATATTACTAACCTAACGGTTGGTAGCCCCGGGAATATACGATCGCCTATTTTTGGGACTGGTACTGGTGCATCTACCAGTCGTGCGTGATCCCAGTCCTCGTGTGTGGCTCCGAGACCTGGACCCTGCAAACAAGCGACACCTCGAGACTTGAGGCTTTCTATATGCGAAATCCACGACACATCCTTGGCATTCGGAGGAACGATTTTGTCCGGAATGTAGACGTTTCTACAAAGATATCTCCCCCCTGTCTCGGTTATTCCGGAACGTCGCCGCCTTTCCCTGTTCGGTCAGGTTGTCCGACTGGACAAGGAGGTCCCAGCTCACCAGACTCTTCAAAAGACAGTCAACAGTGCAAACGGCCTCCACCCTGCTGGCTGGAAGCGCCGGAGAGGTCGTCCCTGAAACACGTGGCTTCAACAGGTAGCGGCTTCCCCATATGCCTTACAGGAGGCCTGTCAGCACGCAGTTACAACTGGACATATTGGTGTTCATCCGACGCAACGGGCCTCAGACGCCTAAGCGAACATTGTTGTTGTTGTTGCTGGTGAAAGCGTAAATTAGAGCAAGCTAGACCCGCAGCCTGTCAGTAGCCTTCTATGCCACTCTTGACTAACCACATAATGAAGACCTGACGCTATAGCCACTCAGTCTGCTTTCTTTTTGGTGACATTCGCTGTGGAGCGAGAATCTAAAGAATAACTTGAGTGGATGTTTAACTTGAATTACATGTTACATGCTGCTGTTGTTGTTGTTGTTGTTGTTATCCCATTGCTGCTGAGTAAGCCTGCTCTTGGCAGCCCAATCCCATTTTTATATAGATACATGTCTTCTCGAGTTATTTGACTGCTCCGTACAGTGTGTTGGCAATGATCGGCAGTGCTTATAAGAATATTTTCCTTATAGTACATAAACTAGAACTTTCTCTGATGATGATGACACTTAATGCTGATGTAACAATATATAAATCGGGATAGACATCAATAGCTGGTTGAGCTGTCTACATGAGAGTAATTTAGCCGTTAGTCGAATCATCATCTATTAATGTTGTCAGTATTTCTGCTACTGTAATGAATGTGCATGATACATGACATGACGTCTTACTGCACATCACAACACTTCAAATCGATATTTCACTTTATAATACGATCAATATAGTCTAGCTATCTGTTCCCACACATACGATTACTCCAATCGTATTATATGTTCCCACACATAAGATTACCCTAATCTCGTATCTGTTCACACATATAAGATTATCACAATCTCGTATATTTTCCCACACATAAGATTATCACAATCTCGTAAATGTTCCCACACATAAGATTACCCCAATCTCGTGTCTGTTCCCACACATAAGATTACTCCAATCTTGTTATCTGTTCTCTCGCATAAGATTACTCCAATCTTGTTATATGTTCCCACACATAAGATTACTCCAATCTTGTTATATGTTCCCACACATAAGATTACTCCAATCGTGTTATATGTTCCCACACATAAGATTACTCCAATCTTGTTATATGTTCCCACACATAAGATTACTCCAATCTTGTTATATGTACCCACGCTTTCTCTTTCCTCATACGATTAATCCAATGTCGCACCTCTCCCACACAAGATATGATTCACCTTCGTTTATCTCGATACATTTTCTGAACCAACTTCACTTTTCTCTACACACCTTGAGAACCAACTTTACTTTCCTTCTTACAATTTCTGAACCAAATTCACCTTTCTACACACACCTTGAGAACCAACTTTACTTTTCTTCTTACAATTTCTGAACTAACTTCATTTTTCTCCACACTTCTTCTTCTTCTTTCGTTCGCTTTAAAATATTGTCTATATCTGCAATGTTGTCTCTTGTATAAACTTCACTGTCTTTTGTAGTTCACACACAGGTCCATAAAGTTTCTCTTCCAGTGTTGTTTCTATGGGCCAGTGAGATTTTCTCTGTATATCATATTCGGGGCAGTTTTGCAGTATGTGCTCTGCTGTCTGGGGCGCCTGTCGGCATGTACACATGGCTGAGTTGGCAATCTTAATTTTTGTGTACATGTGGCTGCGGAGTCGGTTGTGTCCTGTTCTAAGGCGCAACACAACAGTTTGTTCTTGTCTGTTCATTTTATGGTAATCGTCTGGTGGTACTGTTTGTGGCTTTCTGATTGATTTGATCATACTTATCTTCTGTTGGTATGTAACTGGCACATCTGGTTGCTCGTCTGCAGTACCCTCCTTTGCCAGTCGATCTGCTCTCTCGTTTCCTGGTATTCCACAATGAGAAGGTATTCACTGCATGACAATATTGCACTGGCTGCTCAGTTCAGACAGTAGAGCCTGTAGATCTGGCAGTTTCTCAAATTTAAGTGCTTGGGGTGCTGATTGTGCATCTGTAAGAAATACTACAGGTTGTGGACCGACATTGGTGTTCAACAGTTTCTCAGTTGCCACCTTGATTGCCTGTATTTCTGCATCATATATATGACAGAATTTCCCAGTTGGTACTTTGACTGTATCCCTAATGTTGTTTGGGTATTCTATGTACACTCCCGCTCCACCATTCTTTACTGCATTCTGTGCTGACCCATCTGTGTATACTCTGATCCAGAGGTCTTGTGGGTATTCTTCATCCAGCAAATTGAGGATCACTATCTTACGTTGCACACTGTTCTGTTCATCCTTGTCTAATATTCCTTTCACTTTTGTTTGAATGCATACTGATAGTCCGTGGTCCTCTCTCCAAGGGGTTTGTTCTGGCACAGACTTTAGGGAGATGTCAACTTCAGGTAGATCCATAATTTGCCTGCGAAGTCGTTTCGCCTGATGCATAAAACTACTTCTTTTCAGTCTTCCCATTGCTAAATTTTGAAATCTGTCTTTCATTGGATGCCTCGGCATGCAGTGGAACTTTTCTGCCGGTGTTAATACCTTTGTGTCTCTGCGCTCTCTTAGTGCTTGTATCCTTCCCATTTTCTCCATCTCCACAATAGGTGTTGATTTCATTGCTCCTGTAATAACCCTAAGTGCCTGATTTTGCACCTTATCCACCTCTTTTAGGGTAGTGTTTGATGCGGGGCACCACGCTGCTGACCCATATTCCAGATGTGGCCGTATACCTTGTTGGTAAACGTTGTTAAGTATTTTTCCACTAGCACCCCATGTGGTTCCACTTAATTTTCTCAGGATGGCTAACTTCCTCCCGGCTTTTTTGGCTGCCTTGTTGACGTGTTCCCTCCATGTCAACCTATCATAAAATGTAACTCCAAGATAGGTGGGTTGTTTATCTTCTTTGAGGTGTTCTCCATTTATCTTGATAACTCCAGCTTTTTTGTTTTGGGGAGAGGGTGAAAAGCGTAGTGCTACATTTTTCGGTGTTAATGTTTACACACCATCTGTTTGTCCATGAGGTCAAGGCATCAATAGCTCTTTGCAGCATTCTGGTGGCCACTGTTGCTTGCTCATTTACACACCATATTACCAAGTCATCTGCATACATTGCAACTTTTTGTTCCTTGTGGTAGCTCAGCAATCAAGTCATTGATGAAGACTATGAAAAGTGTAGGGGAAAGAACTCCTCCCTGAGGCACACCATGACGCAGTAGAATTTTCTTACTCTTGAGACCATCTAGTTGGACTCTGGCTCTTCTGTTATGTAAGTATGCTTTTATCCATTTGTACATCCTACCCATCACTCCATTATTTCTCAGTTTCTTTAAAAGTCCTTCTTTACTTTTCTTCTTACAATTTCTGAACCAAATTCACGTTTCTACACACAACTTGAGAACCAACTTTACTTTTCTTCTTACAATTTCTGAACCAACTTCATTTTTCTCCACACAACTTGAGAACCAACTAAACTTTTTACACACAATATATGAACCAACTTCCATTTTCTGCACTTAATTTTTGAACCAACTTCACTTTTCTCCACACAATTTCTAATTAAAACTTCACTTTTCTCCAAACAGTTTCTGAGCTAACTTCACTTATCTCCTCAAATGTAATATTTTATGACAACAATCTCATTCTTCTCCACAGAGACCAGCACCTGCTACAAACTGATTCGACTAGCAGCCTGGTTCCTAGCGTATGGCCTGACGTACCTCTAAATCAACCTGCAATCCTGTTGACGGAAGCGATGATTATTTGCTAATCTTCATTTGACTGCGGGAACTACAGTCACGCATTGTCAGCTTAAGCAGAAACGATGCTTGCACAAAATTGTTTGGCTAACATGTTCTGAATGACACAATATAAGCTGTCGCATGACACATATCCAATGTGACATAGGTCCTGGGTTGCACAGATTTCTAACAGTGGATTATTGTGAGAGTCGAAGGACATTTTAAAAGCCGATTTATACTGTTTTCGTTGATGGATATTTTCACTTGAAAGGGTGTCTTGGATACAAGATTGAATCACAAAAGGTAATCAGTTATTTGATGTGATGTGTTAAGTCTTTTTAAGTGGGGACTCAGTGGTCTTGAAGTAAGGTGTCCGCCTCGGGAGCTGGAGGTCGCGTGTTCAAATCACAGTGAAGACCGGAATAATTTCTCGTGGATCTTCTGATAAAAATTCTCATGATCTCTGCGTAGTGAGATCGGACTGTTGTGGTCAGTGTCGAACACGTTAAAATTCCTTGGCAGTTGTCCACTGCCCGGACAAAATTTAAATAACTATAGTTAAAAATTAACACAAATTATTTGTACCTTTCCCCAGGCGATTGTGTGTGGAGGGCAGCAGGGCTCATGTCTGGTGAAGGACTACTGTGGGAAGCAGAGTTGTTGGCGTGGTGTCGTGATAGACGCGAGCAATCCCCAGGGCGGGGACAGTGGGAGCGCTGCAGCATCCCGACTGGGCAGTGGGCGTGTCGACCGCGAACCCTGTGGTCTCTTGGAAAGGAGCCGGGTACTCCGCTGCCTTGGAATGGGGGCCTCGAGGAGGAAGTGTTTGAGGAGCTCTCCTTCTCCCACGTGTCGATCCTGTGTCAGAGGATGTCGTCATCTGTTCTCGAACTCCACCTTTGCACCCTCTGAATGTTTTCCTCCTTCGAGGCGATGACATTTTTTTCTTCCGTTTAGAATACAGATAAATGAGAGAATGCCTAGTGTCTCCGGTCGGGAGGGGTGGGGGTAAGGGGGGGGGGGTGAGCATTGATATCAAATGTGAAGAAGCACCCTTGTATATTGCATCTTTTCTTGGCATTGACGCTGGGGAACAGCCAGGCGGAACGAGTGTTTTCATGTAAGATTCGATTTCCGCGTCTGTAAACTGAACGATGTTCGACCGAAAATGGTCATCTATGACGATGAAAAGTCCGTGAACAAAATGCATTGCAACTTGTGAAATACACCACTCAGAAAAACAAAAGACACTCTTGCAGTAAAGCAGCTGTCTAGGGCAACCATCAGTGCAAATAATTAATCCGTTCAGAAACTTGAAAACATCCGAAACCCGCATATCTCGCGTCTTGTAATAGCGGCCCCTGACGTAAGAGGCTCTGTGGAGAAGTGATCAAGCCGTTTGCCTCGTGTATAGACGGTCGGGGTTCGATTTCGAGCTTCGACGGTCGGTCCATGATGTCAATTTTTTTCCAGATATCCCTGGGTTCATCGCTAGAGCTACGGAGTCCGTGCTTTGTGCGATGCTCTCGACAGATGGGGTACCCATCTGCCGAGAGATAAGAGACACAGAGCTAAAATGGGAAAAAAAACCGAGGCAATGAAGTCGAGCCACCGCTTAAAGCGTTTTTTATTTCTTGAAGAACCCCAATGAGAGTAGCTACTTGGAATGTTTTGACATTAAACGGGACTGGCTACGCCACATCCCTGGCAAGAATATCCCTGGTCTAGGACGACTCAAGATTGTAATTGCCGGCTTCACTGAAGCAAACTTAAGTGCCAAGGTCAATGTGACGTCGGGGATACGTGCCTGTTGCACTCAGGTGGCCAACACCACAGAAACGGCGTGGCCTTATTTATAAGACCCCCACAACGATTGGCAAGCTATCTCAGATAGGCTTCTCCTGGCACCTCTAAGGCATACAAATGGCAACTTATATATAATGGTCGCATATGCCTCCACTGACCTGACTTGACCTCAAGTTAAAGACGACTAATATCAGGATATGATCAATGCTACTGCCACAGTTCCTGCTCATGCTGAACTAATCCTGCTGCCACCTGTTCATGATGAACTAATCCTGCTACCGCAGCCCCTCCTCATGATGAACTAATCCTGCTGCTACCTGCTCATGATGAATTAATCCTGCTGCCACATTTTTTGCTCATGATGAACTAATCCTGCTGCCACCTGCTCAGGATAAACTAATCCTGCTGCCACCTGTTCATGATGAACTAATCCTGCTACCGCAGCCCCTCCTCATGATGAACTAATCCTGCTGCTACCTGCTCCTGATGAACTAATCCTGCTGCCACATTTCTTGCTCATGATGAACTAATCCTGCTGCCACCTGCTCATGATGAACTAATCCAGCCGCCACCTGCACATGAAGACCTAATCTTGCTGCCACAGTTCTTGCTCATGATGAACTAATCCTGCTGTTACCTGCTCATGATGAACTAATCCTGCTGCCACCTGTTCATGATGAACTAATCCTGCTACCGCAGCCCCTCCTCATGATGAACTAATCCTGCTGCTACCTGCTCATGATGAACTAATCCTGCTGCCACATTTCTTGCTCATGATGAACTAATCCTGCTGCCACCTGCACATGAAGACCTAATCTTGCTGCCACAGTTCCTGTTCATGCTGAACTAATCCTGCTGCCGCAGTTCTTTCTCATGATGAACTAATCTTGCTACCACAGTTCCTGCTCATGTTGAACTAATCCTGCTGGGCGATTTCAACGCTGTCTCAGGATCCAGTACATGTGGCTTCGAGTATGTCCTGGGCCCATTTGGTAGCTGAATCGTGATAACAACTCGGTAAGATTCCTGTCATTCTGCTCTACTTTCAACCTGAAGATAATCAGGTCGTTGTACCGTTGTTTAAGTATCCAGCGACACACATGGATTTCATATCATGCGACACACATGGATTTCATATCCAGCGACACACATGGATTTCATATCCAGCGACACACATGGATTTCATATCCAGCGCACACATGGATTTCATATCCAGCGATACGCATGGATTTCATATCCAGCGACACAAATGGATTTCTAACAACTGAAAAACCAGGAAGGAGATCGACCATATCCTGATGAGAAGTCTCGACCGGGTGACCTCCTGTCGTGTCCTTCGAGGCGTGGAGGCCCCACCTAACACTGATCACTGCCTGCTGTGAGCGATAGTCTCCATCAATCCATATGCCTCTTTCAAACCGGCGCAGCCCCACAAAATTAATGTCCAGCTTTTCAAACTCGACCCGAAAATGTCAACGTAGCAAACAATCGGATGCAGCAGGCCCTAACATCGCTGGAGGAGTGGGCGAAATCATGGCTGGTCAAAATAAATGATGAAAAAACGTGTACTTCTTCTGTTTCTTACGCTGTCAGACGTCGACGTCAGCGGTCATCCTGAGGCTGTCGACACTTCCATAGAGCTTATCTAGTGTTGCCACTGGTGATGGCCACATCTGCTCTCTCTGGTCCTCGTATGTTGGGCAGTTTTGCAGCAAATGCTCAGCGGTCATTTTCCCAGTACCACACGAGCATTCGTCAGTGCCACCTATCTTCAATTTGTTGAATAAGTGGTACCTCAGTCTATTGTGGCCAGTGCGGTCTGAAGACCACCACCTGCTCTCTTCTGTTCAACTGGTAATAGGCATCGTTTTTTGTGTAGCCAGTATGTTCTGTTTCCCATTTGGTCATGTATCTAGCTCTAATAAGCCGTTTTGACTCTTCGTATGACATACTAGTTTCAGGTTGTGGTAGTCTTGCACCTTCTTTTGACAGTCTGTCTGCCTCCTCGTTGCCTTGGATGTTGCAGTGGGATGGAACCCACTGTACCACTACTCTTTTTGGTGCGGACTGCCGGCATAGTTGACAGAGTACTGCTTTTAAATCATTAAGTTCAGTATTTTCCTGGCTTTTTAGTGCTGTGACTACGGCCAGGACATCAGTAAGCAGGACTATATGGCTTTCATTCCTTTTACCTGTCACCATTTTTTCCACTGCCGCCCTCAGCGCTTCTGCCTCCGCTCTGAAATTGCTTGTGTATTTTCCAGTAGCCAATGACAGTGTTTTTTTCTGCCATTCGGTAGGCTCAGGAATGCCCCTGCCCCTCCGTTCTGTGTTGTGTTTGTTACAGAACCGTCGGTGTATGCATGGGTCCAGTCCATGCTTGGGTAGTTTTTCGTTATGTACCTCAGGGTTGTATCTTTTCTTTATTTTTAAGTCTGACAGTTTTTGTTTCCAATACCTGGTATATTTTCTACCACCTGTGGAAATATATGCTGCCTCCAGGTAGGTTTTCGTACAGTAGGGATGGGCTTTGGTGTTGTTAGTGCGTTCATGGGGTCTTCGTGCATCTTTGCTTTGGCTATTTCTGCAAAGATTCTCCGCTTTAGTTTCCCATTTCCGAAACTGTTTAGTCTCTGGTGCATTGGATGGTCAGTCAGTCTTCTGAGTTTCTCTGCTTGCTGCTGGGCTCTGCAGTCTCTTCTGTGGGTCATGGATTGCAGATTTGTAATGTCCAGCTTTTCAAACTGGACCCTAAAATGTTAACGTAGCAAACAATCGGATGCAGCAGGCCCTAACATCGCTGGAGGAGTGGGCGAAATCATATCTGGTCAAAATAATTGAAGAAAAAATAACATTCCAAACTAAGCCATGAGAGTTATAACAGGAGGCATGAAGTCAACGCCAATTGTAGAACTTGAAAAGATTACAAAACTGCAATCCATGACCGACAGAAGACACAGCAGAGCCCAGCAGCAAGCAGAGAAACTCAGAAGACTGACAGACTATCCAATGCACCAGAGACTAAATAGATTTGGAAACGGGAAACTAAAGCGGAGAAACTTTGCAGAAAAAGCCAAAGCAAAGATGAGCGAAGACCCTATGAACACCATAACAACACCAAAGCCCGTCCCTACTGTACGCAAACCCACCTGGAAGCAGCATATAATTCCAGAGGTGGTAGAAAATATACCAAGTATTGGAAACAAGAACAGCCAGACTGAAAAGGAAAGAAGAGACATTACCCTGAGGTACATAGCGGAAAACTACACAAGCATGGACTGGACTCATGCATACACCCACGGTTCTGTAACAAAAACAACACAGAATGGAAGGGGAGGGGTATTCCTGAGCCTAACAAATGGTAGAAAAATAACACTGTCAGTCGCAACTGGTTTATTTTCAAGCAATTTCAGAGTGGAGGCAGAGGCACTAAAGGCTGCAGTAAAAGCAATGATGACAGGCGAAAGCAATGAAAGCCAGATAGTCCTGTTTGCAGATGCCCTGGCCGTGGTCACAGCACTAAAAATCCAGAAAAATAGAGAACAATGATTTAAGAGCAGTACTCTGTCAACTATGACAGTGGTACAGTTGGTTCCATCGCACTGTAACATTCAAGGCAACAAGTAGGCAGACAGACTGGCAAAAGAAGGTGCAAGATTACCACAACCAGATCCTAGTGTGACCTACAAAGAGTCCAAAAGGTTCATTAGGGCCAGATACATGGCCAAATGGGAAACAGAACATACTGGCTACACAAAAAATGATGCCTATTACCAATTGAACAGAAGAGACCAGGTCGTGGTCTTCAGACTCCACACAGGCCACAACAGACTGAGGTACCATCTATTCAATAAACTAAAGATAGGTGGCACTGACGAATGCACCTGTGGTACAGGGAAAATGACCGCTGAACATCTGATGCAAAATTGCCCGACATACGAAGACCAGAGAAAGCACATGCGGCTTTCACCAGTGCCAACACTAGACCAGTTATATGGCAGTGTCGACAGCCTCATGATGACAGTTGCTTTCTTCGAACAAAATCAAGTTGACGTCTGACAGCGTACGACGAAGAAAAAGAAGAAACTAGACTCAAGTACTGTCGAGAAATACGTTGATGCTGTCAGGTGTCACCTCGCTGCTGCGGACCCCCTCCCAGATGACCCGAAGGCAGCATGGTCTACCATAAAGACGTCATGTGTGATGCGGCAAAGTTTATCAAGAGATCACAACAACCAAAACGTCAACCGTGGCTCTGTGACACCACATACGACATTGTACTTAAAAAGAAAGCTGCCAGGCTCCGCAATAACCTTGTCGAACGCCGACCGCAGCAAAGTCTAGAGTGGACACGGAATGTTTCTTCAGTGACATTGCCGATTCCGTCGAAGTTGGTCTCAGATCTAACGACCTCAGGCCCGCCTACCAGACCATAAAGCTTCTGGAGGTAAGAAGAAGGCCCACGACAGTGTCGAGTTTGTGAACAAGTCAGACGGCTCACCCTGCTCAACGCATGAGGAGTGGTGGCTAGGTGGAGCAAGCACTCCACGCTTGCCTTGAACCATCCACCAGCCACGGCCTGCCTTGACCTGGATGATTGATCTGTAGCAACTCCTATCTATCCACACACTTGCACTGACCCACCATCTCTGCCAGAAGTCCAGGCAGCCATATGCAACCTTAAAGATGGACGTGCCATTGGCCCCGATCGCATCCCGTTGGAACTGTTGAAATATGCATTTGACCACATCAGTTCTGCTCTACACCACCTCTTCCTTCAGGTCTGCTCTGCGCCACCTCTTCCTTCAGGTCTGCTCTACACTACCTCTTCCTTCAGGTCTGCTCTACACCCCCTCTTCCTTCAGGTCTGCTCTACGCCACCTCTTCCTTCAGGTCTGCTTTACATAACCTATACCTTCAGGTCTGCTCTACATCACCTCTACCTTCAGGTCTGCTCTACACCATCTTTACCTTCAGGTCTGCTCTACACCACCTCTATCTTCAGGTCTGCTCTACACCACCTCTACCTTCAGGTCTGCTCTACATCACCTCTACCTTTAGGTCTGCTCTACATCACCTCTATCTTCAGGTCTGCTCTACACCACCTCTACCTTCAGGTCTGCTCTACACCACCTCTACCTTCAGGTCTGCTCTACACCACCTCTACTTTTAGGGCTGCTCTACACCACCTCTACCTTCAGGGCTGCTCTACACCACCTCTACCTTCAGGTCTGCTCTACATCACCTCTATCTTCAGGTCTGCTCTACATCACCTCTATCTTCAGGTCTGCTCTACATCACCACTACGTTCAGGTCTGCTCTACATCACCTCTACCTTCAGGTCTGCTCTACATCACCTCTACCTTCAGGTCTGCTCTACATCACCTCTACCTTCAGGTCTGCTCTACATCACCTCTACCTTCAGGTCTGCTCTACATCACCTTTACCTTCAGGTCTGCTCTACATCACCTCTACGTTCAGGTCTGCTCTACATCACCTCTGCCTTCAGGTCTGCTCTACATCACCTCTACCTTCAGGTCTGCTCTACACCACCTCTACCTTCAGGTCTGCTCTACATCACCTTTACCTTCAGGTCTGCTCTACATCACCTCTATCTTCAGGTCTGCTCTACAGCACCTCTGCCTTCAGGTCTGCTCTACATCACCTCTACCTTCAGGTCTGCTCTACACCACCTCTACCTTCAGGTCTGCTCTACATCACCTCTACCTTCAGGTCTGCTCTACATCACCTCTACCTTCAGGTCTGCTCTACACCACCTCTATCTTCAGGTCTGCTCTATATCACCTCTATCTTCAGGTCTGCTCTACATCACCTCTATCTTCAGGTCTGCTCTACATCACCTCTACCTTCAGGTCTGGAGAACAGGAAGTGTTCCAGCCGATTGGCGCGATGGGATAATTGTCGCCATTTACAAAGGAAAGGGTAACCGCAAGGACTGCAACAATTACAGGCCTATAACGCTGCTTTCAGTTCCAGGCAAAGTATTCACTCACGTGTTGTTGATCACACTGAAACCGCTGCTGGTTTTAAAACGTCGTCCATACCAGTCGGGGTTCTCGCCAGGTCGATCAACCGTGGATGCCATCCTCGCGCTACGTCTCCTGCAGAGTTACATCTCGCATTTACCCGCCCCTTTGCGCTGCGTACGTGGACATAAAGGTGGCATTCGACTCCGTGGACAGATCGGCGCTGTGGAAAGGCATTGGAACCCCTGCTCCGCTTCTAGAATTGATTAAAGCGTTGCACACGAATACCGGTGGCAGAATCCGTCTCGGGGGCACTGTCTCTGAAAGATTTCCAATATCTACTGGGGTCAGACAGGGCTGCGTCCTTGCTCCCGATCTCTTCTGTCGGGCTGTCGACTGGGTCCTGGACCGTCTCAGCTCTCAGCACCATGGAATCAAAATTGACGAAACGTGGCTCACTGACCTCGTCTACGCGGATGACATAGTCCTGATAACCCCGAATAGCACAGTGCAGCAACGGTTTCTTGAATATCTGGATAGCACAGCTCACAATTTGAGATTATCAATCTCATGGGCGAAGACCTAAATTCAGTATCTTGGCTCTGATACAAGGTTCCAGAACTTAGCAGTTGGCGGTCACACAGCGGAGAGCGTAAATGAGCGTTCATATCTCGGAAGCAAAATGTCATCTGACGGACGCAGTATCCAGATACGTCAAGACTGATTGGCTTCGCTGCTTCAGCGATTAACGACCTCCGCCACGTGTGGAACAACAGTAGATTATCCCTGTGTTCAAAGCTGTGCATTTACCAGTCGTGTGCTCATTTATGGAACCTAAACCTGGACTCTGCTGTAAAAGGACACCTCCAGACTCGAGTCCTTTCATATACTCATACTCATTATTTCTTGGAATTCGTTGGCACGATCTCGTATGAAATGTTGAGGTCTCTACTATGATTAACCTCCCAGCTGTATCAGAAGTCCTGGACCGTCGCCCCCTTTCCCTGTTTGGACATGTTGCTCGTCTGAATCAGGAAGTTCCAGCTCTCCAGATCATTCCTAAAGACAGTTGAAAATGCCAAGGGTATCCAACCAGCCGGCTGGAAGTGCAGAAGAGGCCGTCCGCAAAACACGTGGCTTCAACAGATAGCAACTCCCCCCCCCCCCCCCCCCAACCATCCCCCTGCTATAGACAGGTTTGCTAGAGCGCCGTTTCGACTAGTCATGGTGGCGTTCCACCGACGTAACGGGTCTCAGATGCCTAGGCGAATATTATTATTATTATTATTCCCCAGGCCTAGAAAGCCGCAGGAAGTTTATAAATACCTACTACGTATAGCCGAAGCCTTCGGCTACCTGGAAACAGACATTAACATGCCTGCTTGAATACCAGTATTCCAGTTATTCCAAGTATAGTCTATCTTTACGCTTCTTATTTTCACTCCATGCCAAGCCTACGGTTATGGCTACATCTGATATACAGTCTGCAACAACGGGGCTACATCTGATATCTAGCCTGTATCAACTTGGTTACATCTAACATCTAGCCTGTATCAACTTTGTTACATCTAATATCTAGCCTGTTTTAACTTGGCTACATCTGCTATCTAACCTGTATCAACTTGGCTACATCTGGTATCTAGACTGTATCAACTTGGCTACATCGAATATCTGGTCTGTATCAACTTTGTCACATCTAACATCTAGCCTGTATTAATTTGGCTACACCTGATATCTAACCTGTATCAACTTGGTTACATCTGATATCTTACCTGTATTAATGGAATTGCAGAGTTGGTTTCTTTAGCAATTTTTATTACATGATACGATTTCCAGCCCTATCCACATTTTTCTATAGCAACCATTTACCAGATTATTGAAATGATAGGATGCAATATTGCTCTATTATGTGTATCATTCAAGTGACTGTTTCGTCTATTATTGCTATTTGAAAATCATTCAAATTGTGCTGGATGTTGATTATTAACAGCTAAATTTAAATTAGTCGCTCCTTTTCACTAAGGAGTGTAGATCACTCTACCTTGCTTATTTAGTTGTCGCTCTTCCTAATTAGGGTGTAGAGTCCTCTACCTTACTTAGTCGCCTATCTTTACCACTGGGTGTAGAGTCTTCTACCTTACTTAGTCGCCTATCTTTACCACTGGATGTAGAGTTCTCCCTTACTTAGTCTCCTTTCTTCTACCACTATGTGTAGAGTCTTCTACCATACTTAGTCGCCCTTCTTCTACCACTATGTGTAGAGTCTTCTACCTTACTTAGTCGCCCATCTTCTACCACGGGTTGTTGTTGCTGAATGTCCACAGTGAGTAAGTTGAATCTTTTCAGCGCCCTGAAAAGTGCGTTCAGTGGCGGGTTGTAGTAGATTTCCTCATCCCGAGCGTGCAGCTGAAGATGGACCGTGGTCCTTCAGACTGTTATGCTATGCTTCGCTTCATCTGCGTAACGATCGAACTACAGGGATCATGTCGCTCTACATCTTGTCAGCCAGACTACCTTGAAAACAGACTGTATCCAGGGACGTAACGTCCTGATCATTCGGATGTACAGATCTGTTTTTCCTTTTTCGGTAAACTATGGCTTCTGCAGTATGAAATTGATGGCGCAATGCCAACCCGGCTTACCGCTTTTTACAATGCACATAGCAAGTTAAACTGTAACTATTCTATAATCCCTTTTCATGCCCCGGTAACCCACAGACTGGTTAACAAATATTAATAGCCATAAAACTAATGTACACGAAAAAAGATGTAATCTACAAGTCTTTTGTGGCTATGTAAAGTAGAAACATACAATCAATATGGAGATAGCCTGCTGCAAAATATCAATTTAATTCTGACGTACAAACATACAAGGCGAAAATTCATTTTTGTTCCAGAATAAAGACAGACGAAGAGCGATAATTCTACTTAAATGAAACATGCATAAAGTACTGCACATGAACAAAAACAGCGAGGAAATAAGTTAATTTAGCTAACTATTTACGCGAGTGCCCTTCTGCTACCCGAGTGCCCTTCTGCTACCCGAGTGCCCTTCTGCTACCCGAGTGCCCTTCTGCTACCCGAGTGCCCTTCTGCTACCCGAGTGCCCTTCTGCTACCCGAGTGCCCTTCTGCTACCCGAGTGCCCTTCTGCTACCCGAGTGCCCTTCTGCTACCCGAGTGCCCTTCTGCTACCCGAGTGCCCTTCTGCTACCCGAGTGCCCTTCTGCTACCCGAGTGCCCTTCTGCTACCCGAGTGCCCTTCTGCTACCCGAGTGCTCTTCTGCTACCCGAGTGCCCTTCTGCTACCCGAGTGCCCTTCTGCTACCCGAGTGGGCTGACTAGGTCTTTGTGTATGACAAGGACAAGAATAGTACCACTGCTTATGGGGTTTGTTGAGAGCAGCATAGATGGCGCCTAATAGGCTGCGATCTACTTTACTGTAGTGTTTGAGTCTTTTAAGATGGACTCGCAAAACGGTTACCCACACTACACGAAATTTGTTCCAACTCAGCTGAGTAATAAGCTGTTCGAGCCTAGCGCAATAAGCATTACGTTCTCCTCATGGCTACATCCAACTCACGCCAGAGCTGGGACTTGCACAGGAATGTCCGCCCCTGTAGAAGCACAGATCGACTCAGACTAAGAACTCATTTTTATATGGTAAAACTAAAAAGTTACTGAACAAAAACATTAACAGAATAAAGCAGATGATTCAACGAATTCTTGAATGCTGCAACAGTATCTTCTAATTTCGTTCGCTAGAAAAAAAAAAGATATATATATATAAATTTTTATTTTTTTTAAATCTCCTCTTTCATGTAGCTTCCCAAAGCATCTCTTCCAGTTTTGTTCCTCTAAACAATGGGTGTGCCTCAGTATATTATATTAGGGTCAGCTCTGTAGAATGTGCTTTCTGCCTATCCTATATATATATATATATCGACGTATTTTATATCTAACAATCTATTTCTATGTTTCGATCAGTAAATTTTTTTTTGTTTGTTCACATTTGACAATATCGGATTTGTTGTTTATAAACAAAATTAGATTGATATTTTTCATCTAAACGTCAAACCCTTCTACGGTTAATAAATGCCATGCCTATGTCCTTCCATGTCAAACCGATTAACTACACCAAAACCTATGCGCGGCTTTGGACCAGGCTTACTGTCTGTGATCCAAATTTTCTCGGTCAGGCACATAGCTGCAGTCTACGGAGAAGTCATTTGGAAGCGGACTATGGTCTTTGTCAGTTATGATTCGCTAACCCTGAGGTAGACAGCATGATAACAGTCGCTGGTTGCTGTCCGTTTACTCGATGCTGTGTGATCTGGCCCGGTAATCCTCTGAGGAACATTTCCATTGGTGAAATACTTGCTGTCACGTGACGTGCATGAATATTTTTAAGAGAACCAGGTTTGGTGCCATAGAGAGGAGTGGGAAGAGGTGTGATAATACCATAGCGAGGAGTGGGTAGAGGTGTGGTAATACTATAGGGAGGAGTGGGTAGAGATGTTGTAGTACCATATGGAGGAGTTGGTAGAGATGTGGTAGTACTATGGGGAGGAGTGGGTTTAGGTGTGGTTGTACCTTGGCGAGGAGTGGGTGGAGGTGTGGTTGTGCCATGGCGAGGAGTGGGTGGACGTGTGGTTGTACCATGGCGAGGAGTGGGTGGAGGTGTGGTTGTACCGTGGCGAGGAGTGGGTGGAGGTGTGGTAGTACTATGGGGAGGAGTGGGTTTAGGTGTGGTTGTACCGTGGCGAGGAGTGGGTGGGGGTGTGGTTGTGCCATGGCAAGGAGTGGGTGGAGGTGTGGTTGTACCATGGCGAGGAGTGGGTGGAGATGTGGTTGTACCGTGGCGAGGAGTCGGTGGAGGTGTGGTAGTACTATGGGGAGGAGTGGGTTTAGGTGTGGTTGTACCGTGGCGAGGAGTGGGTGGAGGTGTGGTTGTACCATGGCGAGGAGTGGGTGGAGGTGTGGTTGTACCGTGGCGAGGAGTGGGTGGAGGTGTGGTTGTACCATGGCGAGGAGTGGGTGGAGGTGTGGTTGTACCATGGCGAGGAGTGGGTGGAGGTGTGGTTGTACCGTGGCGAGGAGTGGGTGGAGGTGTGGTTGTACCACGGCTGGGAGTGAGTAGAGGTGTGGTTGTACCGTGGCGAGGAGTGAGTGGAGTTGTGGTTGTGCCATGGTGAGAAGTGATTGGAGGTGTGGTTGTACCGTGGCGAGGAGTGGGACGAGGCGTAGTAGTACGTTAGCGAGGAGTCGGTGTAGGTGTGGTAGTACTTTAGCGAGGAATAAGTGGAGGGGTGGTAGTACCATAGCAATGAATTGTTAAATACTTTATTCCCAACAACAGTCTTTGCTTTGGGACTAGATAACGAGACCTATAGGTCTACCAGGAGAGCAGTGTATTTACTCTGCATAATTGTTCATTATTTACATAACATAGTGTAGTCTGAGGATTAGTCTTAATCTTAGTCTGTCTTTATTTTACTCTCAGTCATAGTCTTAATCATAGTCTTAGTCTTTATCATAGCGATAATCTTAGACATATTCTTAGTCTTAGTCATAGTGTTAGTCTTAGACATGGTCTTTTTCTTAGTCTTAGCCATAGTCTTTTTATTAATCATAGTCTAAATCATAGTCTTAGTATTATTCTTAGTTTTAGTCATAGTCTTAGTATTAGTCATAATTTTAGTCATAATCTTAGTTTTAGTCAGAGTCATAATACCATTCTTAGTAATAATCTTAGTATCAGTCGTAGTCATAGCCTCAGTCTTAGTCATAGTCATAGTCTTAGTTTTAGTTTTAATCATAGTCGTAGTCATAGTCTTAGTCATAGTCTTAGTCATAATCGTAGCCAGAGTCTTAGTTTTAGTCTTAATCATAGTCATAGTCTTAGTCAAACTGTCGTTCTACAAGGACAGATGACCCAGTTCTTGCGCCAACTCTGGAGGAAGCTGGATATAGAACGGAGGAGAATGTCAAAACATAACGTTGAAGAACTATCTCGTACTTTTTACGGCAAAGGTTAATTTTGTCTGGCTGGTTTGTTTTGTCTGGCTGGTGCATTCTAAACGATTAAGCGGTGCCTGCTATTTTTTCATGGTGCAGCAACTTGGCCTATGGGCGAAACGTCTGTCTAACAATCCCAAAGCAGCAGGTTCGAATCCCGGCGTTGTCCAGTGTGCCATACAGGTGACTTTTCCCTCGACGCCGTTGCTGCTCCGCGTAGTGAAAGTCGTGATTATCTAACGTATTGCAGATAATCCACGACTCTTTTAAACTGCTAAATATGTGGCGATGGAATGAAGCGACATTCTGCGAAGAAAATGCTACCTACTTACATATTCTCATAGAAAAACATACAAACAAAGGTAAGATAAGATAAGATAAGACCGGAACAGATAAGATAAGAGAAGTTAAGATAAGATTTAGTCTTAGTCGACCTATACTTCTACAGGGGCGGATGCCCGTATGTAGTTCTCAGCTCTGGTGTTAGCTGGATATAGCCGAGATGAGGATGTCCTGCTTAGCGGGCTAGGTTCGAGCAGCTTATTTCTCCGCTGCATTGAGACAGATGCCGCGGAGGGTGGTTAATCCGATGTGCGAATCCATCTTAATAGATGCAAACACTAAAGCATAGTAGACTCGCAGCCTGTTAGGCGCCGTCTATGCTGCTTTCAAGAAACCACCTAACCATGGCCGATGTTATGCCATGTCACACAGTTAGTCGCCTCTTGCGACATGCTTTCTGTGAGACGGTGGTGTTATTTTTGTCCTTGCCAACCACATAGACCATCGCGGATCACTTGGGATACATAAAATTCATGTGATAAATTAAGTAGTTTGAAAGGTAATCTAGATTATATATATATATATCAGGAGCCTGGATAGCCAGATAATTTAATTAAGATCGATTGGAAGAATTAGATAAAATGATTTATTTATTGATTGATATTGAATGCCCACAATGAGTAATGTCTATTTTTTTGTGTGTTGCCTGAACAGTGCGGTCAATGGCGAGTTATAGTAGCTTTCCTCACATCCCGAGGGTTTTGCCTGAACTTGGCATACATGTCTGATCAGTATGTTTTGCCTAACCCTAACATATCTATTCAGTATGTTTTTCCTGACCAGACTAATATGTCTGATCAGTATATTTTACCTAACCCTAACTAATATGTCTCTGATCAGTATCTTTTTCCTGACCCTGACTAACATGTCTGATCAGTATATTTTGCCAGTCTAGACGTTAGTCTCCTCTCCATATTAGATAGGGTTACTATGGTAAATATAAACAGGACAAATCTAGCGACTGCTTCACATGACATCATTCTAACTATAGCAAAATTATTTAGATCACAAATATGACCGATAACATTTCAATCAATCAATTAATCATTCAACAAATATACGCCATGTCGTCCTGATCATCTGCTCTAGCTTTGTCCATGATCTTCTTTTTCCTTTATGTTTATCATGAATGACCTTGTGTATTTTGGTCTGCTTCTTCTTCTCTTGTATTGGGTATTCCAGAACAGGGACTGTTTATCTAATCTATGTCCTATCCAACGACCGCGCAGTCTCCTCGCGTTATGTTCCACTTTTACATGTAAGATCTATCTAACAGTTCCACATTACGGATCTTATCATATATTTGAGATTAACATAGAAGATTAACGTCTGATGAAGCAAAACATACTGAACAGACATGTTAGCCAGGGTCAGGTAAAATATTCTGGACAATACCAGCAACCTCGACTTCAACGTAGGTTTTCGTGACAGCCTGGCCAACGAGGTGGGGGATGAACGTGATTCAGTAGTAGTCATAGGCACGTAGATGAAGCAGCTTAACCGCTGTTCACCTCCATCAGCACGCTCGGGATGCGAGGAAAGCTTTGAAACCCACCACTTAAAGCCCTTTTCAATGCACATGAAAGAGAAATCTTACACATTGTTGGCATATAATAACAACAACAACAATAATCCTATATTTTCAATCTCTCTATTCCCCACAGGCACAAATTTATGAAAATCTCTTCTTTATCTGTTGTTGTTTTTTGTTCTTCTCCACGTTGCATATCCATTCAACATAAAGGACTTGGCATTGAATTTGAATAGTTGAATTGTTGTGGTGTACTTAATGTCAATTGATTTCCATAAGATCCTCAATGCAATGAACACGCATATGACCTTAAGTGATATATGTCAAGAACAAAGTGCTCGAGCAACATAGTGGTAGAGCCAGCACTTCTCACAGGAAAAGCACCGGTTCTTTCTCCATTATAGACACGCTTCAGTTATTCCAGCAGTAAACATACCGCTAGCTTTTTAGTTGGAGGAGGAAATATAGAGTGGAATAGAACTTGTCACACTGTTCTGCTACTTTCTGTTAATAATTGAAGTCATTGCATTCCAGGCAGACCTATAGAAGCTCAGTCCTTCTGACCAAATGGCGAAGAGTGTAGTTACTAATGATTCATGTAGCTCGCTTGTTGTAAACACTCCTGATTTGTCCTCTCAATGCCTCTCTCTAATGTATCTGCCTAGGATTTCAAAATTCTGCAATCTGCGCATTGCTGGTTCATCGACTGCATTATCTTCATCTAAAAGACAGTTATTGATCATCTTCAAGATGTCATCTCTATCCATTGCCAATGATTGCACTGCAGGCGTCCCTGGGATGTGAGTTCTTTCATTCCCGCAAAACCCATCATGGCGAAGACAGCAGATACACACACGTTTCCTGAGATTCAAGGCACTATGTACACTATGCACTCATGCCACAGACAGTACTTCTGCATTGTCCAAACCAAGGATTGAGAATCAAAAACGATTACGGCTCTCATTAAATATGTCCAGATAGTCACGTCAGGACTGAAGTCACTATCACGATCTTCATCCTGATACTGGACGCTGATGTCACGTATGCACCGCTCCGCTCAGCAACGACTCTTCCTCTCACTCTTGCAGAGAAACCATAAATAGCTTTTCTACAACGTAATACAAATCTATTAGTACATATCACAGCATCATAATCCTGGACATTTTCACTTAATAATTGCTTAACCTCGATGTCGGCTTTCTCAATACAACAGTCTCTGCATTCTCTGCCCTGACTGATAATGCCCTACCTAACTAGTCACTCTACCTCGTGAAAAGATATTCAGTACAATGAAGTCTTTAACATCCCATTCCAGACAGCAATGCATATTATGGAATTGCATGTAACTTTAGGTGTATGTCCACAATAATTGCCAGAGCATATGTCGAAATATAACAACTGCCAGAAAGATAAATAAAACACAACATATGTAAAAAAACGAAAATGTGTTAAATTTGTATTCTGTGCCAGGTAGCTCTTTTGCTAATTACAAAGCTGTTCGTTTCTCGGTTTTAACGATGTTTCCTGGAAGTGGGTTTCTAAAGGCTCGTCCAATATCACAGAGTGTACTGAAGAACGTGAAACAGGGTCCTCCTTGCTGTATTGGAGTGTAAGACTTCTCATCAAACATCCGATTTCGTCAATAATTTCAAACGAATCTATAGAAGAACCAAGTATGTGAATTCCACCCCCAAAACAGAGAGGCTAAAAGAAAAGTACAAATCAGGAGACGAAGACAGAAGCGGGAATACAAGACCGCTCCCAAATACACTGGCGTAGAATTGGATCACACTATGTCCTATGCGATAAACTGAAAACAAAATGAAAAAGTCATGCGAGAAATATTATCAATAATCATCGGAAACCTTAATGGCAATATATGAGATAGACGTCTTCCTAACATTAGCATTCACCTTGTATTCTGGGTAGTTGGGTGCGTCTTGCCATCCCTAACATTAGCATTCACCTTGTATTCTCGGTAGTTGGGTGCGTCTTGCCATTCCTAACATTAGCATTCACCTTGTATTCTCGGTAGTTGGGTGCGTCTTGCCATTCCTAACATTAGCATTCACCTTGTATTCTCGGTAGTTGGGTGCGTCTTGCCATTCCTAACATTAGCATTCACCTTGTATTCTCGGTAGTTGGGTGCGTCTTGCCATTCCTAACATTAGCATTCACCTTGTATTCTCGGTAGTTGGGTGCGTCTTGCCATTCCTAACATTAGCATTCACCTTGTATTCTCGGTAGTTGGGTGCGTCTTGCCATTCCTAACATTAGCATTCACCTTGTATTCTCGGTAGTTGGGTCCGTCTTGCCATTCCTAACATTAGCATTCACCTTGTATTTCTCCGTAGTTGAGTGCGTCGTGTCATTTCGAAAAGAAACCTCTACGCTTGTCAAACTTAATGATACAGTAATAAATAAAATGGCCGGATAATTACAGATTGCATATAATCCAATCCAACTGAAAAAATGGACCACATGATGGACGAAGCACCACTTGAGACATGAATAAGTGTCGCAACAGAAAAAGAAAGAGAGAAACAAGTCAACGCTTCAAGATACCCTATGTTTTAGACACCAGGTGAGGTTGACAAGACTGAAACCTAATCTCCTTGTCGGCACAGACTCTACATACCAGTTCAGGAAAACGTCGCATGGAAACATGGAATGAACTGATGCAGATCTCCTGGATCGACCTGCGGAAGTAAGACGCGTTTGAACAATACCTGCCTTACGGAACATCGGAGTCACTATGTATGTTGTTTCGAATGTCCACAATGAGTAATTGTACACTTTTTTGTACGTCCTGAAAAGAACGTTTAGTGGCGGGTTGCAGTAGCTTTCCTCAAATACCAAGCGGGCTGACGAATGTGGGCTATGGTCCTCCAGGCGGTTGTGCTATGCCTGGCTTCATCTGCATGTCGATTCCTCACACCGTTAACTAGGCTGCCATAACAACAGCCCGTTTCAAGTGAAAACTATTAGGAAGCTGAAAGTGAGCGTCTTGGCCAGTATATTTTGCTTGACCTTGATTAACATGTCTGATCAGTATTGTGTGCTTGACCAGATGTTAGTCTATCTGCCCAGTCACTAAGTAAACTAACTAGTGTATCACGATGTAGGAAGAAATTAATGAGATGGGGATACAGGGATGATGAGACATACGACTGTGGAGCAACACATGACCCAGACTTCATGATGCCCTGCTTCGTCATCCTATAGCACGTCCTTTGTAGAACGTCGCTCCCATCACAGTCTATCTGAAAGAAACTCGTTCCCTTGCCAAAACTCCAGCCTCCGCCACATTCATACCCAGGCATTCCTGGAATTCTTGGTGCCATCGTCTTCTTGATCTGCCCCTTCCTCTCTTGTCTGGCACCATACCTTCCATCACCGTTCTCTCGAGACCGCTGTGTCTCTTGATGTGAACAAAGTATTTGCATTTTCTAGGAAAACTGAATTAATAAACCAGTTCTCATCTAAACTCAACTCTTGCTGAATGTCTACATTTGTTCTTTTCCTCTGTCCACGGTATTCTTAGGATCTTTCTGTAACATTTTGACTCGAAGAATTCGATTCTTTGTCTGGAAGTTTTGGTAATCGTCCATGATTCGCAGCTATAAGCTGCCACAGGAAATACTCAGGCTCTCAAGACTTTTACTTTATCATTGTGTTAGTGCTCTGCCAAAATTTACAGGTTTTTCAATCTCTGCATTGCAATGTCTAGTCGAATTCTGATTTCTTTCGATCAGTGGCCATTTTTTGTCTATTCTGGAGCCCAGATATTCAAAATGTGTGACCTGATCTATCTCCTCACCGCCCACTGTAAATTGATGCTGACATTGTGTTTTGTCGGTGGACATTATCTTTATTTTATTTATGTTTTTGAATAGGTTTTGACCTTTACTATGTCCATTTACGACTGAAATTAGCTGCTCTAGCCCTTCTGCACTTCTTGATAGTATCACTGTGTCATCTGCGTATCGTAACTCTGGAATCTCGTACCGCCACCCCCCAATGGTAAATGTCTTGCTTACTCGTTTTGAAACATGCAATATTCACATGACTGGTGGGGCGACAGGGCAATCCATGTAACTAAATATTGGAAAAATGATGTCCACGGAAAGCAAGTAAGTACCATTAAGCGGTGCAGAGAAAACCTCGTGGAAAAACAACAAATCTGCGTCACATGCTGCCTCCAGTCGCCTCATCACACATGTCTTGCCACTGGACTAAGGTAGACAGGACGCGTCCATGCGGTTGATGGTAGCGCAATCCTTCCTAATCTAAAACTTATTAAAGCGTAAGTCGCGGTGTCAAAACGTAGGCCTGTCACACAAAACTGATTTATGTAGCACACCCGGTTTCCATGTTGACTTTAAGCAGGACGAGATGTAGGGAGGGGAGGGGGAGGGGGTTGGTTTCGGTCTTGATCAGTACGCTGACCTGATTATCGTATTATTTTTAGCACCATCCGTATGGTATAATGTGCTTTATTTGTCATGTCCCTTCTCCGTATATTACAAGGGCTAAGGACAATGCAGTTACCTTTCAATAAACCTGCGCCAAAGCACTTTGTGCATTCTAGGAGTTAATTTGCCCAAAATGCACTCGATGGTATGCGTTGACATGAGTGGATAGCAGCGCTGGAGATCTCAAAGCTCCAGGGGCTGGTGTGGATCTACTGTCCTGGTCATGTCGGGGTTTCGGGCAACGAGCGAGCTGATTTTTTCGCGTCACACGCAAAAATAACAGGCGCAGTGGACATGGATAGAAGTGACATAGTGAAGGTTATCAAGGACCACCGGCTGGAAAAGGACACTGCTTTGGATGAGTCTGCAAGGCACAGGCTGCGGCACTTTGGAATCACATTAGGATTCAGTGGATCAGAGAATCTGAGAGGGCGATAAAGGAAGGTGTACAACCAACAGTCTACAGGCACCATCAGCATCCACACCTTGCGGCATCTGCTGAGAGAGACTGAGCACCTATGGGTATGCCCCGAGTGCAGTGAAGTCGACTCATAGAACAGAACAGAAACGAACAGTAATACTTACTTACGAAGTTCGGCAATGATGCCAATCCAAAAAGTTTTGTTAATCTGTTTTCTAATCTTGCTTATTAAAGTACGCACAGAAGACTTCTTTTTTTCTTCTTTTTCTTCTTCTTCTTCTTCTTCTTCTTCTTCTTCTTATTCTTATTCTTATTCTTCTGCGTACTTTCTTAATATCCCGCTACCGTGCCATGAACAGGGCTTTGCAAGTTACAGGATGTAATCCGGAAAACGGAATGCGTTGTGCCGCTAGTTTACAGCTAGACTACGATATTTACATCTTTCGGTCCGACACATCCGTCTTCGGTAGGCATATAAGACATCAGATTGTTCGGGTTGAAAACCAGATGCACAGCCTTTAAAAAATCCTTTCATACCATCACACTGAATTGGCTTGGCTTGGCATCGTTCATTCTCAATCTCCCACTACCAAACACTGAACGGGCTTAAGTAGCAGAATGTAGTCCAGAGAACGGAATGCGTTGTGTAGTAGTTTACAGCTTGACTGCGATATTTGCACCTTTCGGTCCAACACATCCGACTTCAGCAAGAATTTTTTTAGTACCGGGTTAGCATTCCCTCTTCGATCCCTTCTCTTTTGCCAGTCTGCCCTGCTGCAGCCTGTTATCCAGGATCACCGCGTGGAGGTGTAGAAGGGTCTGACTTAGAACAATACTGCGCCCCGCTAAAAGCTAATTTCTTCTGTTTTGTTGTTGGACTTAATTGTAAAATGCTACCGTTAACTCCATCTGTATTGTTATTAGATTCCTATTATTGTAAAAGAAAGTAGAGTTGTGTGACAGTAATCATAAATACAAGTGTCTAAATGGTCGCGGCGACATGCCGGCTAACAGATAGACGTGACACGTAGAGTGACATGGTGGCCCTATAACTTTAGACACCCTGGCGTCATATATACATAAACGATGTTTACAGAGTCACAAGTTCACAACGTATCAAATAGCATTCCATTTGCAGAACGTCGTTTACATCACAGCTCACATGCCTTCGTCACCGTCATTATCAGAGCATCTTTGATGTCATTTTTTTCATCTTCTCTTCGGTCTGCCAGTGCCTCGTTTTCCCGATACCTTATCTTCCAGTGTAGTTTTGTTTCTTCCTGACTATTGTGGCGTTTGATGTGGCCAAAATAATTTAGCTTTCTAGAGGTAATACTGCTAAAATGTAAAGGAAAAGGTAGGTCCCATGACAACAACTGCCGTCGCGGATGAAGATAACTCAGGGAGAGTCAGTGGTCTGTAGGTCAGGTGTCCTCCTCGGGTGCCCGAGATCGCGGGCTCGAATCACAGTGAAGACCGGGATTTTTTTTACGTGGATCTTCTGGTAAAAATTCTCCTGATCTCAGGGTAGTGAGATCGGACTGCCGTGTACAGTGTTGAACACATAAAAAACATCTAGACAGTTGGAAATTGAAAAGAGTGGTCTTTACGGCCGCTGCCTGGACAAAACTTAAGTTAAAAATCTACCCGTCATGTGTACCTTTTCCCGAGTTGTTTCTTAAGAGCAGCTATCGATGGCGCCTAACTGGCTCCGGGTCTAAGCTCTAGTGTTTGTCTATTAAGATGGACTCGAACATCGGTTAAACCACCCTCCAAGAAAACTTGTTGTATACAGACTCTGTAGATTCTTCTAAACCAGTGTAAATACGTTAAGTTAAGTTAAGTTAGCCATTCATAGATCTAGCCTCAGCCTATGTGAGGTGGTGTGGCCAGTTGCCCTCCTTCCTTCCCCAACTCATTCGCCAGATACCCTTTTACAGCTGGGTCGACTGGATGAGCGGTCGTTCCAGGAAAATCCGGATTTGTTTCAGTACGTCTGTGGTTTCGAACCCTGTCGCGGTATAATCCCAGTCTTATCAAGCCAGCTCACTGTCGACTAGTCTACATTCTCCAGCCTATCGATCGTCTTTTTTGGTCTTTGTCCTGAAAAGAACGTCTGTGGCAATGTGTCGTAGCTTACAGCGAGTGTGCGATATCTGCGCCTTTCGCCTTGACACATCTGATTTCAGCATGGTTATTTGGGGGGCTGGATTTTCTTTCCTTCTTTGACCCCTAATCTTGTAGCCAGGCTGCATGGTTACAGTCTGTTTACAGGGCCGCCACATGGAGATCGAATAGAATCTTGGTCACTGACCATAATACAAGGAGCCATCTATGTGTTGCTCATTGTTGTCAGCTAATTCACTACAGCATATTCGTTCCCTCCTATTGATCTATACTTATCTCTTTTATGACATGTTTTTCTGTGACGCTGTTCCTGATATTTCTGATAATTTTCTTGCAGCATTCTAGCTCGAAAGAATCAATGCTGTTCTACGGTGTGTTTGTGTGGTGATCCGCATTTTGCATCGGTACGTTGCCACAATGAAGATGCATGTCTTCAGCTTTTACATTGCCATACGATTCTCATTTTATTGAACATCTGCATTACCATGGTCATTATTCGCCTGATTTATTTGAAGGCAGTCTCCGTTGTTGCTAATAATGGAGCCGAAATTTTCGACTGCACAATATAAATTATTCGTCGCAATGTTTATTTCCATATCTGGGCGTAACTATAGCAACAGAAAATATTAACATGCAGCAAGTGTTTTTTTCTCATTCTACCCCCATTCTTCACACTCTATCTCTCTCGCTTCGGTCTCTCACCTTCTCTTTCTTACAACAATCCCTTCTTCCTCTCTTTCTCTCTCTATCTATCTCGCTCTCTCTCTCTCTTTCAAACACAAAATTATAGATAATCATCAACCAGTGGTTGATCAGTGCCGAGACTGGTTGTAAGGTTGTCTGAGAATGTCTCTCAATTTCACTCTATTATCTGGTTGATCAGTCCTGAGACTGGTTGAAAGGTTGTCTGAGAATCTCTCTGAATTTGACTCTTGCATCTTGTTGATCAGTCCTGAGACTGCTTGTAAGGTTGTCTGAGTATGTCTTTTCCATTGACTCTATCATCTGCAGCTTTCTTCATTTCAGCATAAGTTCGCACTTTAATGTCTCTGCATGTTTTAATGTAAAAGTGAGTCTTGGCCACCCCTGCTTCTCTCTTCCCTTGAATCTTGCCCTCTAGTATCTTCTGTAGAAAATGTCCATGTCTCTTATTGTGACCCAGCTACAGTCCCTCTCCATTCGCAAGCCTCCCTTGCCGACGTTGGAAAGATTGCTTACCCCAATAAAGCAAGGAGCTATGCCTGCGGGAGTTTTACTCCTGGCAGGGTCACCCAAGCCGGACAGGTCCTTAGAGAGGGACCAGAACAAAAGGCTGAGAAGCAGGTGGAGGCTTATATGTGTAGCTGCAGAACCCACCACCGAGTGGAACATGCTCTGAGCTGCACCAATCTATCCCCACTTCATAGATCAAATGCATTGCATTCGGGTCTCGTTCTTTACTTTTTGTCCTCTATCGATTTATCCACATGGATGACGAAGAGATGCAGACCAACGAACATTACACCTCTGCCCCTGTGTGACGATCTCCATAACTATAGGTGAGCTGGCAAAACTGACGGAAGAATGATGAGATAGCTGTCCCAGAAGAATGTGATATGTCCATGGCAGAACGTGACGATCCTGAGAAACCGACACACTGGACTGCCTCGCTTCGGGGTTACTCGAAAGATGCTTATATAACCCCTTTTTGCAAACATAATGCCTCTAAGACAGCAGACTTAATACGAGATAGGACGTCGCCTCAACAATTGAGGACGTGTGTTTTTGTTAGGATGGTATTGGGCTGTTAAAAGCTGCCATCTCACAGCTAAAGGGATTATGTCATTAACGCTGCAGTCCATGTTTCATACAGTGTAATAGGAAATATATGAATGACGATTATTCTTTTCCTCAGTTCTATCCTGATATTCTTTCAAGTTAATTATTTATGTTTTTCTCATAAGCCCTATTTACCATTGCAATCCTTGTCTTAATGTATGTTTCATTGATAAACTGAAGATAGGTGGCACTGACGAATGCACCTGTGGTACAGGGTAAATGACCGCTGAATATCTGCTGCAAAATTGTTCGACATACGAGGACCAGAGAAAGCACACGTGGCCATCACCAGTGTCAACACTAGACAAGCGTTATGGCAGTGTCGACAGCCTCAGGATGACCGCTGCTTTCTTCGAACAAAATCAAGTTGACGTCTGACAGCGTACGAAAAAGAAGAAGAAGCAGTATGTCTCATTGCGGATATATTCTGTTATGGTTTGCCCAAATAGTTAAATGTCTATACTAGGTTGACTTACGTATACAGATAAAAATAAAAGACCAATTACTTGAACGGGTACAGAGTTTCTCATTAAATAGATTCTCAAATAAAAACGAAAGAATGCAGCTGTGAAAAAGCGTTGGTCATATAACAAGACATACCTCCGTGCTGTAGACCATGCTGGAGGGCAGGGTTGAAGGCAGTCGTTCTTCTTCTTCTTCTTCTTCATCGTACGCTGTTTACAGCGATATACGCTGCACTGTTTTATTTTGTTAAGCCTGTGGCTCAGTGCATCCGATTTCAACAGGCGTTTATGTAGGGATGCCCTCCTTAGCCTTTGGCTGTCCCCAGCCTAACTGCAAGGCAGCAGTTGTTTATGGTCAGAGTTGTCTTTCTTAGGGAAGTTGTCTTGCAGGACTATCGAGTCTTCCCCACTCGTGTCTATAGGGTTTGGAAATGATATGATATAATGGACTATGTACTAGTTTGAACTATCCCGGAAGAGAGGCAGTCCAGTGTGACTGTGTCTCAGGATCGTCACGTCCTGCCAGAAACGTAGCATATGCATGTGAGTGAGGTATCTCTTTGCTCCCTTTATTTTCTCGGCTCATCTGCAGTGATGGCACGCCTAGCATTCCCCGCCACCTGGGAGGTTGTCACAAAGGGGCAGAGGTGCAATGTTTGCTGGCCTGCATCTCTTCTACGTCCATTGGGATGACTGATAGCAGACAAAAGTAAAGAACGAGGCAAGAATGCATTTAACCAATGAAGTGGGGGTGAATTGGTTTAGCCCAGAGCGTGTACCACTCGCCGGTGGCTTCTGCAGCTCCACCTAAAGGGCTCCACCTGCTCCTCGGTCTCTTAGTCTGGCCCCTCTCCAAGGACCTGTCCGGCTTGGGTGCCCCTAACAGGAGTAAAACTCCCGCCGGCATAGCTCCCTGGATAATTGGGACACTCAAGCTCTCCAACCCCGTCAAGGTTGACCTACATCTGGAGGGGTAAGTTGTTCAATCAAGGACATCTTCAACTCTGACGATGCAACGAGAACAACACACAAACAAAATTATGTAACTTCTGTTCGAGAGTATATGTGAATGTCGCGTCTGCCATGTCATTTCGTCAAGGTCACTACCAACGTATAAATACATATTCTCCATAATACCATATTTCATTTGAGTCGACTATTCCGGGAACTTTTTGAAGCTACGTCATATCTATGACAAATGTACAGAGCATTTGTAATGAGTACACTATCTGATAATGTTTCAATGAACCCGCACGATAAACTAACACATTTTTAAAAACATTATCATGATCATCAAATGCCGTCTCCGCATCGGAGGTTGACGGTCATGGATCTCCAGCTGTCTCTGGCCCGCGCCAGGTTGCTGCACATAGTCAAACTATGTTGCGATAACATCTTAATGTTGTCTTTCCATCTGTACCTATGCTGCACCTGGCTCACTTGCCCTCCACTCTTCCATCAAATATAACTTTCACCAGACTGTCATGTCGCTTGATATGACCAAAATATTTTATTTTTCTGCATTGTATTTTCTCAGAATTATCTTCTTCACTTGAGCTATTTCAGAACCTCACTGTTTGTTTTTCTTTCTTTCAAAAAGACTCGTCAATTCTTCTGAATACCGACATTTTAAAGGATTCAATACCCTACTTCATTTTCTTCGTCAGGGTCAAGCTTAAAATATATTAAGTTTTAATTGCTTTTTATTACTTTCTGAAATGTTAATTTTCTATCTAGCAAGTTAATCAACTATATGTTTAACTACTAACCAAATATATATTTAACTAACTAACCAATGAGCCAAATATATGTTTAACTAACTAACAAACTAACTAAATAACTATCTAACTAACTTACCAACAAAATATTTGTTTAACTACGTATATTTAACTAACTATATGTAACTAATTAACTAACAAACTAACTAACCAAATAAATGTTTTAATTAACTAACCACTAATCAGTTATATGTTTAACTAGCTCAGGTACTAACCAAATATGTTATTTAACTAAGTAAATAACAAATAATTGTTTAAATATGTTTAACTAACTGACTAGCTACCTTTCTAACAAACCAATTATATGTTTATATATGTAAAATTAGCTAACCAGCTAACCAAATATCTGTTTAACCAACTTGATAATCAATTATATATCTAACTAACAAACACAATATTTGTTTAATTATCTAAATAATTATGTTTAACTAACAAGCTAATTAACTAAGCAAATATATATTTAACTAACTAACCAACTAACCAAATACCTGTTTAACTAACCAACTAACCAAATATATGCAATAATAACTAAACGACTTTACAACAAAGTAACTTAAATAACTAATTACCTTGGTGTTTTCTCCGGCATTAATTTGAATAAATCTCAGTCAGGAACGATTCAGTTGTGCATTATTATCTCAAGCCTGACCAAGAACGATTCAGTTGTGCATTATTATCTCAAGCCTGACCAAGAACGATTCTGTTGGTCATTATTATCTCAAGCCTGACCAAGAATGATGCTAGTTGCAACCATATATGCATTCCATTTGTGTCGTGGACTGAAATCTTTTGATGTAGATGTTCAGCTATTTATGTGCTTATATTTATATATTACACTCAGTAATCTCTATCTTTAGTTTGTTCGATAAATGGCATTCTAATCTGTTGTGCTTTGATCCAAGCCAAAAGATGATAACTACTTTCAACTCACAAAGCTACTAATGGGGACCACTATTATTGACTACATTCCATGTTTCCCAATGATTCCATATGTCGAATCCACTGAACAGATATTTAATCTGCGGATATTGAATGAGAAATACTTGTAGTATCAACAACACATATATTATGTCTTCATCGATTTTAAAAACAACTTTCGACATAGTATGGCATGCGACGCTATGAACAACAATGAAGTATTACGAGATCAATGGTAATATTGTGAAGGTAATTGTGAACCTTTATGAGAGGGCGCCAAGTGCAGTTTCTGTAGACGGAATACTAGACGAATGGTTCCGCACGTCTGTTGGAGTGAGACAGGGTTGTATACTCTATCCAACACTCTTGCAAAGAATAACGGACGTAGCCCTGGAGGTATATGTTGGTACGGTCAGAATAGGTGACAAGGCGATTACAAACCTACGATTTGCAGATGATATAGACGGTCTGGCAGGCACGGAAACGTAACTACAAGAGACGATTAGTAGATTGGATGGAGCGGCGCAGAGCTATGGCATGGAGATAAATGCAGAGAAAACAAAGCTGATGACCAATAACACGGAAGAGTTTGCATCTGTAATAAAAGCAAATAGTCAGGAACTCGAAGCTGTACACTGGTTCAAGTATCTGGGATCACTGATCAGTGACGAGGGTTCGCAGTCTGAGATAACTGGTAGAATAGCACAAACAACAGCGGCGCTTACGCGTTTGAAACTCATGTGGCAGATAAGCAGCTCGCCTTCAGCATAAAAGTTAGACTAATGCGCTCATTGGTGCTCTCAATATTTGTGTATGCCTGTGCGACTTATTACCATTACTGCGGATATCCAGAGCAGAATACATGCAATGGAAATGAGGTGCTTTAGTAGACTCTTAAATGTTACATATAAGAATCGTGCCATCACCGTAGAAATACGACGAAGAGTGGAAACGCAATTGGGCCTTTCTATGATCTGATCACAGCTCTTAAAAGGAGAAAGATGGCTTGGTATGGGCACGTCACGAGGTCCAGCGAATTACAAATTTGATACTGCATGGTTCCGTACCAGAAAAGAGAGGTCGGGGACGTCCAAGAAAGAGATGAGCAGACAACTTCAGTGAGTGGTTAAACCTTCGTTCCGGTGAGGCACGACTGGCGGCATCGGACAGAAGGAGATGGGTGGGCTTGTGGGAGTGTCTTCAAGTGTGCCGCAACGACCTGATGGGTTACGAGATGAACTGAACTGAGCTAACCCAGGTAAATCTCTAGGCCTTTCATTAGCTAAGTTTGTAAATGGCTGAGGTAGTGTTTCACCTTCATTTTCCCGATCTTTCTTCTTCATTACCAGGTGTGTTGCAATGAGGTAATTTATTTGATAAGTGGTAGTTAGATTAAGCATTGCAATACAGAAATAGGTTTTGTGTTTCAAGCAACGATTGTCTTTGCTCTTTCTGAATTGTATCCCCGCTCTGCATAATATCTCTTCTTTGTCTGTATATTATCCCTGCTCTGTCTACATATAATTTCTGCTCCGTATCTCATGTCTGCCCTGCCTGCATATTATCCATGTTCTGTCTGTATATAATCTCTACTCTGTATATATATATATATATACATATGTATGTATGTATGTGCTTTGTGTCCAATTTTTGCTCTGTATATATTTGTATCTGCTCTGTCCGCATCGTATCATTGCTCTGTCTGTATCTTATCGATGCTGTCTGTACCCATCCTCTGATCTATCTTCATCTAATCTCTGCCCTGTCTGTATTGAATCTCTGATCTGTCTGTCCTTTAAAATATGCTCTGTATGTATCTAATCTTAGCGCTGTCAGTATCCCATTTATGCTCTGCATCTATTCTCTGCTCTGTCTTTATCTAATCCCTGCTCTGCCTGTATCTATTTTCCGCTCTGCCTGTCTCGCATATTTGCTGTCTATTTCATATGTAACAGTCCCTTTGCTCATTTGTTGTTTATCGACCTCGTCACTGCCTCCTCTTATTCTTATAGTAGCAGGGCCATCCTGGTCTTGAGTGCTGTACAGAGACTTTTGGATTGCCAAGACCGAATTTCTCTTCTTCTGTTCTTCCAACACACTTACTCTATCTTATGGCGATGACTCGTATAATAAAGACTAATACACTGCAGTAACTAGATACGAAGTCTTTGGTTATATAATAAACAATAATGAACTTTTATTAAACGTTCCTCACAATAACACATACACGCAAATGCTATACAACGACATTTCTTCTCCTTTCACTGGGACATGAACTATATGTTTCGGTATATTCTTAATTTCCTTAACTGAATGTTCACTAGTGACTACCCGACTACCTATTTCTAGCGACTACCAGACTACCTATTACTAATGACTACTTGATAATTCGAAGCCTTTCTTGATTAGCTCGAGTTTTAGTTAACCCAAGGCTAGGCACTTAGTCGGACGCTGCTCCTTGCATAAACTCTGGATATTTTCAATTAGAGTTTTTTTTTTTCATTTCGCTACCGTTGTAAGACGCTTTAGAGGTAAGAATATTTAGGAAGATTTCTACTCTCTATATCCGTCCTCGTCGTGAAGGTATTTTTTACTACAGTCTGGTCTATTGGATAACAAAGATCTTTGTTGAATAGCGAACCTCGTGGTTGAAGATGATTCTGACAAAAGTCTAACGTTTTTAAATGGCGGACCTGGTGGTACAGATTGTATGAAATACCAGTTCAATATCTGGAATTGGGCTGTCATTTGTTTATGTTGGGTCAGTCCGCGTCACCTCCAACCTCTTTTTATGGCTCCTCGATACTCAGTGATACTATGTTTTGCCTGACCTGAACTAACATGTCTCTGAACAGTATTTTTTTCTTGACCCTCACTAATATGCCTGATCAGTATATGGTGTCTAACCCCGACTAACATGTCTGATCAGTATGTTTTGCCTGACCTTGACTAATATATCTGATAAGTATATTTTACCTTACCCCAACTAACATTTCTGATCAGTATATTTTGCCTGACCCTGACTAACATGTCTGATTAGTATGTTTTGCCTGACCATGACTAACATGTCTGATCAGTATATTTTACCTGACCCTGACTGGCATATGTGATCAGTATATTTTGCCTGACGACGTTAGTCCCCTCTCCACAATAGATAAGATTAATATGATACATATAAGGCAGGACAAGTCGAGCGATTGCTTCACACTACATCATTCTAACTATAGCAACATTATTTAGATCACAAATATGACAGATAACATTTCAATCAATCAATTAATCATTCAACAGTTATTCAACAAATATACGCCATGTCGTCCTAATCATCTTCTCTAGATCTGTCCATGATCTTCTTTTCCCTTTATGTTTACAGTCTGGTCTACCGGATAACAAAGATGTGACGGATCTTTGTTGAATAGCGGACCTCGTCGTTGAAGATGATTCTGACAAAATTCTAACGTTTTTAAATGGCGGACCTCGGGGTGTAGATTGAATGAAATACCGGTTCAATATCTGGAATTGGGCTGTCATTTATCTATGTTGCGTCAGTCCGCGTCACCTCCAACCTCTTGTTATGGCTCCTCGGATCGGAACTCAGTGATTTCTCAGAGCACGCTTCTCCTTTAATATACCTCGCCCTGTCTAAGCCACGTATAGCGTAGAGACATGGTTTGTCGTCATGATTTCTTTGTGTAGAGTCTGGGCCTATCGCTCGCTAGAACTTTACCGCGAGACCAGCGTCGATCTTGCAATTTTCCCCCAAGCTGGACTTTTCCTGCTAGAACTGGTTATGTCCGCGCACGTGCTGGCGTTTGGCTAGTGAAACTTTTCCAAGCCTTGTTCTTAACAATCCGGATAATATTACGTATAATTGCTTTAGGCCTGAGTGGGTGTAGTTAAATTGCTGTAGAGTAATATACATAATTTATTTCGCTAGCGCTATTTTTAGCAAGGATTAACTGCGCTACTTGTTATCCTCACTCTCTCGTCTCGAGCCGCCGGACCCCAGCTGCAAGTCAAGGACAAAACGACTAGGGGGAGAACTACGAGATGGAAGGGACTCGGAATCAAGCACCTGTGAAAAAGATGGTGGAGTCTGGAGTCGAACCCACACCACCTGATCACGAGCCGACGGCTTAATCACTTCGACACGGAATCCACACAAAAACCCAAATAACACACTCGGAAATCTGGCCATCGTCACAGACTTCATATACGACCTCGAGGTCCCCGACAACCGGATCAAAGTACAGCAAGACCCCGCCGTACGTCCGCTTCTCTAATCGTACAATTCGTCATTTGTCTAGTTTTTTTCCAATGAAAATTGACTCGGCATTTGTACGTCTGTTTCCCGCCGCGTTCAGCCCGCTCGGAAATGGACGATGAGGACAATAAAGAGTTGGTGGAAGACTACAAGAATCAGCTGACCCCCCCCCCCCCCCCCCCGCCCCCTCCTCCCCCTCCTTTCTTTGAACTCGAAATACTGCACAAGACGCATCAAAACGAAATCACTGGATAACCTTCTTCCCTGGGGAAGGAAATAAGAATGTGAAAAATAACCGCTGGGAGAAAACACAGTGTGCTGGAACATGGTAATTGTAGTAGTTAACCGGAGCATTACTTCGTTCTATGACCACGTTGTTGGCCATCTAAGAAACATTTTGAAAAATAATCACTATCAAGCAACTTAGTAGGTTTTTAAGCGAAAAATAAATACGTTTAAATTTAGTTCACATTCAATTACTGTTTTTTGGAGTCTTTTTGTATGATTGTATGCAATATTATTATTATTGTTTTTGTTATTTAATGCCCACAATGAGTGAGTTTACTATTTTGTGAAAAGGGCGTTAAGTAGCGAGTTGTAATAGCTTCTTTACATCCTGAGCCTGCTGATGAAGGTGGACTTAGGTCCTCCATCAATTGTGCCACGCTTGGCTTCATCTGCTTGACTCTTAACCACTACGGAGAAACACGTCTATTCACTAAACACGTCAGACTGCCTAGAAATATGCATGTGTCCAGAAAACACTACATAGATGATAGATAGTGTTCTTGGTCAGTATATTGTGTCTGACCTTGACGCGCCGTCGTGGTCAGTATGTTGTGTCTGACCTTGACGAGCCGTCGTGGTCAGTATATTGTGTCTAACCTTGACGCGCAGTCGTGGTCAGTATGTTGTGTCTGACCTTAACGAGCCGTCGTGGTCAGTATATTGTGTCTGACCTTGACGCGCCGTCGTAGTCAGTATGTTGTGTCTGACCTTGACGAGCCGTCGTGGTCAGTATATTGTGTCTGACCTTGATGTGCCGTCGTGGTCAGTATGTTGTGTCTGTCCGGACTAGCGTCTCTGCTAAACGTATTAATTAAAATACAATGAACAATGATCGGGGGTCTGGAGCTGATTAATCGGACATCATTTTTTTGTGTGGAAATATTGATCCGGCATTCATACAAATCACAGTTCGAATACTTGGATCGAAATGTGTACGAATAGCAAAGTTTCATTGTATTCGATAAAACCATAACCAGTACTCTAAAATCGATGAAGTTACCTACACCTAATGACAATGAGAACCATGTCGCAAGTACTTCCACGCAATGTAACATCTGCTAAAGTAACAAAATAAAAAGCAAAAATGCTGCAAAGGAAGTTCACCAACAACGTATTTGATGATGATGATGTTCGTCCATCACATGTGATGAAAACCACTTTATTCCGCAGTGTGTAGTCTTTTCTCTTGCTGTTTGCATTAAAGTGAGGAGAACTGCGCCTTTTTGTCAACCTCACTCTCTGGTCCTGAGCTATCTTTAGCCAGTGGCAAGATTTTATCGAGACGACTGGAAATAGCACAGGATGCAGATTTAATTCTCAGGGTTTACTACCGAAGCTTTTTCCGCAAACAGGTATCCCGCAATACAGCGGATGTGGATGACATATATCGCTGTGTGTTGTGTATTTTCCATGATCGCAAGAGGTCGAAGGGGCATCTCTCTCGAGCCGTGTTCTAGTCCATTATAGTCGTGTCTAAATTTCAGTCACACAAAAACGGACGTTGTCTGCAACTAAGGCAAAGAGCGCCAATCTCGTGAAGTTCAGCCGTGTGAACTAGACCGTGAAAATATGACACAGGTTTATGCAACATATCTACAGACATTATCATATACAGCACAGGCAAACATCGTTAGATGAACCTATTGGTTACAGACATGACTGCACGAGAGTGATGTATGGCGACATGTTACGATCCAGCACACAGATAAAATCTACAACTTAAACATCAAAGACCAAAATGCAATCAATAAGAAGCGAACTAGACATACATCCCAGATTAAAACACTTGCACTAAATGACCGCAGATGATGCACCATAAGGTAAGACTAACACATACTAGAGCAGGAAACATTAACACACGCTGTCCTATAATACCATCATTGTCAACAATGTAAAAATAACCCCATCAATCCCAAACAGCCTAAATAGAAGCATAGAACAAGTGAAAGAAACACGCATTAATACTGCTTAGTACATGGTAGGGAAAGATCAGAAAAGTATAAAGCAAAAAAAGTACGGTGCACATCAATCCATCAAGCTAATTTTAAATCATATATTCATCTCCCCTATAGATAGACAAGGCTATTTAAATATTAACAAAAATAAAGTTGCTTAGAAAACGCCAAATGGTTGCATAATATAAAAATGGTATCAACTAGTCTGAGCTGATACATAGTACAGTTTCGTTTAGTCTGCTCTGAATTACTGTATTGAGATGCTGTTAAATGGACTAGAGATGAAAAGTTATTTTCCTTATGCAAAGCTCTCTTCTTAAAGCGGGTATTTAATCACTCAACACGGCAATATATGTAACATATGATTTAAAACTGCGGACACGAATAACATCGTATACTTTGAGTTAGGTAAGTGTGTATATTTCTGAACTCTATGATGACTAACTCTATTTTTATTACACGAGTGTTTGTGACTAGAAACTCATCAACGGTCCTTCGTTCTCAGGGGTTAGTAATCTCATAAGTGTAGTGTTATATACACTCATTTTTATATGTGACTCCGTCAGTCATTTGTTTTCACGTTTAAGGTAAGTATTTTGTTTGTTTCTTTCTTGGTTCATTATCATCATCATGTTTCATGTCCATTGTAGAACGTCGCTCTCATCACAGTCTGTCTGGAAGAAACTCTTTCACTTGTAGAACGTCGCTCTCATCACAGTCTGTCTGGAAGAAACTCTTTCACTTGTAGAACGTCGCTCCCATCACAGTCTGTCTGGAAGAAACTCTTTCACTTGTAGAACGTCGCTCCTATCACTGTCTGGAAGATACTCTTTCACTTGTAGAACGTCGCTCCCATCACAGTCTGTCTGGAAGAAACTCTTTCACTTGTAGATTGTCGCTCTCATCACAATCTGTCTGGAAGAAACTCTTTCACTTGTAGAACGTCGCTCTCATCACAGTCTGTCTGGAAGAAACTCTTTCACTTGTAGAACATCGCTCCCATCACAGTCTGTCTGGAAGAAACTCTTTCACTTGTAGAACATCGCTCTCATCACAGTCTGTCTGGAAGAAACTTTCACTTGTAGAACATCGCTCCCATCACAGTCTGTCTGGAAGAAACTCTTTCACTTGTAGATTGTCGCTCCCATCACAGTCTGTCTGGAAGAAACTCTTTCACTTGTAGATTGTCGCTCCCATCACAGTCTGTCTGGAAGAAACTCTTTCACTTGTAGAATGTCGCTCTCATCACAGTCTGTCTGGAAGAAACTCTTTCACTTGTAGAATGTCGCTCTCATCACAGTCTGTCTGGAAGAAACTCTTTCACTTGTAGAACGTCGCTCTCATCACAGTCTGTCTGGAAGAAACTCTTTCACTTGTAGATTGTCGCTCCCATCACAGTCTGTCTGGAAGAAACTCTTTCACTTGTAGAACGTCGCTCTCATCACAGTCTGTCTGGAAGAAACTCTTTCACTTGTAGAACATCGCTCCCATCACAGTCTGTCTGGAAGAAACTCTTTCACTTGTAGAACATCGCTCTCATCACAGTCTGTCTGGAAGAAACTTTCACTTGTAGAACATCGCTCCCATCCCAGTCTGTCTGGAAGAAACTCTTTCACTTGTAGATTGTCGCTCCCATCACAGTCTGTCTGGAAGAAACTCTTTCACTTGTAGATTGTCGCTCCCATCACAGTCTGTCTGGAAGAAACTCTTTCACTTGTAGAATGTCGCTCTCATCACAGTCTGTCTGGAAGAAACTCTTTCACTTGTAGAATGTCGCTCTCATCACAGTCTGTCTGGAAGAAACTCTTTCACTTGTAGAACGTCGCTCTCATCACAGTCTGTCTGGAAGAAACTCTTTCACTTGTAGATTGTCGCTCCCATCACAGTCTGTCTGGAAGAAACTCTTTCACTTGTAGAATGTCGCTCTCATCACAGTCTGTCTGGAAGAAACTCTTTCACTTGTAGATTGTCGCTCTCATCACAGTCTGTCTGGAAGAAACTCTTTCACTTGTACATTGTCGCTCTCATCACAGTCTGTCTGGAAGAAACTCTTTCACTTGTAGATTGTCGCTCTCATCACAGTCTGTCTGGAAGAAACTCTTTCACTTGTACATTGTCGCTCTCATCACAGTCTGTCTGGAAGAAACTATTTCACTTGTAGATTGTCGCTCTCATCACAATCTGTCTGGAAGAAACTCTTTCACTTGTAGAACGTCGCTCCCATCACAGTCTGTCTGGAAGAAACTCTTTCACTTGTAGAATGTCGCTCCCATCACAGTCTGTCTGGAAGAAACTCTTTCACTTGTAGAATGTCGCTCCCATCACAGTCTGTCTGGTAGAAACTCTTTCACTTATAGAACATCGCTCCCATCACAGTCTGTCTGGAAGAAACTCTTTCACTTGTAGAACATCGCTCCCATCACAGTCTGTCTGGAAGAAACTCTTTCACTTGTAGAACGTCGCTCTCATCACAGCCATTTGATAGGAATCTCCATCAGTAGACTCGCACGCTCCATGTACATATTCAGGGTGTCCTTGATGTCTTGAGTCCATTTATGTCTTTGTCAACCTCTGCCTCGTGTTCCTGGAACAATGTCTTCCAGAACTACGTTGTCCAGTCTGTCATGACGTTTGATGTGGCCGAAAAAACTCAGCTTCCGAGACATAATGTGGTTCATAAATCGGTTCTCTTCAAAACTCAGATCTTGCAGGATGGTTTATTTCGTATTTTCTTTACCAAAGCTACGTTTGTGATTATCATGTAGATTTTTGTTTCGAAAGCCCCAAACTTCTTTCTCAATATTTGTGTGATGGTCCATGTCTCGCATCCGTACACTGTCATAAGGGAATACGCATATTGTTAGCACCTTCGATTTTAATGTTGTTAGCATTGTGACACAAATTTTTCATACTATTCAGTTTCCAGATCGCGAAGGACAATCGTCTGATTATTTCCCTTGCGCAGTTCCAGTCTTTTGTTCCCATAAAGCCAAGGTAACTCAAGTTTAGATGTTAATTTTAAATAATTAATAGTTTTTTTTTTTTAAATTAACATTTCTTGCCTAATTTGAATCCCGGGTTTTCATTTCGGAAAAAGGAGAATAACATTATCATCCAACTGCGCACAGGACACAATTAACTAAGATGTCATCTTTATAATAAATTGAAGATTGACACTACGGACTTTTGTACCTGTGGCACAACTATCAAGAGATCGGCACGCCTGTTGCAGTCCTGTCCATCATACACTAGTGAAAGGAGTAGCAGCTGGCAGCAACCAATGTCCTTCCATGCACAACACCATGGGAGTGATCACAGGCTTAGGACGACTGATAGTCATTGAAGTCAGTCTGAAGAAGAAGAATACGAAGACGTAGAAGATGACGAAGAAGAAAACGAAAAAGAAGAGGAGGATGAATGCGCAACCCAACTAATGTACAAGGTGTGTTCAAGTGAAACCGGACCAAACTGCAACAAGTGAATATACGTACGATCCGCATGATTACTTCACTTCTGGTATAAATAGCACGTACCAACCGTCAAGTTTATAAAGTGTCATTATCCCCCCAACTAATAGTTTCCTCAGCAGACCGTTGAAGTCATGACGGGTATGATACTGAATCTGTCCAGAGTTGATCAGCGAGCGGTGATTCGGATTCTAACAGCTGAATTATGTCGTCCAGTTGACATTCATCGCAGAATGCAGGCAGTGTATAGTGACAAAAGAGTTTCGAAGATAACAGTGAAGAACTGGACAACGATGTTTAAAGACGGACGTGACTTAACGAAAGGTCTTCCGAGACCAGGCCATGCGCATATTGTTGCGTTAACTCACGTCCTTCTTCAAACATCGTTGTACAGTTCTTCACTGTTGTCTTTGACACACGTTTGTCACCATACACTGTCTACATTATGCGACAAATGTTAACTGCTCAACATCTTTCAGTTGTCAAAAACCGAATCACAGCTCGCCGATCAACTCTGGACGGATTCTGTATCACGCCCGCCATGTTGTCAACGGTCTGATGTGGAGACTTTGCGTCGGAGGATAACGAAATTTTGCAAAGTTAACGGTTTTATTTGAATACGCCCCGTTTATTGCTGAACGCGACTAATTTGGATTGTAATAGGGGCTGGAAGTTGAGCAGCGATGTCGCAGGTGTTAGTGCACTAACTACCCCAGCGAGCAATCTAGGTTCAATTTCCAATTGATGCGGGATATTTGTATCGATCGCTATCTGAATTTGTGTGTGTGTGTGTGTGTTTCGTATTCTGTCCAACCTTGTAGGCTCGACAGACTTTCTTACACCTCATTTTGCATGCCTTGATTTTCTTTCTTCCAAGATGAAATTATAGAATGGTCTGTAAGCTGGCAAATGGAGTTTAATGTAGATAAATTTACAGTAATCAACATGGGTAGATCCAATATGGAACATAGTTACAGAATGGGAGATAACAATATTAGAAAGATAGATAGGGAAAGGGACCTTGGGGTTAAAATAGATCATACAGGTAAGGTGATTGAGTAAGTCCAGGTAGTAGTGAAAAAGGCAAATGCAATGTTAGGTATGATAAAAAGAAATATTAAACATAGGAGCAAGGAAGTGATAGTTACACCGTATAAAGCATTAGTTAGACTTAGATTGGAGTACTGTGAACAAGTGTGGAGTTCTTATCTTAGAGGGATATACACGTGCTGGAAAGAATACAAAAAAGAGCAACAAAGCTGATAGTGGGATTTCAGAATTACAGTTATGAGGAAAGACTCAGAAAAACCGGCCTACAGTGTCTAGAAGAGAGAAGAATCCGTGGTGACTTAATACATGTTTATAAGATGATCAGAGGAATGGATAAATTAGAATATTATAAATTTTTTTTTAAATACAGCCACCCACAATAACAAGAGGGCATAGCTACAAGTTGACTAAAGAGAGGTCCAGATTAAATATTAGGACATAATTTTTTAGTCAGAGAGTGGTGAATGCTTGGAATGCATTGCCAGAGGAGGTAGTGGAGGCAGTGACAGTTAATGCATTTGATGGTCTAGGTGGTCTAAGTGGCCTTGATGGTCTTGGTGGGATTGATGCTCTTGGTGATCTAAGTGGCCTTGATGGTTTTGGTGGGATTGATGGTTTTGGTGGTCTAAGTGGCCTTGATTGTCTTGGTGGGATTGATGGTCTTGGTGGTCTAAGTGGCCTTGATTGTCTTGGTGGGATTGATGGTCTTGGTGGTCTTTGGGGTATACGTGGCCTTGATGATCTTGGTGGGATTGGTGGTTTTGGTGGTCTAAGTGGCCTTGATGGTCTTGGTGGGATTGATGGTCTTGGTGGTCTAAGTGGTCTTGATGGTCTTGGTGTGCTTGATGGTCTTGGTGGTCTAAGTGGCCTTGATGGTCTTGGTGGTTTAAGTGGCCTTGATGGTCTTGGTGGGATTGATGGTCTTCGTGGTCTTGGTGGTCTTCGTGGCCTTGAAGGTCTTGGTGGGATTGATGGTCTTGGTGGTCTAAGTGGCCTTGATGGTCTTGGTGGGATTGATGGTCTTGGTGGTCTAAGTGGCCTTGATGGTCTTGGTGGGATTGATGGTCTTGGTGGTCTAAGTGGCCTTGATGGTCCTGGTGGGATTGATGGTCTTGGGGGTCTAAGTGGCCTTGATGGTCTTTGTGGGATTGATGGTCTTGGTGGTCTAAGTGGCCTTGATGGTCTCGGTGGGATTGATGGTCTTGGTGGTCTAAGTGGCCTTGATGGTCTTGGTGGGATTGATGGTCTTGGTGGCCTTGATGGTCTTTGTGGTCATGGTGGTCTAAGTGGCCTTGATGGTCTTGGTGGGATTGATGCTCTTTGTGGGATTGATGGTCTTAGAGGGATTGTTGGTCTTGTTGTGCTTGATGGTCTTGGTGGGCTTGATGGTCTTAGAGGGATTGTTGGTCTTTTTGGGCTTGATGGTCTTGGTGGGCTTGATGGTCTTAGAGGGAAATTTTGGTCTTGTTTGGCGTGATGGTCTTGGTGGGCTTGATGGTCTTTGTGGTCTTTGGGGTATACGTGGCCTTGATGGTCTTGGTGGGATTGGTGGTCTTGGTGGTCTAAGTGGCTATGATGGTCTTTGTGGGATTGATGGTCTTTGTGGTCTAAGTGGCCTTGATGGTCTTTGTGGGATTGATGGTCTTGCTGGGATTGATGGTCTTAGAGGAATTGTTGGTCTTGTTGGGCTTGATGGTCTTGGTGGGCTTGATGGTCTTAGAGGGATTGTTGGTCTTGTTGGGCTTGATGGTCTTGGTGGGCTTGATGGTCTTAGAGGGATTGTTGGTCTTGTTGGGCTTGATGGTCTTGGTGGGCTTTATGGTCTTAGAGAGATTGTTGGTCTTGTAGGGCTTGATGGTCTTGGTGGGCTTGATGGTCTTAGAGGGAGTGTTGGTCTTGTTTGTGCTTGATGGTCGTGGTGGGCTTGATGGTCTTTGTGGGATTGATGGTCTTAGGGGGATTGTTGGTCTTGTTGGGCTTGATGGTCTTGGTGGGCTTGATGGTCTTGGTGGGCTTTATGCTCTTTGTGGGCTTGGTGGGCTTGATGGTCTTGGTGGGATTGATGGTCTTGGTCGGCTTGATGGTCTTGGTGGGCTTGATGGTCTTGGTGGGCTTGTAGGTCTTGGTGGTCTTGGTTGTCTAAGTGGCCTTGATGGTCTTGGTGGGCTTGGTGGTCTTGGTGGTCAAAGTGGCCTTGATGGGCTTGATGGTCTTGGTGGTCTAAGTGGCCTTTATGGTCGTTGTGGGCTTGATGGTCTTGGTGATCTAAGTGGCCTTTATGGTCTTGGTTGGCTTTATGGTCTTGGTGGTCTTGGTGGTCTTACTTGTCTTTGTGGTCTTAGTGATCTTAGGACCCCAAGTGGTCTTTGTGGTATTGGTGGTCTTTGGGGTCTTAGGGCTCCAAATGGTCTTGGATGGCGTTGTGGTCTTGGTGGTCTTATGGCTATTAGTGGTTTTGGTGGTCTTAGGGTTCCGTGGCGAAAAGATTACGCTGTTGGCTTCAGGATCAGGTGGTGTGGGTTCGACTCCGGACTCCGTCGTCTTTTTCACGTGTGATTGATGCAGAGTCCTCTGCATCTCGTAGTCACCCCCTAGTCGTCTTCTCCTTGACTTGCGACTTGAGTCGGGCGGCTCGAGACGAGAGAGAGGATGAAAAGAGGCGCAATTAATTCTTACTAAAAATATAGGGCTAGCAAATAAATGATGCCATCAACGTCTGCGATGGACGGCGGCTTTTACCTTTACCTTGGGTCTTAGGGGTCTTTGTGGGCTTTGTGGTCTTGGTGGTCTTATTGAGCTTCCTCAAACACTTCGTCCTAATTATCGTTAGTATACTTTTTTTACTATTTACAAACCCATTCTTCTTAGCCATGTCCTTATCATCGCCGATATCTCTGTTGTATGTTGCCTTCCAAAACGTGACCTAGAATTCCAAGCTCTGGAAATGTCATTTTGACATGCTTGACATCAATGCGCAGCGTATCTCACGCCATCCTTTAACGTAAAAATGCAACACTTCCCTCCTGACAAGGATAAAAGACACGCAAACGTATCGACTGATAAGTGTGGCTCATGTTACTGGGCGCAGGTTCACATCCTCCCTTATCTGAATACCTTCCTTGTATACTGTGACATTTTACATGAGACTAGCATGTGTTCTTAGAGTCTCCTGTAAAACCAAGTGTTGTAAACACATTCGGAAAAGTGTACATAAAGAAAGTGTACAACATACGAAGTGCACATTGTAAAACGGTGCAGTTTAGACAGTGTTTCATGTGAAAGTGTGCAGTTTACAAAGGGTAAACTGTGAAAGTTTACACTTTACCAAGTGTACAATGTGGAATTGTGCACGTTCAATGGTGTATAATGTAAAGTATTCAACGTGATCGTTTACAATGTAAAAAGTTATCAATGAGAAAGTGTACAAAGTAAAAATTTATCTATGAGAAAGTGAACAAAGTAAAAAGTTATCAATCAGAAAGTTAACACAGTAAAAAGTTATTAATCAGAAAGTGAACAAAGTAAATAGTTATCAATGAGAAAGTGTACAAAGTAAATAGTTATCAATGTGGAAGTGTACCGTGTTAAAAGTGTACAATGAGAAATATTGCTATGTACAAATTGAGCAGCGTAAATAGATTTTTTGCTTGTCTCCTATTCGGCCCTTACCAAGCATAAGGTGAACACAACAGCTGACCCCGCTATCCCACAGGAAGCCCGAATTACTGCACTTACATGCGCTCTACGGTTCAACTTTATGTAGCCGTTATGTATACTTGACCTGAACGATAGTTCCATGCACATCCCTCTTCTGTAGCATTAATCGATATACAACATTTTACCTTTGTCTTAAATTGTCTTCAACTAATACTATTCTGGATAAAGCCATACCACAGGTTCAGATTAAAGCAATGCCATTGATCCAGGTTAAAGGCATATCAATTACCCAGGTTAAAGCAATGTCACAGACCTAGGTTAAAACCATGTCAACAACCCATGTTAAAGGCATGTTATAGACACAGGTTAAAGCCATGTTATAGACTGAGGTTAAAGCCATGTCATAGACCGAAATTAAAGTCATGTCACATACCCAGGCTAAGGTGATGTCATAGACTCAGGTTAAAGCTATGTCATTGACCCAGGTTAAAGTCATGTCACATGCCCAGCCTAAAGCCATGTCAATTACCCAGGTTAAAGCCACGTCAACGACCCAGGTTAAAGTCATGTCATTGATACAGTTTAAAGTTATGTCATATACCAAGGTTAAAGCCATGTCAAAAACCTAGGTTAAAGCCATGCCATAACTCCATGTTAAAGCCACATCAAAGACGCAGACTAAAGCAAAGTCAAAGACCCAGGTTAAAATCATGCCATAACCCAGGTTAAAGCCACGTCAAAGACACAGGCTAAAGCTAAGTCAAAGACCCAGATTAAAGCTATGTCATAGACTAAGGTTAAAGTCCTGTCATAGACCCAGGTTAAAGCCATGCCATTGACCCAGGTTAAAGCCACGTCAAAGACCCAGGTTAAAGCCACGTCAAAGACCCAGGTTAAAGCCATGTCATTGACCCAGGTTAAAGTCATGTCACTGACCCAGGTTAAAGCCATGTCATTGACCCAGATTAAAAGCATGTCATTGTCACAGTTTAAAGCCATACTATAATCCAGGTTAAAGGCATGCCAAAGACGCAGGTAAATACAATCACGATATACTTGATATTATGTTGTGTCTGTGAATGAAAGTAGCTAAACTTATCATTAGCAAACTAGCTACCTTGTATCATGTCCTTTGTAGAACATCGTTACCATCACAGTCTGTCTGAAAGAAACTCGTTCTCTTGCAAAAACTCCAGCCTCCGCCACAGTCATACTCAAGCATTTCTGGATATCTTGGTGCCATCGTCTTCTTGGTCTACCCCTTCCTCTTTTGCCTGGCACCATACCTTCCATCTCCGTTCTCTCAAGACCGTTATGTCTCTTAATGTGACCAAAGTATTTGCATTTTCTAGCCAAAATGGAATTGATAAACCAGTTCTCCTCTATACTCAACTCTTGCCGAATATCTACATTTGTTTTTTTCTCACTCTATGTTATTCTGAGAATCTTTCTGTAACATTTTGACTCGACGGATTCGATTCTTTGTCTAGAAGTTTTGGTAATCGTCCATGATTCACAGCCATAAGCTGCCACATGAAAAACACAGGCTCTCAAGACTTTTACTTCTATCATTTTGTTGGTGCTCTGCCATAATTTCTTCAGGCTGGTCAGTCTCTACATTCCCATTAGCAAACACAAGCGTACTATAACGATGTATGTTCTACTAACTTGAATCTTCTTTACCTTGGTCTTCTCGTTAGCCATTGTTCTAATAATGTCTACACGCGAAGTCCAGATTTGTTGTTAAAGGTTGCAGTGATGGAAACATTTTTAAGACTCCCAAATAGATTAGTGTGAAAGTTCCACTGATGAGCACGCAGTTTCCTAAGTATTCAGCAATCTTGTTGGTTACGATGGACTGTCTGTGCTGCTTGTCGCCACGTACACGTGAGTGATAGAGGCAATTTGAGGGCCCGTGTAAGTGGATATCCAGTCTGCTTTGCCCAGTCTCGCGTGGAATGTGTCACCTGCTCCGCTTGATCAAGATGGTGATAGTTGTTTCTGATGTGGTTGACTTACCTTATGGCTTAGACAAGGAACTTTGTTTCTTGAAAGATGATTATCTGTTGTGTTTTTTTTTATTTGTTTCCGTGTTGCTCCCTCTCTCTACTCTCCATCTCTTTCTCTCTCTCTCTCACTCTCTCTCTCTCTCTCTCTCTCTCTCTCTCTCTCTCTCACTAACGTGTCCGCTCTCTGTGTGCCTGATATAACACAGTGCGATTATATCCACTTTAGCGCTACTTTTCTTTTGAAATTTAGAACGCATAAGTCTTTTTTAAGCTCTGACAGTTTATCATTATTGAGAGTTTGCAAAACTGAGATTGTATCAGTAAAGCCTGTTGGCATTATTTTTACTTAGTGGCTGCACCTGTAGACATTCGGCAAGAGTTGATCATAGAGAAAAACTGGTTTATCAATTCCATTATGGCTAGAAAATGTAAATACTTTTAGTCACCTCAAGAGACGCAACGGTCTCGAGAGAACAGTGATGGGAAATATGGTGCCAGGCAATAGAGGCAGTGGTAGACCAATAAAACGATTGTATTAAGACATCCAGGAATGCGTGGGTATGACTGTGGCGGAGGCTGGAGTTTTGGCAAGGAAAGAGTTTCTTTCAGACAGACTGTCATGGGAGCGACGTTCTATAAAGGACATGCTACATGATAATGTCTGCAACCGAGTAGTTTGAACAATACTCTCTCGTAGAACTTTAATTATTTTCTATTGACTCGAGAATATCTGTTTTTTCGTATAAGTTTTTTCAATCTTCAGGAAAATAAAATAATCACTCTTTCATTTCCGTTTCATGTCTGGGGTAAACCATTCTAGTGATTTAGTCCAAACTGCTTAAATAAGAACCAAAACGGTTAGGACTGTATGAATGGTGAGGAATAACCCAGATGAGTCGGAGAGCATTTGACTTACAGGAGTTTGAGAACACTTTTTTGTCCATACTTACGATATGCTTTTAGTTACGCCAGGCATATGTCAAGCATATGTCTTACTCAGAATTCTTCAAGAACCCACTCAAACTGGAACATTACTTATGACAATGTAATTATGACAAAGATCTAATGACAATGTACTCGCTGAAGTGGGCGTAAAAGACACATATTGCATTTTAAACAACAAAGTCTGTTGAGTTGGCTGGTTCACAAACTGAGATATCTTCCTCTTCCTCTTCCTCGTTCGTCTTCAGACCTCAACTTCAATGACTCTAACAAAGGCAGCAGTCCACACAGGCTCTGTACGCTTCCGTACAGCTTCTCGTGGAAGGACACTGGCTGTTGAAATACTTCAACAGAAAATACTAGAAAACGAGATTCAGGGTTAAATAGGACTGAGACTACCAAGACTGACCTTATCTATTTACTTAATTAGTCACAAAAGCTATAAAATGTAACCAGACTTGTGCTGGACTGGAACCATCAAGGAGAGAAAATAGTAAACTGGAAATGGATGCACCAAAAACAGTTCAGGCGAACAAGCAAAGCCATTGTAGACTCGTGGGAGCAGCTTACTCGGGACGGTATTAGTTTGAAATCTTTGGTTAGTTGCCATTACCAGGGTTGGTCTTTCCAAATATGGTGCCCTGCTGAATTAAAGTGAAGGGTTCCCTTGAACGATTTGTTATAAACCTCTTAATGTTCTGATATATAACCCGTTATTGTTTTCTTGCCTCGATCTAAACCGTTTGGGTGCAACTGGCCTGTCTGTTTAAATGGCAGAAAGACTAGCGCGTCGGTTAAATGGCATATACTAACCAAAGAGCCACTGGACGTCAGTGTCAAGTAAAATATACTTACCAAGAAACCCCCTCCCCCCCCCCGCAACCCCTCGCCCCTCCTCCCCTCACCCAATCTCTCATCAGGGTTGGGTTAATCATATTGACCAAGATTCCACCTCACATTAGTGCCTAATGAAACATACTGACAAAGACTCCATCTCGCGCTAGCGCCTTAGGAAATATACTGACCAAGACTCCACCTTACGGAAAATCCTAGTGAAACATACTGACCAAGACTCCAATTAACGGTAGATCCTAGTGGAACATACTGACCAAGACTCCACCTTACGGAAGATCCTAGTGAAACATACTGACCAAGACTCCAACTAACGGTAGATCCTAGTGAAACATACTGACCAAGACTCCAACTAACGGTAGATCCTAGTGAAACATACTGACCAAGACTTCACCTAACGGTAAATCCTAGTGAAACATACTAACCAAGACTCCATCTAACGGAAGATCCTAGTGAAACATACTAACCAAGACTCCATCTAACGGAAGATCCTAGTGAAACATACTGACCAAGACTAAACCTAACGGTAGATCTTAGTGAAACATACTAACAAAGACTCCATCTAACGGAAGATCCTAGTAAAACAAACTGACCAAGACTCCAACTAACGGAAGATCCTAGTGAAACATACTGACCAAGACTCCAACTAACAGAAGATCCTAGTGAAAGATACTGACCAAGACTCCAACTAACGGAAGATCCTAGTGAAACATACTGACAGACTCCACCTCACGGCAGTGCCTAGTAAAACATACTGACCAAGACTCCACCTTACCCGAGGGTCTACTGAAGCATTCTGACCAAGAGCTCACTTAGCTTCACGGACTAGTGAAACATACTGACCAAGACAGTACTTCACTTAAGAGCCAAGTAAAACATATTGACCGACCTGCGGAAGACGGATGTGTCAGACCGAAAGGGGCAAATATCGCAGTCAAGCTGTAAACTAGCGACACAACGCATTCCGTTCTCTGTACTACATCCTGCTACTTGCACAGCCCTGCTTAGGGCTTGGTAGCGGGAGATTGTTAACGATCACAGAATAAAAAGATCATTGACCAAGACTCCAGTTCACACAGTGCACCTGGAAACACGTTGTGTTGCAGCAGACTGACCAGCGAGATAGAAATAGACATCATGATCTTCTAAATTGTTGGCTCATTATGAATCCTAACATTGCACTTCAGCAAGTAGGACCAAGACTCACCTTCTTCAGTACACCCATATATGTGTGAACAGCAGTTGCCACCAGCTACTAGAATACTTGTCAATAGTGAACAGCTCAACACTCGCAGCTTCAAAAACAAGTCGACCCACGGACAATGGTCCCCTATGACGTTTTATCAGTTGGTAAGATAAGAAACAAGGCCATGGTTTGATCTCACAAACATGTTTGTTGCTAACACAAAAATGTGACTAATATGTTTACTAGCAGTCTCATAGTTTAGCGCTTAAGAGGATAGGATTATCAATTAAACAAATCCAGAGTCTGGAAGACAAAAGCACGAATGGTTTCAAAAGTGTCAGGTCTATCTAGTGTTCGCTGCTGTTAAATGTAGGGAAGATCACATAACAGCTTCGATGTTGGTGCACGAGAAGTCGTATAGAATTCATTGTAAGAGGTCTCATGTATATTCAGGAAGGTTTACTAGGTCTTAGCCTTACTGCTTTGCTTTACAAGAGTAAGGTACCAGTTTTATCTGTGCACTGCGCCAATTTAGCTGGGATAGAAAGAGCGCTTTGTAAAGGAATGTAAGCAAGTCTGGAACCAAACAAATGCAGTAAATAAATGATGTGAGAGTTGTTACACAGAGAGAGGCTGTACATTCTTACGTTAGAAATGGTAGACGTAGTTTATTGTTGTGCAGTTATGCGGATCTGTAATATGGGGTGTCAAAGTTAATGATATGAAAGTTAATGCCATTACATTTGTCGATGACCAAGCTATAGTGTTAGGATCAGTAACAACGTTGCAATTGTTGCTTGAAAAATTTAATAGCACAGTCAAACAGTTTGGCATTAAAATAAACACATCGAAGGCAAAGACTTTCGTAATATCCAAGTAACATAGGCAAATAAATATGATCATCAATGGCTAAATAATCAAACAAGTTCAGAAATTTATATATTTGGGGAAAACCATAACAGAAGATGTTCGAAATGAGACAAAAATTAAGACAAAGATTGCAAAGACAAAAAAGGAGCTTCAGAGAAAAACAGAAATCGTTAACCCCAAATAATATCAGCATAAAACTCAGGAAAACAATAATCTCCACCAATATATGGTCAACTGCACTATATGGGGGCTGAAACATGGACTCTAGCAAAGAAGCATGAGAACAGAATAGAAGCGTTTGAAATGTGGTGCTACGGTAGAATGGAAAGACTGGGTTGGACACAAAAAAAGATCTGATGACAATGTACTCACTGAAGTGGGCGTAAAAGACATATATTTCATTTTATCCAAAAAAGTATGTTGAGTTGGCTGGTTCAAAATTGAGGTATGAAAGACTTCTACAGAAAATACTAGAAAACGAGATTCAGGGTAATAGAGGACTGGGGCGATCAAGACTCGCCTTATATCGCAGGCATACAGTAATATTCAAGTACGAACCTGTGCTGAAATGAAGAGAACTGTAGCGCATAGGGTCTATATGAGAGACACACTCAGAAAACATTTGAACCAGTCTCAGGACTGATCAACCAGTGGAAAGAGTCAAATGAAGACACTCAGACAACATTTTAACCAGTCTTAGAACTGATCAGTCAGATGATAAGTGCAGATGGAGAGACATACTCAGACAACCTTTCAACCAGTCGTATGACTGATCAACCAGATGATAGGGTCAAATGGAGAGACATGCTCAGACAACCTTTCAACCAGTCGTATGACTGATCAACCAGATAAAAGGGTCAAATGGAGAGACATGCTCAGACCTTTCAACCAGTCGTATGACTGATCAACCAGATGATAGGGTCAAATGGAGAGACATGCTCAGACAACCTTTCAACCAGTCGTATGATTGATAAACCAGATGATAGGGTCAAATGGAGAGACATACTTAGACCTTTCAACCAGTCGTATGACTGATCAACCAAATGATAGGGTCAAATGGAGAGACATACTTAGACCTTTCAACCAGTCGTATGACTGATCAACCAAATGATAGGGTCAAATGGAGAGACATACTCAGACAACCTTTCAACCGTCGAAGGACTGATCAACTACATGATAGGATCAAATGGAGAGACATACTCAGACAACCTTTCTACCAGTCGTAGGACTGATCAACTAGGTGATAGTCAAATGGAGAGACATACTCAGACAACCTTTCTACCAGTCGTATGACTGATCAACTAGATGATAGTCAAATGGAGAGACATACTCAGACAACCTTTCTACCAGTCGTAGGACTGATCAACTAGGTGATAGTCAAATGGAGAGACATACTCAGACAACCTTTCTACCAGTCGTATGACTGATCAACTAGATGATAGTCAAATGGAGAGACATACTCAGACAACCTTTCTACCAGTCGTATGACTGATCAACTAGATGATAGTCAAATGGAGAGACATACTCAGACAACCTTTCAACCAGTAGTATGACTGATCAACCAGATGATAGGATCAAATGGAGAGACATACAACCTTTCTACCAGTCGTATGACTGATCAACTAGATGATAGTCAAATGGAGAGACATACTCAGACAACCTTTCAACCAGTCGTAGGACTGATCAACTAGATGATAGTCAAATGGAGAGACATAGACAACCTTTCAACCAGTCGTAGGACTGATCAACCAGATGGTGTTGATGGGTTTATTGTACTCTTTTCTTTATTTACGTGTTCTGCGACGCGGCGAAGGAGCAAAGAGTGTATTGTTGGCTGTTAAAAGGTTGTGTTGCTGTAGTCGTTACTGAATGCTGAGCATCGCATGAACTGCAGCGGTCAGCGACCCAAAGCTGACTGCTAGCGTCAGTACCAGCGAACCAGAGCTGTCAAGACTCTTCTACATCTCCTCCACGGTGATCCTGGATAACAGGCTGCAACAGAGCAGACTGGCTAAGTAGAAGGGATCGAAGAGGAAAGGCAACCCGGTACTCAAAAATGATTGCTGAAGTCGGATGTGTTGGACCGAAAGGTGTAAATATCACAGTCAAGCTGTAAGCTACGATACAACGCATTCCGTTCTCTGGACTACATTCCGCTACTTGTAAAGCCCTTTTTATGGCTTGGTACCGAAAGATTGAGAACGAACGAAGAGTAAGAAGAAGAATCCTTCCAGTTCCCATTGGATGAAGGAGCTGGTACAGATGCTCTCCGCCTGTTTCCATTAAGGGCCCTAGCTTTTAGTTTAGTCCAGGACACCCCAGCTACACTGACCTTTACTTCCTTCGTTCTTCTCAATGTATTATTTAGTCTACCCCATTCGTCTCTATCCCTGCGCGTTCCAATTCAACGAATGTCTGGTTAAGTTCCCATGCTTCTTTAAAAAGATCTCTTCCATCTCTACAATATCTGCCAAATCTCCCGCTGTACTGGTTTGCTATGGCCTATGCCGCAGGTCAAGTGATGCTATAAACGTTAGAATTCTAAATACCAAGTATGCGACTTTTTTTCTTTTTTTTTTGCGTTCGACTTATTTCTCTATTCCCCAAAGCGGTGTGCGTTGCACTGTGGTTTTTATTTTGCGCCTGTCGGCCCAATGCATCCGACTTCAGCATGCATTTTATGTAAGGTTCTGCTTTCTTCTGCATTTTCTAAGGGTTTGCTTCCCCGGGGTAACGGCCGGTGCTGTGATGGGGATCGAGCCCAGCACCTTTGGGTTGTGAGCCGTGTCACTTAGCCACTAGGCCACGCCCTCCCCTATCTCATGATGCAAGTCTGGACATTATACGCTTCTGTTTATACATATTCAAAATGTCTACAGAATAAATGTCTACGTAGGGTGAGTATAGGCTAGCAAAACATGGTGAGGAATGAAGACCTATAAGAAAGGAGCCAACCAATGAAGCAACAGACCAAACGATCAAAATAGTCTAAACTCAGAAGTTCATCACACTTTTCTGAACAGTGGTCCCAATTTCTCCACCACCAACCCTAAAGTGTCCGCACATGTTGAGAACCTCTGCTCTATAATCTACTAGCCTGATTTTGTGGAATAATTTTCACATAAACAACATGCGCGGAATATTCAACGTTGTGATACGGTTCTCGGACAAAATGCAATTTAATTCCAATGTCAAGGTCAATGAGTACTCCTGTACGGAGCAGAAACTGGGAGAACGACAAAGGCTATACAGAGGAAGCTCCAGACATTCGTCAATAAATGTCTTCGGAGGATAATGAGACTGACAAGACATGGTGAGGAATGAAGACATATATGAAAAGGGCCAACAACAAACAATAGAACAGCAGACCAAATGCAAGACAAGGAGTTGGATAGGATATACACTATGGAAATCCCCGTCAAACGTGGCCAAACATATCCTGATAAGGAATTCACAGAGAGAGACAAAGAGAGTTTGACCAAGAAACATCTGGAGAAGAGACTAAAAAATTAACTTCGGTTCCTCTCACTCAGGTGGAATAAGGCATAAATGACAGGTCAAGATCGAACTTGATGTCGGATAGTTGTCAATAGCGTATGCCCCGAAAGGAACGACGGGGATTAATTGATTGGCTGATTTATAGATCTGTCAAATGATTCTCTGAGTGCTTGCGATCAGATCGTTTATTGTTATAGATGCGAGCAATAGTAGATATAAGGGCTACATTCTCACGACCAAAATAAACAATCAAGTAATTCCCCTAAGGATCCAGAACCCGTGGTACAGAAAGTCCCTGATCACCGTTGATTGCAGAGTCCCAGACTGGATAAAGGGCATATAAAGTAAATGCGATGTTATTCAGCCAGATGGTGCGTGGTCGTCCTCTGGTTTGCAGTATTTTTGCACACCTAATTTCCATGAACAGATATAAAAGCTGACTGGAAGGGGTGTCATGAAACTGACAAGCAACTTGGCCGCCAAAAGTGAGACGGCGTCGATCTGCATTACAAAATGTCTCTCGAGTTGTGTCTGTGTGGCTACTTTAGCGTTAACTACCAGTTACTGTTAGCGGATTCAAAGACTGGGCCGTTGGTTGACTCAAACTGCTTCTGATCTCTCCCCTGTAGAACCGTTCGGATTTTGGAGTTCAGTCAAATGATTGTGAGGACACATAATATATAGAAAAGCAAGTTGGTTCCCAGAGAGATTCTTTGCTATGGTCAAATTTTGTGTTTGGAGCTCGTGGAGGACGCTGCAATGGCGATTCCTGAAGTAAACATATAACCGAATCACTTGATATGTCATGCTATATAGTCGGTACAACAGTATCTATTGTGTAATCTTTTTGGAATTAATTATACATTTTATTTCACTTGCGATGGGCAATAATTATTAATTATTATTTAAGTATTCAGTAATACATCTTGTGTATCGCCTTCTATCTGTTGCTGTTGTTATTGCTGCCCACAATAAGTAAGATTACTCTTTTGACCTACCTGAAAAATGCGCTAAGTTGTGGGTTGCAGTAGTTTTTCTCACATTCCAAGCGTGCTGATGAAGGTAGGCACGAGTCCTCCAGACGGCTGTGCTTCAGCTGTGTGTCGATCGCTATTACGGACATCACGTCACATGCCCGTCTCGTTTGCCAGGCTGACAAGAATAACTTATCGTTTCCATGGAAAACTTTGTGGAAGTCGAGTTGTGGATCTTGGCCAATACATTTTACTTGACCTTGACTAACATGACTGATCAGTGTGTTTGGCCTGGCCAGATGTTAGTCACCTGTCTGTTCTTGCATGCATTTCCATTCCTGTCTTAACTCAAGACACACAAAACGCAAAGACAGTCTATTAGTAGTCACTGCTCTCTCGGATGAAGTGTTGGAGACTTAATTGTACTGTATCAACTTTTTGTAAGATGGGCTGATCAGTTTCCTTCCATGCTTCCTCATCTTCCATACTTGTTAGTCAGGTACACATTTCTTTTTCTTATTTCTTCTTTTGTTGTTTCACTTCATCCCGGTTTGTAGACCAGTGTCGTTATATGTATTTGTTTTTCGCATCTCACGTGGCCAGAGTGACATCTTCCCACATCATACCACAGTTCTCATTCACGCTGTTTACCCACCTTTTCCTCGGGCTACCTTTGGCCTTCTTTTTTTATGTTCTGCTGAAGAATGGCCAAACCAATTCATTCTCTTTTGCTCGGTGTATTGTGGCGATTGAATTGTTCCAACCTTCTCCCGAATATTCGCATTTTTGTATGTTGTCTCTTCTGATGTTGATAGTGACCATTCGTATGCACCGCATTTCGCACATCACCGGATTTCACACCTCACCGCATTTCGCACTTCTCCGTATTTCGTTCCTCACCGCATTTCGCACCGCACCGCATTTCGCAGGTGGCTAACTCTTGTTCATGGGCTATATTCAATGCCCATGACTGGCCCTGGTAGCATAGAGTTAGGATGAAAATACTATTTATCATCTGATTGTTTCTTGGAAAAAAATCTTGGGGTATCTTAGTAGTGGGTCAACTGGTAGGTGACAGCGTTTGCCCTCTGCACTCTCGTCACTGTCTTTCTATCGAATCTGCCTTCCTCAATAACAAAAAACAGTTCCCAAATACCTAAATCCCTATACCTGCTTTATTCTTGTCACATTCACGTGGATATTTAATGAATATAAACTGGAGCGCATGGCTATTGGGAAACGAGTCCGTTACGCTGTTTGTTATAAGTAAGTCTCCTAATCACTCTGGCGCTCACACAATCTGTCATAATGCTCTGTATAATTTAATTCACACTATACGTAAACCAGAACTCAAGAAACTAATCAATACAGACAGACAGATTGATAAAGATCAATACATATTACGCTATTGGGCTTACCAAGATCCATACACTATTGGGCTTAAGTATACAGAAACTCTGTTTAATAATTAGGAGCAGAAGCATTAACCCGAGTGGGACCAGGGAAGGGATAATAACCACTTTGACCTTGTCCGCATGTCGGGAAAAGCAAATAAATATAGTTATACATTTGACTCTCATTATGTAAAAGAAATTTATCTAATAAGCACAATTACCAGCGCGCATTTCAGTGCTTTGATACAGGTTCCTGTTAGGTTGCCAGCTGCTGTAGTAGTAGCCCGATGCTTAATATTCTTAATCTGTTAATTGAACGCCAAACGCCGCGCGTAAGGCGGAACCAAGTGCTCTCCTCTTTTAAGGTGTGATGGTGCTTTTCTAAGTTCTTGTATGTTGTTTAGACTCATTGTTGATCTCGCTCTGATGATCGTTCTGTGAAGAAGGATCTCTTTTCTCGCCTTCCTCTCTTTCTGCTGCATCTGAATCACACATAACTGCCTTTTCTGTGAGTCCTTTGCTGTTCATTCTAGCCACATGCGCGATGTGTGTCCACCGTTGTTTTCCTTATGATGGTAGAAACATTTTGCTGGTTGGCGTTTTCTTTTATTAGCTTGTTGGTTTTGGATTCTTCTCATCCAATAGTTTTCTAAGACATTTATTTTCAAAAGCATTCAATTTTTGGTTTTCTAGTGTCTATGCCGCGTTTTCTAGCCTTCGCATCCAAATGTTAGCACTGATATTACGTTGAAGATGTGTGTATTTGCTCATAGATTTTCATTTCCAAATGTTTTTTATTTGGTTAAAGGCACATTCGGCTATTTCAATTCAAATGGAAATTTCTTTTGCCGTATCTCATCTTGAGTCGTTTTGCTTTCCAAATAGGTGTAACTTGTAATAGTTTAGCGTGATATTAGCAGCTTTGTTTAGCGTGATATTATCAGCTTTGTTTATGAAATTCATGGTGGTATATTAGCGTAGCTGAAAAGAATATTTCTGCGGCGGTTGCAGTGTTAATGACAGTCTTATTTGGACCTGTGTCATAAATTCATCACTGGCGCTTTCTCTTTTCATATTCTTCAAGTTATCAATGCGTAGTCTTTTTTACTCAGCTGTAAACTGGTACTTGACTTGTATTGAATTAGAGCATGTAATGCACGGATGAAATCATTAGAAACTAAGTGCAACATCAAAATGAAAATCTTCATCTGTAAAGTCCGTTCTATTGTGTGACTCTGGGGTCAAAGGTGTGGCAGTGAATGAGATAACAGTAGCTAGCGAATTCTAGCTGGTTGCTTGCATCAGGGTAGCGACACATACCTGAGTAAGACTATTTCGCCTTCAACAGATTACAACCATGCAGCATGGCTGATAGTCTAGGGATCAAACGGGAAGACAAACTCGGTCCCGAATATGTAGTGCTGAAATCGGATGTGATGGGCTAAGTACAAGGGCAGATGAGCAAAAAGGTGACACTCGAGCAGGGAGTACCCCAAGGGGGAGTATTGTCACCCACACTCTTCCTGGTATATATAAACGATATTACAGAGAATATACCAAGAAAAGTCCATAGCTCAATGTTTGCAGACGATCTGGCTATGTGGACCTCTGAAACGAATCTCACCATAGCAAGAAATCGGATGCAGCAGGCCCTAACATCCCTGGAAGAGTGGGCGAACTCATGGCTGGTCAAAATAAACGAGGAGAAAACAACATGCACAATATTCTCGCTCTCATTAAAACCCCAAAGTACCAAATTAAGTCTAAATGGCAAAATCCTGCAGCCAAACGACAACCCAACCTATCTGGGAGTCACATTTGATCGGCGCATGACATGGAAAAGTCAGATTGAGAGAAACCGAATGAAAGCCAGAGAAAGAATGGCAATCATGAGGAAACTTGCTGGCACAAGCTGGGGAGCAGACGAAGGCATACTAAAGAAACTGTACACTGGAAGAGTGAGACCAGTTCTCGAGTATGGCATTGCGGCATGGACAACAGCAGCGAAGGCGAACTTCGATAAAGTTAACAAACTTCAAAACCAAGCCATGAGAATTATAACAGGTGGCATGAAGTCAACGCCAATTGTAGAACTTGAAAAGATTACAAAACTGCAATCCATGACCGATAGAAGAGACTGCAGAGCCCAGCTGCAGTCAGAGAAACTCCGAAGACTGACGGACCATCCAATGTACCAGAGACTAAACAATTTGGGAAATGGGAAACTAAAGCGGAGAAACTTTGCAGAAATAGCCAAAGCAAAGTTGCATAAACACACTAACAACACCAAAACCCATCACTACTGTACGAAAACCTACCTGGAGGCAGGATATATTTCCAGAGGTGGTAGAAAATATACCAGGTATTGCAAACAAAAACTGCCAGACTGAAAAAGAAAGGAGAGACACTACCCTAAGCTTCATAACGAAAAGCTACCCAAGCATGGACTGGACCCATGCATACACCGACGGTTCTGTAACAAACACTACACAGAACGGAGGGGCAGGAGCATTCATGAACCTACCAAATGGCAGAAAAATATCACTGTCATTCGCTACTGGTAAGTACACAAGCAATTTCAGAGCGGAGGCAGAGGCACTGAGGGCGGCAGTGGAAGAGATGGTGACACACAGTGAAAATGAGAGCCATATAGTCCTGCTGACAGATGCTCTCGCCGTAGTGACAGCGCTAAAAAGCCAGAAAAACACTGAGCTTAATGACTTAAGAGCAGCACTCTGCAAACTGTGCCAGCAGTCCGCACCAAAAAGGGTAGTGGTACAGTGGGTTCCGTCACACTGCAACATCCAAGGCAACGAGGAGGCAGACAGACTGGCAAAAGAAGGTGCAAGACTACCACAAACAGATACCAGTATGACGTACGAAGAGTCAAAACGGCTTATCAAAGCCAGATACATGACCAAATGGGAAACCGAACATACTGGTTACACCAAAAACGATGCCTATTACCAGTTGAACCGAAGAGAGCAGGTCGTTGTCTTCAGACTTCGAACTGGCCACAACAGACTGAGGTACCACCTATTCAACAAATTGAAGATAGGGTGTACCGACGAATGCCCGTGCGGTACTGGTAAAATGACCACTGAACATCTGCTGCAGAACTGCCCGACATACGAGGATCAGAGAGAGCAGATGTGGCCATTACCAGTGGAACTGCAAGACAAGCTCTATGGCAGTAGCGAGAGCCTCAGGATGACCGCCGCTTTTTTCGAAAAAATAATGGTTACTGTCTGACTGTGTACGCAGAAGAAGAAGAAGAAGAAGGATGTGATGGGCTGAAAGGCGCAGATATTGCAGCCTCGCTGTAATTTACGACACACCGTCACACATGTTATCTTTAGAATGAACGCAGAAGAAAAAGTGTGACTCTAAAGCACGGAGAACAACAAAAACAACAACCAAATATGTACAGACTTTCATAAATGCGTAGTCTAGAGAGATTGAAACTGTTTGCTATGTTCATTAATGCGTGCTTGCGTGGTCTAGAGATATTGAAACTGTTTGCTATGTTCATTAATGCGTGCTTGCGTGGTCTAGAGAGATTGAAACTGTTTGCTATGTTCATTAATGCGTGCTTGCGTGGTCTAGAGATATTGAAACTGTTTGCTATGTTCATTAATGCGTGCTTGCGTGGTCTAGAGAGATTGAAACTGTTTGCTATGTTCATTAATGCGTGCTTGTGTGGTCTAGAGAGATTGAAACTGTTTGCTATGTTCATTAATGCGTGCTTGCGTGGTCTAGAGAGATTGAAACTGTTTGCTATGTTCATTAATGATGAACAGTAGGAAGAACCAGATTTGTATCAGAGGAATTCGATGGGACAAGATGACGCTGGTGTTTGATATGTCACGCATTATGAAAACCTGCTGATAGCATTACAAGACTGCCTCTGTTCTGCGATTCAAAGTGCAAGGAGAATTAGAAGTATAGCAAAGCACACATAGAGAAGACAGCTTGAGTTAAACATAAAGGAAACAAGGGAGTTGTGGACAGCAGCGGAATAGATTAGCCAGTGCAGAAAGATATGGTGTGTTTTTTAAATACTTGTGCTCCACATGGAGCTGCAAGTAGTTGATTGGTTGTTTGAGGGTACTGTGGAAAAGAAGTGGTTACCCCACCGTGTATAATGAAAACTCTTAGCACGTCATTCCACACACCACTTAATGAACACCTGAACAGAATCTCACAACACACTCCAGAGTGCCTACTGTGTACGCACAAATATGAAATTGTTGATCATTATCTCTTTGAGTGTTCGGCGGTAAACGAGGTTAGGAAAATGCTTCTTATTCGAGACCATATGGTTGGTTCGTTGATTGGTTATTGATCCAGCCGCCTACTGGCTCCTGCTCTTTGGCCCAATGCCCTATAGTGGGTTCTACAAGCGTTTGTAAGCTATTGTTTAGCTCCGTACTAAGTGTTCCATTTGTCTGGCATCGGGGGAAGCTCTTTTCTAACGCTGGCAAGCGCCACACTTTCAAAAAGATTATGTTTAACAGTTTCATAGGGATGTGTGCACAACCGGCACTGGAGTATGTTCAGGTTGGATTCTGTTCAAGTGGCTGCTAAGTTGTATGTGTTGAGTGTGAAGTCGGAAAATGGTGATATGGTCTCTACTTTTCAGGAGGTTGATGCTGTCTTTGGGATTTGGGATGACCATATATCTGTAAATTTCTCACTCAGTATTTCTCATTGCCCATATATTTAACTAGGCGTCTTTGTTCGCAGTCTTCAGTAGTTGTTTGACTGTCTGTAGGGTTGTTTGTGTGTATTGTTGTACTTGACTTGCTCCCTTCTTAGCCAGTCTGTCTGCCTTGTCATCGCCAAGTGTATTTGAGTGACCAGGAATCCATTGTATAACTAGTTTAACTCTAACAAAATCCAACCACAACACACTCCAGAGTATCTACTGTGTAAGCACAAGTATGAAACCGTTGATCATTATCTCTTTGAGTGTTCGGTGTTTCGAAAATGCTTCTTATAAGAGACCATATTTTTTTATTTTTATTTTTCGTTCGCCTTATTTATCTATTCCCCAAGACGTGTGTGCGTTACACTGTGGTTTTTATTTTGCGCCTGTCGGCCTAGTGCATCCGACTTCAGCATGCATTTTATGTAAAGGTCTGCTTCCTCCTGCATTTTCTAAGGGTTTGCTTCCCCGGGGTAACGGCCGGTGCTGTGATGGGGATCGAAACCAGCACCTTCTGGTTGTGAGCCGTGCCACTTAACCACTAGGCCACGCCGTCCCCTCTATAAGAGACCATATAAATGGAACAATTTGTATGGCACTAAACGGTAACTAAGAAACACGCACAAATACAACTACATGTCATTGGGCAGAAGAACAAGGGCCCGGATAGTCAATCAACCAATCAATCAATCAATCAACCAACCAATGAATCAAAGCCCGTGACTCCTCTCAGTACATATGCCATTGACAACATCCCGCCAGCATACACGGTCATGAGCTGCTCTTTCTGCCTCTCGCCAGGTGTAATGAATTAAATATTAGTTACTTCTCACAATCTCTCCTCCGTGCATTTATTTGGCCTATATCTCTGTATATCTCTTGTCTCTTCATCTCTCTCTCTCTCTCTCTCTCTCGCTCTCTCTCTCTCTTTCTTTGAGAATTCCACGTTAGATGCTGTCTGGCTATGTTGTACTGTGCCTTCCGCAGCGTATTTCCTATCCAACCCCAGTTTATTTGTTGAATTTCTTGTTAAAATGGCTGTTGTTGGCTCCATTCCCAGAGATCTTCATTCCTCACCATATTCTGCTACTTGATGCCCATTATTCTTCGTAGGCATCTGTTAACGAAGCACTTGAGTCGTTGTTGTATGGCCTTGGTCGTTCTCCGTGTCTACGCTTCAACACAGCAGCACCGACTTGACACTGGCGTTGAATATCCTAACTAAGGTGTGAATTTTGACTTAACTGGATCGTCATATGTTGTTTAGCGTCAGGTATGCTCTTTTTGCATTTTCAATTCTGATCCTAACATCTGCATCTGCACAAACTGATGAATCTATTATGCTGCCTAAATAGGAAACGGTCTCAGTTTCTTCCTACTGCTCTTCCTCCAGCATGATTTGTTCTTAACTGATATTGTTGAGTTTAACGATCTTGAATTTCTTCATATTGATAATCATTTCGAATTTTGCTAATTGTTCTTTCACTCTAACAAGTTTCTCCTGCATTTGACTGTGCCTATGTGTAAAAATACCATACCATCTGCGTAGTGCAGGTCCTCCAATTGTGGCAATAGTGTCCAATGAATTCCACTTTCTTTTGCCTTCATTAACCAATCTTTTTCTAACACGAACAGGAAGGTGCACGCAGGCATCCCTGTTCTGCCTGACTCAGACTATTATGGCTGATCAGTATGTTCTGCCTGACTCCGACTATTATGGCTGATCAGTATGTTCTGCCTGACCCCGACTATTATGGCTGATCAGTATGTTCTGCCTGACTCCGACTATTATGGCTGATCAGTATGTTCTGCCTGACTCCGACTATTATGGCTGAACAGTATGTTCTGCCTGACCCCGACTATTATGGCTGATCAGTATGTTCTGCCTGACTCCGACTATTATGGCTGAACAGTATGTTCTAGCTAACTCCGACTATTATGGCTGACCAGTAAATTTTTGTCTGACCAGACGTTATTTTCCTCCCCTTTGTAACAAGCTTCCTGTAAAGTGTCGGCTGTTATGAATGCTCTATTAGTGATATGACGCAGAACGTAGACATAATATGACATATTAAAGTTTTCTATACCTAATGCGTGGAGCGTGTAGCCTAGTCGACAGTGAGCTGACTTGCTAGACTCGGGTTACAGCGTGCCAGGGTTCGAATTCATGCTCCTACAGACGGTTCGGCTGCAAACGGGTACTTGACGTATGCGTTGGCTAAGGTAAACAGAAGAAAGAAAGGAACCTTCCACCCAACCTTACATAAGGGCTTAGTACATGAAGAGTTATCTTCACCCCCCGACGGCAATTTTTGACATGGGATTTACCTTTCCCTTTTTTTATACCGCAATTATTGTCTGTGGGTTCAAGAGGATTAGTGTGTAACAGAAACGAGGATAAGATCACTTCTACACTGAACGGATGTTGCAATCAAGTCATTTCCCTCTGCATCAGATGATGATGATGAAGTCATGCGCCGTCTCAGCTTCGAAGTTTAACTGCGATGGACTCAAATCAATATCTGTCTATCTCCTTTATGGTACACTTTGATTGACTATTTTTATCCCATTTCTAGATGCTGTTCTTCCACTTATAGCGCTATATTTATCTTACCCGTCTGCCTTTAACCTTCCTCTTCAGTATTGTTTTTATCAGAGTATCGTGTCTCTTGTATATGTTTAAAGTATTTTATGTGCCTAATTTGTATGTCTTTCAGTATTGTTTTTATCAGAGTATCGTGTCTCTTGTATATGTTTAAAGTATTTTATGTGCCTAATTTGTATGTCTTTCAATATTGTTTTCATCAGAGTATCGTGTCTCTTGTATATATTCAAAATATTTTATGTGCCTAATTTGTATGTCTTTCAATATTGTTTTTATCAGAGTATCGTGTCTCTTGTATATGTTTAAAGTATTTTATGTGCCTAATTTGTATGTCTTTTAATATTGTTTTCATCAGAGTATCGTGTCTCTTGTATATATTCAAAATATTTGATTTGCCTAATTTGTTTGTCTTTCAGTATTTTCCTTCCTAATCCTAATTTCATCATGACTTCTTAATGTGTTTGCTTGTTTTTCCACGAAATGCGACTCATTCTATTTTGTCGGTCATCTTCCCTGTTTTCCTCACGTAAAATAATGATGAATATATATATATATAACACTTGATGACTAATTTGCAGCATATTGGCAGTTTCCCTGGATGTCAATATATATTTCTCATGTTGGTAAATGTGTTGTTGGCAATTCATATTCTCGTCTTCACTTACCTTTCACAAGTCCTGAGTCTGTTAGAAAGAGCTCTAGTTTATGATATTACATACCCGACCATTTCAGTTAAAAGTAGTCGTATGGCAAACGTTGTTGTCGGCGAGCAAGTGTTAAAGACTTCTTTGTACTAGGTCTCAATATTTTGTGAGATTGATGGTCGGTATTTACCATTACTTCCTGTCCTTCTCTAAACAGTAAACTAATTACATAATTACAGATGAGTCGACTTAGGCGGTTAGATAACGGGGATCGAACCCGACACCTTTGCCGCGAGAAGCGCGCGCACTGACACTTCTACTTAGACAACCACCCAGATATTTATAGATGAATGCCTACTCAGGTGTTGGCTAGCCTTCTGAGCTTGAAGCAATGGTATTGTATTTATGCGTCTGATTAACGTACCGGACTAGTTGACCCAACTGTAAATGGAAATATGGCTTGCTGTTAGGAAAGGAAAAATGCGATGAAAGGAAACTGGCCACGCCAACTCATCAAAAAGCTGTGATATCGTGCAAAGAAGTCTCTAACACGTCATCGCAGACGGCAGTGTCCTCTTTGAAACTACCTTTACCCTTTATATTATCGTCTACCTCTCCAGACCCCAGAAACAAGACATGTTAATGCTCGTGCCATGCATCTGTCGTTGTTACTAGAGCTGTCTTTAAATGTCAATAAATACAGGACGCCTTTTTTCCTGTAACCAATCATGTGTTTAAATTTATCAGATTCGAGGCCAAAGGCCGACCACGAAAAAGGTGACTTACGGAAATATCTGAGGCTGTGAATGCTACTGTGCATGAGGCTCACAGTCGGGCTTGTTCTAGAAATCTCTTCATAACCTGAGGCTCACAGTCGGGCTTGTTCTAGAGATCTCTTCATAACCTGAGGCTCACAGTCGGGCTTGTTCTAGAGATCTCTTCATAACCTGAGGCTCACAGTCGGGCTTGTTCTAGAGATCTCTTCATAACCTGAGGCTCACAGTCGGGCTTGTTCTAGAGATCTCTTCATAACCTGAGGCTCACAGTCGGGCTTGTTCTAGAGATCTCTTCATAACCTGAGGCTCACAGTCGGGCTTGTTCTAGAGATCTCTTCATAACCTGAGGCTCACAGTCAGGCTTGTTCTAGAGATCTCTTCATAACCTGAGGCTCACAGTCGGGCTTGTTCTAGAGATCTCTTCATAACCTGAGGCTCACAGTCAGGCTTGTTCTAGAGATCTCTTCATAACCTGAGGCTCAATAGCATACCATGATAAGCGATAATAAAATAGAATGGACGAAGAAAGAAAGGAAGAAGAAAAAAATGGAGAAGAAAGAAATAATATGGCGCTGATTCTAGTGCTCTCTTCATATCATACTGAAAACAAAACTTTTATTTCAATACCAATCTTTGCCTACCAGTCATAAAAACACACTTGACAGAAAAGGCCGCCACCAGAGAGACTACACCTAATATTATGAAAACATGTGCCTTGGAGACAGTCTCTAGCTATCCAAAATCGGCAGTTGGTCTATACAGATGTATCAACATTCAAATCTACCTCTTTTGCAGGGTATGGTATCCAAATGAAATATTCGCATGGGTCCATATACGAGTTTTGTGATTCATACTTCGAAAACCGTTCAAATGATGAAGCGGAGGCCGAGGCTATAATAACAGCAGTTGAGATTTTATACCAACAGTTTGACTTGGACAGATTGTTGCCGATGGATTTGGTAATCTTTAGTGACTTCAAGTCGGTTCTGGGGGCACTGAAGAACACCCCATTCAAAGAAAATAAGATATTCTTGGTGGGGAGGCCGGTCAACAACCTCATCACTGCCCACGAGATAAATGTCACCTTGCAATGGATCCCTGGACATAGTGGGCTGCTAGGGAACGAAATGGCCGACAGATTGGCAAAAACAGGAGCCTCGAAACAACAATTGGGTAGACCCTGCAGTAACTTCACAGTAAAACAAATTATTCAGAATAATACTCGGGAAATCTGGATGAACAGGTGGACGACGGGAACAACAGGTCGCAGTGTATTTAGCGAAATGTCACAGCCAAAAGTAACGATGACATAAATAAACTACACAGAAGAGATCAAAGTCTCATCTTTCAGTTCCGAACAGGACATACCAGAGTCAATAACCACTTGAACCGCATTAATCCCCAGCACCTGTCCTTGTGCAGACATTGCTCTCATCCTGATGAAATAGTTCGACATCTGCTCATTGAGTGAAAGGCGCTTGAGGACATGAGGAAAAGATTCTTTCAAACACTGCCGACAATTACCAACACACTGTACGAAGCAGTGACACAACTGAAGAAGACCTATATATATATATTAATTAGAATGGCATTGGGCTGCCAAGAGCAGGCTTGTCCAGTAGCTATACGATAACAACAACAACAACATTTCAAAACCATATAGCGTTTATTCTATAGCTTTTTCCGATATTCTTCAAATCCCAAGGAGAATACCTATCATTTCAATGTGATACATTTAGCGTTGTTTCTAGAGCTTTTTTCAGATCTTTTAAATTGAGATACTTACACCAAATTGAGCAGGCGTTTGAATGAATGCATTTGAATGAGCTCATGCAACTCTCAAGCTCTAGCTCTCCGTCTTTATCTGCCCACTCTGCCACCTCTCTGCCCTGCCTCTGTTTAATTATGCTATGCTGCTATCATTTTCCAGCATTGTGTTTTAGCTTCGGAGTCAATAGACATGTTCCTGCATATCACAAACCTAGCGCAATGCATTGCCGCTTTTACGCAGTTGGTTGGTTGATTGATGGTCGGTTGATAGTGCCTACAATGGGTTGGTAACCCTTTTGTGCGTCCTGAAAGTGACGGAACTTGTGACAGAATGTTGTAGCTTTCCTGACATCCCGAGCGTGCAGATGAAGTGGGCTGGGGTCCTCCAGGCAGTTGTGTAATGCCTGGTTTCATCTGCGTGCTTCTCACTACTACGGGGATCACATCGAACCTCACCTTGTTAGCGAGACTGTTATCCTTGACAACAGCCTGTTTCCAGGACGACCAACGAGGATGTCAGGTGAGGGACTTGGCCAGTATATTTCTACTGACCCTGGCTAACATTGTTTGATCAGTGTGTTTTGCCTGACCCTGGCTAACATTGTTTGATCAGTGTGTTTTGCCTGACCCTGGCTAACATTGTTTGATCAGTGTGTTTTGCCTGACCAGACGTTAGCCTCATATTCCTAGTTAAAATGCGGGTCTTGCAGAACTGTAACCACCATTATTTCACACCGAAAATATCCAATAATACAAGTGGGCGTCAAAAGAACACCTTAAATATAATTTAATGGTAAATTTATTCTGAAAAAGTAAAACACAATTGCGTTCGATACAAGTCTCCTAACGCCTACAAAGTGCATAGATTCCTGTAGAAAAAAATGTTTTCTTGATCGCGTGTGCAACTGCTTATGCTCCACCTGCTGGACCTTTTTATCAGACCTGAAAGTCTTTCCTCTCAATGCCTCTTTTTGTTGTCCAAAGAAATCACTTGAGGCTAGGTCTGGTGAGTACGACGGATGTGGTAGACACTGAAAATGATTACGTGGCACTGAAGACAGTTTTCCCATTGGGCATGTAGTGCTCTAGAATAACACCGTGTTCATCCCAACAGAGAGTCAGCATTATTGTTCCTGCAGATTGCGGAACTTCTTCCGTTTCGGGGAGGAGGGAGGGGGGGGGGGTGCACTATTCCTTGATCGCTGTCTTCGTTTCAGGTTTAAGCTAGTGAACCTAAGTTTCATTTCCAGTAACAATCCCTGCTAAGAAACTGTCCACTTCTGCTTCAAAGCGACGCAAGACTTTCTGACAGTCATCAACGCGCCGTTGTTTCAATTCTGGAGTAAGCTGCCGTGGCATCCAAATTGCAGTCGCTTTGTGGCACTGCAGCGCGTCATGGGTGATGTAGTGTGCTGAACCTTGACTGGTGTGCATATGTGAGGAAATGTCATTCAGTCAATTGGCGATTTTTCTTTACGAGGTGGTCAATAGCTGCAATCGACTCTGGGGTCACCACTCGGTGTGTCTGATCCGGTAGTAAACTGTCACATATCTCACGCCATTTGAAACCTCATACTCCACTCATACACTTGCTGGAGTGAGAGACATGCAACACCGTACAAGACATTCAATCGTCGATGACTTTCTGTCGGTTTCACTCCTGCTCAAAATAACGGATAACAGAACGCTGCTCATATTTGGTGCATGTCAATAGTGGGGCGGCCATCTGTTAACTACAAGTAACACGTCATGTTATTCGTCTACACCATGATGTCACGTGCAGGACACTCTTGACATCCTCAGCAAACATATTAACAAGTTACAATACAAAGGAACGGCTTTTCTAGTTTGTATCCCACTTTAAAGACTTTCATTTGAAGCACTCTCGTTTTATTGGGGTGAGGTCCTAGCTGGTCATCTGGATCCCTCTACATCTACCTTATTAATAATTGTTACCACTATCACAACTGTCTTTTTTTTATCTCTTTGTTAATTTCTCAGATATTTTGTCTGTCTGGCGTGTCTGTCACATGTGATTTTACACGAACTTTAAACATAATATTCTACTCAATATTTATCTGCTGTCTGAATGTGTGTTTGTTTATTTTCATACATACTTAAACAACTGTTATATCCTTCCCGTCATCAGCCATTAAATTTCATGCTGATACAATACTACCCAATCCTTTATCTCATTTCACTTAATTTAATTACAAATAATCGAATAAAGTATAAAATATATTTGGTTCCCGTATAATCTTTATTTAGTTACAATAATATAAAATAATTAAATTGTATTGTTTTAGTTTTTTTTAGTTTTTATCGTTCAATCAACTTCATGGCACACGGTTTAACTCATAAGTGCTTTGTTCTTCTCCATATTTTTGGAGAATCTCAGCACAATACACGAACCCTGTAGCACTGACGAGGATTCCTTAAAAGATTGGGTACATTTTTAACATAATTTTGAATTTTGCCCAAACAGCGGCCGTTAAACCTTAATTTTTTATTTCCAACTGCCGAGGTATTTTTAACGTGCTCGCCACTGAAGACGGGCGTCCGATCTCTACTACCCAGAGATCCGGAGAAATACCGGAAAGACCTCGTGAAAAAATCCCACCGTGATTTAAACGGGCGACCTTCAGCATCCGAGGCTGACGTCTTAACTGGAGACCACTCAGTCCCCCAATTAAATTATATATTCTAATATAATCTATTAAAGTCTAGTTTCATCTTATTTTAATTAATGTAATGTAATTTAATCTAATTTACGAGTTCATTTTCCACACGTCTGTCGATATGTACCTTTGGTCTTCTTTCACTTTCCATCTATCATTGTTCCGAGTTGCCCAGAAACACGACAGTCGACAGACACAATCAGTAACGTTAATACCCCTACAAATCATTCAGCTTTATCTGTCTCTAATTTCAACCTCCTGAAACCACATAATGTCTCTGTCGCATTGTTGCGCCAGAACAGAAAGTGACATTCTATACAATCTAAATAAGTGGTAGGTCTTGCATCAAGCTCCTGGCCAGTGTTTACCCTTGAGATCGGCACTTCCTGTCCGATCCTAGTTGTGTCTAAAGCAGGAGAATTGGGAGGGTGGGGGGTCACTTCTCCAGTGTCGGTGCCATCATTAGACTGCCAAGGCAGAAACCTAGGACGTTGCAACAGCCTGGTTTTTTTTAATAATTTAGACACGTTTAGACCCTCGCAAAAATACTTATACTTGCAATTTTTTGTTTTAATTCAGCCCGTCATGTTTACCAACACCGTTTTTCTATTTATAATTGAAGTTAGCAAATCTCTTTATAATTAATTATTTTTAGATTTTAAATAATTAATTAATATAGTTTTAATCAATGGTGTGTGTCCAAGTACGAGGGTTCGTCAGTTAGAAGGTCACAAACTGATAAAGGTTTGCTGTAAAATGTAGTTGGCAGTTTCTAAAACTTATTTTAAATGGCGGGAACATCCAGCTGTGTTATTATTGTGGACAGCAGACGATAGGTGTCGCATGTACGTGCGCAGTCAAGACACAGAATGACTTCCGTGTTCACAGTGTCAAATCAAAGAACAACGTACCAGTTGCAAAATGACGTTCTGCGAAAGATAATCATACGGAAAAGTTTCCTGCTTACAGTCAGAAGCGTTTGGTGTGTAAAGCGGTGGATAGCTGAGTCGATGCAGGCTCTTAAAGGTCTTCAAAAATTGCTAATGAAGCCCGACCTGGTCATCCTGTACAGACTGCAAGAGATGCATATGTGCATGGGTGGGAGAGATAGTTCAAGCTGAGGGACACGTAACTATAGGCAATGCAGCAGCAATAAAACGTTTGCGTGGCTAAGCTAGCATAATAATGCATGATCAAATCTTGGCAGAAGACATATCGCGAAGTACACAGATAATGAACGTGAAGTACAAATGTGGCTGAGACAGCATACCAAAATGTTATATGCTGCACATGTTGGTGCACTGATATAACGATGGGATTAGTGTATCAATGTGTGTGTAAATTATGTTGAGAAATTAAGGACAATGTAAATACAATAACAAATGGTTTTTAAAGTTCGTATCTCATTTAGTTTTTAGGTTGTTTTTTTTAAATAATTATTTGTGATATATTTGTGTACTTTCCCTTCTAATTAGCCTCGCCAAGGTCACACCATCTCTCGATATGTACACAGATTTAAATTAAAAGACCCAGTGTTACCTTCTGAGCGTATTGGTCTTAGTTCTTAATTTTTAGTTCTTAATTCTTAGTTCTTAGTCGAATTGCACTTCTACAGCATTTTTCAGTGCCATGAAAGACATTCGATCAAACAGTCCTCCATAGAACGATGTTGAGAGTCCAGTAACTTCTATCTTTGTCGTATGTTCTCCCTTTACTCAGTAATTTTCTTCGCAGCTACCGTGTGTTTAAACCTTGGTCTTCGAATGATTGATTCTCTCGTCTCTTGGCTCTACGTGAGCCAGATGTTAGCCATAAAAGCCAGTTCCCTTACAGACTTCTTGTGTCCGTACACCATGTGTAGTGACCCTGTCATTTGCAGTGGTTTCTCAATGCGTTGTTGATATCGCCATATGCGAGGCGTGTTCAAATGAAACCGGACTAAACTGCAACAAATGAACATACGTATGATGCGCATGATCCGTTCACTGCTGGTGTTAATAGGACGTACCAACCATCGAGTTTGCAAAAATGCATTAACCTCCGACTCATAGTTTCCTCAGCAGAACACTGAGAACATGGCGGGCGTGATACGGAATCCGTCCAAAGTTGATCAGCGAGCGGTGATTCGGTTTCTAATAGCTGAAAGATGTCGACCAGTCGAAATTTAAAACGGAATGCAGGCAGTGTATGGCGACAAAAAGTGTGTCGAAGACAACAGGGAAGAACTGGACAACGACATTTAAAGAAGGACGTGAGTTAACGAAAGATCTTCCTAGACCAGGTCAGGCCCATATTGTTGCATTAACTCACGTCCGAGACCAGGTCAGGCCCATATTGTTGCATTAACTCACGTCCTTCTTTAAACATCGTTGTCCAGTTCTTCACTGGCGTATAACTCTCTTTTAATACCTATTATGATATCCATTTGTAAAATATGGGGATCAATGAACTGCATGTATTATGATTGACGGGCCGCATGAGAAACTGTTGGTGTACATCCGGCAGCATATATTATAGGGTTAGCAATCCTGATCACATGGCTCAATTTGCCTGTATACGACTGGCTATTCTATTAAGAACCAATCTCTTAATTTCACTTACTTTCTATCATTTAGACAATCTTATTCTAGTAGGTGATCCTGGCGCTGAAACGCACAAGCTGGATACAAGCAAAAAGTATAAAAACAAGAAAAAAAAGAAGAATAAATAGAAGAAGAATAAAAAGAAGAAGAAGAAGAAAAAGTGGCGTTATCTCACATCTTAGTGTACACATTAGCATAGAAAACACTAAAACCTTTGTGAATAGTAAGACACAGGATAATTCATTGATTACACATCTAGTAATGACTTCATTATCAACACTAACTAATTCTGTCTAACTCAGGGTAGTGTCAGCATGAGCTGGAATGGAACCCTTGGATCTATAAACCTGTTCTCTTGTCTATCCTATGGTTCTTACTTTGCTATATGCAACTATGCAGATCTTTATCTACAATTGATCTATCTATCTATCTATCTTCAGTCCACTTATGTCGTTAGACGTCGTGGGGAGGTGTGACCTCCTTTGTTTCATATTTTTTTGGTAGGTAAAAATCCGCTGATGATTTGCAAGGTCAATCCCATCATCTGTTAGCCCCTGGAATATACGATCGCCCATTCTTGGCACTGGTCTGGTGGAAGCGTAAATTAGAGCAAGGTAGACCCTCAGTGTGTCAGGCGCCATCTATGCTGCTCCGCTCACCACATAACCAAATCCTGATGTTAAAGCCACACAGTCCAGTTTGTTGCGACATATTCTCTGTGGGGCGAGAATCCCTAGAATAATTTGAGTAGATTTTTAACTTTGAATTTTGCCCAAACAGCGGCCGTTAAGCCGACTCTTTTCGATTTCCAACTGCTAAGGTATTTTTAACGTGCGCGCCACTGCACACGGGTGTCTGATCTCACTACTTAGAGATCATGGAAATCTTAGCCGGATGATCATATGAAACAATCCCAATGTCTCCACCGGGATTTCAACCTGCGACCTCCAGGACCCGAGGCGAACACCTTATCTCGAGACCACTGGGTCCCCTCTACAACTGATTAACTATCTAAATTCGTGGTCGACATCTGCCAGGAAGGCTTGTTTCTGGAAGTCTGAAACATTCGGAATGTCGGAACAGGGCTGCAAAACGAAAGTTTTTCTTACCAAGGTTGTGGGTGTGCTCGCTGATGAGTCTTAAGGCATGCCTCACTTTCTATTAGACTACCGACCCCTCTGACCGTTTTTGTGCAGCGAGTGTTCGAGACAATTGTCATGACGATCTTGTCGACCCCTCTGACTAATTAGGTACAGACGGCGCTCGAGACAGTTGTCAGGGGATCTGTCCGACTGTCTTATTTGACAACAAGAATTCCGATAATTTGAATGATACCAGTTTCGACAGGTTCTGGCGGTGAAATCCTTTTATATCTCCTCGCTGGAGGTATCTCACGTAATGCGAGCTCGATGACTCATCACAACACGAAGAAAGATGGGCCATATATTGACGGGTGAACTTAATTTTTAATCGAGTATTCATTTCTTTATAACTTGTTTCTCTATCTATCTATCTATCTATCTATCTATCTATCTATCTATCTATCTATCTATCTATCTATCTATCTATCTATCTATCTGTCTATCTATCTATCTATCTATCTATCTATCTATCTTTCTATCTATCTATCTGTCAGTCTGTCTGTCTATCTGTCGGTCGGTCTGTCTGTCTGTCTGTCTGTCTATCTATCTATCTATCTATCTGTCTATCTGTCTGTCTATCTATCTATTTGTCTTTCTACTTATATGTGTATATGTCTATTCGACTCCTGTCTGTATTTTACATCTGCCTGTTTGTAAGTACGCACTTCCATCTGTCTGTCGAATTGTATATCTAGCTGTGTAGTGTATTTGTATATATGTCTATGTATCTCTCTCTCTCTCTCTCTCTCTCTCTCTCTCTCTCTCTCTCTCTCTCTCTGTATATATATATATATATATATATATATATATATATATATATATATATATATATATATTCATTTCGACGTAAATCTTACTTTTCCATAGAATACGTAAACAAACAGTGAGTGAATGTTAGGCACACAAAGTTTTGTTCAATATGTCTACCAACATTTCATATAATTATTAAGTGATCAATCTTTGCTGATAACCTGCGCTTTATGTCCGAGAATGAAGATAGAATGGGACATAATATTAATGTGCTTGGCACACACTGTGGACGATATAATATGATGTTTAAGACATCAAAGACGGAAATTATCAATGTTATCAGTAACGCAGATTCTTCTTCTTCTTCTTCTGCGTACACAGTCAGACAGTAACCATTATTTTTTCGAAAAAAGCGGCGGTCATCCTGAGACTCTCGCCACTACCATAGAGCTTGTCTTGCAGTTCCACTGGCAATGGCCACATCTGCTCTCTCTGATCCTCGTATGTCGGGCAGTTCTGCAGCAGATGTTCAGTGGTCATTTTACCAGTACCGCACGGGCATTCGTCGGTACCACCTATCTTCAATTTGTTGAATAGGTGGTACCTCAGTCTGTTGTGGCCAGTGCGAAGTCTGAAGACAACGACCTGCTCTCTTCGGTTCAACTGGTAATAGGCATCGTTTTTGGTGTAACCAGTATGTTCGGTTTCCCATTTGGTCATGTATCTGGCTTTGATAAGCCGTTTTGACTCTTCGTACGTCATACTGGTATCTGTTTGTGGTAGTCTTGCACCTTCTTTTGCCAGTCTGTCTGCCTCCTCGTTGCCTTGGATGTTGCAGTGTGACGGAACCCACTGTACCACTACCCTTTTTGGTGCGGACTGCTGGCACAGTTTGCAGAGTGCTGCTCTTAAGTCATTAAGCTCAGTGTTTTTCTGGCTTTATAGCGCTGTGACTACGGCGAGAGCATCTGTCAGCAGGACTATATGCCTCTCATTTTCACTGTGTGTTACCATTTCTTCCACTGCCGCCCTCAGTGCCTCTGCCTCCGCTCTGAAATTGCTTGTGTACTTACCAGTAGCGAATGACAGTGTTATTGTTCTGCCATTTGGTAGGTTCAGGAATGCTCCTGCCCCTCCGTTCTGTGTAGTGTTTGTTACAGAACCGTCGGTGTATGCATGGGTCCAGTCCATGCTTGGGTAGCTTTTCGTTATGAAGCTTAGGGTAGTGTCTCTCCTTTCTTTTTCAGTCTGGCAGTTTTTGTTTGCAATACCTGGTATATTTTCTACCACCTCTGGAAATATATCCTGCCTCCAAGTAGGTTTTTGTACAGTAGTGATGGGTTTTGGTGTTGTTAGTGCGTTTATGGGATCTTCGTGCATCTTTGCTTTGGCTATTTCTGCAAAGTTTCTCCGCTTTAGTTTCCCATTTCCCAGATTGTTTAGTCTCTGGTACATTGGATGGTCCGTCAGTCTTCGGAGTTTCTCTGACTGCAGCTGGGCTCTGCAGTCTCTTCTATCGGTCATGGATTGCAGTTTTGTAATCTTTTCAAGTTCTATCTTGTTCTGTCTATCTGTCGGTCGGTCTGTCTGTCTGTCTATCTATCTATCTATCTATCTGTCTATCTGTCTGTCTATCTATCTATTTGTCTTTCTAATTATATGTGTATCTGTCTATTCGACTCCTGTCTGTATTTTACATCTGCCTGTTTGTAAGTACGCACTTCCATCTGTCTGTCGAATTGTATATCTAGCTGTGTAGTGTATTTGTATATATGTCTATGTATCTCTCTCTCTCTCTCTCTCTCTCTCTCTCTCTCTCTCTCTGTATATATATATATATATATATATATATATATATATATAAATATATTCATTTCGACGTAAATCTTACTTTTCCATAGAATACGTAAACAAACAGTGAGTGAATGTTAGGCACACAAAGTTTTGTTCAATATGTCTACCAACATTTCATATAATTATTAAGTGATCAATCTTTGCTGATAACCTGCGCTTTATGTACGAGAATGAAGATAGAATGGGACATAATATTAATGTGCTTGGCACACACTGTGGACGATATAATATGATGTTTAAGACATCAAAGACGGAAATTATCAATGTTATCAGTAACGCAGATTCAAATAACGTACTTGTAAATAATATAAATCTTAACTCAACTTATCGTTTTTATTTTGGTTTAGAAGACTCAGGAATCTGTACACAACCAGTTTCTTGGAGGGTGATTAACCGATGTGCGAGTCCATCTTAATAGACTCAAACACTAGAGCAAAGTAGACATGCAGTCTGTTTTTGTTGTTGTTGTTGTTGAATAAATGCCAACAATGGGTAGATTTACGCTTTTGTGCTCCCTAAAAAGGACGTTGGTGGCGGTTTGTCTTAGATTTCCAGACATCCCCTGCGTGCTGATGAAGGTAGGCAGGGTCCTCCAGGCGGTTGCTATTCTTGGCTTCACCTGCATGTCGCTCACTACTATGGAGATGACGTCGATCCCTCACCTTGTTAGCCAGGCTGCCCTGATAAAAGCCCGTTTCGAATAAAGGGCAAATATGAGGCTCTTGTCCAGTACGTTTTGTATGAACCTGACTAATATGTATGATCAGTATATTTTGCCTAACCAGACGTTAGTCTTCCCACAGTCTGTTAGGCGCCATATATGCTGTTCTTAACAAACCATCTAATCATAGCCAGTGTTATGCCATGTCTCACAGTTCTTCACCCTTTACGACATGCTCTCTGTGGGGCTTAGGTGTTCAATTATTTGGTAAATATTATTACACGAAATGGAAGGCTTGATATCAAATTAGACATGATGTCAGGAAGACTACAGCGACTTATCAACTGTCACACTGCTTCAACATCTGAATAAGGAGAGAAGACTAATGTCTGGTCCTGCAAAATGTACTGATCGTACATGTTAGTCAGGGTCATGCCAAATATACTGACCAAGACTCCCACTTCACTTCAACGTAGGTCTCCGTGGAAACGGGCTGTTTTGACGACATCCTGAATAACGCGGTGAAAGATTGACGTGATCCCTGTAGTAGTTCGTTCGTGACACGCAGATGAAGCAAAGCATATCCCAACCGCCTGGAGAAACCTGGTCTGCCTTTATTAGCGCACTCGGGATGTGAGGAAATCTACAACCCGTCAATTAGCGTCTTTTTCAGAAAGCACAAAAGAGTTAACTTACTCATTGTGGGATTTTAACAACGGCGACAACATCATACATCTGAACAGTCAGGAAACATCAAAGCAACAACTGATCACAGTATATGTATATAAGTTATGGGCTACCAATAACAAACAGTACAGTGAATGAGCTGCCAGCAGCCAGCCACCATGGCCTCCTTTTGGTAGGCTATCTGACTCACCAGCGACATCCCTTGAAGCGTGCCATTCCATAGCCGACTAAATGACAGAACTCATATTGTGACAAGTTACAAGTACCAGTGATAACTCAAATCTTCAGTTTGTTGAATGCATGTTATAATTGCGCTGTTGTGCAAAGTGTCAAGTCTGACATTCAACACTTGCGTCTTTCTGTGAAGTTGGTAACGTGTCCTTTTTCTTATTGCCGCTATGTCCTTGTTTTCGTCCGTTCTTGTATCTACCTAGCTATCCTCTTGCAAACTGAAGAAACAGCATCGTATAAAAAATTAAACATAAATATAAATTTGCCGCATCGGAGATAAATGGGGCAGACATTATGTTCTGTTCTGTTAAAAATTCAAGTAAATACACTCCAGGCAGACCCACAAGTACTCATTCCCTCTCAGTAAAGATAAAGGGGGGTCGCATTGCAACAATTGCCGTCGGGGATGAAGATAACTCTATATGGAAAGAGCCGCATCCTATGTGAGGCGGGGTGGTTAGTTTCCTTCCTTGCTGTTTATACCTTCCCCAACTGATATGCCAGGTACCCATTTATAGCTGGGTCGATTATAGGAAGGGTCGCACAGGAACGAAAAACGCCCGGGTTTGTTTCTGTCCGTCCGTGATTTCGAACCCTGACGCGCTGTAATCTTAGTCTTAGCAAGTCAGCTCACTGTTGACTAATGTACACACTCCCTCTCAGCAAATGACCATATAATATACAGATTAACACATCAACGACAATACAAATCAGTAGAACAGAGAAGATATTAAATATTCAGGTGAAAAGCACAAAACGTCAGCATGTCAGAGAATTAAAATGCTTTGGCAGTGTATTCACTCAAGATGGAAAAAGGGACACAGACGTGGAATTTAGAATCAAGAAAACATATACTGTTTCTTATCATCTTTCACCATTATCAAGACACAAGCACATCCCAATGATGGCAATAAAGACAATTGATTAATAGTATTTTTATTCCAACTCGCTGCTACCCGTGCCAGACATTGACTCTCACCAAGAAACAAGAAAGAAAAATCATGATATTCACAATGAGATGTTTGGGATAAGCTGCCAGGGTCACAAGGCTGGACAGAGTATGAAACAAAGAAAGAAGATGGTTGGTGCAAAGTCGAGAATGAATTATATAGAAAGGCATAATGAAGTGATTCGGACACCTGACAAAAAAAAATGCAACCAAATCTACTAGTTATGCAAACCAAGAGGGTTACAGAGCTAGGGGGAGACCAAGAAAAAGAAGGATGGACGGTGTAATGGAGATGCTGAAGAAATGCGGAACAACAACAGCACACGATAGAAAACCACACGTCCATACGGCGTCTAACAAGACAAGTGAATAGAAGTCGTAGAAGTAGATTAGACGTTCTTGTAGTTTAAAGATTGTGTTTCTTGAAGGGAAGTCGTAAATTGAACATACGTAAATCCAGGGTTCTAGAATCGTGTCATTGGCTTATCTCCGAAGACTGTACCCAGGAAGCTTTGTTTGATGATTGCATGTACTTTATATGCTTATCGTGTCTTTGTTATTCCTGCAGAAGGTGCTCAGTGGCCATTCTATCAGAACCTCATGTATACGCTTCAATGTTTTCTATTAAAAACCGCTCAAGACTTTATTAAAAGCCGCTGGCATAATACCCACCGCCTGAGGAATTGATGCGCAAGACCGAACCGCTTGGCGCACAACTCTCCATAAAGGTGCAGGACCATCATATATATCCAGAATAATAGCATTTGAACACAGAAGACTGGCTAGAGAAGCACATGAACTGAAACATTCACATGAAGCGAATATTCCTTGCTCAGATTGGTGAAGATGCTTCCAGACACGCATGGGGAGCGTTAACTGTAGCCCGACCGTACACATATTCCAAATACATGGCCACAGAGAGTGGTGTTTATCATCTGCCGTAATAGACTAACTTCCAGATGGTATATAGGTCTAGTTCTGACATTGAAAAATATTATCACTCGCTCCCTTCTGTTGAACTTGTATTGTGTGAACACGTTATATGGGATGTCTGTTTCTCTTGTGTTCGTGTACCTGTTAATCATGTGTTCTTGTATCTCCTTCTAATTTGTTCGTGTACCTGTTAGACATGTGTTCTTGTATATCCTTCTAACTTGTTTGTGTACCTGTTAATTTTGTGTTCTTGTATCTTCTTCTAATTTGTTCGTGTACCTGTTAGACATGTGTTTTTGTATCTCCTTCTAATTTGTTCGTGTATATGTTAATCATGTGTTCTTGTATCTCCTTCTCTTGTGTTCTTGTATTTCCTTATCATATGTTGTTGTATCTCCTTATCATGTGTTCTTGTATCAACTTCTCATGTGTCCTTGTATCTCCATATCATATGTTCTTGTATCAACTTCTCATGTGTCCTTGTATCTGCTTATCATATGTTCTTGTATCAACTTCTCATGTGTCCTTGTATCTCCATATCATATGTTCTTGTATCAACTTCTCATGTGTCCTTGTATCTGCTTATCATATGTTCTTGTATCTCCGTATCCTATGTTCTTCCATCAACTTCGCATCTGTTCTTGTATCTTCTTCTCCTGTGTTCTTCTATCTGTTAGTCATGCGTTCTTGTATCTCCTTCTCTATTGTTCTTGCATCTGCTTCAAACCAACGCATCGTCCTCCTCTTAAGTTATGCTAATAAGGTCAGAAAACATCTACAATTCTTTGCGGGACGACACAATGAAGCCTCAGATACTATCACCCAGTTTACATTACACACGCGTGGTCCCTACCTACCTTGATAAACCATGTGTTATCTCTACTCGGACATATCTTCAATAACAGAGATGTATAAATTGAAGAAAATTCAACGAAAAAAACTATAAAACAACCGGTCATTCTTTTAAATGGCTGACCTTTCCGTTAGCGTAGATTTCTCTCATCACCAAGATGTAAATAAGAGTCGACAATCGTGTCAGCAAATCTCATTTATCTTTGTCGCCAGCGGTTTCCTCCACTGATACAGAACAGTTTATCAAGTGTAATTGAAAATAATATCAGGCCCACGTCTCTATTATCGTGATGTAACGCCGTTCTACAATGTGCATAGATCTACCGGGATACAGTCTACAGAAGAATCCTTACATTATGAACTCAAGAGTAATTTATGTGTTATCATTAAGATGAACCGATGTGATATATCTCTTGAAAGTATTACTGTTTCTGGGAACAACATACCCCATTATTAGCATGAATGGTTTGGGAACAAGACATACAGAGGAATTGAAGTAATTAAGCATCAGTTTGTAGTTGTTGTTGTCTAGTGTACACAATGAGTAAGCTTATTTTGTGCTCTCTAAAAAGAGCGTTTGTTAAGTAGCTGGTTGTAGCAGTTATTCTCACATCCCAAGCGTGCAGATGAATGTGGAGCACGGTCCTCCAGGCGGTTGTGCTTCATCTGTGTGACGCTCGCTTCTGCGGGAATCACGTCCATCCACATGTCTTCTGTCAGACTGACTTAAAGAAAGCAGGTTTCCAGGGGACGCTGCATGGAAGAGAGGTTGTGGTCTTGTTCAGTGTATTGTGTCTGGTCCTGACGCGATGTCTTGATCAGTGTATTGTGTCTGGTCCTAACGCGATGCCTTGATCAGTGTATCGTGACTGGCAATGTCGCGATGTCCTGGTCAGTGTATTGTGTCTGGTCCTAACGCGATGCCTTGATCAGTGTATCGTGACTGGCAATGTCGCGATGTCTTGGTCAGTGTATTGTGTCTGGTCCTGACCCGAAGTCTTGGTCAGTGTATTGTGTCTGGTCCTGACCCGAAGTCTTGGTCAGTGTATTCTGTCTGGTCCTGACGCGATGTCTTGATCAGTGTATCGTGACTGGAAATGACGCGATGTATTGGTCAGTGTATTGTGTCTGGTCCTAACCCGAAGTATTGGTCAGTGTATTGTGTCTGGTCCTGACGCGATGTCTTGGTCAGTGTATTGTGTCTGGTCCTAACCCGAAGTCTTGGTCAGTGTATTGTGTCTGGTCCTAACACGATGTCTTGGTCAGTGTATTGTGTCTGGTCCTGACGCGATGTCTTGGTCAGTGTATTGTGTTTGGCCCTGGCCTGATGTCTTAGTCAGTGTATCGTGACTGGCAATGACGCGATGTCTTGATCAGTGTATTGTGTCTTGTCCTGACCCGAAGTCTTGGTCAGTGTATTGTGTCTGGTCCTGACCCGAAGTCTTGGTCAGTGTATTCTGTCTGGTCCTGACGCGATGTCTTGATCAGTGTATCGTGACTGGCAATGACGCGATGTATTGGTCAGTGTATTGTGTCTGGTCCTAACCCGAAGTCTTGGTCAGTGTATTGTGCCTACTCCTGACCTGAAGTCTTGGTCAGTGTATTGTGTCTGGTCCTGACCCGAAGTCTTGGTCAGTGTATTCTGTCTGGTCCTGACGCGATGTCTTGGTCAGTGTATTGTGTCTGGTCCTGACGCGATGTCTTGGTCAGTGTATTGTGTCTGGTCCTAACACGATGTCTTGGTCAGTGTATTGTGTCTGGTCCTGACGCGATGTCTTGGTCAGTGTATTGTGTTTGGCCCTGGCCTGATGTCTTGGTCAGTGTATCGTGACTGGCAATGACGCGATGTCTTGGTCAGTGTATTGTGTCTTGTCCTGACCCGAAGTCTTGGTCAGTATATTGTGTCTGGTCCTGACCCGATGTCTTGGTCAGTGTATTATGTCTGGTCCTAACGCGATGTCTTAGTCAGTGTATTGTGTCTGACCGGACTAGCGTCTCAGTTCACCAGGGCAAAATGTTCACAACGTATTTTTTTTATGTGAATTTGACAAAAACACTGAATCTATAATAAAAATTAACAGGCGACGGATTTCAGCTAAAATTGGGTGCACATTCTAAGTCTTATTCTCAGTCGACCTGCACTTCTACAGGCGTATATTCCCCCGTGCAGGTCCCAGCTCTGGCGTGTACTGAATGTAGCTGGGAGGAGAATATGCTGCTTAGCGGGCTAGGCTCGAGAAACGTATTACTCTACTGCGTTGGTACGTGTCGCGGAGAGTGGTTAACCGATGTACGAGTCAATCTTATTAGACTCAAACACTAGAGCAAAGTAGACCCGCAGCCGGTTCGGCGTCATCTATGTTGCTTTTAACAATCCATCTAACCATGGCCGGCGTCATGCCATGTCACACAGTTAGTCTCCTTTTACAACATGCTTTCCGTGGGACAGTGGTAAGACCGCTTCTGTAGAACCACATTATTTCAAGGACCTCTCATTTGGATATGTTTATAGACTGCACTAATGGAAAGACTCCATGACATCTCCATGAAAACGGGCTGTGTATAAACATTTCTAGTTCAACTGTAAAAATGGAGAGTATAGTTGACTAGGTCACAATGATCTTCAGCATTTAATGAAGTGGACATCCAAGACGGTACGAACGCACGATGTAGAACGTTTACAATCATCATCATGTGCCCTGCCGGTTGGCGTTGACGATCATGGACCGCCATTCGCTTCTATAACGTTTCTCGTTTACCAACTGCTATTGATTTTCGCCCATGTCATTCTCTCAGGCTCTCTAGCATCTTCTCTATCTCTGCCTTCCTCTGTCTTTCTTTCCTGCTATCTTTTCCGTTGTCTCAACGTGCCTATTCTCAACATGCCAAAAAAAAGGATGACTGCCTTGTTCTTATTTTCGCAATGAGTTGTCTTTGTGTTTGTGCTTCTTTGAGTCCTGTATCAATGAGTTGTCTTTGTGTTTGTGCTTCTTTGAGTCCTGTATCAATGAGTTGTCTTTGTGTTTGTGCTTCTTTGAGTCCTGTATCAATGAGTTGTCTTTGTGTTTGTGCTTCTTTGAGTCCTGTATCAATGAGTTGTCTTTGTGTTTGTGCTTCTTTGAGTCCTGTATCAATGAGTTGTCTTTGTGTTTGTGCTTCTTTGAGTCCTGTATCAATGAGTTGTCTTTGTGTTTGTGCTTCTTTGAGTCCTGTATCAATGAGTTGTCTTTGTGTTTGTGCTTCTTTGAGTCCTGTATCAATGAGTTGTCTTTGTGTTTGTGCTTCTTTGAGTCCTGTATCAATGAGTTGTCTTTGTGTTTGTGCTTCTTTGAGTCCTGTATCAATGAGTTGTCTTTGTGTTTGTGCTTCTTTGAGTCCTGTATCAATGAGTTGTCTTTGTGTTTGTGCTTCTTTGAGTCCTGTATCAATGAGTTGCCTTTGTGTTTGTGCTTCTTTGAGTCCTGTATCAATGAGTTGTCTTTGTGTTTGTGCTTCTTTGAGTCCTGTATCAATGAGTTGTCTTTGTGTTTGTGCTTCTTTGAGTCCTGTATCAATGAGTTGTCTTTGTGTTTGTGCTTCTTTGAGTCCTGTATCAATGAGTTGTCTTTGTGTTTGTGCTTCTTTGAGTCCTGTATCATTAGTCTTCCTTGCAATACATAGGATCCATTCTGTAAAAGCAGATCTCCATTGCTTCCAAGGATGTATGCGCTTGCTTGCTGAATGCCTGTGATTCACTGCCCTATGTCAGTAATGGTTCCACGTAGCATCCAAGTACAATTTTGCTCAGTTCCAGCGACAAGGTTTTGTTGCATAACATTATATTATAATATTATTATAATAATATGGTCTGTAACACCGATTTTTCTTTGGCTATTTTGCATTTTATTTCGTACTTGCATCTTCCACCTGATGTTATGTATGTGCCCAGATATTTAAAAGTGTTAACTTGTCTTAATTCTGCCCGCTTCGCTTTGACACAGAATTTTGGAGAGTCAGGTTTTTAGGTCACTACCTACACCTCCGATTTCTTTTTATTTAAACAGGCCTTTACTTTGCTTTTGCTGAACCATGATGTTTACCATTTCCTGCAAGTCGGTTTCATTCTGGGCTATCAATACAATATCTTCAGCATATCGTAGATTATTTGTGTTATATACGTCAAATGATATTTCTGGCATTTCATTTATTTATCTGAAGATAAACTCGCTGTACAGAGACACGAGATCAGGAGACATAACACAATCTTACCTCACTCCCCTTTTCATCTGTTTATATTCTCCCACTTGATTGTCAATTCTTATAGCCGAAGTCTTCATGCCAGGGTTCAGGGTAATGAAAGAGCTGACATCATGGCTTCACAAGCTCCCATCATGGGCACATTAGTGATCGATAGAAGTGGCATTTTGAAATCAATCAATGACCGCCTGCTAGACGAGGACACCGCAGTAGACGAAGCAGCAATACACAGACTGCAAAGATTCGACATTAAACCAGGTTCGAGCGGAGTGGCGCGTATGAGAGGTCGGTGCAGGAGAGTGTACAACCAGCGAGCTACAGAGACCATCAACATCCATACCTTACGCCATTTGATGAGATAAACTGAGCACCTATGTGTATGCCGGAGAGCAGTAACGTCGATTCTTAGAAACAGAAACAGAATAGCCGCATTCTGTCCCCAATACATATTTTGAATGATCATGAGATCCTTACCATCAATATGCAAACTTTTCAGCATTTTAGGTAATTCCCACATTTTTCACCCTGTCGAACGATTTCACAGAACGTTATTCGATATTAAATAGTTTGCATATTGCTATCCTAATAAATAAGTCACAAACTGCAACGCAAGTAACCACGTTTTACCCATATGCATTGCTATTAGTGCATGGAATATAAACATGGACCATGAAATAACAGTTGGATGACAGAATTAAGGTCACTGATCTGAGAAAACTGCTTTAGTCCACTTTATTTAGCTGAATCAAACGGAATGATTCGCTCTCTTCCTGCCAGTCTTACTGTATACAGCACATTTTGTATAACAATTTAGAGCTAGGCCAAATGTAGCGCTCTGTGAAGGTTTACTGGCAAAATGATCTGCCATCATTTTTGCACCATACACTGCCACCATTCTGCGATGAATGTCAACTGGTCGACATCCTTCAGCTGTTAGAAACCGAATCACCGCTCGCTGATCAACTCTGGACGAATTATGTATCACACTCGCCATGTTTTCAACGGTCTGCTAACGAAACTATGAGCCGGATGATAATGAAATTTTGCTAACTTGACGGTTGTATGTGCTGTTTACACCAGAAGTGACACCACCATGCGTATCGTACGTATGTTCACTTGTTGCAATTGTGTCCACTTTTATTTGAATACGCCTCGTATGATAACTTGTTATTTTTTGTCTTGGACAGCCGATAGCATTCGTCATCTGTGTAGTATTTGAGGTGTTCTTCCTGCCACTTTACATCGTTTTGATCTTCGATTATAGCTTTCACAACTTCGCTACTTATCAGGTATTCTTCTTTTGTAAGTTTCGCTCCCTCTTTGACTAGACTGTCTTCATCCTCGTTTCCCTTTATGTTCCAGTGTCATAGTATCCACTGAATCCCAGCTTTCTGGAACATTTTTAACATGTTCGCTAAGGCTGATCTTAAATTCGGCAGTTAAGTTTTCTTGTGGAATTTGAATGCTGTTATTGTTCGCTGTGCATGTGTTATTGTGACTAATATATTCCTGTGCATGTGGTTATTTTGTTGTATAGTCATTTCTGCGTACCGTCTTAAGTTCTTCCATGTCTGCTCCCAAATTGCTTGAGAACCAGCTTGAGAGACGATGGGCCGTGTTACCTTTTCCCAGTTTAAAATAAAAAAGTGATCATCACTCTCCCTCCTTCGCCCCGGATGGCAGTACTAGCTGAGCCATCTGTATGGGCATGTTTGCTGATTTTTAGCCTAAATGTGATATTATACAATACGTCTTCTCTTCAAGTCGACCAGCACTATTTTTTTTTACAACTGTTATTTTATCTTTAAGTTTGTTTTTTCTACCTTTTATGAGTGTGTACACCGTTTTATATATAAATAAAATAGTGGTCTATTGGGGTCTTTGTGTATGTCAAGGACAAAAATGGCACCACTGTCCCAAAGAGAGCATGTCGTCAGTGGCGACTAACAATATGGCATGGCGTAACACCGACCATGGTTAGGCGGTTTGTTTAGAACAGCGTAGATGGTGGGTAACAGGCTGCGGGTCTACTTTGCTCTAGTGTTTGAGTCTATTAAAATAAAATTGTATATCGGTTAAATACCCTCCGGGGCACTTGTCCCAACTCAGTGGAGTATTAAGCTGCTCGAGCATAACCCGCTGACCAGGAAATCCTTATGGTTACATCCAGGTCATACCAGATCTGGGTCCTGCAGATGGGCATCCGCACATGTAGAATACAGGTCGTATATAAGAACTAAGATAACACAGCGTATCTAATAAACAATCAAAGTCTTACATGTCTCTGTGGTGCAAAGGTCGTCAACAAATACACGCCACCTGTTCTTCTGTCGTGTGTCATTCCTTCTAACTCAGTCCATGTTCAACGAGTTACCTTTATGTTTGTCAGAACATTTCTTTTCCGTGTTTGTTTTGGTCTACCACTTCGTCTGGTGAAAAAGACCTGGTCAGGTACAACATAGAGACCAGAAATCTTAGCCAGGATCAGGCAAAATATACTGATCAAGACCTTCACCTCGGCCTCCTCGTAGCCCTCCCTGGAAACAGGGTGTTTTAATGACAGCCTGGCTAACGAGGTGAGATGATCGAAATTATACCCGTAGTAGTTATCAACTCGCAGATAAAGCAAAGCATAGCACAGCCACCTGGAGGACACTGTCCACCTTCGTCAGCACGCTCGGCATCGCAGGAAAGCCACTGCAACCCCCCACGTAACGTCTTTTTCAGGGCGCAAAGGATTAAACCTACTCCTTGTGGGCATTCGCACATAACAACAACTTATACGTCTCTTACCCTCGGAATTCCAGAACAGCGTCTGTCTTGTAATGCTACAAGACATTAGCTGGTCTCCGCGGTGTCTGCCTTATCTAGCGGCAGCTTCTTCCCTTCATTTCAAGTACCATTAATATATTTCCGGCCAGTCCTCACACTCCCGCACTAATAATAATAATAATAATAGCTGTCCATCGTTGTCGATGAGGACCGCCGACATCATCCTTGTCACATATTTACCTGTTAGGTGTGGGTGCGCATGTAGCTGAACAGGCCAATACGGGCACGAAAACATCTGCTACATATCGGGCACACGAGGTTTGTAGAAGGTTATGGTGTTCCCGCTGTTTGTGATTTCCGGGTCTCGCGTCTGCTCTGGGCTTTCACAACACGGTCGTCTTCGCCGGTAGCTACACCCGATTTGACTGCGCTTCTCCAGTGAGATCTGTTTTGCGCAAGACATTCCCATGTGTCGATATCTATCTGGCAACTTTTCAGTGAGTCCTTCAGACCGTCTTTAAAACGTTTCTTTGGGCGCCCTTACTCGCGCCTTTCCTCTATCAGCTCGCCATAGAGAAGCTTCTTTGGGAGCCGCTCGTCTGACATACGGACGAGGTGTCCGAACCATCCTAATCGTGCTTTTTCTGACAGTGCATGGATGCTGGGCATGTTAGCCCTCGAGAGAACCTTGATGTCAGTGACACGATCTTGCCATCGGATGTGGAATATTCGCCTCAGGTAACCTGTGTGGAAGTGGTTTAACCTTCTTGCATGTCCAGAGTATACAGTCCAGCTTTCGCACGCGTATAGTAGGGTTGGAATGATGGTTGTACGGTAGACTTTGAGTTTGGTGTTGACGCTGACGCCACGACGTGCCCAGAGCGCATTCTACCAAAGGCTGTGCTGGACTTTGCTGTTCTGTTTGCCCCCTCATCGTCTAGGCTGACAGATCTCGACAGCGTGCTGCCCAAATATGTGAATTAATCTACGACATTCAGCGTCTACCCGCTGACTGTAGTCTCTGGTTTTGTGTACGGCATGCCTGGTGCTGGTTGGTACATGACCTCTGTTTTCGCATATTATTCCACTAGGGTCTTTGTTATCACATCATTTCAGCGCGCCTCTTCGACGCAGGCACCCTTTGATAATATCCAGAGCCTTTCTTGTTATACTGCTTGTTATTCTCCACGTTACAGAGCCGTACATCAAAACAGATGTTACAGTAGATTTTCTCTTCTTCTTCGTTCATTCTCAATATCCCACTACCAAGTCCTGAAAAAAGCTTTGCAGGTAGCAGGATATTGTCCGTAGAATGAAATGTGTTGTGTCGTAGTTTACAGCTTTGACAGTTTACGCTCCGCTCGCATTTTTATATTATAAAATTGTTCATGTCTATCTTTACCTCCCACTTTATCTAAAGAAAAAGTGCATTACGTGTTTCTATCAATGAAATAAAAATAGGCAAATGAATATAACCATAAATCGAAAATAACTGAATACGCGACAGAGTATATTTAGTGCACATACGTACGCACAAGTATATTAAGTGCAAACCATCACAGAAGATGCCCACAATGAGACGGAAATTAAAACAAGGATTGCGTTGGCATAAAAAAAACCTTCAGAGAAAAATAGAAATTGCTCACCTCAAAGAATTACGGAATAGAATAATCAGTATTCATGTAGGACCAATTGAACTTTGTGGGAAGGAAATATGGGCAGAGACGGTTTAGAAAGAAAAAAAGATTCCATGTGTTTTAAATGTCATAGAATGGAACGAGTACGATGGACAGAAAGAAGATGCAATGACAATGTCCTCACTGAGATGAGCACACAAAGACAAATAATGAAAATGGTACTAAAACGAAGATTGAGTTGGCTGGGAAACAATGTGCGACATGAAAGTTTTCTACAAATGACATTAGACGGCAAGATCCAGAAGAAAAGAGAAAGGGTGTGACCAAGATTGACCTGTACATCTCAAGTAAGCAGATACATTAAAGTAGCAACCAATTCTGAAATAAAGAGAGAGATGGAGAATAATGGGAAATCGGGAAACTTGCTGGGACAACCTTCACATAAAGTCAAATCATTGATATGCCAGATCATGATGATGATCAAACAATCAATCAAAGCCCATCAGCTCAGTATGGAGCAAAGGTCCACAACCAACAACTTCCAAGTCTGTCCCCTGGCATTTTCATCATCATAGGCCACGACAGTACGGTGTCCCGTCCCGCCTTGTAGACTCCAGTTCTTTCTCAAAGTGTATGTGCGCCCTGTTTCACTTATTATTTGGGTTCCAGAACAGTGTTTGTATTGCAATGTCTTTTGGCTCTTTTCTAACGCCAGTGTCTTCTCATTATGTCGCGTTCCGCTGATATATCTGGCTAGATCTGTACAGCATGTCTACATTGGGAGACCTTTTCGTACCATTTCAAACTATGTATTTTCTGCAGGAATATGTTTATGAATATTTGTACCTGCTATATTAACTGCTCTGTTGTCGTCCTATGTTCAAAGCCAATAGTTGTATCGACTTTACCTTCGAATTGAAAATGTCTATCTTTGATTGTTTTTTTTCTTCAAGGGCGGTGTGCGTTGCACTATGATGTTATTTTGCGCCTGTCGGCACAGTGCATCCAACTTCGGCATGCATTGTATATAAAGGTCTGCTTCGTCCTGCATTTTCTAAGGGTTTGCTTCCCCAGGGTAACGGCCGGTGTTGTGATTGGGTAGTGAACCCAGTACCACATCCCATGCCGCCCCCATATTCACACTTTTCGGTAAATGAACCGAGTTACAGCTAGTCGTTACTTGACCCCTCTGTTCAGTCAGCTGGTGTTGTTCTTTATGTTATTTTTGTTGCTGTTATGGTTATTTTTGTTGCTGTTCAAGCCACTCGTACCTGAGGGATCAAGATGTTAAGCAGTGCATGATATGTATCTGGATCAGCTATCCAAAGCTGACTGCTAGTGTCAGGGCCAGCGAGCCAGAGCTGCAAAAAGCCTTCTACACCTCCATGTGATGTTCCTGGATAACATGATGCAACAGGACAGACTGGTTAAGGAGGAGAGATTGAAAACGGAAGTCTAATCCGGAACCCGAAAATGCCATGCTAAAGTCGGATGTGTTAGACCTAAAGGTGCAAATATCACAGTCAAGCTGTAAACTACGATACAGTATTTAAATAAATATCGAACTGTTAGCTAATATTAAAGTGTAGTACTCATTTCAGAGAGATTTAAATCACACAAAATTGTTCTCAACAAATACTACCGATTATTACAAATTAAAATACATTTTTTGTTTAAGTGTACAAACCGATAGCTTCTTTGCTGTTCCGTAATGATGGGGGGGGGGGGGGGGGGGAGTTGAACTACTGTGCTCACGGGTTAATTATATAAATAAAGTGTAATTGATTAGTCCGTTTTTGGCTCAGAGTTTTGCGGCGCAAGCGATTGTGCGCTGTCCAATTGAAGCATTGCCGTGGGCCAAAGGTTATCCATATGTGATGTAGACTCTGACAACACTGTCTGGGTTGATGCATGAATCTGTCTGTTGGCTGTGTTGCCATTTGATTCATCTCCGCTATTTACTCCATGCAGGGAATAGGGCAGACGATGTGGTACTTTTGTTGTCATAGTCAGATGTAAGAAAACTTGATAGTAAAAGTAAAGTAACCCATAGCATTAATGCCGTAGGGGTGTGAGGTGTTAGCGATCTCATATTTTAAAAGCTCGGCTACAGGGGACGGCGTGGCCTAGTGGCTAAGTGACACGGCTCACAACTCGGACGTGCTGGGTTCGATTCCCATCACAGCACTGACCGTTACCCCGGGGAAGCAAACCCTTAGAAAATGCAGGAGGAAGCAGACCCTTACATAAAATGCATGCTGAAGTTGGATGCACTGGGCCTACAGGCGCAAAATAAAAACCACAGTGCAACGCACACCGCCTTGGGGATTAGAGAAATAAGGAGAATGAAAGAAAAAAAAAATAAAGTTCGTCTATATGAGGGCGGTAGCCATCTCATCTCCCTCGCCGCTTTTACTTCCCATACTGAACCGGTACCCATTTAAGGCTGGGTCGACCTGAGAGTCGTTGCGGTCTGAAAAAACTATTCCGCCTCAACTGGGAATGAACCCAGGACCACTCAAGATGCGAAGCCAGACCTAACCACTGCGTTACGTGGTTCCTTTGAAAGAGTGAAGAATAATCAGTCAGGTTTGAACTGGGTATCAACATTAAGAGAATCAAGCACTTGAAACTCAACACTATCAGCAGAGAACAAATCAAGCTGGAGGAAGAGTCGTTGAAATCAATGGATAGCTTCCCCTTTTTTGGCAGCACAAGTGACACATCATGAGGTGCAGACACAGATGTGAAGAATCCGAATTGGAAAGGTAAGAGCGATATTCCTAACACTACAAAACATATGTAGATCTAGAGTAATCAAGATTCACGCCCAAGTTAGAATATTCAACGCCAGTGTCAAGTCGGTGCTGCTGTATTGAGCGGAGACATGGAGAACCACCAAGGTAATGCAACAAAGACTCCAGCCCTTCCTTAACAGATGCCTGCCAAGGATAATGGGCATTAAGTGACAGGGCATGTTCATGAATAAAGACTTATGGGAAAGGAGGCAACAACATTCATTGGAGCAACAAACTAAATGAAGGAGATGAGGCTGGATAAGACATTCGCTGCGGAAGGCATCGTCCAAAATAGCCAGATTGGCTCTTACATCGAACCCTCAAATAGAGTGAGAGAAATAGGGAGAGGGAGAGAGAGAGAGAGAGAGAGAGAGAGAGAGAGAGAGAGGTAAACTCAACAATACATGCATAAGTGAATGTTGGAACTATGATTAAACGATTACACGTGGACAGAGATAGAAAGATCCGTCCAGGACCGTGTTTGCTGCCGGAATGTTGTCAATAGGATATGACTTGGCTTGGTTTCGTTCGTTCTCAATCTCCCGCTACCAAACCCTGAAAGGGCTTAAGTAGCAGAATGTAGTCCAGAGAACGGAATGCATTGTGTCGTACTTTACAGCTTGACTGCGATAATTGCACCTTTCGGTCCAACACATCCTACTTTTTTTTAGTACCGGGTAAGCGCTCCTTCTTCGATCTCTTCTCCTTAGCCAGTCTGCCCTTCTGCAGCCTGTTATCCAGGATCACCGCGTAAAGTTGTAGAAGGGTCTTGGCAGCTCTGTTTCGCTGGCCCTGACGCTAGCAGTCAGCTATGGGTCGCTGACCACTGCAACTCATGCGCTGCTCAGCATCTTGATCTACTCAATGGGATATAATCTGAGAGGAGCAGTTGGCTTTGGTTGAACCATTGAAACAAATTTACAATAAAAAGCCTATACTCGAGAACGACAGTGGTGGTTTCAGTAGCGGTAGTTGTACATGATGATGTTGCTAGCTTCACATACAATTTTCCTTTAGTCATCTTCATCGACATGGTTGAAAGTTTATCCTTCACGAATTTGAGAAGCACCATTGATACTTCAGGAGGCACAGGGCAGGTGTAAGGGCAAGGATTGGAAAGGCAAGGACAGTATTCCTGCTACTGAAGAATAAATGGAAAATTCAGGGAAATATAGACTGATACTAAGTTAAGGATGATAAATAGTATCTTCAATGATAAATAGGATCTTCAATGATAAATAGTATCTTGAATGATAAAAAGTATTTTCAATGATAAATAGTATTTTCAATGATAAATAGTATTTTCAATTAGAAATAGTATCTTCAATGATAAATAGTATCTTTAATGATAAATAGTATCTTCAATGATAAATAGTATCTTTATTCCAAACCCTGAGCTACCAGTTCTAGACATTAGCCCAGGAATGAAAGTTACCCACCTGCGAAATGCGATGTTTATGAAGGTCACCAACAACACCAGAAGAGACAGAATCTGAGTATTCGGGAGAAGGTTGGAACAATTCCCTACCTAAAGTACATCCAGAAACAGAGAATGAAATGGTTTAGTCACATTGTGAGAATGCAACCAGACCACATTGTTTATACAACCTTGTACAGGAGAACATCAGTAAGAGTTGCGAGAGATAGACCGAGGAATATGTGGATAAACAGAGTAAACGAGACCTGTCGTATATAATGGAGAAAAGATGTTACTTGGTCTACGAGAGAGGCGAAAGACGGATACATAACACGACACTGGGCTTCAAACCCGGTACAAAGTGAGACAGTAAAAGAAGAAGATTGTTTAATTCCAATGTCGTCAGCATTCTTTTAATGAGCAGAGACAAGGAGAATGCAATTCGAGGCAAACTTCAGTCGATCGTCAATAAATGTTCACTATTCGTTTTTCTATCTTTCCAAGAAACCAGTGCCAACCCTTCTGAAGACCCACATTTCAAAGGCCTCAGACCTCTTCCCCATTTTCTATGCCATGGTCCAGGTTTCTATTTCATACATTAAAGCTAAATGCACATAGAATTTAATGATTCTCATTTCTAGTTGCTGAGATATTAGATTTGACAGAAGTACGTATTTCATGTGAAGTGTATTTTGGGTCATTGCCATTCTTATAACGATCTTCATTTTGCATGTGCCATCCTCCCTTATTAGTTGACTGATGTATAAATATTTTGATACTTGTTCCAGACTTTCTATATTTATATGGATGTCAACTTGTGTACTATCTTTCCTTTTTGTGAATATCATAAATTTAGTCTTGTCTATCTTGCTTTCCAGGCCGCACAGCTGGCTCTTACTATTTATCATATCTATTATATTCTGAAGATGAGCTAGATCCTCTGCCATTAATACTGTACCATCGGCATATCTAATATTATTAATACTTTGTCCTCCTATATAATAAACTAAGGAATTATTAATCAGAAATGATTTATGATCTGAATAATTCGATTTAGACAATTTTCCGGTAATTTATAACTGAGCGCGTCTATCGATCCCCCGTTGAAATCATAACACATGAACAAATGAATCGTTGGCAATCTAAAACTTGTTGACCCACTTCTCCGGTTCACCTATGCCCTTCATTTATGATTGGACAAGAGAATAATTGATATAAGTTTATCTGTCATTTGTCCTCGCCAATTTGTCCCTGCCAATATGTCCACACCGTCATACGTTGTTCGTATATTTTCCTCCATTTGTGATGTTTTCGGGAATTTGTTGTTGTTATTTTTGTTACAACAGTTGTCCACAATTACAATTGGTCCCGCCTTCGACAATGAGTCTTTACTGAAAGATGTCTCCGTTGAATACTCTGTGTTTGATGGATATATGTTTTATAAAAACAAGGCTTAGTTTTGTTGAGTCGAAGAATCAAAGCCATTGTACACGGTTTACCCCATACGCTCTGTTCTCCACCATATTTCTGAAAAATCTCAGCACAATGCACGAGCTCCGTAATACCTGCGATGATCCCATAATACATTGGCTATATTTTTATATAATTTTGAATTTTGCCCGGCCAGTGGTCATTAAGTCTACTCTTGTCGATTTCCAACTGACGAGGGATTTTTAACGAGTGCGACACTAAACACGGACACCCGATCTCTACATTCCAGAGATCCTGGGAAATACCAGAAAGTCCACGTGAAAAAATTCCGGTATCCACCGTGATTTGAACCCGCGACCTCCTTCACCCAAGCCGACGTCCTACATCGAGCCTAGGAAGGAAGACTAACATCTAGTCAGGCACAACATACAGATCAGACATGTTAGTCAGGTCAAGCAAAATATACTGGCTAAGACCCTCGCCCTAGCTTCCCCGTAGCTCTTCCTGAAAACGGGCTGTTTTTATGGCAGCTTGGCTAATAAAGTGAGGTTTGACGTGATCGTCGTAGTACTGAGCGACACGCAGATGAAGCCAAGCATAGCACAATCGCTTGGAGGACCCGGTCAATCTTCATCAGCACGTTCGGGATGGGAGTAAAGCTACGACAACCCGCAACTTAACATCCATTTGAATGCGCATAAAATAGTAAATCTACTCATTGTGGGCATTCAACAACAACATACCTGGAGATTACTCTGTCCCCATAAAACATAGACTTGCTACAAAAGGAGATGGCAATAACTAATGCAGTGAAACCTTAAGAAATGGACAGAACAAATCTGCAGGGAGAAACTTATCAATATAGTCAAAGATATGGTAGATTTAAACCGACAGGTAACGAAAATGGTTCACAGACCGTCCTGTAACGAATAAAATATGTTACCAACACAGCTTAAGTCTCATGGAATACTTGTAATACTTTAAATACTTAGAATTCGGGAATTCAATCAGAAAGTCATGCCTACTGCCAGGTAGCCAAAGGTTGTTCGCAGTACGTTCTTTAGTTTCCAATGTTTTTATTATCTGGCTTGGCTTCGTTCGTTCTCAATCTCCCGCTACCAAGCCCTGACAAAGGCTTAAGTAGCAGAATGTAGTCCAGAGAACGGAATGCGTTGTGTCGTAGTTTACAGCTTGGCTGCGATATTTGCACCTTTCGGTCTAACACATCCGACTTCAGCAAGCTTTTTTTGAGTAAAGTGATCACCGCTCGTCACAAACCACGATCTGAAGTCCCAGACAGTTAACCACTAACAGCTGGTACATACTACGAGCTATAGAGGCTCTTCCATTGTCATCCTAAACGTATATTCTTCCCAACTTCTTTTTCTCACATACATCTTCGTCTGTATTCTTTGATACCGTACTGTTTGCTCGTCATTATCATCAATGATCGTATATGCTTACGAGGTAGAGGCCATTGACAACCCTCCTCCAGCAAGTGTAGTCTTGAGCTGCCTGTCTGCCTATTTCTAGTTGAGGTCCAAGGTCGAAGTTAATTTTGCCAGTCTCTTCTGTGGGTTTTTCTGGTTCTGCCTCTTTCCCTAATTCTCTGTGGATTCCATGTCAAGGCCTGTCTGATCACGTTCGATTGCAGTTTCCGTAGCGTGTATTCTATTTAACCCAATTTCCTAAGTTGGATCTGGTGTTCTTCGTGTTGTTGTTGGAACCTTCCACAAAGGTCTTTATTCCTTGTCCTATCTCGCCAATCTATACTCATTATCCTCTTAGAAATTTATTAACGAACACCTGGAGTACCCTCTGTATTGCCTTTGTGATTCTCCAATTTCCTCCTCCGTACAGAAGTTCTGACTTGACATTGGAATTAAGCTCTATTTTTGGCCGTGATCCGATTCAAAACTTGCGATATTCCGCGCATGTAGTTTTTGTTAAAATTCTTCCCACAATCGATCTAGTAGAGTGCATAACAGGGGCTCTCAACAAGGTTGAGAATTCCTTAACCTAACACGGGGAAATGTTGGGGTTTCGAATGAGGGAATTGAATAGGGCCTACTGTTTAGAAAAGTGTGATGAACTTTTGAATTATACTTTTTGGGAAGGGGGAATTATATTCTGAACAAATGTGAAAGGGGGAAATATATTCTGACCAAATGTGAAAGGGAGAATTATATTCTGAACAAATGTGAAATGGGGAATGATATTCTGAACAAAGATGTAATTGGAAATGATATTCTGAATAAAGATGTAATGGGAAATGGTATTCTGAACAAAGATGTAATGGAAAATGATATTCTGAACAAATGTGAAACGGGGAATGATATTCTGAACTAAGATGTAATGGGAAATGATATTCTGAACAAAGATATAATGGGAAATGATATTCTGAACAAATATGAAAGGGGGAAATATATTCTGAACAAATGTGAAAGGGAGAATTATATTCTGAACAAATGTGAAAGGGGGAATTATATTCTGAACAAAAGTGATAGGGGACATGATATTCAGAACAAAGGTGAAAGGGGAAATTATATTTTGAACAAATGTTAATGGGGAATGATATTCTGAACAAATGTGAAATGGGGAATGATATTCTGAACAAAGATGAAATGGGAAATTATATTCTGAACAAAGATGTAATGGGGAATGATACTCTGAACAAAGGTGCAATGGAGAATAATATTCTGAACAAAGATGTAATGGAGAATAATATTCTGAACTAATATGTAATGGGGAATACTATTCTGAACTAATATGTAATGGGGAATACTATTCTGAACTAATATGTAATGGGGAATACTATTCTGAACTAATATGTAATGGGGAATACTATTCTGAACTAATAAGCAATGGAGAATACTATTCTGAACTAATATGTAATGGGGAATGATATTCTGAACTAATATGTAATGGGGAATGATATTCTAAACTAATATGCAATGGAGAATAATATTCTGAACTAAGATGTAATGGAGAATACTATTCTGAACTAATATGTAATGGGGAATGATATTCTGAACTAATATGTAATGGGGAATGATATTCTGAACAAAGATGATTAAGTGGAATAGTATTCTGAACAAAGAATAAAGAGTGGATTGGAGCATAAAAAGTTAAGAGCCAGTGGTACAGAGTGTATAGTATTAGTAATTGTTGGTTTTTCAACATTCAATATTTGACATGCGTTGGTTACTAAATCAACCCAAAAATCCGGATATCGGTTGCGCTTACTTGGTCTCTCCTCACTCCATCCCCTTTATACCTTCAGGACTTAGTTGAACCTGTCAAAAACATACTGACTCCGCCGGTGCAGCACAGAAAATCTACAACCATACAAGCCGCCCCACCATGGAGCACACGGCAAGCTCTGAAACGGTAGTCATTATTACCCTGGCGTACGAAACTATTGGTCAGACGAGACTGTATACAAAACGGAGACCGGATATGAAACGGGAAATTGGAATTCATGCAGGAAATGACATTTTAGGATGTTGCATAATTGTGCGCTTGTAGAAGAGAGGAAACATGGCCTCTTGAAACTCCAAACTAACAATGTGGTGATGTCCGGAGAGAGACGATATGACGTTAGGACTTGTACGGATAATAACGGTAATGCAAAGCGGCAACCGTTCATTTCTGGTGATTGCAAATTGAGCGATGAATCACGCAGGTTCGTAAATAATATCAGCCAATGGAAACGCAGGAATATCTTTAACCATTTGCTGCTAACTTAAACACAGGTCAGCCATGCAATGACCCAGATAGGATAACCAGACTTGGAAGGACAGAATATGCTACGTCGCCTCACAACTATTCATTTTTAAATTAATCTAAACATTTCAGATCCCTGTGGACCACAAACAGATACTAGTATGACGTACGAAGAGTCAAAACTGCTTATCAAAGCCAGATACATGACCAAATGGGAAACCGAACATACTGGTTACACCAAAAACGATGCCTATTACCAGTTGAACCGAAGAGAGCAGGTCGTTGTCTTCAGACTTCGCACTGGCCACAATAGACTGAGGTACCACCTATTCAACAAATTGAAGATAGGGTGTACCGACGAATGCCCGTGCGGTACTGGTAAAATGACCGCTGAACATCTGCTGCAGAACTGCCCGACATACGAGGATCAGAGAGAGCAGATGTGGCCATCACCAGTGGAACTGCAAGACAAGCTCTATGGCAGTGGCGACAGCCTCAGGATGACCGCCGCTTTTTTCGAAAAAAATAATGGTTACTGTCTGACTGCGTACGAAGAAGAAGAAGAAGATCCCTGTGGAAAATAGGTGTTAAACAAGTTCTCGCCCAAGTTTTTTAACTTAACGTCTTCATACTGGTTTAAAAGACCCTGCAGAGTCTGTATACAACCAGTTTCATTTACATCACCTTGCTCTAAAAGCTATGCGCATCCAATTTATTCTTAAATGCATTAACCGTCGCTGCCTCCACTACCTTCCCTGGCAATGCATTCAAAGCATTCACCACCCTCTGACTAAAAAAATATTTCCTAATATCTAATCTGGACCTCTCTTTAGACAACTTGTAGCTATGCTCTCTTGTTATTGTGGGTGGATGTATTTTTTTTTTAAACTTGTTATAGTCTAATTTATCCATTCCTCTTATCTTCTAATAACGAATTCTTCTTTCTTCTAGACACTGTAGGCCGGTTTTTCTGAGTCTTTCTTCATAACTGTCCTCGGTCATCCGTTTCAGATCCATCCAAGTCTTGTTTGGTTTATTTTGTCGCTCTAGAACACGCCTGTCCATTTGTGTTTTGCTATCTGTTTAAATCCTTAACACTGGAATTAGCTGTGTGATTACAACCCAAGGCAGGAAATGTAGAGTGTGTTGCAACAGGAAAGCAGAGTTCAAGGTTAACATGCATGATAACATGCCATCATGTATATCGATTGATCGGTACTACTCAGTGAGATATCTAGACGGGGCATCTCTGCTAAATTGAGACAGCAGGTCATCGCTCAGCAGAGCGGTTAATAGAGAACCTCAATCAGTAATACAAGAAAGGCGACTGGAACAGTGACTCCAGAGACTGTATTATTGGATCTCTTTTACACGAGCAGGCGTCGTTATTCTCGATCTCTGCTTCGGAAGGTACAGAACGTCTGGATAGGGCATGACTGGGTGGTAGTTGTACAGGCATTAAGCCTGGGGGAGCTAATTTGGATATACTACCCTGGTCATTCTGTCGTTCAGATCAACGAAAGGGCTGACATTCTGGCTTCACAAGCACAAATTGTGTGTACATTAGGTCGTTCAGGTCAACGAAAGGGCTGATATTCTGGCTTCACAAGCACTAATTGTGTGTACATTAGGTCGTTCAGGTCAACGAAAGGGCTGATATTCTGGCTTCACAAGCACTAATTGTGTGTACATTAGGTCGTTCAGGTCAACGAATAGGCTGATATTCTGGCTTCACAAGCACTAATTGTGTGTACATTAGGTCGTTCAGGTCAACGAAAGGGCTGATATTCTGGCTTCACAAGCACTAATTGTGTGTACATTAGGTCGTTCAGGTCAACGAAAGGGCTGATATTCTGGCTTCACAAGCACTAATTGTGTGTACATTAGGTCGTTCAGGTCAACGAAAGGGTTGATATTCTGGCTTCACAAGCACTAATTGTGTGTACATTAGGTCGTTCAGGTCAACGAAAAGGCTGATATTCTGGCTTCACAAGCACTAATTGTGTGTACATTAGGTCGTTCAGGTCAACGAAAGGGCTGATATTCTGGCTTCACAAGCACTAATTGTGTGTACATTAGGTCGTTCAGGTCAACGAAAGGGCTGATATTCTGGCTTCACAAGCACTAATTGTGTGTACATTAGGTCGTTCAGGTCAACGAAAGGGCTGATATTCTGGCTTCACAAGCACTAATTGTGTGTACATTAGGTCGTTCAGGTCAACGAAAGGGTTGATATTCTGGCTTCACAAGCACTAATTGTGTGTACATTAGGTCGTTCAGGTCAACGAAAAGGCTGATATTCTGGCTTCACAAGCACTAATTGTGTGTACATTAGGTCGTTCAGGTCAACGAAAGGGCTGATATTCTGGCTTCACAAGCACTAATTGTGTGTACATTAGGTCGTTCAGGTCAACGAAAGGGTTGATATTCTGGCTTCACAAGCACTAATTGTGTGTACATTAGGTCGTTCAGGTCAACGAAAAGGCTGATATTCTGGCTTCACAAGCACTAATTGTGTGTACATTAGGTCGTTCAGGTCAACGAAAGGGCTGATATTCTGGCTTCACAAGCACTAATTGTGTGTACATTAGGTCGTTCAGGTCAACGAAAAGGCTGATATTCTGGCTTCACAAGCACTAATTGTGTGTACATTAGGTCATTCAGGTCAACGAAAGGGCTGATATTCTGGCTTCACAAGCACTAATTGTGTGTACATTAGGTCGTTCAGGTCAACAAAAGGGCTGATATTCTGGCTTCACAAGCACTAATTGTGTGTACATTAGGTCGTTCAGGTCAACGAAAGGGCTGATATTCTGGCTTCACAAGCACTAATTGTGTGTACATTAGGTCGTTCAGGTCAACGAAAGGGCTGATATTCTGGCTTCACAAGCACTAATTGTGTGTACATTAGGTCGTTCAGGTCAACGAAAGGGCTGATATTCTGGCTTCACAAGCACTAATTGTGTGTACATTAGGTCGTTCAGGTCAACGAAAGGGCTGATATTCTGGCTTCACAAGCACTAATTGTGTGTACATTAGGTCGTTCAGGTCAACGAAAGGGCTGATATTCTGGCTTCACAAGCACTAATTGTGTGTACATTAGAGAAGGATAGGAAGGACATTTTGAAGTCTATCAATGACCGCCCGTTAGATAGTTAATACAAGCCAATTCCGGGTCATGTAAAAATGTGGGTTAGTTTTAATACAAAACAATTCCTTGCCATACATAAGGAATAATTTTCAAACAAGATAATTTAAATCGTGTACATCTGTGGACTAGTTTAAATTCTTGACACTCCCGAATTGTGTACTGCTGTGGTCGAGAGGTAAGGCACTCGTTTCCCAAAGCCATAAACGGAAACGGTGGGGTATCTAGTCCCGCATGTTTAGAGCGACCCTGATTCCAAGTAAGGTGGAACCAGAGCGCCTGCATCCAGAATTATCTACAGCGGACTCGATGTATCATCTTGCCACTGATCCAAGGTAGTTCGGGCCCAGAGAGTGAGGTTGATGACCAGCGCAGTTGCTTCGTCACTATTATCTGAAATACAGCGCAAGTTACATCATCTAGACAAACTCGTCCGATGATGTCACCATCGCTTGCAATGGGCAACTAACAACTCTGAAATAGTTTTAAAATAAAATATGGATCAATTATGTACTATTGCCTCCAACCCAGCAATGTATAAGAAAAAAGACTCATATTTCTGCACCCATTCCGTCAAAGTGATGTCATTTCCTGCGAGTTGTATAGCATTAAAAGTAGCATAAACAAGGCCTCTTCACCAACACAGATGATGGTGGTCTTCACGTTAGACATAGTTCTTTTTTCCAAGTGTAATTTGGTCTGCCCCTATTCCTCCTACCCTTCGAGTTCCAGAACAGTGCATGTATTGCAACGTGATTTCTATTTTCGCAAAGCATGTCTCGTCTTGGCCTGGCTCCGGTCGGTCTCAATCTCCCGCTACTAAAACCTGAAAAGGGATTAAGTTGCAGAATGTAGTACAGAGAACGGAATGCAGTTGTGGTCGTAGTTTACAGTTTGTCTGCGATATTTGAACCTTTCGGCTCAAAACATCCGACTTCAGCAACAATTTTGTAGTACCTGGTTAGCATTTCCTTTTCGATCCCTTCTCTGTAGCTATTATCCAGTATCACCGCGTGGAGGTGTAGAAGGGTCTTGGCTGCTCTAATTCACTGGCTCTGACGCTAGCAGTCAGCTATCAGTCGATGACCGCTGCAGCTCATGCGCTGCTCAGCGTCTTGATCCCACAAAGTATGTATTTTCTAGCGCCATCGTCGTGTCTTTATGTTGCGTTCTATTATAATCTAACTAAGTCTCTCCAGCTTGTCGAAGTCTCTCCAGCATGTCGAAGTGTCTCTAGCATGTCAAAGTCTCGTCTCCAGCGTGCCGAAGTCTCTCCAGCGTTCCGAAGTCTCTCCAGCGTACCGAAGTCTCTCCAGCGTACCGAAGTTTTCCAGCATGCCGAAGTCTCTCCAGCGTACCGAAGTCTCTCCAGCTTTCCAAGTCTCTCCAGCGTGTCGAAGTCTCTCCAGCTTGTCGACATTGGAGACCTTATCATACTATGAACAGAATCTGTTCATCTGAACCGTAGAATGGCCAGGGCAGTAAATCCCCACTAGCTCCTCCAGAATTAATACCTCTACAACTGCCACCCAGTCATGCCCTAGCCAGCCGGTCTGTACCATCTAAGAAGCAGAGATTGAGAATTAAGATGCATGCTTTGATAACGACTTTCTTATCCTCCTATGCTCAGAGCCATAAAGCAGTATCGACTTTATAATCGAGTTGAAAATGTGTATATTGGTGTTTTACTTCATATGTTTGGACTTTCACGTGTGTGTTGTTGTTTACGAATGCACATAATGAGTAGGATACTCTATTGTGTCTCCTGAAAATGACATTATGTGGCGGGTTGCAGTAGCTTTCCTAACATCCCGATCGTGCTGATGAAGGTGGACCAGTATCCTCCAGGGGGTTGTGCTATGATTGGTTTCATCTGCTTGACGCTCACTACAACTGTCGATCTCTCGCCTTGTTAGCCAGGCTGCCATGAAAACAGCCCGTTTCCAGGGAGGGCTACTGAGAAGCCAAAGTGAGGGACTTAGCAAGGATGTTGTGCCTGATCAGTCTTCCTCCCTGTGAAAAGTAAAGTAAGTTTAGATGGCACCTAGTGGGTGATGTGGTCAGAATCCCGCCGGCCGTCTTTACTTCCCGGACTGAACGAGTTCCAATTTAAAGCTGGGTCAACCCGGGAGACATTGAAAAAAACATTTCCACTTCAACTGAGAAATGAGACTAGCACCGCTCAGATGCGAAGCCAGCGCACTAACTACTACACAACGCGGCTCCATTTAAGTAAATATCGACCTTTTGGCTAATGTTAAAATCCAGTACACTACACTTAGGGACAGGGAGTCCTGCTGAAGACGGATGTGTCGGACCGAAAGGTGTAAATATCGCAGTCAAACTGTAAACTAGCGACACAACACAAATCCGTTCTCCGGACTGCATCCTGCTACTTGCAAAGCCCTGTTCAGGACTTGGTAGCGGGAGATTGAGAACGAACGATGAAGAGGAAGGAGGGACAGAGAGATTGAAATCACATAAAAACCGTACTCAGCAAAAACTACCGATAAATTAAAATAAAAAGATATGTTTTTGTTTAAATGTACAAATATAGCTTCTATCTGAGGTCCACTGGGAAGATATTTACGATTAAGAAATAAAGACCGCTTTCTCCTGCAGTCGCAACAAACTATACATGATAGGTTATTATTAAATCTCCGATATAAAAATAACTTATTGCTTACCTAGTTTTTGAATGCATGTTTTTGTGATCAGAAGACCGACATTCTGGGGGGGGGGGGGGGGGGGGGGCCATCAGTACCGGATGATCGCGGATTCAAATCCCCGTGGAGATCTGGATTTTTTTCATGTGGATCTTCCGGTAAAAATTCCCATGATATCTGGCTAGTGAGATCGGCATCCCGTGTTCAGTGTCGAGCACGTTAAAAATAATTGGCAGTTGGAAATCTAAAAGAGTATGGCCTCTATGGCCGCTGCGATAACAAAAATTCAAGTTAAAATTATACCAAAATTATTTGTACCTTCTCCCTGGCCTAGTAAGCCGCAGGAAGTTGTAAAATACCTACTACATTTATCCGAAGCCTTCGGCTACCTTTCAACAAACATTTACATGCCTGTTTAAATACCAGAATTCCAAGTATTGCAAGTATTACTTGGCATTTCCGCTATAGTTATGTAAATCAACCAACCTATTTCCTGGCCTGTTTTTCCGAAACTCAAATTCGTCCACATCAAACTCAACCTTCTCTCCCACTCCTAAACCTACCTGTATCCTTATCCTCCCCCAGCCTACCTACTCAACGCCGAACTCCGAACTCCTTTTTCAGATCGCTGGACTGGCTGTACATTTTTTTTAACCAATTCGTCGTGCTAGTATTTGCTTATAAACAATATGCTTCCTTCAACAATATAATCATATTCCCATAATTCGAAACGGGACTACCAATAGTGGTATAGGTCTAGATATCGCCCATTGAACGTTCAATGACAATTGCATGAATATGTCGAACGTTATCCGAGTTTGGGCGTCTTCAGACAATATATATATATATATATATATATATATATATATATATATATATATATATATATATATATATATAAATATATATGTGTGTGTGTGTGTGCGTGTGTGTGTGCGTGTGTAGATTACAAGATAAAGATTGTAACATTACAGGGTTTATATCTTTATTACTTAGTTCGCCTTTATATTTTTCATTTTGTGTCCCTAATGGTGATCTTTTGGTTATAACAATATCTATTTTGTAACTGTGCCCTTGTAAGTAATTAGCTACACTTGTATTTGTTATTGTCCATAAGTGGTAAGTAGGGCTACAAGTTCCCTTCTCGCTACATGTACTTCCTTGGGTTTAATTCAGGGTGCCTATTTGATCAATTCGGTTTACTACAGCATCACATTTGCGAAACAATAGAACATTTGCTCTTTTCAGTAGAAGTGTAATGTTCCATTCCAGTTACTGGTACGCTTCAGTTGATCGAGGTTAAAATGTGTACCCGGCGTACAGTTAGGGGTACTTGGGTCATAATTCAACCCAAACGGAGTTTCTTTGGTTCCTATCATACGCATTTGACAGATGGTAAGTGCAGTGGGACATTCCATTTCGGGTTAAGGGAAGGACTGGTCGAAATAATTTTATTTGACATAAGTAATTAAAAACGTAGATAAAGATAAATGTGTAGAAAAGACGGTTATATTCAGTTTTGCGACCGATCTTCTAGAAAAATGTAGGGCTCTAAAAAATTTCCTGGCAATCTGATTGAAATAATTGGACGATCAAACAGCACAATTGGTCAGAATTGAACAATGACGGGAAGAATGTGGCTAAAAATGTCCAAACCATTTTCTTTGATGCGTCGTCGCCACATGAACTCGAGCAGGAACGAATCAAGCACATACCTGTGGTACATAAGTGTGGTACATTGCGTTTTTGCACGTGTGGTAGGGTCAACAAAGTTAGCTGAGTCATTTACTGTTTGATGATTAAATCTAGGTTGTTTTTTTTTTTTAATTTTTTTTTTAAGGTCAATCCAAGTATATACGCGATGTTTGACACCACCCCACCGTAAAAGGTGAATTATTATATGACGTCACTATCCCAGAATCCGGTGCCAAAAATAGATAGCCGGTGCTAAAAAAAAGATACATCTATTGTTTGACGTGAATTAAAACGCAACTACCCAGTTAGACATGGAAAGTCAACGAGGAAGGGATATGGACTGTCCACCTTATAAAAAAAGCTGTGACCAATAACAATGAAGTTTCCAGCACTTCATCCCTGACAAGAGTGTCTGCTGTGGGACTAATTGACCTTTAAATTTTAAACAGCAGCGTAACAGAAACGCCTTTCGTAAACAGACAAAGGATCGTGCAGAAATTAAAAAAACGGAAATCCTAATTATTTTCATTTCTTTTCTGTACAACGTCTCGTCTGTTTGGCGCCATCAATCGGACTCTGTCAGACAGTCTGGCAGTAGCAGCGACCTTCCCTCAATCCTTGTAGTTCACGTGGTTACTAGACTGTCTCTGACCTACAGTTGATCGCGCGTTTAGTTACAGCTGAGGGCATTGCTAGTTATGAAAGTACATCTACAACAGACAATGTAGTCGTTAGGCGTGGCTTCGTACGTTCTCAATCTCCCGCTACCAAACCCTGAAAAGGACTAAACTAGCAGAAGGTAGTCCAGAGAATTGAATACGTTGTGTCGTAGTTTACACATTGACTGCGCAAACAGTTACCTAAAAATATGCAATAGTAACAAACAGATACATGTACAGATACATTACAAAAACAACAGCTATTTACATGTAAATATTACAGTAACCAACAGATAAAGCCGAAGAACGATAGCTAGCCACCTCTGAAATGCTGTACCTACGAAACGTCACTAGGAACACCCGAAAAGACAGAATCACTAATATGAGTATTCTGTGGAAGATTGTGATATTTCCATGCCTAAATTACATGGAGTAACAGAGAATGCATTGGTTTGGCCATATTGTGAGAATGCAACCAGGGCACGTTGTTCATGCAACCTACTGCATAAGAACATCAGGAAGCAGGGCAAGAGGTAGACTGAGGAAAAGGTGGCTAGACAGCGTAAATAATGCCTACAGTAAAATGGGAAAAAATGTTACTCGGGCCGCTAGAAGCAAACAAACAAATACAATCTACGACACTAGGCTACAACCATGTGGAAAGTGAGACGACTAAAGAAGACAAAAAAGTATAACAAACAGCTATATACAGATATATTACAAAATCTAACATTTATATTCATATATATTACAGAAATAAACAGCTATATATAGATATATTACAGAAATAAACAGATATATTACATAAATAAACAGCTATATACAGATATATTACAAAATCTAACAGCTATATTCATATATATTACAGAAATAAACAGCTATATATAGATATATTACAGAAATAAACAGCTATATACAGATATATTACAGAAATAAACAGCTATATATAGATAAATTACAGAAATAAACAGCTATATACAGATATATTACAGAAATAAACAGCTATATACAGATATAGTACAGAAATAAACAGCTATATATTTATCTATCTTGTCCACTTGTGCCGTGTAAACTCCTTTGTTGCCTTTATTTTTTGGCAGGCAAAAGTCAACTGGTGACTCGCCAAATCAATCTCAGTGTATATTACCAACCATTACGGTGATTGCTTCTGGAAAATGCGACCGCCTATTTTGGAGACTGGTGGTAGTAAAAGCGTAAATTAGAGCAATGTAGACCCGCTACCTGTCAGACACCATCTCTACCACTCCGCTAACCACATACCCAAGACTTGATTTTATAGCCTCACTTCCAGCTACATATTCTCTGTGGGGCGGGAATCCCTAGAATAATTTGAGTAGATTTGTAACTTTAATTGTGCCCGAGTAGTGACCGTTAAACTTACTATTTTTGATGTCCAACTGCCATGGGATTTTTAGCGTGCGCGCTCCTGAACACGGGTGCCCTATCTCACTACTCAGAGATGAGGATGAAGACTAACGTCTGGTCAGACACAACATACTGATCAGACATGTTAGTCAGGGTCAGGCAGAATATACTGGCGAAGACCTTCACTTCGAATTCCACGCAGCATTTCTAGGAAACGGGCTGTTTTCAAGAAAGCCTGGCTAACGAGGCAGGGAGAAGCCAAGAATGGCACAACCGCTTTGGAGGACCCAAGTCCACCAACATTAGAACACGGGAGATGTGAGGAAATCTACGACAACTCGCCATTTAACGTCTTTTTCAGGGCACACAAAAGAGTAATCCTACTCATTGTGGACACTCAACAGCAACATAAACAACAACAACAACAGCAACAACAACAACTGCAACTATTCAGAGATCAGGTTACATTTTTTCCAGAAGATCCACGTGAAAAAAAACCGCTGTCCACCGTGATTTGAACTAGTACCCGAAACGAACACAGTACCTCGCGCTCACTTGGCCCAAATAATAATATAATTACAGCTATAATAAATAGCTTTCTACAGATGTGTTACAGTAAAGACGGGGAACTGAGACGCTAGTTTAGTCAGGCACAAAATACTGCTCGGGACATCGCGTCAGGGTCAATACACCGACCAAGACCACAATTTCTCTTCTGTGTAGCTATCCCTGGAAACAGGCTGTTTTCAAGGCAGCCTGACTGATGAAATGTGAATCGATGTGATCCCCGTAATAGTGAGCGCCACGCAGATGAAGCCAAGCGTAGCACAACCGCCTGGAGGAACGCGGCCCACCTTCATCAGCATGCTCATGATGTGAGGAAAGCTACTACAACCCGCCACTTAACATCCTATTCATTTCAAGTAAACTTACTCATTGTGGGCATGAAACAACAACAACAACAACAACAGCGATACATTAAAGACCGCTATATACAGATACATTACAGAAATATCTATGACGCAGTACTGGCAGACTCATCTAGAGGAACACAACAGTGTATGCTCTAGTAATTGCTAGAGGACTCTTCTACACAACTTTCAACGAAAGAGTGCATGTTACTTAAATGTCCTTTATGACTGCCACAAAACATTACCTAGGCTAATTATAGATGAAAACCAAGGAGTTATTTTGTTACAAACAAACTGCTCTAAGGTTTTATGGTACATATCAAAATATCCCAACAATCCTTTCTATTACAGCATGATGGAACTCTTTAAATAATGTTCAGGTCTCAAGAAAGACCGGCATAAAATGTATTATATCTAGAGATTATGGTATTTTTATCTACCAGTTAATATAATATTAATTGGCATTGATCTTTTATTGATTCGGTTTAAATATATAAGTAACATAGATTTTGGATAGGAAACGTAATAAACATTTGAGGACAAAACAGTTTGTGTTTAAAAAATAACCCATTAAACACGCATTAAAATGCTTAAAACGCATTCCAGCTGATAAACAAATGAGAAAAGCCAGTGAAGGAAGCCTTCACATTAGGTGAACATTCCTTGTCGACACTGTCCAAGGTATTCCAGTCAGACATCGTTTTCCTTAGTTCTCTTACGTTCAATCGACTGCCCGATGATATTTAAAATGGATGAACAGAGAGAGTTTGGTCTTCAGCGCTTGTGATGAACGAACAACAATAGATCACTATTTAATTATGAAAAGTTATGCAAATATGAGTTTGTCGAGTTTGATGTGAAGGTCAGCTTTCTGGGCTATTCAAACTTAAACTTAAACTGAACGTCTTTATACTGGTTTAGAAGACTCTGCAGAGTCTGTATACAACCAGTTTAATATACATTTACTTGCTCTAAAAGCTATGCGCATCCAATCTATTCTTAAATGCATTAATTGGTCTTGCCTTCACTACTTCCTGTGGCAATGCATTTAAAGCATTCACCACTTTCTGGCTAAAAAAAAAAAAAAAGGATTTGAAATGAAAACGGGGGTCCGACAGAGATGTGACGTGTCCTCATTTCTATATTTGGGGACTGCGTGGGCTAGTGGTAAAGGGACACGACTCACAAACCGAAGGTGCTGGGTTCGCTCCGCAATCTGAGTACCGGCCGTAACCCTGAGGCACCAAACCCTTAGAAAATGCAGGAGGAAGCAGACCCTTACATAAAATGAATGCTGAAGTCGGATGCACTGGACCGATAGGCGCAAAATAAAAACATAGTGCAACGCACACCGCCTTGGGGAATAGAGAAACAAGACGAACGCCAAAAAAACAAAACAAATGTCTGGTTTTTTTTTTTACCGTTAACTGTCTTCAGTAGTTGATAATATCAGCTAACGAAGGCCTAATTATAAAGGCTTCGACAAAGCAACAATCATCTGAACTTTGGCGATGGATTGCCTCTTCTATCCCATACCCAAGGCGAGATACTAAATAATATCTTGTTGAATTGTCCCAGATTTTGGGTCTGAAAATACACAGTGCGAAAACACCAATTTTGAGTATCAATCCAGATACTCATGTTTGAAGGAGAGGAGACTAACGTCTAGACTGGCAAAACATACTCATCAGACATGTTGCTTCTGCTCTGTGTTGGGCGGGAGGTGGGGGGAGGGCGTGGGGTGGAGGAGGGCAGGTAATACATACAGCACTCACCATACCCCACCCCCTTCTCCGAATGACATATCTGAATGCTTTACACGAGCAAGTCTCCTACCTAAGCCGTGCCTTCTGCCACTGTTGTGATATTTAAAGTGCATCCCCACGCTGACCTAAAATCATTAATTATAAGCCAATGCCCGATGGTTGGTTGAAACTTATTGGCTGTGTACAAATTATTGTTAGATATGATGTAAAACTTTATTTCGCCCAAGTGGATCTTCTCTCTCACAACCACAGCCAAATGCAAAATAAAATAAATATATTTACTGAATGGTCACTGAAATTAAGTCCGAGGATACACAGAGAAAAAAATTACGATAATAAAACACTAATCGACAATAAGATTATACAAGGAGACCAGAAGTGGAATGATTAATACAGATTGGCAACCATAAAGACACGGTCGAAGGTAATGATAGAGATATAAAATTAAGAATACAAAAAAGCTAGAAGGAATTTTATTGCTTTAGGGAATTTATAAAATTCGAAAGCCATTAAGTTCGCCACAAAACTACACATCTTCAACTCCAATGTGAAGTCTGACTTTTTGTATGTCTGGGGCCTGGGGAACGACAAAGAAAAGAACAGATAAAAAGGTCCAAGCTTTTATCAGTGGATGATTGCGCTGAAATGAGGGAGTACAATTGCATGTTAAAATCATTTATATAGAACTGTAGGAAACAATCAGACAGATGCAAGCGGGACTAGACGTCAAGAGAAGACGTTGGCGATGGATAAGACACACATTACGGAAAGCAGCTGACAGCATTACAAGGCAGTCACTGTTCTGGAATCATCAGTGCAAAAGAAGTAGGGGCAGACCTAAACACTCATTAGAAGGGAAGTTGGGACAAACCTACAACCGACGTGAAGACCTAATGGTAGCTTGGAATGATGCAGACGACAGAAAGACTTGGCGATTATTTGTTGAGGACCTATGCTTCATACGGAGTTGAAGGATTTTGATTGATTAAATGAATGAAGTGGCAGCGAAGATGAAAGAATAGAGCCACTGCAACCTTTCAGACATGATGTAAAAGGATACCAACGAAGGTTAAGCATGGTGCTGGCAAAGCTCTTTATGACACTGCGAATGGATTGGATAGAGACTTTGTGTTAGTATCAAAACTGAAACTGGCTGTATGCTTTTACAAGGCGCGAAAAGCTCAATTAATTTACTGGTTTTTTTTTCCGTTAATCGAGTAATAAAGGCTCTATAAATTAGACAATGAACTACTTCCATGTAGTCGCAGAACCTTAGCAACGCCTTCAATGTCATGAGTGCACGTATTTCTCATCACAGACAGCCCTCGTGTATGTCTCTCACTTCAAGTTATTTTTAAATCTTAAACACAAAATGTTAAAGTAAAAAGAGGCATTATATATGGTGACACTATTTAACGATACCGTGAGGTTTGCTACCATGTTACTTTACGGTAAAATCAAACTAAATAATGGGTTCCCAGGAGTACAGCCAGTCAAAGGTAAGACACAACGACTGATCGTCAATCTCCTTTAATTAACTTGACAACGTTACGCAAAACTGTTTTCTGATTGGATGCTCTACATCATGTGCAAACTAATAATACACGTAAGTCGAGAATGTCCCTCGATAAATAAGCGTTTCTGAAAATGTATTAGTAAAATATGAAAATAAAATGCTGAAACGGTAAATAAATGCAGAAGAAAATAATATTTTTTATAACAATATCATTATAATAATGTATAAAAATGTTTTATTTTATATTGACTGCTCCCCGCATACCACTACATGGGCAGCACTGTACTGTCGGACTAATCTTGTCCTTCACTATTTAAGATAGCTTCTGCAGTACAAGAAAACACATTTCTGTTTGATATCGAGGCAGTGGGAAAAAAACAAAGATAAAGAAATGAGTGTGAAATTAGTTGCAAAAGTCATGGAAAAAGAACCACGCGCGTTTACTGATTGGCATGCGCTAATTAAAATGTTCTGCCTTGAATGGGGCTGGGTTTTTTTCAGAACAGTCTCCTAACATTGCGTTGCTCGCCGAATGATTAATTTTCTGGAGATTTCGTTCTAGTTAAAAAGAATAATTTCCTATAGTTTTCGTGTGGCTATATGGTAGAGTTGGCGGAGGGGGGTAGGAACTGATCTGAAGTAGACCTTCACTAAAGATGTTCTCTTTTTCTAGTTCTTTTTCGTCGCTATTCCTCCTGAAAGGGACACGTTTGTGACGTTGTTTCATAGTTTACAGCGAGGATGTGATATCTGCGCATTTCGGCCCGACAGAAGCTGCCTTTGTGTACACCGGGTTTGACCTTCCCACAGCAATTATCTATTTTCAGCCAGACTGTACAAATGCAGCTTGTTTCTAGAGCCTGGAGACAGAATAGAGTCTTGATCATATCTGGATCGCTGACCCTGATGCAAGCAGCCAGCTATGAGTCGTTGGCTGCTGTTAGTTCATTCACCTGGGCTGCATCTTCCGTCCATCTGTTTCTTGTGGTCTCTTATAACTTTTCAAGACAAGGTCATAATAAGACATTACCACGATGGCATTTACTGTCCATGTACGTGAAATGAGATGTTTTGCTTACTGAAAACCAGCCTTCTGTTAAGATGGTTTGGGTATTTTGAAGTGCTGTTATTTGTCCATGGTTTCAGAAGAAAATGACATTGTCATCTGTCCAATGAGATGACAATATGACTTGCCTGTGACTTTGATTTAATTGAGTGGGAGTTGCGCACCGTCGTCCTCACTATCTCGTCCTGATTCCATTTGATTACATTTGATTCCATTTGATTACATTTGATTACATTTGATTATATTTGGGAATAGTAAAAAAGTCTGATGGAGCTAAATCGGGAGAATATTGTGGGTGCGGAAGAATTGTAAATTTAGAAATGAGAAATTGCGGGTGTTAGGCCAACATCTTTCTTGACCAACGCCGCCTTCCGTTTTTCAGATCGTATTGTTTCTCAATTTTTTAGGCTGGGTGATCCCATATGCCGTTTTGCGATCGGAAAAATCCCGCTGCAACCGGGGACCGAACACGGATCGCTCGGCTCTGAAGTCAGTGCACTTACCACTGCGCCACATTAGCTCCTGAATGTTATCTGGCATCCTCATTAAACACTTCCCTTGTGAATGCCAATCCATAGCAAGTTTAACTCTGCCGATGTGTTTATTATTTAGAGTGTCTTTCTATCTCCAATTCTTCTATACAATCGCAGTCCGTGTTCGCATTGTCGTGTTCTTTGCCAAAGTTGTGAGGTCATTCAAATCAGGTCATACAAAACGATACAAGTTATCTCGGTACTGTATTTCTCAGAAGGACTGATTTTGCTTTAACATCCAACAGCCTAATAATATTTTCATTAGCAATGATTGCTTATTGCTTTTTACGTTACCAAAGAAACCTAGGACGACGACAAAGTACATTGAATAATCAGTATTATGGCCCATATTACCAACATTCTCACGAGAAAAATAATGCTTACTACAATTAAAGAAAAGAAAAGCATACGACAACAAATAGGAATTTAGCCCAACAATTTTTTTAAATATAAAAATTTTACAACAATAAAAACAAACTTTGCCACCATCACAGCCCGTCTGAAATAAACTCATCTCTTAACAAATGTGTTTTTTCTTCTTTATTTTACGTGTTTGTCATACTAGTTTCTACTGGCGGAGGCACGATCATTCCACACTAGACCGTAGTCAATTGGGCGATATTAAGACGCATAAACTAGTGCTAGGATGTATGTGTGCGTATGTAAGTACCTATGCAAGGTTGCTTTCTTCACACCCGAGTGCTCTGATAAAGGTTGACCGGGGTCCTCCAGACTGGTGTGTATGCTTGACTGCATCTGCGTGTGTCTCACTACTACCGGGATCACATCGATTCACATCTCGTCAGTCAGACTGCCTTGAAAACAGTTAGTTTCCAGGAAACGTTACATGAAAGAGAGACTGTGGTCTTGGCTCTGACACGACGTCCTGATCAGAATGCTGCTTCTGACTCTCACGACATCCTGGTCAGAAAGTTGTTCCTGACTCTGACACAACATTCTGGTCAGAATGTTTTATCCTGACTCTGACACGATACCTTGGTCAGAATGTTGTTCCTGACTCTCACACGATCTCCTGGGCAGAATGTTGTTCCTGACTCTCACACAATCTCCTGGTCAGAATGTTGTTCCTGACTCTCACACGATCTCCTGGTCAGAATGTTGTTCCTGACTCTCACACGATCTCCTGGTCAGAATGTTGTTCCTGACTCTCACACGATCTCCTGGTCAGAATGTTGTTCCTGACTCTCACACGATCTCCTGGTCAGATTGTTGTTCCTGACTCTCGCACGATCTCCTGGTCAGATTGTTGTTCCTGATTCTGACACGACGTCCTGGATAGAATGTTGTTCCTGACCCGACTGACCTCTCAGTTCCTCGATTAAATCAAATTAAAGACAGAATAAACATTGAGAAAGTAACTCGTGAAAATAGCTGATCATATACAGCCAGGAGGATATAGAACAGAACGAAACATCATTGCATCTATTTCGTGAGGGTTGTTTATCTTCGCCGGATGCTGTTTCATTATAATTTATTGCGTCTTCCTTCAACAGTGATTCGTAACGTTAAGCAAGCATTCTATCGTGACAAATGAAATAAAAGATATGTTCAAAGCATGTACGATACACACCTGTCCACATTTCAGACGTTGTTACGTCCCTCCTGACAGTCCGTTAATAATGTGTGTCAATTGTATGTTTTAAGACTTAGTTGCATCATGCACACACGTCATTAATTTTAAAATTTAACGGTACATATGTTTTTTTATTTGCTGTGGAATATTAGCTTTGTGGGAGAATTTGTACAATTTTAAAAACAATTACTGACTTGTGTACTTTAACTTACTGTTTCTAAGAACCGACGTCACTGCACTCCGGCATACCCATAGGTGCTCAGTCTTTCTCATCAAATGGCGTGAGGTATGGATGCTGATGGTTGCTGGTTGTACACTCTCCTGCTCCGTCCCCTCATGCGACACTCTCCGCGTGAACCTCGTTTAATGTTTAAACTTTGCAGTCTGTTTATTGCTGCGGTCTGCGGTGTCCTCATCCAGCAGGCGGTCATTGATTGATTTCAAAATGTCACTTTAGCTTAACTTAACTTAACTTAACGTCTTTATATTGGTTTAGAAGACTCTGCAGAGTCTGTATACAACCAGTATCATTTGCTCTAAAATCTATGCACATCCAATCTATTCTAAAATGCATTAATTGTCCTTGCGTGCACTACTTCTTGGGGCAACGCATTCCAAGCATTCCCGACTCTATTACTAAAGACAAATTTCCTAATATCTAACCTGGACCTTCCTTTAGTTAATTTTTAGCTATGCTTTAATCATGGGATTCAATTAAGCAAGGTTGCCGGATGCAATATATCCAAAAGCTGTTTGAATGTGTGTGTGTGTGCTTCGTCCTGCACTACCATGATGATCCACAGGCGTTGTGCAGATAATCTCTCCATGTGGTTGTGGGTGCCCATCTGGGCGGTTGTAGCGGTATTGCCACTAGAAAGACGCTCTCCTAGTCCATCTACCATCAGTCATGCGGACCACAAATATATCTATACATAGATGAATTAAAAAACCATGTCTTTTCATACTACTCATAGACTCTGATGTTAAAGCCTGTGAGAAGACGACCAAAATGTCCTTAGTGAGGTATTGAAAGATGGAACCAGTATATATATATATATATATATATATATATATATATATATATATCGGAGCTGGCGTTTGCCCATGATGTAACCCTGACAACTAATTCAGAGATACATCTCCAGACCAAACTTACAATCTGGAAAGAGGAGCTGAGAAAAAGAGGGAGAATCATTTACAGGTCTAAAACAAAAATGAAGGCGATGTCGAGAGAAGAGAAGAGACATCACAAGTCCCTGTGGGAACAGCCTATGAAATAGGACAAAGCGGTCCAAATACCTTGTAGCTTTAATACACCAGGAAGGAGGTATTACCGAAGATTTAGCTACCTGAAATGGCAAAGGTTTCTCCTACCTCGGCAGCACGATTGTACCCGACTGCCGCAGTATCTCCGACATACACAAGCGGATAGGTCTAGAGGCTTCGGAGATGAACGACCTCCGCCGTGTGTGGAAGAACAGTAGCCTCTCCATGGGCACTAAACTGCGCATCTACCAGTCGTGCGTGATCCCGGTTCTCGTGTATGGCTCCGAGACCTAAACCCTGCAAAAAAAGCGACACCTCGAGACTTGAGGCTTTCCATATGCGAAATCAACGACACATCCTTGGCATTCGTTGGAACGATTTTGTCCGGAATGTAGACGTTTCCGCAAAGACACATCTCCCCCCTGTCTCGGTTATTCTGGAACGTCGCCGCATTTCCCTGTTCGGTCATGTTGTCCAAATGGAAAAGGAGGTCCCAGCTCACCAGATTCTTTAAAAGACAGTCAACAGTGCAAACGGCCTCCACCCTGCTGGCTGGAAGCACCGGAGAGGTCGTCCCCGAAACACGTGGCTTCAACAGGTAGCGTCTTCCCCATATGCCTTAAATGAAACCTGGCAGCACGCAGTTACAACTGGACATGGTGGTATTCATCCAACGCAACGGGCCCCAGACGCCTAAGTGAACATTGTTGCTGTTGTTAAAATGCAGGAACGTCAAAAGGTATTCCTCAGCAAAAGAGAAATAAGTACGAAAACTAGGAAGCCTGTATACCACTCCATCTATGTATCCGTTTTGACTTTTGAATACGTGTCCTGAGCAACTACGACAACCCAGAGAATACATCTGCTCCTGGGGTCAGAAATAGGATATCTAAGAATGGCTGTCCATGTAACAAGAATTAACCGGGTCCGTAACCAGACAATACGGCATAATCTCGAAACCTAGCCTCTATATACTCGAATGAAACCAACCTCATATTTGACGGTTTGGTCTTGTCTTCAGAATGACAGATGATCGGACAGTCATTGGAAGCAAAGTGTCAAGGACCCAGATCCCTGAGACTCTCCAAGGTACGCCACGGTTACAACCTAACGCAGTCCATAGCTAGACCGGAACCAGGCCAATCGAAAACAGCGGATAAAAGTGTTTAGCGCTCTTTCTGACAAGCCTCTGCTCCACAGGGTATAAGAGGAGTGACTAAGTAAGGTAGAAGAGGAGCGACTAAGTAAGGTAGAAGAGGAGTGACTAAGTAAGGTAGAAGAGGCGCGACTAAGTAAGGTAGAAGAGGAGCGACTAAGGTAGAAGAGGAGCGACTAAGTAAGGTAGAAGAGGAGCGACTAAGGTAGAAGAGGAGCGACTAAGGTAGAAGAGGAGCGACTAAGTAAGGTAGAAGAGGAGCGACTAAGGTAGAAGAGGAGCGACTAAGGTAGAAGAGGAGCGACTAAGGTAGAAGAGGAGCGACTAAGGTAGAAGAGGAGCGACTAAGGTAGCAGAGGAGCGACTAAGGTAGAAGAGGAGCGACTAAGTAAGGTAGAAGAGGAGCGACTAAGGTAGAAGAGGAGCGACTAAGGTAGAAGAGGAGCGACTAAGGTAGAAGAGGAGGAACTAAGTAAGGTAGAAGAGGAGCAACTAAGGTAGAAGAGCAGCGACTAAGGTAGAAGAGGAGCGACTAAGGTAGAAGAGGAGCGACTAAGGTAGAAGAGGAGCAACTAAGGTAGAAGAGGAGCGACTAAGTAAGGTAGAAGAGGAGCGACTAAGTAAGGTAGAAGAGGAGCGATTAAGTAAGGTAGACGAGGAGCGACTAAGGTAGAAGAGGAGCGACTAAGGTAGAAGAAGAGCGACTAAGTAAGGTAGAAGAGGAGCGACTAAGTAAGGTAGAAGAGTAGCAACTAAGGTAGAAGAGGAGCGACTAAGGTAGAAGAGGAGCGACTAAGTAAGGTAGAAGAGGAGCGAATAAGGTAGAAGAGGAGCAACTAAGTAAGGTAGAAGAGGAGCGACTAAGTAAGGTAGAAGAGGAGCGACTAAGTAAGGTAGAAGAGGAGCAACTAAGGTAGAAGAGGAGCGACTAAGGTAGAAGAGGAGCGACTAAGTAAGGTAGAAGAGGAGCGACTAAGGTAGAAGAGGAGCAACTAAGTAAGGTAGAAGAGGAGCGACTAAGTAAGGTAGAAGAGGAGCAACTAAGTAAGGTAGAAGAGTCTACATTCCAGGGTAGAAGAGGAATGACTAAGTAAGGTAGAAGAGGCGCGACTAAGTAAGGTAGAAGAGGAGTGACTAAGGTAGAAGAGGCGCGACTAAGTAAGGTAGAAGAGGCGCGACTAAGTAAGGTAGAAGAGGAGCGACTAAGGTAGAAGAGGCGCGACTAAGTAAGGTAGAAACGTCTACACCCCGTGGAAGAGGAGAAGCGACTAAGCATATATGTTTATAATCTAACACGTTCTGTACTATTCATTGACCTATTGGTCTTTAGCTAATGGATTCTTTTATGTTATTGTTAAGCGGCTGATTGTATTTGGTCCCGTATGTTCTCTGTACTGGATGTAAAATGCCAAGAAACTTATGACAGTCGAGAGAAACGAAACTCAAAGATCTGATGGTTAGGTCCTCAGGCCAGGCAGATCATCGACGCCAACTGGGGAAGAGGCCGATTTGAGAGTCAGTACAAGTAATAGAGATGACGGCCTAAAGCCTGACTGCATTACAGTGAACAACTCTGAAATGGGACTAAAAACAAAACTAAGAATAGGCACCTGGAACGTCAGGAGCCTATACCAGGGCAAGTTGTTCATGATCGGAAGAGAAATGGAGAGAACCAAGATATAGATTCTTGGAGTCTCTGGGCATAGATGGGCCGGTCAAGGGCACTGTACCAGCTCCTCAGGAGAAACATTTATATACTCTGGGACGGACAAGGGCGGAAAAAACGGGGTCGGCTTTATTCTGTCAAAGAAGACAGCACCTTCACTACTCGGTTACAATCCAGTCAACGACCGAATAATTGTAATTAGACTAAAGAAAAAGACTAGAAATTTAACAATAATTCAAGTGTATGCACCAACATCAGCAGCAGACGATTGTGAAATGGATGATCTCTATAACACCTTGCAAGAAGCGATGGAAAAAGTTGAAAAAAGAGACATCTTGGTCATCATTGGCGATTTCAATGCGAAAGTCGGAGAGGAAAGAGCCGAAGAGGAGAGAAGTGTTCGAGGACCTTTTGGTTTGGGACACAGAAATGAGCGAGGAGAAAAACTGGTTGAATTCTGCACGGAAAACAACCTCTCCATTGCTAACACCTTCTTCAAACAACATCCACGAAGACTGTACACGTGGACCTCCCCTGATGGCAACAGCAGAAAACCAAATATATTACATTCTAGTGCAACAAAGATGGAGATCAAATGTGATGGCAACAAAAACGCTGCCAGGAGCAGACTGCGATACGGACAATGAACTACTGTTTGCAGTTTTCCAAACAAGACTACGTATGATCAACAAAGGTTGCCAGCCAATACACTTCGATGTATCAGCAATACTTACTGAATACAACATCAAAGTAGAAAACAAATTTGAGGCGTTGCTTGCTGTACAGGAAGAGATGACATCTTAGGAGTTAACATCGTACGCAAGGGATATTTTGATCTCGTCAGCAAAAGAAATGATTCCAAAGATATTGCACAAGACACAGAGCTATATAACAGAGGAAACACAGAAACTTATTGCAGAAAGGTAACAATTAAAACAAATGGGAAGTAAGGGGACCAACACAGCATATAAAAACTGCGCAAGAAAAGTTAGAAGAGAAATAAGAAAAGATAAAAGAAGATACATAGTAGAAACGTGTAAGGATATAGAAAACCTACAACAACAAGGCAGAGAAAGAGATACATTTAAAGCAATAAGAATACTGATAAGGGAATTCCGACCGGTTCCACATGTCATAAATGACAAAGAGGATGACACGTTAACAGAAAACAAAGACATACTGAATAGATGGAGAGAGTACTGCAGAACTATGCATGGAGATAGTACAAAACGCTCAGTTACAATCCTACAAAGGATGAGAAAGAACCTGAACCAACATTGGAAGAAGTACGCTCTGCAATTAAAAGTCTGAAAAAAGAAAAGACCCCAGGATGCGATGATATCCCAGCAGAGCTAATACAAGCAGGAGGGGAGGCATGTTCTCGAGTCTATCACAAGCTGTGTAAACAGATATGGCACAGTGCAGAGTGACCAGAAGCATGGAAGAAATCAATTTATATTCCCCTCCCCAAAAAAGGCAACCTGAAGCTGTGCACGAACTACCGAACTGATCAAACACCCTAGCAAGATACTCTTGCGAATCCTATTAAGAAGGATATAGAAAAGGTTTGAATCTGAAATTCACGTAGTCCAGGCAGGTTTTAGGAAAGACAGAGGGACCCGGGACCACATATTCAATTTAAGGAATATCTATGAAAAATGTAGAGAGTTTAATGTAGACCTGTACACATGTTTCATTGATTACACTAAGGCCTTCGACACGGTAAAATCAAAATCTGTGGAGAATCATGAAGGAAATGGGGCTTCCTTTCCATATAGTCCGAGTATCTGGCCAAACATCAGATTGGTTTGCAGTACAAAAGGGAGTCCGACTGGGATGTATCCTCTCACCTTATCTGTACAACATATATGCGGAATGTTTAATGAGAAATGTTCGAGAAGATGAGAAAATTGAATGTTTCGACCCATTTACGATTGGGGGGTACGAGATTCCAGAGTTACGATACGCAGATAACTCAGTGATACTATCAAGAAGTGCAAAAAGGCTAGAGCAGCTACTTTCAGCCGTTAATGGACATAGTAAAGATCAAAATCTGTTCATAAACATAAACAAAACAAAGATAATGACCACCGATAAAACACAATGTCAGCATAAATTTACAGTGGGGGTTGAGGAAATAGATCAGGTCACACATTTTGAATATCTGGGCTCCAGAATTGACAAAAAGGGTGACTGCTCGAAAGAAATCAGAAGAAGACTAGCTATGGCAATGCAGAAACTGAACAGCTTGAAGAAATTATGGCAGGGCACCAACAAAACGATAAAAGTAAAAGTCTTGAGAGCCTGTGTTTTTCCTGTGGCAGCTTATGGCTGTGAAGCATGGACTATTACCAAAACTTCTAGACAAAGAATCGAATCCTTCGAGTCAAAATGTTCCAGAAAAATTTGTACAGAGAAAAGAACAAATGTAGACATTCGGCAAGAGTTGAGCATAGAGGTGAACTGGTTTATCAATTCCATTTTGGCTAGAAAATGCAAATACTTTGGTCACATCAAGAAACACAACGGTCTTGAGAGAACGGTGATGGAAGGTATGGTGCCAGGCAAAAGAGGAAGGGGTAGACCAAGAAGACGATGGCACCAAGATATCCAGGAATGCCTGAGTATGACAGTGGCGGAAGCTGGAGTTTTGGCAAGGGAACGAGTTTCTTTCAGACAGACTGTGATGGGAGCGACGTTCTACAAAGGACTTGCTACATGATGATGATGATGATGTTCTCTGTTCCCCAACCTCTCGTTTCATATGTACTGGTCTTTTGTCGGAGCATTACACAATTAGTTTCTTTAAATTGGTCTTCACACCTTCATTGCATGATGAGTGTCCTTATTGGATTCCTTCATTACGTTATCGTTAACCTTATCTTTTTGTTTGCATTTTTATTGCATAATATGTTTTATTATCAATTATTTTCTTTCAGATGGAGCTGAGCAACATGACCAACACGAGCAGCAACTACACAGCTGATGATGGCGTCAACGAAATCATTATTGGGATTGACAAGTACATCACGCCAATCTTGTACTTCATTGGCTTCCCAGGGAACATTCTCTCTTTGATTCTATGGATGCAGAAGAGGATGCGGCATTCCTCCGGGTACTACCTGGCGGCTCTTGCGTTGGATGATCTCATTTTCTTAGCTCTACATTTAGTGTATGAGCTGCATGTAACGTGGAATATTCAAACCTTGGACGTCCCTGTCCTCTGTGAAGCATATCCCATTCTGTTTATGATTTCCCAGTACCTTTCGCCATTGTTGGTACTTGCTTTCACCGGAGAAAGATATATATCAATTTGTCACCCGTTTAAAAGAGAAAAATATTGCACGATTAGAAGAGCTAAAATTGTAATTTTATCCATGGTGGCCTTCATCTCTTGCCTCAATGCTGTTCATGGCTACTTTTGGCATCTGATGGATAATGGCACTTGCGGCACTAGAGAGGAGGTCATTTATGGACAAAGCAAGTCCGTCTTTATTATCTACACTACAACCGTTGAGATGCTGGTGTTTCTTGTTGTGCCTGTGACGGTCTTAGTGTTAAACGCTATGGTTATTCGAGAAATGAGGAGACTATCTCAAGTGGAGCACGTCCAGCTACAGGGCTCATCGCAAAAGACTGGTTCAACAACAGTCATGCTCCTTGCCGTTTCGTTCTATCAGATTATAACAACGCTGCCTATTTCAATAGCATACGCGCTCTTTTTAAAGTTCAGCTGTGATCACGGTAGTTGCCAAACTGAAGACGAGATCCAGAGAGGTAAAATCTACGCCTTAGTACTGACAGTCATCAAGGAGTACGGAATTACTCACTATGTCTTTAATATCTTTATCTACATCAGCACGGGCAAGATGTTCAGACAGGAACTGAAGAAACTTATTTTACGTCCTTTTCTTAAACTGGCACCTAGTCTTGCCAGGGACTACACAAGCCTGAGAACAAGCACTAGGGGCAGTGAACGGAGCAGAGCGTGGGTATCTGTCAACGGCAATCATGATCATGAAAGAAGTACAGAGGAAACACTGCTTTAGTAAAAGGTGCAACTATTTTGTTTCGTTTCCAGCAAATTAATTCATCTAATGTGTATATGTTAACTTCTGTAACTAGGCGTCGTGGAAAGATGCGGTCTTTTTCCACTTGAGTGGATGTAATTGTTTTCAATCCATACCGCTTGAGTGTTTTTTAGCACAGTTGATACGTCGCTTTTTGTTGTTGTTCGGACTTGTTGTGACGCTCTGCTATCTAGTGTTTACACTAGCGTGATGTTAATAGCTGGAAGTATTCGTGTCCTATGTTTAAACTATTTAACTTTATATATATATATAATAACATGCACGCATTTGTCTTTTTTTATAGCGGTTCTGACTGCATTTCATTGGCATGTTATTCTTCATGTTGTAATCGTTGATTCTTGTGCCTTGGTCAGGATCCACATCTCACACTGTTAACCGAGAGTTCGTGTGAATATACTGTTGGTTTGTAAGCTATCATTTTGTCTCCGTTGCAATATGTGGATGTCTGAATAATGGTTATAGTTGGTATGTCATTGCATATGCTTCCTGCGATCTTGCTTACATTTTGTTATACCACATGTAAAGTTGCTTCCTAGTTATCGGGACGTTTCTAGCTTGAGAGCCGTCTAGTAAGACATGTTCTTCATGAGGTCATTTCTCTAGTGAGACATGTTGTTCGTGAGGTCATTTCTCTATTAAGACATGTTCTTCGTGAGGTCATTTCTCTAGTAAGACATGTTTTTGCTGAGGTCATTTCTCTAGCTGTATTTCACTGACAATATTTTGCATATGTCAAGCACACATTTTTTAAATTCGACACTTTGGGAAATTGAAATTGAAAATTATAATTGTTTCCATTATCGTACGGTGGTCATTAATTATGGGTCTATAATGGAAGGAAAGAAACACATCGTTAATCACCATTTTCTAAAGTCGATATGGTGTTTTTTCCATTACTGATGTCCTGAACGCCAAGATGAGCCATTTTCCTTAGGAATAAAGGTTGTTTTGCTCCAGACGTCGCTGCACATTGTGCAGGTTGGACTTTCGTTTCGCCCTTGATAAAGAATGTTAAGTCCATATTGTGGATGGAACCTCGTTTTGAGTAGCAGGATACGGACACCACGGACCACAACCAGTTATTTGTTTCAGATGTCATCATAATCATCTGTTTGATCAGTTGGTTTATACTGGTTATAGGATTGTCTGAGCATGTCTCTCCATTTGACTACATTATTTGGTTGATCAACTCTAAGACTGGTTGTACGGTTGTTTAAACATCTATCATCATTGGATCCTGCCTTCTGGTTGATCAGTCATAAGACTGGTTGTAACGTTTTCTTAGCATGTCTCTCCATTAGGCATTGGTTGGTTTGCTCGAACTACTTGGAAATTGCGTCCATTTTCATTGCAAGCCACGACCGGAATCTCCCATCAGCCATGGGTTAATGGTCCCTCATCTAGACGTGGGTAGCAGCGTTTTCTAGTCTACGCTTGGGGGGATTTGGATGCTGCTGTCGAGAGGTACGACATCCAACTCTCAAATTGTCAAGGAAACTGTGAACGATCGAATCCTACAAGTTTCAAGCGACCCCTGGTCTCACGTTTTGGTACGACCTGAATATGTGCATCTTGAGCTACATCCAGTTGTCTTAATTGTATGTCTTGCCACTAGTTCCGGGTAACTCACGACGAGAGAGTGAGAATGATGTCCAGCGCAGCTTCTTTCTCACTATAATCCAAATTCAGTGCAAGTTACATTTTCAGGACGAGGACAGTCTGATGATGTCGTCATCTTCGCTTGCGATGGGCAGCTTACTTTCCTTTAGGCCATATTCTCTGGTGCATCAGTCCAAAGACTGCTTATAAGGTTGTCTGAGCATGACTCTCCATCTGACTCTCTTATCTGCAGTTAACTTCATTTCAGCTTAGGCTCGTACTTTAATACCTATGCATGTCTGAGATGTAAAGGTGAGTCTTGGTCGTCCTCTTCCCGCTAGCTCCTAAATCTTGCGCTCTTTTATCTTCTGTAGACGACTTTCATGTCTCATAATGCGTCACATTCAACGTCATCTTCATCTTTACATCATTTTCAATATTTGCCTTCTGCGCCTACCTCAATGAGGACATTGTCATTGGATCTTCTTTCTGTCAACTCACTCATTCCATTCTTCAATAGCACCCCATTTCAAACGCAACAAAACTTCTTTCATCCGTTATTGTTAAAGCTCATGTTTCAGCCCCATACTGTGCAACTGGCCAAACGCGAGTAGTGATAATTCCTTTTCATTAGTTCTATCCTGATATTCTTTGAGGTTATTACTTTGTTTTTCTCTGAAAGCCTTTTGTTTTAACCAAAACAACACTTGCCTTAATTTTTGTGTAATCGCAGTAGTCATCATCATAGGCGTCTAAGTCTCTATAGACCATGCCCGTGGCGCACAGTTAGTTTTATCCAGCTCTGTCTGCTGTATTTCAACACTGTCTGCTATGGCTGTAAAGGCCGATCCGCGAGTGACAGTCGCTGCCACAGATCGTACAACCGTACTGAGGAGGCTGGCTTGCCTGGCTGTTCCTTGATCTCTTCAGTCGTTCTCTTTTCTCTGCAGCCAGAAGACCTCCACTAGCGTCAGCAGCTACTATGCCCTCTCCAACTGACTGTCTCCAGATAGCTCGATCCTGAGAAAGTCTTCCCACCCCTTGGATGGGATGTCGCATGCCTTCATGTCGCTCTTTATATATTATTGATTATATTCTGCAAAATAACCAGTTGGATAGAGATAGAACAAAAATTACGGGAATGTTTGTTTTTTAATTTTTAGATCAATGAAACAGTAAAAATTCATACACGCACAAACTAAGCTAAAAAATGTTAAAGGATCATGGGGATTATGACATATCAATGATGAACTATGTATAATTGTGTAGTTCTTACAAAAGGTTTACCTTTCGAGAGGTAAATGTTCGATTATGTGGTTCTATCATCACTTTGATGTGGATATAAAATCTGGTCTCTGACAAAAGATATTGAGAACCAGCAAACGACAAACAACGTGTGTCACTTGAGCGACGTCTCACTGGTATATCACTTAGGCAACAGCACGAAATGGGTCCACACAACCTTGACATTCGAGAGATGTCACACGTGAAAGATACATTACAGCATGCCAAAAACTCCAAGCATCACGGGGCTGGCTCGTAGTCAGACAGGAAACACGAAGGGATGGCCGTGCTACCCGTGTGGTAAAAAAAGAGACTTCCTAGAAGATCCACCCCCTCCATCACCCTCACCCCCACACCCTCTGCCCCTTCCCCTCCCAACCACTGGATCGCAAAATAAATCGCGACCCCTGAAACGAAAAAGCTAACCGTCCACTGGAAAATCCGTACCATTGACAGACCCGAATGGAAACTGACTTGAACACCCGCAACAGACAAACTAACGCTGCACTGCTCTAGCCCAGCCCGCTAAACAGAGAAATGCACCTACAGGATACCGCCAACTGGTACAAAAGTTGGGGCCTGCACAAGGGCAGCCATCCTTGTTGAAGTACAGGTCCACTAAGATTAAGGTGACTGTACTCTGCAATGAGTGGCTTATTAACGCGGAAGATGACAAAGCTACGGATTTTAACTGTGACAGCTATAGTCGACCCAGCATTAAATGGGTACCTGTCAGACGACTAGGGAAAGAAAGAAATGCAGCGAGGAAGGGAACTGGTCACCCCACTACAAAGCTGTCCGCTTGGTCAAATGAAGTCCCTAACACTTCAACCCTGATGCCGGTGTCTACTAACAGCCTATCTTTACATACTCTTCAACAAGCCACGAGCAGTCTGGGAATCCATGGAATCATGATGTTAAAACATGCAGGTGAATATCTGTTGCCAGATAGCCGAAGCTATTCGTAGTAGGTTCTTTTTGTAATTGTTTTTTCGTAGAACTTGCCAGGCCTTGCGGGTACCTAGAGTGTGTATTAGCTAGGAATTTCGTAATTCCTTCACAATGATTGACCGGACCGCGACTAATAACCTGTTTTTTTTTTAGATTTTCAGCTGTCGAATTCTCTTTTACGTGCACAGCGCGTACACAGGATCTCCGTGTTCATCTTATCCATCTACGGAGGGCTAGGCGGTTGATCTCACCTCCGCTGAGAACAGGTTTCGCTAGAAACTTCCGAGTTTCGAACGCCAGTCATTTCAAGCTTTCGTTCGCTTCTTGGGAGACGAGCGCCTTACCTCTCTGCTAAAGCAGTCCCCAGTCGTTTTGTTTATACGAGTACATGAAAACGTTTGTGTGATCTTCCGGCCTTGATACAGCAATTACAATCGAGAAAATTATTTCGGCAAACTGCATCCCTCGTAACGGAACCCTGTGCATCCCTCGTAACGGAACCCTGAGAGAAACCGCATCGTAATGTAAACAGTAAGGCGCAGAATGAATGGAGGGTAAAGGAGAGATTGCCAGAGGGCAAATGTAATACTCTGCGTGGACAGCTCTAAACAGATTATGAACGTGAGTGTTCCGGTGCAGGGTAATGGAAGTGAAAGTGAAACTGTATAAAGCATTAGTTAGACTGAGATTTGAGTACTGTGGTGTAGGGTGTGGAGTCTTTATCGTAGAACGCTTGAAATATGCTGGAATGGATACAAAGATAAGCGACAAAACTGATAGTCGGATTTCAGAATATAATTATGAGGAAAGAAAAGCCGCCCTAAAGTGTCTAGAAAAGAGAAGAATTTGAGGTGATTTAATAAATGTTTATAAGAAAATCAAGGGAAAAGATCAATTAGACTATAACACGTTTTTTTTTCTTCAAAATTCAGAACAATTTCGCACAACCACTGGATGACCAGACTGGGGGACGACACTGGATGACGACACTGGATGACGACACTGGGAGTCGAAACTGGATGATGACACTGGATGACGACACTGGGAATCGAAACTGGATGATGACGACACTGGGTGACGAAACAGGTTGATGAAATTGGTAGACGACACTGGATGACGAAACTGATTGACGACACTGGATGGTGACATCGGATTATCACACCGGCTGATAACAATGGATGACGAAACTGGATGACGCAACTGGAAGACGAAATTGGTAGATGACACTGGATGACGAAACCGATTGTCGTCACTGGATGACGAAACTTATAGACAAAACTGGTCGATGACACTAGATGACGAAACTTGTAGACAAAATTGGATGACCACACCGAATGACGACACTGGATGACGACACCGAATGACGACACTGGATGACGACATCGGATGACAAAACTGGTCACAGGATGATGACACTGGATGACGACACCGGATGACAAAACTGGTCACCGGATGATGACACTGTACGACGACACAGAAAACACTGAATTGACTATTCGCAGTCTGCAGCAGTTTGACTTCAATGATCAAGGAAGTGTGTCTGTGAGTGTGTAAAATTAATCATCAGTATCCATACACTTCTTCATTTGCTGAAAGTGAGATAGAGAGAGAGAGAGAGAGAGAGAGAGACACACACACAATAACTCCAATGGATCTGTACGGGGTGCAGTGATTCTGAATCTGTATATAACATAGCGTGATTGAATTCTCGCAGGCTCACATATTGTCCCATACAATCTTTTAACAATGATCACACAACTTCACCTTATGGCCTGCGTGGATCCTTTCATCTCGTCTCGTGAAAGCTTTGATGTGTACGTCGTGAATATGAGAAGACTAACTCTTTCGATTTTCTTAACATTTTTCGTTTTAAAAGTTTTTTATTTATAAAACTGTGAACAGGTCTTTTTCAAAATTGTTCGATTTAGACTGCCTGAAAGCTGAGGGAGCCATTCTGTATAATTTATATTTGTCTATGTGTATATGCATGTTTATATGTGTACAAACGTGTTTGTGTACGAGCAATCCAGCGATACAGACAGACAGCTAGACGGTGCGACGAAGCAATATATTATGACTTACAATATTATGTCCATATTAAAATCAGTATTTTTAAAAATATGTTTTAATGTTTCTTTTGTTATTATAAAAAATATGTTTTAATGTTCCTTTTGTTATTATAAAAAATATGTTTTAATGTTCCTTTTGTTATTATAAAAAATATGTTTTAATGTTCCTTTTGTTATTATAAAAAATATGTTTTAATGTTCCTTTTGTTATTATAAAAAATATGTTTTAATGTTCCTTTTGTTATTATAAAAAATATGTTTTAATGTTCCTTTTGTTATTATAAAAAATATGTTTTAATGTTCCTTTTGTTATTATAAAAAATATGTTTTAATGTTCCTTTTGTTATTATAAAAAATATGTTTTAATGTTCCTTTTGTTATTTTAAAAAATATATTCCTTACGCATAGTGGCGATAACATGGCAGATTAGCACAGTTATTATCGCCACGACCAGTGGATGCAGTGACTGCTGCAGTGGGAGAACCTCAATGTTAACAACAGCCTGCCTGGCCGCGTTTGATAATGTTGTTCATAGCGAATGTTCTATCCAGTCCTATTTCCTACGTCTTATTTGTTACTCCACTGGCTGTCGTTGGCTCCTTTCTCATAGGTTTTCATTCATCACCATGCCTTGCCAGCCTATACCCAAAATTACTCCGTAGACATATATTTACGAACGACTGGAGTTATCTCTCTTTTTGTCAATCTACAAGTTTCTGATCCGCACAGGAGTACTGAATTTTCATTGGAATTAAACAACCTTAACCTGAATTTAGTATTTATATCTCTGAATATTCATATATTATTCAGTAATAGGAATGCTGCTTTTCCGAGAAACAGGAAACCTACAAATTATTACAATCCTCTTGAACAAGATTTCAAGCCTTATGACCTGTTACTTTTCTGTTCAGATTAGATCAGTTGCGATCTCCGCATCGAAGGTAAGCTACAGTGAAGATCCAGTTTAGACTTAACTTTTATTTGATAGTCCAAATAATATGCACATAGAATTTGCCAAAAGATGACAAGGTTGTATAAACACATTTTTTTATATTTGTTTTTATTTACATTGCTCAGTGTGTGGTGATGCTCTCATTTCTTCCAAAGTAGTAAATTGTTGTTATATCTATCTATCTATCTATCTATCTATCTATCTATCTATCTATCTATCTATCTATCTATCTATCTATCTATCTATCTATCTATCTTATCTATCTATCTATCTATCTATCTATCTATCTATCTATTTATCTATCTATCTATTTATCTATCTATCTATCTATCGATACATCTATCTATCTATCTACCTACCTATCTATATATATATATATATATCCATTTATATATATATATATACATATATATTTACATATATAGATCTATCTATCTACCTACATATCTATATATCTATATATTTATACATCTATATATCTATCTATATATGTATTTATATATCTATCTATTGATCTATCTATCTATCTATTTATCTATATATCTATATATCTATCCATCTATATATCTATCTTTCTATCTATCGAACTATCTATCTAACTATATATCTATCTATCGTCGATCTATCCATTTATCTTCCGATGATCTTTCTGCAAAGAGTCTATTTTGGCCTTCTCTCTTTCTGATGCCTGCCGAAGCCCACATAAATGCCTGTAATGGTAGTATGTTGCTGTTCATTCGTCTGTATGACGATAGAAACATATTGCCTTCCCTCTTCGATCCCTTCTCCTTAGCCAGTCTACTCGTTCTGTTGCAGCCTGTTATCCAGGATCACCGCGTGGAGGTGTTCAAGTGTCTTGGCAGCTCTGGTTCGCTGACCCTGACGCCCCTGTAATGCTTAGAATCTTAATGTAACGTGTCATGACCCCTATTCCCGGAGAGGTTCCACGACGGATTGTGGTTCACATTACTAAACAAAGTGTACAACTAGCTAGCTAAATGATACATCAGTATTCAAACCCTTCTACATCGGTTGACATAGATTGAAAACATATGGGTCTGCCAGGATTTCAGTGATGTCGATTATGTCAGGGAACTCAGTGGTCTCCAGGTAAGGTGTCCGACTCGGGTGCCGGAGGTGGCGTGTTCGAATCACGGTGGGGACTGGGTATTTTTCCCGTGGATCTTCTGGTAAAACTTTCTCTGATCTCTGAGTAGTGAGATCTGACTCCCGTGTTAATTGTTGAGCACGTTAAAAATTCCTTAGCTGTTGGAAATCGGAAAGAGGAGGCTTAACGGCCGCTGCCTGGACAAAATTAAAATTGAAATCTACCCAAGGTATTTGTACCTTCCCCATGTGGTTTGTTAAGAGCAGCTATACATGGCGCCCAACTTGCTGTGGGTCTACTTAGCTCTAATGTTTGAGTCTATTAAGAGAGACTCGCATATCGGTAAAAACAACACTCCAAGAAAATGGTTGTATTACAACTCTGTAGAGAATTCTAAACCAGTATAAAGACGTTTAGTTAAGTTATTTATAACATAACATGTCATATCATACAATTGTTAAAAATATTGCTTTAACCAATTTAGCAATCATTTGGAAATCAAAAACAATGGGAAAACACAAAAAGATTACACTGTTAAACTCCAACAAAGTAACAATGTCATTATTGACGCTAGACACTGGAAAATAAACTGAATGCTTTTGAAAATAAATGTCTTAAAAAGCTATTGAACATTGGATGGGAACAATTCAAGAACAACAAGCTAATAAGAGACAACACCAACAAGTTATATATATATATATATATATATATATGAGGAGCGTTCAAGTCAAACCAGGACGTTTATTTAGGGAAAACATTATTTTTTCAAGTAGTAAAAATGCATTTATTTTTCGTTATAATCTCATGCAACGTTTATGCACTTATTCCAGCATTTAAGTAATGCTTGAAAAGCAGCAGCGTAGAAAGATTTGTCAGCATGCCTGTACCAATCCAGGAGATATTCCTAACTTCCTTAATGATACTGACCATCGACCAGCCGTGCTAGCACAAGTACTTCCACACAGGACGAGTCCAGAGACAGGCAAACCAGTTTTGGTAACAAATCGTTATAAGTTAAAGAAGGAAGTTGTTCGAAACAGTGTATATCGAGAAGTTACAAATGTTTTTATGTCACTTACAGAAGAACCTAGGGACATAAATAGTAAATGGGAAAGTTGTATAGCAGCTTTGACGACTGCGCTTCATAAGTACTGTGGAACAAAGAACTTACGTCACGGAAAAGATCAGAAACGAATAGCTTGCTGAAGTAATGTTGTAAGGGCGGCTATACTGTCTAAATAGAAAGATTATAAGGGTTGGTTGACCTCCAAAAAGCAAGATCAATACACCGTCTACCAGACAGCAAGACGAAACGCAAAGAAAGGTTAATAAAACATGCCAGAGAAGAATCTTGGAAACATTACGGCGATCAACTCACTTCCATATGTCAAAATCGCCGTAGGCAATGCGATGTAGAGACGAGTGCTTCAATTCTACTACAGGTATCGATGACTATAATGTCTTTCCTATATTTAATGAGCTCAGGACAAGAGATCGAGGGAAGGAATACTTTCAAGAACTTTTCAACCCTACTACCTCCACAGGAGATTCAGTTTTTTTACCATGCAACCCAGATCATACCGAACTCTACCAAATAATTCAAGAAACAGATAGAGTTATAAAGAATAGTCACAAGAATAAGTAAACAGGCAAGGACGGCATAACAACGTAGGCGATTCATGCATGTGGGGAAACAGGGTTACTCTGGGTACAAAGACTCTTCCCAAAGGCATAGAAAGACAGACGCGTACCAGATGACAGGGAGCAAGCTATAATCGTTCCAATTTGGAAGAAAAAGGGCGATAAAAGAAACTGTGACACGTACAGAGGCATATCGCTTCTTAGCAACACTGGTCAAATGTATGCCAAAATCCTGGAACAAAGAATAAGACCTATTGTTGAACCTAACCTATCCAGAGCTCAATTTGGATTCCGCCGAGATATGAGCTGCACCGACGCCTTGTTTACCTTAAAGAAAATAAGCTAAATAAATAGAATACAACGAAAATCTATGTGTTGATTTCAATGATCAGAAAAAAGTGTTTGATAGGGTAGAGAGGATTAAACATTGGAAGATAATTGAAGATTATGGAATACAAGGTCAGCTTATTGATAATGACAGAGCATTGTTTGAGTACACACGTCATCAGAACGACTTATGGTGTCACAGATGCTTTTGAAATCACTACCGGGGTGAGACAAGGGTGTGTGCTTCCTCCTCTGTTGTTCAACATCTGCATAAACAAAATTGCATCAGAGACTGGTCAAATTGAGACATCGGCAGCAGAACAGAACGCAATGCACGAATTGCTCTATGCAGATGATCAGACGATGCAAACAAACTGCAAAACCACGTGAACTCGCGTGCGACTACCTGTGCTAAAACACAATATGCCAATTAGCGAAAACAAAACAGAAACTATGATGATCAGTAGAACACCTGTGCCACTCAAGATAAGTCTAAATGATATTGCTCTTAAACAGATCCATGAGTTCAAGTATTTGGGCAGTATTTTTTCTGCAGACGGATAGATCGACAGGGAAATTGAGACGAGGTTTCAGAAAGCATCTGAGGTGACTTATCTGCTGTACCCACCGTTTGGACACCCGAGCATTAGTTTGGCAACAAAACAACAGCTGAGAAATAGTATATTTATGCCGACTCTGTGCTTCCAGTGCCAAACATTACCTCTATTCAGGGCAGAATTTCGACGTATGAAATGAAGTCTTTGAGGAAGGCCATCGATGTTACCATGAAAGACAGAATGCGGAACGACAGCATTCGAAGTATGGTCGGCAGTCTTGTGTCGAATACATTTCCAAGCAGAAAAAAAGTTGGTTTGGTCATCTCATGAAAATGCACACTCATCAACTTTCACTGATGGCTTATAACGCTGGTAGATCTGGCTACAGGGCAGGTGACTAGATGACATTAGAGTGATTTCTCAACAAGGGTTCACATTGACCGACGCAAGGCACTTGCCGCAGGATAGACGACCCAAGCTCCCTACACGCTCAACGGCACAAGTGGAAAGAGATTAACTAACTAAAATAAATATATAATGTATATATATATGTATATATATATATATATATATATATATATATATATGTGTATATATATATATATATATATATATATATATAGAGAGAGAGAGAGAGAGAGAGTGCGTGGGATATATATTGAGGGTGCGATAGATATAGAGTGAGGTCAAAGCTGCGTATACTCGTTATTCAGAAGTCAGCACTTGTAGAATCTTGTATGGAAATAGCATACTTTGAGTGGTTCTATCAGCATGTCAAAGAAATTATACGGAAACCTCCGCAGGAAAATCTCATTAGCCTACTGACGTCCGACAAGAGGACCGCTGTAGAAGTTGGTTTTTTGTCCTAATGTAACAAAGAATTGGATGGTGAGAAGAAGGCTCGCTCAGCCTCAAGCTTTTAACAGCGATACTAATAGACTTGAGAGCTGCACCTTTAACCTTTGCAGTTTTCTTCAAGAACAAGATAATTCAGTTACTTTCCTCTTGGAAATATTCTCAGTGGAAGTAGATTGTCGACTTCGTTCTCGTCAAATCTTCAAACTTTGCTGTTTTTTGCATGAATTTTTAATAAATACAGAGTTCTGTTTGTTGGCATGTGTGTTTTTGTTACTTGTTTAATATATTTGTTTTTTAGCTGTTGAGTTATTATTTTATTACTAATTCCAATATGCCAAGCAGTTTAATATCACTATTTACTTTGTTGAAATGGTGTTTTCATATTCGATAGTTAGGAACACTCTTGTTTCTTTGACGGTGTACATATTTCAAACGCACTCAACTGTTTTTTGTACGAATTTTTTGATTGACTTGAAAATTTATTGATTTATTGCAGTGTATGTATTCAGGTCTTGTAATTCGTTTGTATATTTAGTTGTCTATATGTTTTTTTTATTGTAAATGTGCCATCCTTATGTTTCTTGTTCTTAAATACTTAACTGAACTTCTTCATATTGGTTTAGAAAGCTGTGCATAGTTTGTATACAACCAGTTTCTGCTACTAACCTTGATCTAAAAATGTCAAAGTGCATACACAAGTCACTATTACCTTTGGCAATGCATTTCAAGCATTCACCACCTTCTGACTGAACAAATATTTCCTAATATCTAATGTTGACCTATCTTTAATTAATGTGTAGCTTTGCCCTCTTGTTGTTGTATCCGGATATTTTGAAAAAACTTGTTATAGTCTTATTTATTCGTTCCTCTGATTAACTTGCAGACCTGTTAAATTGCCTCGAATTCTTCTTTTTTCTAGATAACGAGTTCCAGTTTTTCTGAGTCTTTCCTCATAACTATATTTCCGGAATCCCACAATCAGTTTTGTGGTTCGTGTTTGTATTCTTTCCTCCATGTTTGTATCCCCTCTAGGATAACGATTTCACACCTGTACATAGTACTCCAATCAGGGTCTAACTAATGCTTTATACAGTTTCACTATCACTTATTCTTTCCTATGTTTAATGTATCTTTTGATTATACCTAACATTGCATTTGTCTTTTTCACTGTTAATGGGATTTTCTCACCCACCTCACCTGTATGATCTATTATAACCCATAGGTCCGTTTCCTTTTCTATCTTCCTAATATTATCATCTCCCATTCTGTATCTATAATCCATATTGGATCTACCAATGTGGAAAGCTGTACATTTATCTATAAATATTTAAAGAATTTTTGAAAGCATAAAATATGCTGCTTTTTTTTTCTGACTAATGTCACGTATTAGATGTGTGCTCAAGACACAAGTGTATTGTGGTGGTATTAACCACTTTGCTGCACGCCTGCAAAACATGGACAATATACAACAGACACACCAGACAGCTAAATCGTTTTCACATGACTTGTCCGCACATGCTGATCAGGATCAGGTTTGTCAGCTCTGAATTTCTTAGCATGACAAACATTTTGCGCGTCCACCCGTTTCTGCAATTAGCCCAGATAAGAATATGGCGCGAAATTTTCTTCGCACGTTCAATGAGCATCTCTCACAGAAGTTGCTATACCGTGTGCTCAGAACAAGCAGACATTCATTAGTGAGACAGAAGAAAGATTTCAGAAACTCCTTCAAAAATCTCTGGAAAGCTTCAACATTGATGTCACCTCCTCGAAGATGCTTGCACAGAACCGTTCCACCTGACGCACTTGTATCACACAAGGGGCTGAAATCGCAGAGAGTAACATATGCGCAGAATCTCACAAAGAGTGAGCCGCACGAAATAATAGGCCGACTGCACACCCGATTCCTCACGTGCATGCCACAGATACGCAGTGTCAATCGTGCCAGGATTGAAATAAACAGTCATATGAGACCTCAACTCGGTTCACAACTAATATGCTGTCGCCATCTTATCTTCTGATAAGCAACTGTTATTATTACGCAGTTTGCTATTTACTAGCTTTTTTTACGTTTAAAATGCCTTTGCCAGTTGGTGCCAATATAAGCAACTGTTTGCAGAGTGTAAATTGTATTTACATTTAAAATGCCTTTGCCAGTTGGTGCCAATTTACGCAACTGTTTGCAGAGTGTAAATTGAATTTTTACTGAAATGTAAACCTCTGAAGAGCAGATCATTAAGCCAAAGTAGTACTGCAGAAATGTTGTAAAAAGCGACTATAGAAGGTTGTGCATGGGACTATCAATTACATCAAGTCAGACATATTGCTGCAGAAACCATCGCAGCAAAAAAGTACAAAGTGCTTCAGTTTCATGTAGGTGAAGAGCTATAATTGTGCTGCTATGTTTCGTTAAGCCGATAAATTGACAGTAAGCATACGTCTACGACAGACATTGCGAGTCTCAAATAAGTATAGTTACTTCTGCGTGAAGTGTTTAAATGATCATAGACACTTCTCCATGTAACATTCAAAATTATCATAGACACTTTTCTATCTAACATTCAATTTATCATAGACACTGATTCAAGTAACATTCAAATTATCATAGACAGTTCCCAATGTAGTATTCGAATAAGTATATACACTTTTCGGTGAAGCATTCAAATATTCACATTCCTTTACCTACTTAACATTTAAACTACCTTAGATTCTTCTCGCATAATATTCGAATAATCACAGGCACTTTTACATGTATCATTTAAAAAGCAGACGCTTCTCCGTGAAAGATGTTTAAAAAAGATAGACATTTATCCATGTATCATTCAAATAAGCATGAACACTTCTCGGTGTAACATACAATAATGAAAGACAGTTCTCCGCGTAACATTAAAATTACTGTAGATATCTCTCCACGTAACATTCAAATAATCATAGACACTTCCCCCTGCCGTATTCGAATTATCATATTCACTTCTCCCTGTAACATTCGAATTATTATATACACTTCTCAACGTAACATTTGAATTATCATATACACTTCTCCGGACAGATATATTTGTAAGATCATAGACATTTATATATGTAACATTCAAATACTGATGAACACTTGTTCACGTAATATTCAAATAATCATAGATACTTCTTCAAGTAATATTAAAATAATGACATTTCTCCATGTAACATTAAAAAATGTATAGACATTTCTCCATGTAAAATTTAAATATTGATATACATTTCTCCGCATAACATTAAAATATAGTTAGACATTTTTATTTCTCCGTGTAACATTAAAATATTGATAAACATTTCTCCGTGTAACATTAAAATATTGATAGACATTTCTCCGTGTAACATTAAAATATTGATAGACATTTCTCCGTGTAACATTAAAATATTGAAAGACATTTCTCCGTGTAACATTAAAATATTGAAAGACATTTCTCCATGTAACATTAAAATATTGATAAACATTTCTCCGTGTAACATTAAAATATGGATAGACATTTCTCCGCGTAACATTAAAATATTGATATACATTTCTTCGCGTAACATTAAAATATTGATAGACATTTCTCCGTGTAACATTAAAATATTGAAAGACATTTCTCCATGTAACATTACAATAGTGATAGACATTTGTTCGTGCAACATTACAATAATCATGGACACTTCCGCACGTAATATTACAATTATCATAGACATCCGTGAAGCATTACAATTTTTAAAGACATTTCTCAATGTAACATTCAAATACTCATAGACACTTTTCTCATGTAACATGAAAATGTTGACACGCCTTCTTGTAACGTTCTAGACTGAGACTAATTCATCCGAAGGAAAAAAACACTATCACCCGAATAATGTCAATGTTGATTGTAAGAAACAGCTGATTAAGATTACCTGCACGTCCCTACTATCTCGGTTCTGATTAAATAGACGTTTGGCAGAAGTGGCTGGCGTTCCCTATTTTAGATAGTTGTTCATTATTGGTCCTCCCTTAGCACTCAACTCTCACTTGTGGCTTCACGTAGCAGCCGGCATGCGGCAGCGGCGACAACCCGAGCAAGTCTCGACATGACCGGCTAAACCAAGTGAGAGTAGCCGATGGGTCTGACAAGCGCATGGGGATATAGGGCTTGTCTACCTAAGCATGTGAAGACTGGGTCCGGTGGACTGTGCGGAAGAACCATTGGCTGGTCAACGGGCAGCAAGGCGACTACCAGCAACTCGCTGTGGATCGTTTGGAGCGAGGCTAGACACAGAAGATCCCCTTAGTCTTTCACTGCATCTGGATTACTGCTCCAGTCGTCTTGATGATATCTTGCCACTAGATCAAATGGAATCAGGACGAGATTGTGAGGCTGACGGTGCCCAACCCTCAATTACTTAACTACAATTGACTCTAGTCATATTGTCATCTTAGCATGACAATGCAGTCCTCTTCGGAAACGATGGACAACCAACAGCAACAATAGCTGTCAGTCTGTGGTTATCAAAGACAAATATGCGCTCTGCTCGTTAATCAAGTTGTTTACTATGTGAAAGAAGCAAGGAGACGCTTTGAAGTTAGTAAACAATTAACGTAACGACAACAATGGCAAATACGCCATATTCTGAGCACTTGGAACACATGCACACCAGATAATAGGCAAGAAAGTTTAGTAATGTTGTTGTTTATGCTGTTGATGTTGTTGGGGATCAATCAGCATCCGTGCTCTCTCCCTTCGGCCCAGTGCTATGCGATAGTGTCTGAGTGTTATGTGTTGTTTAGTGCCATACAAACTGTATCATTTGCCTCGCTTTGTAGGAAGAAGCATTTTCCTGACATCCTTGAGCTATCAATACTCAAAGAGATGATAATCAGCTGTTTCCTTGTTGCTGTTCTTGTTGCTGTTGTTGTTACTGTTGTTGTTGCTGTTGTTGTTACTGTTGTTGTTGTTGTTCTTGTTACTAATGTTGTTGCTGTTCTTGTTACTGTTGTTGTTACTGTTGTTGTTGCTGTTCTTGTTGCTGTTCTTGTTACTGTTGTTGTTACTGTTGTTGTTGCTGTTCTTGTTACTGTTCTTGTTACTGTTCTTGTTGCTGTTCTTGTTACTGTTGTTGTTGTTGTTCTTGTTCTTGTTGTTGTTGTTGTTCTTGTTACTGTTGTTGTTGTTGTTCTTGTTACTGTTGTTGTTACTGTTGTTGTTACTGTTGTTGTTGCTGTTCTTGTTACTTTTTTTGTTGCTGTTCTTGTTACTGTTGTTGTTACTGTTGTTGTTACTGTTGTTGTTGCTGTTCTTGTTACTGTTGTTGTTGTTGTTCTTGTTCTTGTTGTTGTTGTTGTTCTTGTTACTGTTGTTGTTGTTGTTCTTGTTACTGTTGTTGTTACTGTTGTTGTTACTGTTGTTGTTGCTGTTCTTGTTACTTTTTTTGTTGCTGTTCTTGTTACTGTTGTTGTTACTGTTGTTGTTACTGTTGTTGTTGCTGTTCTTGTTACTGTTTTTGTTGCTGTTCTTGTTACTGTTGTTGTTACTGTTGTTGTTGCTGTTCTTGTTATTGTTGTTGTTACTGTTCTTGTTACTGTTGTTGTTGCTGTTCTTGTTATTGTTGTTGTTCCTGAGTGAGGAAGTTGAGGTGACGGTTAGATCTCTTAAAATGGTAAAGCGGTCGATGTGGATAACATACCAGGCAAACTATTAATTCTTGGAGGTACTGATAGATTTTCTAACACAAATCTGTAAGATGATATGGTAGACGGGAGAATGAAATTATTACGGAAGAACAAGCGGGTTTCAGAGCTCTTCGTGCAAGAGAAAGTTGGAAAAATAAAACGGAAAGTTTAAACCTGGACAAAGAAGGGAACAAGCTATGGAAGCTAGTCAGAGCCATGAACGACGAAACCCCGTCAAATAAACAAATTACTATCAAGCAAGGCGAGAACTTGATCACAGGTAAGAAAGCCGCAAACGCCTTTGTCGATCACTATGCCAGAGCAAACCACATCGAGGTCCCTGCAGATAAGCATACAGACATTAGCGAAGAGCTAAAGGGGCACGAAAACATAAATACGGCTCCTGAAGAGCACATGATGGCCAAACTAACAATGCGCGAAATGGAAGAGGCTATGAGAACACTAAAGAGAAGGAAATCTCCCGGAAAAGACGGGATAACAAACGAAATGCTGATGGGGCTGGGCCAAACAGCGAAGGAAAAACTACTATCAGTCCTGAACCAAAGCTGGAAAAGGGGTATTGTACCCCAGGCATGGAAAGATGCAATACTGGTACCAGTACCAAAAACAGGAAAGGACAAAACAGATCCGAATGGATACAGGCCCATAAGCCTACTGAGCTGTGTCGGCAAGCTGATGGAACGGATGATAAACACCAGACTGATGTGGCATCTGGAAGAAAAACGAATACTAATTCCACAGCAAGCCGGCTTTAGACAGCACAGATCCACTGAGGACCAGGTCATCCTCATAGCCCAGGAGATAGAAGATGCCTACCAGGCACAGAAACACACAGTAGCTGTTTGGGTGGATCTGGAAAAGGCATTTGACAAAGTCTGGAAGGATGGACTTAGAGTCAAGCTAAGAAGAAGTGATGTTTGTGGGAAGATGTACAAGTGGATCAACCACTACCTCAAACAAAGAACGGCCAGAGTCCAAGTACAAGGGCAGATGAGCAAAAAGGTGACACTCGAGCAGGGAGTACCCCAAGGGGGAGTACTGTCACCCACACTCTTCCTGGTATATATAAACGATATTACAGAGAATATACCAAGAAGAGTCCATAGCTCAATGTTTGCAGACGATCTGGCTATGTGGACCTCTGAAAAGAATCTCACCATAGCAAGAAATCGGATGCAAACGGCCCTAACATCGCTGGAAGAGTGGGCGAACTCATGGCTGGTCAAAATAAACGAGGAGAAAACCACGTGCACAATATTCTCGCTCTCATTAAAACCCCAAAGTACCAAATTAAGCCTAAATGGCAAAATCCTGCAGCCAAACGACAACCCAACCTATCTGGGAGTCACATTTGATCGGCGCATGACATGGAAAAGTCAGATTGAGAGAAACCGAATGAAAGCCAGAGAAAGAATGGCGATCATGAGGAAACTTGCTGGCACAAGCTGGGGAGCAGACGAAGGCATACTAAAGAAACTGTACACTGGAAGAGTGAGACCAGTTCTCGAGTATGGCATCGCGGCATGGACAACAGCAGCGAAGGCGAACTTCGATAAAGTTAACAAACTTCAAAACCAAGCCATGAGAATCATAACTGGTGGCATGAAGTCAACGCCAATTGTAGAACTTGAAAAGATTACAAAACTGCAATCCATGACCGACAGAAGAGACTGCAGAGCCCAGCTGCAGTCAGAGAAACTCCGAAGACTGACGGACCATCCAATGTACCAGAGGCTAAACAATTTGGGAACTGGGAAACTAAAGCGGAGAAACTTTGCAGAAATAGCCAAAGCAAAGATGCACGAAGATCCCATAAACGCACTAACAACACCAAAACCCATCACTACTGTACGAAAACCTACTTGGAGGCAGGATATATTTCCAGAGGTGGTAGAAAATATACCAGGTATTGCAAACAAAAACTGCCAGACCGAAAAAGAAAGGAGAGACACTACCTTAAGCTTCATAACGAAAAGCTACCCAAGCATGGACTGGACCCATGCATACACCGACGGTTCTGTAACAAACACTACACAGAACGGAGGGGCAGGAGCATTCCTGAACCTACCAAATGGCAGAAAAATAACACTGTCATTCGCTACTGGTAAGTACACGAGCAATTTCAGAGCAGAGGCAGAGGCACTGAGGGCGGCAGTGGAAGAAATGGTAACACACAGTGAAAATGAGAGCCATATAGTCCTGCTGACAGATGCTCTCGAAGTAGTCACAGCGCTAAAAAGCCAGAAAAACACTGAGCTTAATGACTTAAGAGCAGCACTCTGCAAACTGTGCCAACAGTCCGTACCAAAAAGGGTAGTGGTACAGTGGGTTCCGTCACACTGCAACATCCAAGGCAACGAGGAGGCAGACAGACTGGCAAAAGAAGGTGCAAGGCTACCACAAATAGATACCAGTATGACGTACGAAGAGTCAAAACGGCTTATCAAAGCCAGGTACATGTCCAAATGGGAAACCGAACATACTGGTTACACCAAAAACGATGCCTATTACCAGTTGAACCGAAGAGAGCAGGTCGTTGTCTTCAGACTTCGCACTGGCCACAACAGACTGAGGTACCACCTCTTCAACAAATTGAAGATAGGGTGTACCGACGAATGCCCGTGCGGTACTGGTAAAATGACCACTGAACATCTGCTGCAGAACTGCCCGACATACGAGGATCAGAGAGAGCAGATGTGGCCATTGCCAGTGGAACTGCAAGACAAGCTCTATGGTAGTGGCGAGAGTCTCAGGATGACCGCCGCTTTTTTCGAGAAAATAATGGTTACTGTCTGACTGTGTACGCAGAAGAAGAAGAAGAAGAGCTCTTCGTCACTACCTCCCCGTGCCGGGAGTGGGTACGTTGCGCGCCTGCTGCCTTCCTTGGATGTGGTAGCCGTTTCTCATGCTCCCTCTCCGGAATCGAACCCTGATTCTCCGTTACCCGTTACAAACATGGTAGGCATGTCACGTACCATCCACATTTGATAGGGCAGACATTTGAAAGATGCGTCGCCGGCACATGAGGCCATGCCATCAGCACAAAGTTATCCAGAGTCACCAGTGGGGACGCCGCAACCCCGCGAGGGGAAACGACTATTGGTTTTGAACTAATAAAAGCGCTCTTTCCGCGAGGGTCGGAGTTTGGTAAGCATGTATTAGCTCTAGATCTGCCACAGTTATCCAAGTAGGATCGTGTCATCTAAGGAAAAAAACGAAAAATAACAATACGGGACTCTTTCGAGGCCCAGTAATTGGAATGAGTACACTTTAAACCCTTTAACGAGAATCTATTTTAGGGCAAGTCTGGTGCCAGCAGCCGCGGTAATTCCAGCTCCAATAGCGTATATTAAAGTTGTTGCAGTTAAAAAGCTCGTAGTTGGATCTCAGGCGCAGGCGGGCGGTCCGGCTCGCGCCGGTTCACTGCCCGTTGTCTCCTGCCCTACCGTCTGCCGGCTCTCTCCCACGGGTGCTCTTCGCTGAGCGTCCTGGGTGGCCGGCGCGTTTACTTTGAAAAAATTAGAGTGTTCAAAGCAGGCCTCGGCTGCCTGAATAATGGTGCATGGAATAATGGAATAGGACCTCGGTTCTATTTTGTTAGTTTTCGGAACTGGAGGTAATGATTAACAGGGACAAACGGGGACATTCGTATTGCGGCGTTAGAGGTGAAATTTTTGGATCGCCGCAAGACGAGCTACTGCGAAAGCATTTGTCAAGAATGTTTTCATTAATCAAGAACGAAAGTCAGAGGCGCGAAGACGATCAGATACCGTCGTAGTTTTGACCATAAACGATGCCGACTAGCGATCCGCAGGAGTTGCTTCGATGACTCTGCGGGCAGCTTCCGGGAAACCAACGTGTTTGGGTTCCGGGGGAAGTATGGTTGCAAAGCTGAAACTTAAAGGAATTGACGGAAGGGCACCACCAGGAGTGGAGCCTGCGGCTTAATTTGACTCAACACGGCCAAACACTGACATGATAGACATGCCGAGAGCACTTTCGTTGGGTCTAATATGGAACGGGTGCTGGAATTAGACCCTCGAAAATCTGGGGCTACCCTCTAAGTAACTTGATTGTCTCGCTAAAGGAATTGACGGAAGGGCACCATCAGGAGTGGAACCTGCGGCTTAATTTGACTGAACACGCCAATACTGTAGAACGACTGACAAATCGAGAGCACTACCGTTGGGTCTAATAATGAACGTACGCTGGTATTAGACTCACAGAAGACAAGGCAGCTCTCTAACACTCTAATGAAAGAACGCTACGGAAATCGTGTTTAACCCCGCAGAAACCGCAGATTTCAAATACCTGGTCATTGACAAACAAAAGCCCTCAATAAATTCGTCTGGCCAAATAGTGAACGGGTGCTGGAAATAGACCATCTGAAGACAGGTCAGTTTTACCCTACTAATGACAGGGCGTTTCTACGGAAAACCAGTTCATATCAAGAAGAGACACAGACACTTTGGTTCACGTACCAGGCTGATAAGCCAATGGCGCGAGGCTACCATGTGGGGGATTACGGCCGAACCCTTGTAAGCCGCAATCCCGCCCAAAATCTCAGCACCACTGCAATGGGAGGCTCCTACATGTTCGGGACCTGGGGCTCGCGCCCCAGCCCTATCCGGTAGAGCCGCAGAAAGAGGTCTCTGCCGTCCGCCGATCAAAGCAAGCGGACAGCTGCTTGATACTCACCTTATACGGCGATGGGGTGCGAAACCATCTCTGATCATAAACAACTGCTGCCTTGCAGATAGGCTAGGGGCAGCCAAAGGCTAAGGAGGGCATCCCTACAGAAACGCCTGTTGAAATCGGATGCACGGGGCCGCAAGCCTAACAAAACAGTGCAACGTAAATCGCAGCATGATGACAGTACAACCGATTAGAAAAACACATGGCGCTCATCCTGCGGAGTCCCGCCAGGCAGCGATAGTGCCATGCTCCACGCCTCGAAGGGGCCCACCCTTGACTACTGGTGGTCACCCACCTATGTGTCGTGGAGTCAAGGCACATGGCTATGGGGCAACTTTTATTGACCAAAAACTCAAGACCCTCAAAATACTACAGTGGAATGCGGAGGGAGTCATTAACAAAAAACTTTCCCCAACACATCACCTGCATGAAGGTAAGATTGACGTGGCATTTATCCAGGAAACGCACCTCAACAATAATCATAAATTCTCAATCAGAGGATACCAGACCTTCCGTCTCGATAGAGAAGGCCACAAAGGAGAGGTCTTGATGCTGACCAGAAACTGCATACCGAGTAGCGCGGTACCTGTCAGTCACACCGGACAAGCAGAAATTGTAGGAGTTGACATAATGGCTCAAGAGACGAAGCTCCTCATTTTCAATCTGTACGGACCACCAAATAGAGACCTATCGCTCTCGAGTATGGAGGTCAGAGACTCCAACTGCATAGTAGTTGGAGATTTCAACAGCCACTCGGAGAGATGGGGATACTCTGACACAGACAGCATAGGTGACGAAGTGGAAGATTGGGAGATAGACACAAATCTCTTCCTAATCAATAGGCCGGAGGATAGCCCTAGCTTATATTCAAGAATATGGCATACCACCTCGACTCCAGATTTAGCCTTCTCCACACAGGACATACACCATAAAATAGACCGCCAGGTGCTAAACCAACTGGCAGGTAGCGACCACAGGCCGATCAGGCTAACCATTGACATGGAAGTAGGCCCACAGGAAACAAAACCGCTCCCACGTTGGAATTACAAACGAGCCGACTTGGACAGATTTGCAATCCTGACAGATGGGCTGTGTGAAACGATCAACACACAAAACAACAAAATGAAGCCCATGGTGGAAAGCCTAAGCAAGGCAATAATGCAAGCCGCCACTGGAACCATCCCAAGAGGAGCTAGGAAAAACTATAAGCCCTACTGGAATGATGAGTTGCAGAAAGTGGAAGATGCAGTAACAAATGCTAGGAACTTGGCAGAGCGAGAACAATCCATGGAGGCAAACATCGCCCTCAAAGCCGCCACGGCGAAATACAAACACACTCTCAAGCAAACAGCAAGAGAAAGCTCGAAAAATAAAACGGAAAGCCTAAACCTGGACAAAGACGGGAACAAGCTATGGAAGCTAGTCAGAGCCATGAACGACGAAACCCCGTCAAATAAACAAATTACCATCAAGCAGGGCGAAAACTTGCTCACAGGTAATAAAGCCGCGAACGCTTTTGTCGATCACTATGCCAGAGCAAACCACATCGAGGTCCCTGCAGATAAGCATACAGACATTAGCGAATCTGAGGCTAATCTATAAGTTCACCACTGTAAGGATGACAGTGTCAGTCTCCATCTAGTAGGCCGAATTGCAGTGCACCCTAACGAGGAAGGACGTGGAGTTTTGACCACTAAGTTTGATCTGACCCTTATGAGCGCATGAGCTGCAGTGATCAGCGACTCATAGCTGACTGCTAACCAGCGAACCAAAGCTGCCAAGTCCCTTCTACACCTCCACGCGGTGACCTGGATAACAGCTGCAGCAGGGCAGACTGGCTGAGGAGAAGGGATCGAAGAGGGAATGCTAACCCGGTACTCAAAAAATGTTTGCTGAAGACGGATATGTTGGACCGAAATTTGCAAATACCGCATTCTGTTCTCTGGACTACATTCTGCTACTCAAGTCCTTTCAGGGTTTGGTAGTGGGAGAACCAGAACGAACGAAGCCAAGCCATCTGACCCTTATTACTCTCCGCAACCTTGTGTCACAGAAGAAAGTGTCTGACTGAACTGGTTGCTATTTCCTTTTCACCTCAACTGTTTCAATATTATCAAAATCTGAATAATCTCCGGTTTTGATGTCTTTTAGTTGCAAGCCATAGGTTATTCAAGCTTTACCTAACTATCCAGGCATCATGTCACGATGGCCATCCATAAAGTCGATAACTCTCTGAATGTCAGTTTGAATTGTTTCGTGTCTTTTTTCCTTTCATTTTTCACTACAGTTCATATTTTTACATCTTTTAATTTATGAGTGGGGACGGTGTGGGCTAGTGGTTAAGTGAAACGGCTCACAATCCGAAGTTACTGGGTTCGATCCCCAGCACCGGCCGTTACCCCGGGGAAGCAAACCGTTTAACAATGCAAGAGCAAGCATGCCGAAGTCGGATGCACTGGGCCGACAGGCCCAAAATAAACACCTCAGTGCAACGCACAACGTTTTGGAGAAAAGAGAAATAAGGCGAACGCAAAAACAAACCAAAAAATGAGTATTATTCACAACATATTTTTCTTCTTCTGGTCCTCATGTCTTTGTCCTCTTCTGATCTCCATGTCTATCTCTTATTCTGATCTCCATGTCTTTGTCTTCTTCTGGTCTCCATGTTTTTGTCTTTTTCTGATCTCCATGTCTTTGTCTATTTCTGGTCTTCGTGTCTTTATCTTCTTATGGTCTCCATGTTTTTACCTTTTTCTCTTCCTCATATTTGCCCCTACTTCTGGGTCTCCATGTCTTTGTGTCCTTCTCGGTCTCCATGTATCACCATTTACTCGTCTCCAGTTCTACTTTCTTCTATCCCCGTGTCGCCCCTTCTTCTTCTTCATATCAATGTCAAAACAGATAGTTGATGATTAGCTGACCCCTACAGAACATCTGTCTGACATTTGAACTACACAAAGTGAAAGAATAAATAACATTGATTCTTGTCCCACTGCCAAACTGGGTGAATTAATACAGTAAATGATTATCAGGACAAATGAAAACACAAAGTGTCTTTTATTTTATTTTAAATATTTAACGATGGTACAGAAAATTAGTCAGCACTGAAACAACTAAAAATATATCAGTAATAAACAATGATTGAAACCGTTTGGAAACAAATTCGCCAAAATGAAACTAAGAAAAAATCAGTGTTAAAGATGGCATCGCCATTTTACACTACATTTAATTGTCAGACTTAAGCTTCTATATAACAATTAGTTGGCAGACGTGTTTGTCATGAGGATGCAACTTGTGATGTATTTGAATAACAGTGAAGAAACAAACTGCGCTTGTTATCAGCCTCACTCTTGGTCCAGAGCTACCTTTGACTAATGGTAAGACTTAAGTCAGAAGGATTGCGGGTAGTTTAGGATGCAGGCACTCTGGTCCGACCTTCCTTGGACTAGTGGTAAGACTTAAGTCAGGACGATTGGATTTAGCTTACGATGCAGGCACTCTGGTCCCACCTTCCTTGTACTAGTGGTAAGTCTGGACGACTGGGGTAACTTAGAATGCAGTCAGTCTGGTTCCACCTACCTTGGACTAGTGGTAAGACTTAAGTCAGGACGACTGGGGTTAGCTTAGGATACAGGCACTCTGGTCCCACCTACCTTGCGACCAGCAGTCGCATGAATCTTGCGTGGATAAATCGCCTACCGTTTCCGTTCATCGTTTTGAGAGGCGAGCGCTTTACCCCTCGACCACATCTTCTATATATGAAACTAGCCATTGCGGTATGTAAATAGGTTTCCTGTAATTAATACTGGAAGCGATCACTATAGCTGATAGGTAAGGCGATCGCCTGTCATAAAATGAACGAACGGAAGCGCAAAGATGGGGGTGTAATTTTGTCAGGCACAAGATACTGAACAGGATGTCGCGTCAGGGTCAGGCACAAGATACTGAACATGACGTCGCGTCAAGGTCAGGCACAAGATACTGAACAGGACGTCGGGTCAGGTCAGGCACAAGATACTGAACAGGACGTCGCGTCAAGGTCAGGCACAAGATACTGAACAGGACGTCGCATCAGGGTCTGGCACACGATACTGAACAGGACATCGCGTCAGGGTCAGGCACAAGATACGGAATTGGACGTCGGGTCAGAGTTAGGTACAAGATACTGAACAGAACGTCGCCTTATGGTCAGGCACAAGATACTGAACAGGACGTCGCCTCATGGTCAGGCACAAGATGCTGAACAGGACGTCGGGTAAAGGTCAGGCACCAGATACTGACCATGACGTTGCATCAGGGTCAAGCACAAGATACTGACCAGGACGTCGCATCAGGGTATGGCACACGATTCTGAACAGGACGTCGCGTCAGGGTCAGGCACAAGATACTGAACTGGACGTCGGGTCAGTTTCAGGTACAAGATACTGAACAGGACGTCGCCTTATGGTCATGCACAAGATACTGAACAGGACGCCGAGTCAAGATCAGGCACCAGATACTGAACAGGACGTCGCCTCATGGTCAGGCACAAGATACTGAACAGGACGCCGGGTTAAGGTCAGGCACAAGATACTGACCAGGACGTCGCATCAGAGTCAGGCACAATATACTCACAAAGACCACTATTTCTCTTCCATGTAGCGTTCTCTGGAAAAAGGTTGTTTTCACTGTAGTCTGGCTGACGTGAAGTGGATCGGCTTGATCCTCGTAGTAATGAGCATCACAAAGACGAAGCCAAGCATAGCACAGCCGCATGGAGGACAGCGGTCCGCCTTCACCAGCATGCTCGAGTTGTGAGGAAAGCTATTACAGCCCACCTTATAACGTCCTTTCGATTGCGCATAAAAGAGTAAACGTCTTCATTGCGCATAAAAGAGTAAACTTCTTCATTGCGCATAAAAGAGTAAACTTCTTCATTGCGCATAAAAGAGTAAACTTTTTCATTGCGTGCATTAAGCAACGACATCCCTCTAGAAGTTAGACCCCAATGTTATCCTGCCACATGACACGCTGTCGTTGTGGCAGTCGCCTTATACTCTTCACTGTCAGACATAAGACTTTCCTGGATTCTATTCGGTCTGTCACTGTTGTCCTCATAATGCATAGATCGACCAATCTAGTTGGAACGTTACTGACCGATGTGGCAAATCTGTGTGCGCGCGATCGTCCAGCGGTGGTGTATGTAACCAAGAATCGATAAATTAGACTATAACAAGTTTTTTAAAATACAGCCACCTACAATAACACGAGGGCATAGCTACAAGCTGACTAAAGAGAGGTCCAGGTTAGATATTAGGAAATATTTTTTTAGTCAGAGAGTGGTGTCTGCTTGGAATGCATTGCCAGGGGAGGTAGTGGAGGCAGGGACAGTTAATGCATTTAAGAATAAACTGGATGCGCATAGCTTTTAGAGAAAGGTGATGTAAATGTAACTGGTTGTATACAGACTCTGCAGGGTCTTCTAAACCAGTATAAAGACGTTAAGTTAAGTTAAGTAACCAGCTGCTTTATATGATGAGTTTGTTTGAGAGGTAGTTATATACGTATTTTTAGTTCCAAGAAATTCAACTGGCCATGAATGACTCGTGTTTTTTTAATTATTTCGTAAACATTCATTATGCTTTGTTCTGTTATGTTGTGTTATGTTATGGTATGTTGTGTTATGTTGTAATATTGTCTGTAATGTTGTGTTGTGTCATGGTATCATAGTGTGTGCTATGTTGTATTAAGTTGTGTTATGTTATGTAGTGTTATGTTAAGTAATGTTATGTTATATTGTGTTATGTTATGATATGGTGTGGTGTGTTATGTTACAGTATGGTGCGATAATGTAATGTTTGCATGGCATGGTATAATATGGTATGGTAAAGTATGCTCTGGTATGTTCTTGTATGCTTCGCTATGCTATGGTATTGCATGGTTGGTATGGTATGGTATGGTATGGTATGTAATCATTATGTTATGGTATATGCCATGTTAAGTTAAGGGGCAGTAAAGTAATGTATGGTATGCTATGGTATGGTATGTAATCATTATGTTATGTTATATGCCATGTTAAGTTAAGGGGCAGTAAAGTAATGTATGGTATGGTGTGGTATGGTATAGTATTTTTATTTGTTTTGCTATTATTTGTTATTCTATGTTATGTTAAAGAGAATCAACATCGCTGAGCTACAGGCAGATCCATAGGTGCTCAGTCTCAGCAAATGACTATATAAATACTGACTGTTCCTAAAACTCGAAGGTAGGCCGTCCTATCAGAAGCCTTTCCCTGTTTGACTGAAGATTGATGTCAAACCACCTTTATCTGTGAGCTACCAACTAGTCGAATGCACTGCCACTGCCCAATATGCAGTCTTCAGATGTCTCAGGCGGTCTTCATGTGTCTCAGGCCGTCTTCAGATGTCTCAGGCTGTCTTCAGATGTCTCCTACATTCACATTCTTTCCTTTCTGTAAATCTCAGCATAACCAGAGCAATAGTTCTACATAGGTCCATGAACATTTTTAGTAGGGGTCTCAGGCTCGCGGCCATCGAGGGACATGCATACAGTTCAGATGTTTTGTGGGGCCAGTGGTGGAATTGATGCTTTGGGGGGGGGGGGGGGGGGGAGGGGGGGGAGATGAGGAATAATTAAGTCAATTAATAATTCAGTGCTGGGACTGGTATGGGCCCCCCCCCCCCCCCCCCCCCCCGATCCTATCATCACCATTAAGTCATTCAGTCTTGGTACTGGTTGGAGTCCCTGACCCCCGTCAGTTTCAGCATCAAGTCATGCAGACCTGGGACTCCTTTAGGCTCCGTCTCTATCATTATCAACATCAAGTCAGTCAGTCAATGGACTGATTTAAGGCCCAATCACCACCACTCCCCCCCCCCCCTCCCCACCCTCAAACCTTCAGCAAAATTATGATCAAGTCATGCAATCATTGAACTGGTTTGGGACACCCAGCCTCATCATCATCACCAAGTCATTCAATTACCTGAGACTGGTTTACAAACTCCATTTATGCCTGTCATCTGCGGCCGTCATCAGCTTCGCCAAAGTCTTCACCGTCACGGCTCTGCATGCGTGTGTTACAAAGGTATTTCTTAGCCTACCTGTTCCTCTATTAACACGTGTTCTGCATTCCAAGAATTTCTTCACTATGACCAGCCAGGCCAGTAGCTGTTTTTGTATCTTTTGTAACACCTGATTTTCCTCTCACACACTCTATCGTCGTATTTCCTCAATATTAAATTCACCTTCATCATCTCTCGCTAACACATATCCAAGTATTTCTTCTCTCATTTATTTATTGTCCATGTTTGAGAACCGTACACCGCCACAACCTAGATACATGTGCTCAAGATAATTTTTTCACAGCGTCATTGAATGCTACCTGATATCATGTTTTTCTCTAAATACCTTCTTTGCAAATCAATTCTAGTTTTTATATCTCAGTGGCATTCTTCTGTTTCTATTATAATCTCGCTTCGCTTGGCTTCGTTCGTTCTCAATCTCCCGCTACCAAGCCCTGAAAGGGTTTAAGTAGCAGAATATAGTCCAGAGAACGGAATGCGTTGTGTCGTAATTTACAGCTTGACTGCGATATTTGCACCTTTCGGTCTAACACATCCGACTTCAGCGAGCATTTTTTGAGTACCGGGTTAGCATTCCCTCTTCGATCCCTTCTCCTTAGCCAGTCTGTCCTGCTGCAGCCTGTTATCCAGGATGACCGCGTGGAGGTGTAAAAGGGTCTTGGCAGCTCTGGTTCGCTGGCCCTGACGCTAGCAGTCAGCTATAGGTCGCTGACCACTGCAGCTCATGCGCTGCTCAGCATCTTGATCCCCTATTATTATCTGACACAGGTATGGAGATTTGTATATGTGTTTGACTTTTTTGTTTATTTTCCTTGCCCTGCATGAATTCCGTTGGTTCCTTGCTATAATCATTGCATTAAAGAAAGTTAACACTTGTAAATGTAGCTTTATTTACCATAGAACATAAATAAAGTCTAACAATAGAAACAATTTCAGTTAAATGTGATTGCATGGCCACCAAACATGGGTAGTAGCACAATAATCATAGATTTAAAGGGAAGGAAAGTAGCATGTCCTTTTACAGAACGTCGCTTCTTACTTCCGGCAAATAATTTGGATGTTATAAGTTTCTTTGCAGGCTGCCATTACTTAATGTATGTAGAGGAGCGATTACACAAAGAAAAAAAAACATGTGTCTGCACAACCGGTTCTTAGTTTTTAGTAGACCTATACTTCTTCAGAGGCGGATATCCATGTGCAGGTTCCAGTTCTGGCATGAGCTGGATGTAACCAGGAGGAGGGTTTCCTGCTTATCGGGCTAGGCTCGAGCAGCTTAGTACTCCGCTGCGCTGGGACAAGCGCTTACGCAGGGTGGTTATCCTTAATAGACTTAACACTAGAGCAAAGTAGACACGGAGCCTGATAAGCGCCATCTATACTGTTCTGAACAAACCACCTAACCATGGCCAGTGTAATGCATTGTCACACAATTGCCTTTTGCGACAGGCTCTATGAGGCAGTGGCGCTAGTGTTGTCCTTGTCATTCACAAAGACCCCGACAGACCACTCGGACAAAACTGGACGATGTGGAGTTCTTCTTCTTCTCTTTCTTCGTACGCTGTCAGACACCAACTTGAATTTGTTCGAAGAAAGCAGCTGTCATCCTGAGGCTGTCGACACTGCCATGGAGCGTGTCTAGTGTGGCCACTGGTGATGGCCACATGTGCTTTCTCTGGTCCTCGTATGCTGGGCAATTTTGCAGCAGATGTTCAGCGGTCATTTTCCCTGTACAACAGGTGCATTCGTCAGTTCCACCTATCTTCAGTTTATTGAATAGATGGTACCACGACCAGCTCTTTTCAGTTAAACTGGTAATAGGCATAATTTGTTTGTGTAGCCAGTATGCTCTGTTTCCCATTTGGACATGTATCTGGCCCTAACAAACCTTTTGGACTCTTCGTAAGTCACACTTGAATCTGGTTGTGGTAATTTTGCACCTTCTTTTGCCAGTCTGTTTGCCTCCTCGTTGCCTTGAATGTTACAGTGAGATGGAGCCCACTGTACGACTACTCTTTCTGGTGCGGACTTCTGGCATAGTTGACAGAGTACTGCTCTTAAATCATTAAGTTCAGTATTTTTCTGGCTTTTTAGTGCTGTGACTACGGCCAGGGCTTCTGTAGACAGGACTATATGGCTTTCTTTGCTTTCCCCGGTCAGCATTGCTTCTACTGCAGCCTTCAGTGCCTCTGCCTCCGCTCTGAAATTGCTTGAGAATTTTCCAGTTGCCACTGACAGTGTTATTTTTCTACCGTTTGTTAGGCTCAGGAATACTCCTCCCCCTCCTTTATGTGTCATCTTTGTTACAGAACCGTCGGTGTATACATGGGTCCAGTCCATGCTTGGGTAGTTTTTCGCTATGTACCTCAGGGTTTTGTCTCTCCTTTCTTTTTCAGTCTGGCTGTTCTTGTTTCCAATACCTGGTATATTTTCTACCACCTCTGGAATGATATGCTGCTTCCAGGTAGGTTTGCGTACAGTAGGGATGAGCTTTGGTATTGTTACGGAGTTCATAGGGTCTTCGCTCATCGTTGCTTTGGCTATTTCTGCAAAGTTTCTCCGCTTTAGTTTCCCTTTTCCAAATCTAATTAGTCTCTGATGCGTTGGATGGTCTGTCAGTCTTCTTAGTTTCTCTGCTTGCTGCTGTGCTCTGCAGTCTTTTCTATCGGTAATGGATTGCAGATTTGTAATCTTTTCAAGTTTTACAATTGGCGTTGACTTCATGCCTCCGGACGCGGTGGAGTTCGAATCAAGAGCGTTGGGATTGGGAAGTTTCACCCCTAGGACGCACTCCCTCACTCCCTCACTCCCTCACATTCATAGAATAATACAAGCAACCAATCCTAACAAAGGATATGTGCGGTAAAGGATATCCGGAACGAGGCTGGGCAACACCCCAAACCGAAGCAGGTCTTCGCACACACATAAAGCTATACTAAGAGGCGTGTTTAAATGAAACTGAACCTACCTGCACCAAAAGAACATACGTACGATACGCATGATGGCATCACTTGTGGTGTAAACAGCATATACCAACCGTCAAGTTTGCAAAGTGTCATTATCCTCGGACTCATAGTTTCCTCGGCGGACCTTTGATAACATGGCGGGTGTATTACGGAATGCGTCCAGAGTTGATCAGCGGGCGGTTATTCGATATTTAACAACTGAAAGATGTAGACCAGTTGATATTCATTGCAGAATGCAAACAGTGCATGGTGACAAAAGTGTTGCGAATGTAAGCTCCAGCGACGGTCCACCCAAATTACTGGATCAATTTTGGTGATGAAATCTTCTGACGAAACAATATGCGCCTGACCTGGTCTCAGAAGGTCTTTAGTTAACTCACGCCCTTCTTTAAACATCGTTGTCCAGTTCTTCCCTGTTGTCTTCGACACACGTTTATCACCATATACTGTCTGCATTCTGAGATGAATGTCAAGTGGTCGACACCCTTCACCTGTCAGAAATGAATCACCGCACGCTTATCACCTCTGGGCGGATTCCGTACCACACCCGCCATGTTTTCATCGGTCTGCTGAGGAAACTATTGGTCGGAGGATAATGAAATTTTGCAAACTCGACTGCTGGTATTTTCTGTTTACATCAGAGGGGATGTCATCATGCACATTGTATGTTTGCTCACTTGGTGCAGTTAGCCCCGGTTTCATTTGAACACGCCTCTTACACTTCTTAAAGATAGAAGAAAACGTGAAAATCTCATCCCATCAACTAATATTCACTAATGTTGGACGTTCTTACTGTGCTATGTGAAATCTTACATACATTTTGATGTAATTCCTAAATGCTAGCTGTAATTTCTTTTTCTTCATGAAATAGCTTTCAAATATAGATTTGGTTTGAAGAAGCATTAATAAATATTTATATTCCAGATTTCTTTAAAAATTGGACTGCTTAAAAAAGAGTACGATTGCAGATGAGAAGAAAATGTTTCCAAAGATAAATGAGAAAATTTGAAATTAGTAAATGATGTGACATTGTAGTTTATATCGAGGCTTTGATATCTGTGCTTTTGAGTTCGACACATCTAGTTTCAGCAGACCTTTTTGTGTATTTGGTTCGCCATCACAACACACTACAGTATATGGTTTACAGAGCAGTCGCTTGGAGGCGGGGTAGGGTCTTGATCATCTCTGGTTCGCTTACCCTGATGCAAGCAGTCGCCGGCTACTGTCAGCTCATTCACTGTGCTGCAGATTCGATCAATGGTCGCTGTGCAGGAAAGGTAAGGCACTCGCCTCTCAACGGAAGCGGCGTAGGTTCAAGCCCCGCAGTTTTCCAACGACCCCTGGTCTCAAAGAGGTGGGACCAGAGTGCCTGCATCCTGAATTGACTCCAGTCGTATTGACTTATCTTTCCACTAGTCCAATATGGTTAAGGACCAGAGAGTGAGGTTTATGGCCAGCGCAGCTTCTTCCTCACTATAATCCAAATACAGCGCAAGTTACATCATCAAGATAAAAACCGTCTGTTGATGTCGCCATCTTCGCTCGCGACAGCAATTAACAATCGGATTTGAAATTTGATCTTTAATGCAGATGTCAAATACGCATCAGTGAATAAGCTGAAAGCAGCCAACAACTCAGATGACTGCTTGCGTCAGGGACAGCGAAACATAACTGACCAAGACCAGACTCAGGCTCCAGGTGGCCACCTTGGAAAAATGATGCACTCGTGTAGTGTGACTGCGAGAATAGGGATCTAAGAAGGACGACGATCCTGGCCAAATAAATGCTGAAAATTGATAAACTGGGTCAGACGATTACAGTAGCGATGCTGTAAACTACGACACACCGTCCTTTTCAGGGCGAACTGGGAAGAAGAAGCAGAAGTAGAAGAAGGAGAAATGAGGAAAGATTCAGAAAAACAAGCCTACAGTGTATAGAAAAGAGAAGAATTACAGAAGACTAAAAACAGGTTTATTAGATAAAGGAAAGGATAAACTAGACTTTTTATAGTTTTTTTTCTTCAAAATACAACCACCTGGAAGAACAGGAGGGCATAGTTAGAAATTAACTAAATAAAGGTCGAGATTAGATATTAGGAAATATTTTTTTTAGTCAGTGAGTAGTGAATGGTTGGAATGCAAAGCCACATGAAGAAGTGTAGGCAGAGACAGTAAATGCGTCCATGAATAGATTTTAGCATAGCTTTTAGTGCAAGAAAATATAAATGAAACTGGTTGTATACAGACGATGTAGTCTTGTAAACTAGTATAGAGACGTTAAGTTCAGAAAAAAAGAAGAAGTAAATGAAGACAAAGAAGAAGAAATAAATGTAGACAAAAGAGAAGAAAAATAAGAAGAAGCAAAAAAAGAAGAAGAAGAAAAAGATGCAAATGAAGACAAAAGATTAAAAAGAAGAAGCTAAAAAAAGAACAAAAAGTAGAATTAATGTGAAGAAAATTTAAAAGAGGAGAAGGAGACGACGACGAAAAAGAAGAAGAATCAGAAGAAGAAGCAGAAGCGATCCACATAGCGTCACACAAGGTGCTCAGATAGCAAAGCGAAAAAGACAGAATGCACGAATCGAAAGTGGACTCCTTACGTGTTAGTCACAAGTCTGCCGTGACAGGATTTTACTTTACGTTATATGAGATCACAGCGCGCAGCAGTTGTCTTATGGGGTCGTTATCTTCACTTGCAATGGGCAACTAATAATATGCATTAGAGAACTTGATACCATCAGTCGAGGTTCCTTAGATGACACGATCCTACTTGGATAACTGTGGCAATTCTAGAGCTAATACATGCTTACCAAGCTCCGACCCTCGCGGAAAGAGCGCTTTTATTAGTTCAAAACCAATCGTCGTTTCCCCTCGCGGGGTTGCGGCATCCCCACTGGTGACTCTGGATAACTTTGTGCTGATCGCATGGCCTCATGTGCCGGCGACGCATCTTTCAAATGTCTGCCCTATCAAATGTCGATGGTACGTGACATGCCTACCATGTTTGTAACGGGTAACGGGGAATCAGGGTTCGATTCCGGAGAGGGAGCATGAGAAACGGCTACCACATCCAAGGAAGGCAGCAGGCGCGCAACTTACCCACTCCCGGCACGGGGAGGTAGTGACGAAAAATAACAATACGGGACTCTTTCGAGGCCCCGTAATTGGAATGAGTACACTTTAAACCCTTTAACGAGGATCTATTGGAGGGCAAGTCTGGTGCCAGCAGCCGCGGTAATTCCAGCTCCAATAGCGTATATTAAAGTTGTTGCAGTTAAAAAGCTCGTAGTTGGATCTCAGGCGCAGGCGGGCGGTCCGGCTCGCGCCGGTTCACTGCCCGTTGTCTCCTGCCCTACCGTCTGCCGGCTCTCTCCCACGGGTGCTCTTCGCTGAGCGTCCTGGGTGGCCGGCGCGTTTACTTTGAAAAAATTAGAGTGTTCAAAGCAGGCCTCGGCTGCCTGAATAATGGTGCATGGAATAATGGAATAGGACCTCGGTTCTATTTTGTTGGTTTTCGGAACTGGAGGTAATGATTAACAGGGACAAACGGGGGCATTCGTATTGCGGCGTTAGAGGTGAAATTCTTGGATCGCCGCAAGACGAGCTACTGCGAAAGCATTTGTCAAGAATGTTTTCATTAATCAAGAACGAAAGTCAGAGGCGCGAAGACGATCAGATACCGTCGTAGTTCTGACCATAAACGATGCCGACTAGCGATCCGCAGGAGTTGCTTCGATGACTCTGCGGGCAGCTTCCGGGAAACCAAACTGTTTGGGTTCCGGGGGAAGTATGGTTGCAAAGCTGAAACTTAAAGGAATTGACGGAAGGGCACCACCAGGAGTGGAGCCTGCGGCTTAATTTGACTCAACACGGCCAACACTGAAATGATTGACATGCCGAGACCATTCTTCTGGGGTCTAATATGGAACTGGTGCTGGACTTAGACCCCCAGAAATCTGGGGTTATGTCCCTGTGGCTCGGTTCTGTCTGCATCCAGTGTGTGATAAAGGAATTGACGGAAGAGCACTATCAGGAGTGGAGCCTGAGACCTAAGTTAACTTACCACGCCAATACTGCAGAATGACTATCAAAAAGTACACCTTCGCGGGGTCTAATAGAGAACATGTGCTGGAATTAGACCCTCGAAAATTTTGGGGCTACCCTCTAAGAAACTTGATTGTCTCGCTAAGGGAATTGACGGAAGGGCACCACCAGGTGTGGAATCTGCGGCTTAATTTGACTGAACACGCCAATACTGTAGAACAACTGACAAATCGAGAGCACTGCCGTTTGGGTCTAATAATGAACGTACGCTGGTATTAGACTCACGGATGACAAGTCAGCTCCCAAACACTCAAATGAAAGAACGCTACGGAAATCGTGTCTTAACTCTGCAGAAACCGCAGATTTCAAATACCTGGTCATTGACAAACAAAAGCCCTCAATAAATTCGTCTGACCAAATAGTGAACGGGTGCTGGAAATAGATCATCTGAAGACAGGTCAGTTTTACCCTACAAATGACAGGGCGTTGCTACGGAAAACCAGCTCAAATCGAGAGGAGCCGCAGACACTTTGGTTCACGTACCAGGCTGATAAGCCAAGGGCGCGAGGCTACCATGTGGGGGATTACGGCAGAACCCTTGTAAGCCGCAATCCCGCCCAAAATCTCAGCACCACTGCAATGGGAGGCTCCTACATGCTCGGGACCTGGGGCTTGCGCCCCAGCCCTATCAGGTAGAGCCACAGTAAGAGGTCCTTGCCGCCCGCAAATCAAAGCGGGCGGACAAACTGCTTGATACTCACCCTATACGGCGATGGGGTGCGAAAAACACCAACCAAAGACTTAGAACCTGGTCGGGGTGTCGAAAACAGTAGAGCAGCCACCACACTGTGAACTGTCAAGACTCAACCACTGACCATGAGAGTTGTCCGCACACCAGGCGATCAACATCTCTGTGACATTACCAGGCTTGTCCTCTGGCTAAATACACTCCGGCTACGATATCTACCTCTGTACGTTATCAGCCATAACTATCATGCTGGACGCAGAAGAGATGCAGACCAGCGGACATTGCACACCTGCCCCACTGTGTCAACACCCCAGGTGGCGGGGAATGCTAGGCGTACCATCTCTGCATAGAAGCCAAGAAAACAAAGGGAAAAAGAGATACCCCACTCACATGCAAATGCTACGTTTCTGGCAGGACGTGACGATCCTGGGATACAGACACACTGGACTGCCTCTCTTCCGGGTAAACCAGTCCATCTCATATATCATCATCATTGCACCCTAAAGACACGAGTAGTGAAGACTCGATAGTCTGGTAAGACAACTTCCATAGGAGAGAAAACTCTGATCGTAAACAACTGCTGCCTTGCAGATAGGCTGGGGACAGCCAAAGGCTAAGGAGGGCATCCCTACAGAAACGCCTGTTGAAATCGGATGCACGGGGCCGCAAGCCTAACAAAACAGTGCAACGTAAATCACAGTATGATGGCACAACCTATTCGAAAAACGTATGGCGCTCATCCTGAGGAGACCCGCCAGGCAGCGATAGCGCCGGGCCCCACGCCTCGAAGGGGCCCACCCTTGACTACTGGTGGTCACCCACCCATGTGTAGTGGAGTCAAGGCACATGGCTATGGGGAAACGACTATTGGCCAAAACATCAAGACCCTCAGAATACTACAGTGGAATGCGGAGGGAGTCATTAACAAAAAACTTTCCCTAACACATCACCTGCATGAAGGTAAGATTGACGTGGCATGTATCCAGGAAACGCACCTCAACAATAACCATAAATTCTCAATCAGAGGATACCAGACTTTCCGTCTAGATAGAGAAGGCCACAAAGGAGGGGTCCTGATACTGACCAGAAACAGCATACCGAGTAGCGCGGTACCTGTCAATCACACCGGACAAGCAGAAATTGTAGGAGTTGACATAATGGCTCAAGAGACGAAGCTCCGCATTTTCAATCTGTACGGACCACCAAACAGAGACCTATCGCTCTCGAGTATGGAGGTCAGAGACTCCAACTGCATAGTAGTTGGAGATTTCAACAGCCACTCGGAGAGATGGGGATACTCTGACACAGACAGCAGAGGTGACGAAGTGGAAGATTGGGAGATAGATGCAAATCTCTCCCTAATCAACAGGCCGGAGGATAGCCCTAGCTTCTATTCAAGAACATGGCATACCACCTCGACTCCAGATTTGGCCTTCTCCACACAGGACATACACTATAAAATAGACCGCCAGGTGCTAAACCAACTGGCAGGTAGCGACCACAGGCCGATCAGGCTAACCATTGACATGGAAGTAGGCCCACAGGAAACAAAACCGCTCCCACGTTGGAATTACAAACGAGCCGACTGGGACAGATTTGCAATCCTGACAGATGGGCTGTGTGAAACCATCAACACACGAAACACCAAAATGAAGCCCATGGTAGAGAGCCTAAGCAAGGCAATAATGCAAGCCGCCACTGAAACCATCCCAAGAGGAGCTAGGAAAAACTATAAGCCCTACTGGAATGATGAGTTACAGAAAGTGGAAGATGCAGTAACAAATGCGAGGAACATGGCAGAACGAGAAAAATCCGTGGAGGCAAACATCGCCCTCAAAGCCGCCGCGGCGAAGTACAAACACACTCTCAAGCAAACAGCAAGAGAAAGTTGGAAAAATAAAACGGAAAGTTTAAACCTGGACAAAGAAGGGAACAAGCTATGGAAGCTAGTCAGAGCCATGAACGACGAAACCCCGTCAAATAAACAAATTACTATCAAGCAAGGCGAAAACTTGATCACAGGTAAGAAAGCCGCAAACGCCTTTGTCGATCACTATGCCAGAGCAAACCACATCGAGGTCCCTGCAGATAAGCATACAGACATTAGCGAAGAGCTAAAGGGGCACGAAAACATAAATACGGCTCCTGAAGAGCACATGATGGCCAAACTAACAATGCGCGAAATGGAAGAGGCTATGAGAACACTAAAGAGAAGGAAATCTCCCGGAAAAGACGGGATAACAAACGAAATGCTGATGGGGCTGGGCCAAACAGCGAAGGAAAAACTACTATCAGTCCTGAACCAAAGCTGGAAAAGGGGTATTGTACCCCAGGCATGGAAAGATGCAATACTGGTACCAGTACCAAAAACAGGAAAGGACAAAACAGATCCGAATGAATACAGGCCCATAAGCCTACTGAGCTGTGTCGGCAAGCTGATGGAACGGATGATAAACACCAGACTGATGTGGCATCTGGAAGAAAAACGAATACTAATTCCACAGCAAGCCGGCTTTAGACAGCACAGATCCACTGAGGACCAGGTCATCCTCATAGCCCAGGAGATAGAAGATGCCTACCAGGCACAGAAACACACAGTAGCTGTTTGGGTGGATCTGGAAAAGGCATTTGACAAAGTCTGGAAGGATGGACTTAGAGTCAAGCTAAGAAGAAGTGATGTTTGTGGGAAGATGTACAAGTGGATCAACCACTACCTCAAACAAAGAACGGCCAGAGTCCAAGTACAAGGGCAGATGAGCAAAAAGGTGACACTCGAGCAGGGAGTACCCCAAGGGGGAGTACTGTCACCCACACTCTTCCTGGTATATATAAACGATATTACAGAGAATATACCAAGAAGAGTCCATAGCTCAATGTTTGCAGACGATCTGGCTATGTGGACCTCTGAAAAGAATCTCACCATAGCAAGAAATCGGATGCAAACGGCCCTAACATCGCTGGAAGAGTGGGCGAACTCATGGCTGGTCAAAATAAACGAGGAGAAAACCACGTGCACAATATTCTCGCTTTCATTAAAACCCCAAAGTACCAAATTAAGCCTAAATGGCAAAATCCTGCAGCCAAACGACAACCCAACCTATCTGGGAGTCACATTTGATCGGCGCATGACATGGAAAAGTCAGATTGAGAGAAACCGAATGAAAGCCAAAGAAAGAATGGCGATCATGAGGAAACTTGCTGGCACAAGCTGGGGAGCAGACGAAGGCATACTAAAGAAACTGTACACTGGAAGAGTGAGACCAGTTCTCGAGTATGGCATCGCGGCATGGACAACAGCAGCGAAGGCGAACTTCGATAAAGTTAACAAACTTCAAAACCAAGCTATGAGAATCATAACTGGTGGCATGAAGTCAACGCCAATTGTAGAACTTGAAAAGATTACAAAACTGCAATCCATGACCGACAGAAGAGACTGCAGAGCCCAGCTGCAGTCAGAGAAACTCCGAAGACTGACGGACCATCCAATGTACCAGAGGCTAAACAATTTGGGAACTGGGAAACTAAAGCGGAGAAACTTTGCAGAAATAGCCAAAGCAAAGATGCACGAAGACCCCATAAACGCACTAACAACACCAAAACCCATCACTACTGTACGAAAACCTACTTGGAGGCAGGACATATTTCCAGAGGTGGTAGAAAATATACCAGGTATTGCAAACAAAAACTGCCAGACCGAAAAAGAAAGGAGAGACACTACCCTAAGCTTCATAACGAAAAGCTACCTAAGCATGGACTGGACCCATGCATACACCGACGGTTCTGTAACAAACACTACACAGAACGGAGGGGCAGGAGCATTCCTGAACCTACCAAATGGCAGAAAAATAACACTGTCATTCGCTACTGGTAAGTACACAAGCAATTTCAGAGCGGAGGCAGAGGCACTGAGGGCGGCAGTGGAAGAAATGGCAACACACAGTGAAAATGAGAGCCACATAGTCTTGTTGACAGATGCTCTCGCCGTAGTCACAGCGCTAAAAAGCCAGAAAAACACTGAGCTTAATGACTTAAGAGCAGCACTCTGCAAACTGTGCCAGCTGTCCGCACCAAAAAGGGTAGTGGTACAGTGGGTCCCGTCACACTGCAACATCCAAGGCAACGAGGAGGCAGACAGACTGGCAAAAGAAGGTGCAAGGCTACCACAAACAGATACCAGTATGACGTACGAAGAGTCAAAACGGCTTATCAAAGCCAGGTACATTACCAAATGGGAAACCGAACATACTGGTTACACCAAAAACGATGCCTATTACCAGTTGAACCGAAGAGAGCAGGTCGTTGTCTTCAGACTTCGCACTGGCCACAATAGACTGAGGTACCACCTATTCAACAAATTGAAGATAGGGTGTACCGACGAATGCCCGTGCGGTACTGGTAAAATGACTACTGAACATCTGCTGCAGAACTGCCCGACATACGGGGATCAGAGAGAGCAGATGTGGCCATTGCCAGTGGAACTGCAAGACAAGCTCTATGGTAGTGGCGAGAGTCTCAGGACGACCGCCGCTTTTTTCGAAAAAATAATGGTTGCTGTCTGACTGTGTACGCAGAAGAAGAAGAAGACATCACTAGAACAAAAGAGGAAATAGTTCTGATGCCGGAACAATGCATTTGTCAACATAAATATCTTACAAAGCATTAACTGACAATTCATAAAACACTGAGACATTGTGCCCTAACGGCTTCCTTCGTCTCGTGCAATAAGTGCAAGATAAATAAAGCCTTACTGGTGTGTGACACACGAGTCCTTAAAGTAAGTTAAGTGGCCCCAGGACTGGTTCTCGTTTGAGAGCCTTGACGCAGATTAAACCACGCGCAGAGATGCAATTAAGGTCTTGCAGCACTCAAAACAAGGACAGGTGCAAAACGTTAACGGTGACTTATTTTGATCATACAGGTATATCGCCAGGTGTACCTGTCAATATGCGATTATATGCTGGGAATCCACAGTCAGTGCTGCAGTGTGGAAAGTTGGAACGTAGCTCGAATGAAGAAATACGACTGGCCTACGTTGCATTAAGAATTCCAGAATTCTAAAGATCTGTTTGGGGGGGGGGGGGGGGAGGTGAAGCGTCTGTTATAGCCTCTTCTTTCCAGGGGTAGAGATCGCCGATGGATTCATTGTTCGGCTTGCTGGTCAGGAATGTCCATGCCAATAGCCTCTCCTATATTATTGTGTTCTCAGCAGCACCTTCTTGAGAGGATTCCTGTTTCTTACAGAGCTTTCTGTGGCACGCTACCGAGTACCCGGCGGGTACATTGGACTTATTAGCCTTGGTTTGGCTGCCAATCTAAGAGAAGGTACTCTGACACTAAACCCGGGTAGAAGAAGTTCGTTAGACTGTTCATGCAGTCCTGGGATGATGAGAGTATCATTGGATGTCCAGAGTAGATAACATCCACGACCAACGACTCCACCTCCTTGAGGAAACCCCGAGAGAAGGTAAGGGTACGGGAGTAAACTCAGACAGAAAGTCCGGAGTGGTACCACCTAAGGATGATGGTTTTAAAATTGCGAACTCGTTCCGGCAGCTCATGCAGCTGAGCTGTTGCCAAAATGTCATGCTTTGAATTAATTTGGATTAAACCAGTAAAGTCGCGAGGGGGATCCTGCAGTTTGGGCAGCCAAGGTTCTTCGTATTCAGAGCCCAGGCTTGCGCCTTTGAGAGGCTACTCACGGGGCGCCATTCGCGTGGTCTACATAGACTAAGACGCTAATGATGATCGATCATTCCATATTATGTGAACACTACTTACTTAAATTATCTTTTCCGTTTGTTCTGCTATTTTTACCTGAATATTTAGTGCTTTCTCTATCCTGCTGATTGTCGTTATCTCCCCCATTATTTACTCTCTCTCTCTTTATCTATCTATCTCTCTCTCTCTCTCTCTCTCTCTCTCTCTCATATTCTTGGTCTGTTGACGGGAATCAAGAAATGAATATCATAACTGGCGGAAAATGCTCTTGGATAAGTGAAAATATCAATGGAAACGAATGAGTACACAGTAGCAACACAATTACAGACTGCCAGTGAGTACACATCCACCTTGTTCGTTTGATCTTCTCCCACGCCAGTCGCTCTGCACTCTGATTTTCATTATTTTTTTCCACGAAAAAGTGCCCACTTCATGGAAATCTTGCTATCAATTAAATCAATATTTAAAAACTATATCAGAAGAAAGAACAAGCTATAGCTACTAAGTGCGGAATACATTCCCTTCAAAATGTACGATTTTAATGGTCAGTAGAATCATTCTTCTTTAAAACAAAGAAATATAGAAGTGCGAGACGGATCAGCACATGCATAGTTCCCAGATCAAAATGTATTAATAAAAGCTAAACTCTGCCCCCTAAAAAAAGCCAAACTAAATTCAAACACTTGTCAACAAGCCAAGCAAAATAACCAAATAAAAATGGATTTGCGTGTGTGTTGTAAAAAAGAAAACAAGTGCCATGTACGTGTCGTGACTGCTATCCTCATTGGAATAGGCATCATAAACTTTGTCTGATGTAAACTATATTTACACTTACGGCTGACAATAAACTTTGTCTGATGTAAAATATATTTATACATATGGTTGTCAGTACACGCTGTCTGATGTAAGATATTGTTACACGTATGGTTGTCAATACGCGCTGTTTGATGTAAGATATGGTTTCACATATGGTTGTCACTATACTCTGTCTGATGTAAGATATTGTTACACGTATGGTTGTCAATATATGCTGTCTGATGTAAGATATGGTTTCACGTATGGTTGTCAGTACACGCTGTGTGATGTAAGATATGGTCACACATATGGTTGTCAGTACACGCTGTCTGATGTAAGTATGGTTACACGTATGGTTGTTAATACACGCTGTCTGATGTAACATATGGTTTAACGTATGGTTGTCAGTACACGCTGTCTGATGTAAGATATGGTTTCACGTATGGTTGTCAGTACACGATGTCTGATGTAAGATATGGTTACACGTATAGTTATCAGAATACTTTGTCTGGTGTAAGATATGGTTACACTTATGGTTGTTAGTACACCCTGTCTGATGTAAAATATGTTTACACGAATGGTTGTCAGTACACGCTGTCTCATGTAAAATATGGTTACACGTATGGTTGTCAGTACACGATGTCTGAAGTAAAATATATTTACACGTATGCTTGTCAGTACACGCTGTCTGGTGTAAAATATGTTTACACGTATGGTTCTAAGTACACACTATCTGATGTAAAATATGTTTACACGAATGGTTGTCAGAATACTTTGTCTGATCTAACATATGTTACACTAATGGATGTCCAGATATTCGGCTACGATATTCACAAGAGTATCAAGATGTTTCATGTACATTCTGTTTCTTGCTTATGTTTTAACCTATGATATCACCTCCAATATAACATTACCAACTGGTCCCACTATATATGCACAGCAAAGACAAGTAAGCTCTTTAAATGTCTAATTATGATCAAAATTGCCAATTTGGTTCTAAAAAAAAGAATTAACAAAATTCCTTTTATTTTTTTTATCGCATTTATTTATTTTTGTTGTGGAATGTTATTGGTTGTTTGTAAAAATTGTACTTTCCCATGATGTGAATAAAATTGCATTTTAATATTTTTTTTTAATACAAACAAATGGAGAAATTTTGCCTCAGGAGAAATTGATGTTTTTGATTTGACAGGAACAGCTGCATTGAGGAAAGATCATTCCCGCAAACACTGAACCGTATTGAAATGGCATACTTTATCATAACGAATGTTAATATCATGTCAAAAGATTAACCGTTGCCAGATGTTTCTTTAATTTTGCGGACAATTGCCGTGGATATTAGTAATGTTTATTCCTGTTTTTATTCGGGCACGTTTTATCTTTTTCATTCGTTCCATTGCTTTGATGCCTCCTTGCTGGAGTTTTCTGTGTTTAATTGCATCTAATTGGACGATTGTGCCAGATTATGTTCGGAACGGGATTATCCGTGATCGCTATTTCCGACATCAAAGCAATGGCTGACACAAGATTTTGTTGGTCTTGTGTTCACTGCGTGAGAGCGATTTCAGGATAGGTAGACTTGATGACTGTGTGTTGTTTGGGCTTCACCCAGTCTAGCATCTGTCTGACACGTCCGTGACTTGTCTAGCAGACAGACAGAACTACTTGCTATGATATAACTAACTCAGAGCGGTCGCAACGAACTGCGAAATGGTGACCCTGAAAGGTTTAAAACAAGACAGAATTTATAACATAAATATATTATAACTTGTTGATTTAGGCTATCATCTTTTTATACAACCTGCCTAAGAAAGATTCATTCAATTTTCGAGTCAAGCACTATCACCAAGCGAGAGCTGCTTTCTCCAAGCAATCAATAAGACATGAACACCATCATAACGAACAGACGCTGGAATTGCCTTGGTTCTGTCCTAGAAGAAAAACCAGACTCAATCACAAGAACTGCCTTGGAATGAACCTCAGAAGGATGGCGAAGACAGGCCGGTCTAGGACGACTTGGTGAAAAACAGTAGAGGCTGAGATGAGAATTGTGAATCAAGGTTGAGGCACTATGCGAATGTTGACTGCAGACGGGAAATATGTTGCTACCCATACAGACGCCATCAGGTTGATGGTCATTGGTCGCTCAGTTAAGCACTGACGAAGAAAACATGAAGAAGACATATTGTTCTGTTAACTTGACGCCAAAATTGTCGTCAATTTTGATTACGTTTTTTCCAACCCCATGAAAACAGACTGCCTGTTATTAATTGAATGGGGGTCTTTCCAGTAGTCTCTTCCTTGACAGCAATGCCCGTGGGAATAAACCATTCACATATTGCCAATATACAACCCTCTTCCAACATGTTCGATCTTCAGCTGCCGTTCTGCCTCTCTTTAATTGAGGTTCAGTGACCAAAGATCATTTTACCAGTATCTTCCCCATGCGTTCCTTGGACAACCTCTCTTCCTCTTCCCCCGGTCAATTCCCCCCTCCTCTTTTCAAACATGACAGGCTCTTTGCTTAAGGTGTTGTTTGATTCCGTTTTTATTGTTTGGCTGAATATTCCTTGTTTGGATCAATATTCCTTGTTTGCTCAATATTGCTTGCTTTAGTTCAATACTACTTGTTCGAATCAATATTGCTCGTTTGGCTAATTTTTACTTGTTATGCTCAACACTGCATGTTTGGCTCAATACTATTTGTTTCGTCTGCCCAACCGAAAAAAAACATGGAAGAAACATCCTCGATCTAAGCAGTGGCATCTCATTTACCATCTTTTCACTCGATAGAGGAACAGACGAGACATGCGTGTGACTAAGGCCATGTGTAAAGCTGAGTGCTGGACAGACCACAGGCTTATTGTCTCCAAGCTCAATATTCATGTGGAGCCTGTGCGTCGTGGTCGTGGACGGAAGTGTGGGAATAGGTTCAACAACTCCAAGCTACAAGACGATACACACGGACAGACCTTTGTCAGGGGGACTTGAACAGTTATCTGACGAGAAAGACGCCCCAACTAGGCAATGTGGAAGAGTGATGAATCTTTCTCTGCGCTCTCATCCTTCGCTGCAAATGAGTCATCTGACTCGTAGTAGAAACGACTTGTTCAACAAAACCGACAAAAATGTCAATGTACTGATAGAGAACTAACTATATGTAAGCTACTGACTTTTTTGGAGTCCATAGAAACAAGGATTATGCTGCTGTCTATTGAAATAAAATACAACATTGGATTGCTGTCCCCAAAAAATTGATTTAGTCCTACAGTGGATTCCGGCCTACTGTGGGATCCCTGGAAATGAGAAAGGAAATTAGCTCCAAAAGCAGGAATTGGTGACATGCAGACTCCCAACCCACAGAACTATCAAGAAGCAAAGACACTCATCAAACGGTCCATGAGGACAACAGAATGGACAGACCAGCACAAAGACACTCATCAAACGGTCCATGAGGTCAACAGAATGGACAGACCAGCACAAAGAATACAAGCCAGAAAATGACAGCATAGACAAACTTGGCAGAGATGGGCAGACAAAGATTTTCAGGCGCAGAACTGGACATTGTAGACGCAAAGCCCACCTAAATAAAATTCTCAGAGATCAAAATGGTCTCAGAAACACTGCCACGTGCGATTGTGGAGCACCCAAGCAAACACCAGAACATATTCTGCAGGACTGCCCGACCTATGCAGACCAAAGAGTCTGCAGTCTGACCTGGTTTAGCGATTAAGCTAGAACATCTGTGGGAGACAGGCGAATACCTGAAACGCACAGTCTCCTCCGTGATCCTCGCCGGACTAGAAGCATAGCATCAGTTGATCGATGAAGAAAAAGAAGACTGTTGTCTATATTATGTTTGCTCCACTCAGTGTTCGGGGAAGAGATAGTTGTCTGACTTTTGATTGGGTGGGAAGGAATGTCAGATGACGTCTGCATCAATGTTGATCTAGAATCCACAACAGCCAGGGATGCTGATTATTAAGAACAAGGAGTCTGCTGCTTGTATCGATTATTTTGGAACAAGACATAAAAGGATCCCGCTTCCAGAGATACCTACATGGAAGTGAGGTTTTGGGTTTTGATCAGTATAATTTACATGACCCTGACTAGCATGTCCCATCAGTATAATTTACCTGACCCTGACTAGCATGTCTCATCAGTATAATTTACCTGACCCTGACTAGCATGTCCCATCAGTATAATTTACCTGACCCTGACTAGCATGTCCCATCAGTATAATTTACCTGACCCTGACTAGCATGTCCCATCAGTATAATTTACCTGACCCTGACTAGCATGTCCCATCAGTATGTTTCGCCTGAGCAGGATGTGTCAATGAACATTCTTTCTCCATTTATATATTGTAGCATAAAGAAATAGTAATAAATGCTATTAACCCCCCTGGCTCCCTTGGAGCATATGTCGACATACTTAAAATCTCACGGTTGTCTTGTCTTATCCACTTGTGCAGTGAGGCGGCGTGAGGAGCCGTAGTTTTCTGTCCAGAGCTAGAAGTGTCACTGAAGTGGTCGTCATCCCGATTTAGAATATCCGCAATATTTCCTATCCATCTAGTTCTCGGTCTGCTATGGGTGCGAAAACCTAAACGTCGTGCGTTATAAGCGCATATGGGTGGTTGGTCAGAATGTATTCTCATTAGGTGGCCGAACCAATTTATTCTTACTTCATTAATATATTCAGAGAAGGGTCTTGCTTCAACTTTTCTTCTCACATCTTCATTGCGCATTATATCTCTACTAGTTACGTTGATTGTTTTCTGGAGGCATCTCATCTCACATGTCGGGATCGTTCTCTCTAGAGTTCTTGTGAAAGTCCGTGTTTAGCACTGGTAATAGAGAGTTGGCATGAATATACTGTTGATATAGCATTCTTTTTGTGGACATGTTTATGTTAGGGTGTTTCAATAATGGTGACAGCTGATATACAATCGCATTTCCTTTTTGGCAAATGATCTCAATCTCTCAATCTAAACTTTCAATTTGTGTACACAAAATTCCGCTTAAACTTGAGCTCCTGCACTTGCTCAATCTTGGTCCATAATGTTGAAGTTTTCAGGCGATCTGCTTATCTGCATAGTTTCTGTTTTGGATGTGTTCCTTTTCTAACTGTATTTTTCTCATTCACAGTTGAGCAAACAGTCAGATGTTGCTGCACATCATCTTCAATCTCGTAAAGTAGACATTGTCAGCGTACAATTAATGTGTAGTTTGGTTTGGGGAAATGGTTACTACGCCAATGAGATTGCCAATCCCGTTGCATACTTCCCTGGTTACGTGACCATCAGGAAAGGAACTAGAAACTTTCAAGGATGGAAGCGGACTGACGAACAAATCTTGGACTACGTATTGCCCCTCCCACACACTTCTGGAGTGTCCACCCGGGGTCCATACCAGCCTCGCTTCGTACGCCGGTTAGACTGACGAAACCCTCGGAGCCATTCCTTTTTCCGAAATTAAGGATTCAATTTGGCGAGTTCAAATAAATTCAAATAAAATGTACCCTTTTTTTTTTTTTTTTTTTTTTGCGTTCATCTTATTTTTCCAATCCCCAAAGGTGGTGTGCGTTGCACTGTGGTTTTTATTTTGCTCCTGTCGGCCCAGTGCATCCGACTTCAGCATGCATTTTATGTAAGGGTCTGCTTCCTCCTGCATTTTCTAAGGGTTTGCTTCCCCGGGGTAACGGTCGGTGCTGTGATGGGGATCGAACCATCGAACCTTCTGTTTCTTTTTTCTAAACCTGTTTAATTTTTATTTTTGAATGTAATTTCTTAACACCGCCGTCAAAGAGTTTGGCACGAAAATGAACACATCAAAGAAAAAGACTTTGGTAATATTCAAACAACGTAGGTAAATTAATATAATCATCCAATGAGAAATAATGGAGCAAATAAAAAAGTTTACATATTTAGGGCAAACCATCACAGCATAGAGGAACTGGATTGTTAGTTCGGTCAGGCACAACATATTGACAAGGACGTCGCGTCACTGTCAGGCACAATAAACTGACCGAGACCACTAGCTCTCGTCCATGTATCGCTCTCTGGAAACAGCCTGTTTTCAAGGTAGCCTTGCTGACAGGTGTGGATCAATGTGATCCCCGTAGAAGTGAGCGCCACGCAGATGAAGCCAAGCATAGCACAACCCCTGGAGGACCGCGGTCCACTTTCATCAGCGAGATGAGATACGGCTACTACAAACCTCTACTTAACGTCCTTTTCAAGGGCACCCAAAAGGGTAAACTTACTCATTATGAGCATTAAGCAACAACAACAGCATTACAGCATAAGCCCACAAAGGGACGGAAACAAAAAGGCAAGAAAGACACGTTATAAACAAAGACCTTCAAAATACTCACGTATTACCATTTGCACAATGTGGAGCTAAAATATATACTCTAGCACAGAAGGATAAAAAAGCATTGGAAGTGTCTCTTTTTCTTCTTCTTCTTCATACCCTGTCAGACGTCAACTTGAATTTGTTCGAAAAAAGCAGCGGTCAGCCTGAGGCTGTCGACACTGCCATAGAGCTTGTCTAGTGTTGGCACTGGTGATGGCCACGTGTGATTTCGCTGGTCATCGTATGTCGGGCAATTTTGCAGCAGATGTTCAGCGGTCATTGTCCCTGTACCATAAGTGCATCCATTTGTAGCACTTACCTTCAGTTTATTGAATATGCTGTGGCCTGTGCGGAGTCTGAAGACCACGACCTGCTCTTTTCTGTTCAACTGGTGATACGCATCATTTTGTGTGTAGCCAGTATGCTCTGTTTCCCATTTGGCCATGTATCTGGCCTTAATAAACCTTTTGGACTCTTCTTAGGTCACACTAGAATCTGGTTGTGGTAACCTTGCACCTTCTTTTGCCAGTCTGTCTGCCTCTTCGTTGTCATGGAACTTGACCCACTGTACCACTACTCTTTTGGGTGTGGATTGCTGGAAAAGTTGACAGAGTGCTGCTCTTAAGTCATTAAGTTCTGTATTGTTCTGGCTTTTTAGTGCTCTAACCACGGACAAGGCATCTGTAAACAATATTGGGAGTGTTTGAAATGTGGTGTTATCGTAGAACAGAAAGTGAGAGCTGGACAGAAAGAAGATCCAATAGTAATGTACTCGCTGAGGTGGGTGCACAAAGACACATTTTGAAAATGATACAGAAACGAAAATTGAGTTGACTGGGACACAATATGAGAGATGAAGGTCTTCTACAGAAGATACTAGAGAGTAAGATCCAGGGGAACATGGGGACGGGGCGACGAAAGCTTACATTTACATATCAGGCTTGCAGAGGCAGTAAAGTATGAACCTATGCTGAAATATACAGAACCACAGAGGATAGGTTCCAATGAAGAGATACGATCAGACAGTTTTACAACCAGTATTAAGACATGTTCAACCAGAGGATAGAGTTGAGTGGAGAAACAAGCTCAGACAATCTTACAACCAGTCTCAGGACTGATCAACCAGAAGCTAATGAAGTCCAGAAAGCTTCTACTATATTCTATTTATTCGGTTTTTGTTAATATAATACAATAATAGTCTATTAGTTCTGTTCGCGGTGTTAACAAAAGAGAAGCTCTATAGAAATTAACAGAAGCTAAACTAATTTTACGAAGCCAATACAATCGTCTTGAAATGAAATAAAAACTCCCAAACAAATTGTATGACGCAGCCTAATATCTCAAAAAGCCAAAGAATATGTATATAATTTTTGAGCAACCAAAAAATCTAAACAAATCTTTCGCCAAACAGACCGTAAAAAAAATTAAAAATTGTTGCACAATGGCCAAACACATTTTTCGACGCCAAGAAATTGAAAAAAGTCAAAGTCCTGAAATGCGTCAATTTTTTTAATGAAACAAATTAGCAGTTCTGGATACAGGTTGAATAAATAATATGTAATCTTTTTCCAGCTATAATCATCATCATCATGTCACATATTATTTCCCTCATGGCAGCTCTGTTTGCATCTCGGTTAACGGCGACTCGTCGTGTGCCATATAAAGACATTCCCCAGAATGTCTGCAATGTCCTGATGCCATATTCGTCATGGTTGAACTCTTTTCCTCCTTCTGAGAACCATGCCCTCTCTGATCACACTCTCTAAAACGTTGTGTTTCTTCAATCAATCAAATTAATCAATCAAGTCTGGCGCTCCTCTCGGTGCATAGGCCATTGACAACATCCCGCCAGCATGCACGGCCCTGCGCTGCTTTTCCTGTCTCTCTCCAGGTGTAATCATTTAATCTTATTTCCTTTTCACATTCACTTCTCTGTGTATGTTTTGTTCTACCGTTCTGTCTCTATCTCTCTCTCTCCCCAGCCTTTCTCTCTATCTCTCTCTTTCTTTCTCTCTCTCTCTCTCTCTCTATACCTCTCTCTCTCTCTCTCTCTCCTCTTAAGAATTCCATGTAAGAGCCTGTCAATGTTGGAATGTACCTTCCGCAGAGTATGCCATATCTAGCCCCATTGTCTTCATTTAACTTGTTTTTCCAAATGGGTGTTGTTGGCTTCTTTCCTTTCCCAGATTTTCCTTGCTCACTATGTCCTGCAACTGTATGTTCATTATTCTTCATAGACATCTGTTAGCGAAGTAGTGAAGTCTTTCTTGTAGGGCCATAGTCGTTCTCCGTGTTTCCGCTCCATACAGCAGAACCGACTTGACACTGGCGTTGAATATTCTAACGTTGGTGTAAATCTTGATTGCTCTGAATCTCCATATGTTGTTTAGTGGCAGGAATGTCTCTTCATGCTTTCCAATTCGCATCGTTATGTCTGCATCTATACCACTTGATGTGCCTATTCTGCTGTCTATATTGGTAAAGGCTCTCCTACCAACATGATTGCTTCTTTGCTGATAATGTTGAGTTTAAGGAGCTTGGTTTTCTTCATGTTGATATTCATATCTTAATTTGGCTTGTTGTTCTTTCACGCAATCATGTTTCTCTTGCATTTGACTTTGTCTTTTCACTTGACCAAAATATATGAGTTTTTTCTCCTTTGCAATGTTGCATTGGAAACATTTCTTTTCTGTAATATGCATCGATTGCAAAATTTCTCAAATGATCTTTTATACTGTCATAATATTTTCTACCTCTATCTGTAACATTTCATTTTAAAAGTTGTGTTTTTGTTAAATTGATTTGTTTAATGTCCATATCTCACACTGTATGTGAAAATGCATGTCCTGATCAGTTGGATCTTCGTTTGATTGCATGTGCCTTGCCACTCATTTTTCATTTGTATTAGTTTGTGTGTACCAATATGCAAGTCCTCATTTGATTTCAATTACACAGTCGTCAGAATTATTTATATAGGTAGTAAATAATTGTAGCTAACTCGGATCTATCATCATCGACAATCTTTCACTGGACACAGAGCTGCAAAAGAGATATGGAATGGCCTCAGATGCACTTGTCAGGATCTCATAGAGAGTGTGGAATAACAACGTGATGACCATCTCCACAAAGGTTGCTGTGTACAGATTATGTGTAATTAGCACCCTGTTCTATGCCCCTGAAACGCTTCTCAGGAAAACAGACTAAATCCTTTTCAAATGCCATGCTTGAGGCGTATACTTGCACGTTCATCGAGTGACAGTGTGACAAACAACGACATTTTGGACCGTACACAGATTGCCAGTTTAGTTACGATCCTCCGCAGGCGCCGCTTCCGGTGGCTTGGTCACGTGTGTAGATGATATCCTTTACTTAACTTAACTCAACTTAACGTCTTTATAATGGTTTAGAATACTCTGCAGAGTCTGTATATAACCAGTTTCATTTACATTACATTCCTCTAAAAGCTATGCGCATCAAATGTATTCGTAAATGCATTAATTGTCCCTGCCTCCACTACCTCCCCTGGCTTGGTTTACCTCCCTACATAGAACACATTCCTCTTTTAACGTTTCTAGAACTGTTTTAAAACTCTCCAAATCTTGTTCAACATCTGTTCCTCCTACAATATATTTCCAGATTATGTGGTTCGCTGCCTCTTTCATCCTCTTAACATCTGCCTCAGAGTAGTCGTATGTTCGCGTGTTTATGTTTACTTCGTTGCCTGCAATAATATCTCAACGAATGATTTGATGGTCACTTGAACCAAACAGTTCTCTGACGGTAACGTTTTCAATCATATTTTCCTCTGTAGTAAAAACTAATTCGAGTGTATTTTTGCCTCTTGTGGCTGCTTGTACATGTTGAATTAAAAAATTGTCAGTTATGCACTTAACAAAAGGTTTTGACTCTACAAGTACTTCTGCCAGATTCCATTTTATTGAGAGCTGACCACGGGCAACCGTAACAGACGTAGACCGTTCCTAACCCACAAAGACGTTTACAAGCGTGACCTGAAAGCGTTTGATACGAACACCTGCAGCTGGGATGGACTTGCCAAAGGCAGACCCGGCTGGAGGCAGACTTTGCGTGCTGGCCTGCCGGCAGTGGAAACCAAGGTGCGCCAGGATACAGACTCAAAACGTGTGCGGCGAAAGCAAGGGCAGCGACTGACTAAGAATCCTCTCTAGCGTGAAGTCCATTGTCTATCGAAACTGTCAAAATGCCAACCAACCAATGGTAGTGGACTTTGGGGAAAGGATCTAGATCTTGTCAGATAAATGACAAAAACTAAGATAGACAATAAAATGGGAGTATACACAAGATAAACGGAATGGAGCAACAAGGAGACCTTTGCGAACAATATTCTTATATGGAGCAACACAACAACTTTAGCAATTCTAACCAATGGAACAACAGAAATGTAGTCGCTAAAGATACTCTTTACGAGATCGTGGAAAGAAAGAACATCGCCAGATGATTGGCAACAAACTGCAACGATAACAAAATAGAAGAAGAAAAAAGACAATAATAGACATTGTGACGCATACATTGGCATATCACTATGTCATAATAAAAAAATGTCTGCCGAAATACTTGGACAGAGAATTAATACCTGCTATTGAACCTCATGTTTAACAAAGGCCAGTGGATTCCGTCGATGAATGGGATGGACAACGAATGTCTTATTCACCTTAATAAATTAAGCAAAAGTGAATATCAAAAGCATTTAAACATTTCATTTACAGATCAGGAGAAAACGTTTGTTAGCGTGGACAGGAATAAAGTCTGAACAGTATTGGAGGACTATGGAGTACACGGACACATTTTAGACACAATAAGAGCAGTGTACCATATCAAGTATTAGGATAGTATGCGACGGTAGGCTCGACTGGAAAATCAAGACTAGGTCTTGAAAAGCATCTGCTGTGACTTATCAGCTGCCACCACTGCTTAGGCACCGATGCATTAGTTTTGCAACAAAGTAACAGCTGGTAAACAGTATATTTATGACGATTCTGTGTTACCAATGCCAAACGAAGTTCCATGTGCAAAGAGCGTCATAGCAGGACTTTTCGATGTATGAAATGAAGTTTTGGGGGAAGGTCATCGGTGTTACCAGAAAAGACAAACAGCAAACCGAAGACATAGAAAGTTTGATCAGCACAACGTCTTGTGCAGAGTACTTTACCAAGGACACACAAAAATATGCTGGCTCAAGCATCTCATGAGAATGCAGACTCATCAACTTCCACTGATGGCTTACGATGCCGGCAGATCTGGCTACATGGCAAGAGGCCTGCCACGAGACAGGTGGATAGGTGACGTTAGAGTGATCTTGCCACGACATACGCTCACAACTACCGAAGCAATGCATTTGGCACATAACAGACGACTTGAGCCGCTAGGCGGAATTAGTAGAAAGCAAACAAACTAACTATACCACATCAATAAAACTGTTATAAGAGCTACTAATGGAGTCACATTTGTTATTGACAAAAGCTACAGAAGCAGGGCAGGAAAGTCTGCTTTCATCATTACTATTTAACATTTACATTGACAGAAATCGTTGCTATTCCACATTTACATTGACAAAAGCATTACTATTCAACATTTACATTGACAAAAATCATTACTATTCAACATTTACATTGGCAGAAATCATTACTATTCAACATTTACATTCACATAAATAATTACTATTCAACATTTATATTTACAGAAATCGTTGCTATTCAACATTTACATTGACAAAAAGCATTACTATTCAACATTTACATTCACATAAATAATTACTATTCAACATTTGCATTGACAGAAATCAATAATATTCAACATTTACATTGACAGAAATCATTACTATTCAATATTTACATTGGCAGAATACAATTGAGAATCAAGTCAAATTCGCACACCAGGAGTGGAATCTAAAATATGAAACAAAGAACCCAATTAAATATATGAAATACTCTCTGCAGGTGACCAAAGTATAATATACGAAGACGAAGAAACATTACTAAATCATATGAATGCACCTGGATCTGACTATTTTAGACTTAGTCTTAGTCGACCTGTACTTCTACAGCGGTGAATGCCGCTTTGCAGGTCCCAACTCTGGCTTGAGATGGATGTAGCGGGTGGAGGATTTCCTTCTTGGCAGACTAGGATCGAGCAGATTATTACTCCGCTATGTTGGGACAAGTGTCGCGGAGGGTGGCTAACCAATGTGCGAGTGCAACTTAATAGGCTCAAACACTAGAGCAAAGTACACCCGCAGCCTGTTACGCGCCATCTATGCTGATCTTAACAAACCACCAAACTATTGCCGGCGTTATGCCATGCCACACAGTTGGTCGCCTCTTACAACATCCTATCTGGGGGCAGTGGCGCTATTCCTGTCTTATGTGTAAACTTGGAATGATGTAATATAGAGATCAGCACATCAAAGAACGTCTCACAGGCCAAAGTGTTGCACAATTGTTTCGTCAAATGTGATCCAGTTTTCCTTGGCGAGGTGAGTGTAAAGGTTGTTGACGAGTGCATCCATCTTATCCGGCTAATCACGAAGTGGAACAATCTGGAACCTAAACTAACAAGATGTCCCCTGTGTGATTGGCGGCCTTCTCGTTCATCAAAAGGGACCTGGATGGTTGACCAGACAAGAAATTGCGTGCCTGTCTCTTCACCTTGACTGTGCTTCCTGCAATGTTCTATAGTGTAGATACATGGGCACTCACACAATCACTGGAGCACAAGTTGAGAATGACCCAGGTATTTCTTGAGAGATGCTTGGTAGAAATTACTCTATGCAAACAACGCATACATAATCTTAAAACAAAAACTCTGAAATACGACAATTGACCTTGGCGAAGGATGCAGTACTACAGGCAGACAATGCACAGTACTATATGCAGACAATGCACAGTACTATAGGCAGACAATGCACAGTCCTATAGGCAGACAATGCACAGTACTATAGGCAGACAATGCACAGTACTATAGGCAGACAATGCACTGAACTATAGGCAGACAATGCACAGTACTATAAGCAGACAATGCACAGTACTATAGGCAGATAATGCACAGTACTATAGGCAGACAATGCACAGTACTATAGGTGGACAATGCGCAGTACTATAGGCAGAAATTGCAAAACTTAGATGGGTAGGGTATTTGTTACGACGAAACGATGGTTGGTGGAACACGTCGACAGAAATCTTATACCCCCGAGACAGAGGGAGACTGCGAGGTAGACCTCAAATGCAGTGGACAGACTCTTTTCCTGTCCGCAACATCCGAGACGCCTCTAGTGAAATGCTTACCACCTACTGGACTTCCGTGACCCAAGACACGGCATTTCAGAGAGGAAGTTGGGACCTGGAACAGCGCCTCCACAGCTGAGCAGTGGATCACCAATATCAAAAAGATCAAAACTGTAAATTTGAAGATTAACGTAACAGTAAGCGCACTTAACATACATGTAAACAATTTCAAAATTAAACAGAACCGGGTGTTTAACTACCTGGTAAGTGTTTTTTTTTTTACAGAAGATGGAAAACTATCAATTCAAATTAAGACTAGATGTCAAAAGCCCTGGTGTGGCTTATAAAACTGTCAGCTTTAGCTACCATCCACCTGTGCCGTTAAACTACGTGGAGAGATTGTTATCTCTTACGAATCAAGCCAGTTGCCTCTGTTTATGTAAGTCAATTTCGTTGAATGATTACTCGCATGTCAGATATCTATCTATATGCAACGTGGTCGCCATCGTGTCAAGTATTCAGATCGCTTTGTGTTGTAGGCGAGCAGAGGAAGTTGATCAGGCCGTCTTCCTGTGAGGTAATCAAACCCTTTTATTGTCTGTCTGCTAGTGTATTCAACACAAGGGAAAGTTCCTACCAAATTTCTCATGTTCTCATTTGTTATTATTTCTTAATTGGGGACACTGATGGCATTTCGTAGACATTTGATTACACACATCGAACTCGTCTTCTCCTGCGTGTTGGACCAGGGCCACGTTTAATACGGGTATCACCGTTGTTATTCATCAGTGTCTCAGTCTTTGCAGACCATGGGTATGACCTTCTGTGAGTAGCCTCTTAGGGCGCAAGCCTGGACGCTGAATATGAAGACCCTGAGCTGCCCAAACTGCATGATCCCCCTCTCTTCCTTGCTCGTGTAATCCAAAAGAATGCAAAGCGGGATGGATTTTCTGTCTGAGTGTACTCCCGTAGTCCCACCCACCCTCGAGGTTTCTACAAGGCAGTGAAGTCGTTGTCCGCAGATGCTAGTTACTCGAGACATCCCATGATACTCTCCCAAGACTAGCCAGCATTCCCTTGGACGTGTTTAAAATCAGTTCCTCGTCTCCTAGGCGAACTGCTTGAACAGGCTAACGAGGTTCATCTACCCGGGCTTAGAGTCAGAGTTGACCTTCTCTTAGACTGGCTGCCAACCAAGGCTAATGAGCCCAATCTGCCCGCCCAGTAATACCGACAGGGACTCGGTCGCACCCCACAGCAGGCTCTGTAAGAAACAGGGGGCCACTTATGAAGAGAGGCCAATGACATAGAAACTCCTGAATGGCAAGTCGAACAGTGAGTCCAGCGGCGATTCTCTAAACCTGGAAAGGAAAGGCTATTTCAGACCCTTCACCTTCCTTTAACGAGGGGGACGTCCAGGCCAGACCTCGACCCCTCCCCGTTGGTATTAACATGCTGTTTATCAAGTTTCAACACTTCTCAAGGACACAAACATCAGCTTGGAAACAGAGCAACAACGAATCAACAGTATGTTCTACTGTGTTCTATGAATGTCAAACTGGATCCTAAATCCAAGGCAAAAATAAGAAAAATTACATCACGTGAAATAAATGTCCAATAAAAGTTGTTGGGTTAAATCAGGACAGATAAGATCAGAAACGACGACATTAGAAAACATGCTGAGAACTACCCCTTATGACGAATCCATAAGAAAAAAGAAATTATGATCAATCGATCATTTCGTAAGAATGCACATTGATTAACTATTGCTGTACGCTTACAACACCAGAAGATATAGTTACAAGTCAAGCGGTAGCACGTGGTGCAGATAGATACACGATCAAACAAATCCTACAAGAACACTGGTGCAAAACAACGACGCAACCAAATTGGTTTAGGAATGGTCAATTACCCCCCCCCCCCCTCTTTCCCTCCTCCCTTCCCTCTCTCCCAACAACTCGATTAACCGGACACAATGAATGGAAAAGTAACCAAGTATCAAATCAATTAAGTCATCCCGTAACCGGTGACATCACTGGGGCACGCATGAAGGCACTCTCGCAACCCCCATGACACTCTTCTCTGTCAGCGGAAGTTGGAGATTGGTCCATTGTTTTAAATTGTCCTCCAATCTCTTTTTGGTACGAACCATTCGTCATCCACCTTGCACTTTTCAGTGCAGGATAGTATTTGCAAGACCGTTTGATCTCGACAGGCTCCCGTACCAAGTGGGTTTCCGTCTTTTGACATTTGCAAGAGGTCTTCAAAAGACCCAATTGCTGTTTTCGTATTTCCTCATTTGTAACACGGTCTTTGTAAGTGACGTTTAGAAGTCTTCGGATACATCTCATCTCCGCTGCAAGTCAGCTGTAATTGTCCATGTCTCACAAGCAAAGAGGAATACTGATATGACTTATTTATTCATTAATATGATCTTCGTGCATATGGGTAACCGATTATTTTGCCAGATTTTGTTAAGTCGTAAAAGCGTCGCTATTGTCTGCTATTCTGACCAACATCTCAATTTTTGTATCCTTCCTCACTGACAATCGAGGACAGATATTTAAAACGGTCAACCATTTCGAGTTCCTGGCCAGTAGTTGTTATCCCACTGTTATAGCTCTCAACTTTGTTGGTTCTTAATTTTGTTTTCCAGTTTAAATCTTCATACCATAGTCAAGAGCTGTTTCATCTAGCCGTTTAACTCATTCCCGTGAAACGCTCAATGTTATCTGCAAAACGAAGGTTAGTAATCGTTTTGTCCCCTATCTTGACGGTTCCAACATGATCTCGAAGTGCCTCACACGTAATTCCCTCAAGAAAGATATTGAAAAGTGTTGGTGACAACTCTGTCTAACGCCGATCTATGTGCGAAACCAGTTCTCCCGTCTCACATTAACAAGAACTGCACTGGACGCCTTGTCATACATAGACAGCTATGCCACCGAGAAGAACGTACGTGGTTAACAATAATGGAAGATTTCAGTCGACGTGTCCCCAAGCTGCTATGTGATATCAACATGACAGAATGAAACTTTCTTGTGTGTTCTATGAAAAACTATGGTTTATACATTGTCCATTTATGTATTGTCTTCACATTAATCAATCTTTCTCTTTAGTTAATCCACGTTTATATTTTGAAAAACCTTTACAATTTTGTAAATAGCAAGGGGGTCAAATTCGTGGCCCGTGAAGCCGTTGTCTGAAGCCTTCGACATAATTGGCGTTGTATTGTATGAAAACTGGATTATAACATTTAGACAAGAATATAGGGCAGTGCTTTTCAACCTTAGCGTTACAGTCTACTATTGGGCGAATTTAGCTTTCAGGTGAGCGATAGCAGAGTAATTACATGGTGTGTTAAAAACACAACCTGAGAAAATTATCGCACAATACTAGCAACCAACAAAAACACAACCTGAGATAACTATCGCACAATACTAGCAACCAACAAAAACACAACCTGAGAAAACTATCGTACAATACTAGCAACAAACAAAATCAAACCTGAGAAAACTATCGTACAATACTAGCAACCAACAAAAACAAAACCTGAGAAAACTATCGCACAATACTAGCTACCAACAAAAACACAACCTGAGAAAACTATCGCACAATACTAGCAACAAACAAAAACAAAACCTGAGAAAACTATCGTACAATACTAGCAACCAACAAAAACAAAACCTGAGAAAACTATCGCACAATACTAGCAACCAACAAAAACAAAACCGGAGAAAACTATCGCACAATACTAGCAACCAACAAAAATGCAAATCTGTATTTTTCCCGTGGCAGCAAAAGGACTGTGAGACATGCACATTAACACAAACCTAGTGTCCTTATAGTCGACATGCAATAGAAAGATTCTCAGAATAGCATGGATCGAGAAAAGAGGAATGCAGACATTGGGCACAAGTTGGGCATAGAGAAGTACTGGCTGATTAGTTTCATCATGAACAGATGGAGTAAATACTTTGGCCACATCAAAAGATACAGCGGTCTAGATAACAAGAATGAATGATATTGATATGGAGCCCGTTAAGAGAGGCAGACGAAGAACGCGATGGTACTAAGACGTCAAGGAATTCTTGGACACGACTCTGGAGCAGGCTGGAAATTTGGCACAAGAATGATCTTCTTTCAGACGGACCGTGATGGAAGCGACATTCTTTAAAGGACATGCTACTGTGTGATTAAACACATTCCAAATACAGACAGTGAACGAGCGCCGAGTTTTCTTCAATTTAGATTGTAATGGGCGGAAAAGAAAATTTATCCTCAAGAAAGTTGTAAAAGAGGGTGTCAAGTATTAAAAGCTTGTAGAGCACTGATATATGACATTATGTACTACAACAAAGGTCGTGTCTTTGTTTTCCAAAATGCAAACATGGTCTAACTAGAGAGCAGGCATCTACTAACTGTGAGTTAAATTACTTCACAAAACAAATGGGTGTGTGTGTGTGTGTGTGTGCTTTTTAATAACATAAAAGAAAATGTCCAGAATACGGGATAAGCATAAACAAAAGTGAAAATTATATTTCACGTTTCACTGTCCAACTAATAATCACTCCGCAAGTATTAGTCAGGATCTTTCTATTACAGCCGATTCCACCCCACGAAAAGATACAATTAATAATATTTTATTTATCTCTGCTTTCGTTTTGCAGGATTATTTGATGTCAAATTCTTCTCAAACTAAATAATACTTAGGCGTGTTCAAATGACACCGGACCAAATTGCAAAAAGTGAACATACGTACGATGCGCATGATGTTGTCAGATATAGTGTAAACAGCACATACCAACCGTCAAGTATGCAAAATGTCATTATCGTCCGGCTCATAGTTTCCTCAGTCGACCGTTGAAAACATGGTGGGTGTGATACGGAATCCGTCCAGAGTTGATCAGCGAGCGGTGAATCGGTTTCTAACAGCTGAACGATGTCATCCAGTTGACATTTATTGCAGAATGCAGGCAGTGCATAGTGACAAAAGTGTGTGGAAGACAACAGTGAAGAACTGGGTAACGATGTTTGAAGAAGGACGAAAGATCTTCCGAGACCATATCAGGCGCATATTGTTGCGTTAACTTTAAACATCGTCTCTCTTGCTCAAAGTTCGTTACGTCGGTCGATGTGAGCCCTTGTTCCACAATCCCTCTAATATCATCTATCCACCTACTTCGCGGCCGCCCCCTTGCCCTGTAGCCAGATCTGCTGGCGTTGTAACTCATTAGGGGAATTTTGATGAGCGTGCATTCTCATGAAATGACCAAACCAACTTATTTCCTGCTTGGAAATTTATTCGACATAAGACGTAGTGCCGACCATACTTCGAATGTCTTCGTTCTGCATGCTGTCATTTCTGGCAAAACCGATGATTTTCCTCAAACACTTCATTTCACAAGTTGAAATTCTGCTCAGAGGCCATGTTTGGCACTGGTAGCACAAAGTCGGCATAAATATACTGTTTATCATATGTTGCTTTGTTGTCAAACTAATGCTCGGGTATCTAAGCAGTGGGGACAGCCTATAAGTCACTGCAGATGCTTTCTGACACGTAGTCTCAATTTCCCTGCCGGAAAAATACTGCCCAAAATATTTGAACTCATGGACCCGTTGAAGAACAATATCATTTAGACTTGACTGGCCCAGGAGTTCTACTGATCATTATAATTTCTGGTTTTTTTTCGCCAGTTCACATATTGTATTTAGCAAAGGTAGTCGCAAGCGCGTTGATGTGATTTTTTATGTGGTGTTACTAATAGTACATATCTGAAATCGTTTTTTAAACATAGATTAAGTGAGATTGTAATGGACAAATATGTATTACAAGACGTAGATTCATTCACATATCGTGGTAGTAATAAAGACATGATAGGAGGCACTGATAAAGATATCAAGATAGAATAAAATCGCTGTGCCAAGTTGTGGAAATATGAAAGAAATTAAGGCCGCTACACACACAAAACAAAAACGAAACCAACTTCAATGTAAAGTAAATAGAGACTTGAGGGAATAAAATGGTATGATAAAGTCACTAATGTAGACCTTAAGAGAAAATGGCGGCTTCGGATTTGACGCACATTACGGAAACTAACTGATAGCATTACATGGCAATCACTGTTCTAGACTCCTCAGGCCAAAATACGTAGAGGCAGAATTAACACTCAATGGAGAAGGAATGTTGAATCATGTTTATAAATGGCAGGACATAGGGGGGAGGGGGACGCCGAAAATGATGACACATGGCAGAACAATTTGGCAGGTTTATGGTATGGACCTGAGCTCCGCAGCGTTTTGATCGACTTTAAAAAGTAACGGTCAGAATTGCAAATTTTAACTCCCCCAAAAAGACATCATATAAGTAGAGAACGTTCGACGATGGGAAAGCATTTTTTACCCAAAAGGTAAGAATTTGCTTCCGGTTGAAGATCAATGCCCACTTTGCCTGCAAACAACAGTTAATTTCAGTTTTTCGTTCATATGTGCCTCTATAAGCAGAGCTAATGGATCTTGACTTGGGACAAATATGTTCCATCTGTCTTTGTAAGCCCGTATCTCTGCAGGATTACTCGTATAACACCTTTCCATCTGACAAGTACCCCCTCCTTTCTGTTTGGCCCCTGTAGCCATAATGAATTGCGCGTAAGCTCCCAGTCGAAGTTGATTATGGAACATTCTCATGAGATGAAGCGGTAGTTCTGACAATATCTTAAATGTCATCATTCCTTAATGTCAATATTTCTCTGATAATGACACCGATGTGTTTTCACAGACATGTCATTTCACACGCCGAAATGTTACTCTCTCACGCCTTTGACAACGGCATTGGTATTACAGAGTCCGGTATAAATGTAATGATAAGTCATTAGCGAACCGTTTCTCGACAAGGTAGTTAATCTTGTGCGGGTTGCAGTCAAGTATCAAGTCGTGTAGTCTTGTCACAAAGTCACCAGTGGACTACTGTATTGTTTATGCCCACTTTAGTCCCCCTTCCTCTGTAGGGGTATAGGCTGTTGGTTCTGGTTTACACTGATGTTAAATAAACTTGACATTCTGTCAATCCTTAAAGTGGTTTACTCCGCGTACTACATCGCGTGTTAACTTAACTTAAAGAACGTCTTTATACTGGTTTAGACGACTCTGCAGAGTCTGTGTTCAACCACTTTCTTTTAGATTCACTTGATCTAAGAATGCCTAGACGCATACAATATATTCTTGAATACATTAATTTACTGTGCCTCCATTATTTCCTGTGGCAATGCATTCCAAGCATTTACCACTTTCTTACTAATAAAATATTTCCTGGTATCAAATCTGAACGTTTCTTTAATTAATTTGTGGCTATGTCCTCTTGTTCTTGTGGGCGGCTGTATTTTAAAAAAAAAATTTGTATAGTCTAATTTATCCTTTGCGTTGATTATCTTATAAACATGTATTAAATCACCTCGAACTCTTCTCTTTTCTAATTCTATATTTGTCACAGCTTGTGATAAGAGCACTTTTACGACTTTACAGTCCTTTTTTCTGCACACATTAGACTCTGGTCGTCTGCAAAGAATAGATCATTTCTTTAATTAGGTTATATTTCTGGTGTTGCAATGCAACTGGCTCCCGATTTTATTTTGTCAATGTAAATCGTGAATAGCAATGTGAAAAGCACACATCGCTGGCGAACATCTGTGTTTATTTCAAATGTATCTGCGAAGCCATCAGTTGCTTTTATTATATTTGTATTCATACGGTACAGTGCTCTCGCGTTATCCAGCTATTATCCCTACTCTCTGATGTTCGTGTATTTATATTTATTGTAACAAACGTTATCTCGTGATCAATGAAAGCAATATTGAGACGGATGTCAAATTATATCGTTCTTTCTTTAATTTGTATTAAGCTGACTAAGTCATTAATTCAGTCCACACCTCTACGGAACATAAATTAACTTATCTGAAGTTCTTTGTGCTGGTTCAGAAGTCTTTGCAGAGTGTATACAACACATTTTTTTCTACTCAACGTGTCCTAAAAATAGCTATGTGCATCCAATCTATTCTTGAATACATTAACTGATCCTGCTCACAGCCTACTATAGATACATTTGCTGTTGCGATTCATCCCAAGCATTCACAATTTTCTATGTAATCTGGACCTTTATTTAATTAATTTCTAGCTGTTTCCTCTGTAGTGTGTCATCCAACACCCTGTTTTAGGTCTATCTTTGATACCATCTTTCATAATTTGGCGTTACGTTTCTGAGAATTAACAAGGGTATCTATTCTTTGCTCCAGTATGTTCACAGACGTTTTCTCAGTATAATATAGTAACGATACACCTCTGCATATTCCTTTAATTACCTTTTTTCAGATTGTCTTCAAGTCTTTTACAATTTGTCTGGTTTTCTATGCCGTTGTAAAACGTCTCTCTAGCCCCAAAAGGCTATGACAACTAATTTGAACTGCTTCGGCTGATGTGTTGTCCACAGCCAGTGTCTTATTTATAAGACTGTTATTAAAAACTATTTCTATTAATTGAACCATTATATCAGGTTCTCGATATCCGCGCCTATAAATATAAATGCGGAGTCCACCTGCGTGCCAGTTAGGTTGAGAGATTCATCAGCAATGGCGGATGTGGACTAACCCGGATAAATATATTCCAACACGTTCGTCATATGTAATGAAACAGCCAGAAAGTTCAAACGAGTCTGCATCACATAAATTATGGGACTGAAGAATAACAAGGCACGGCGTAAAAGAAACCACAATTATGATGAACATTCACCCAAAACAATAGTCCTGAAAAACATAGATACAGCTCTGACATCATCAAACAATAGAACTGCTAAAATACTTAAGAAAGACCGAGAAATCCATAACCTTTAAATTTGTTGCTAATTCTAGAGAGAAAAGAACCCGATAATTATGAAATTTGATAACAATTACGAGTTGCTGTTGTTACAGATCCAGCAGAATTGGAATCCCACCCTTCGGCCCATTGCCATGTGATGTTATCTGCATGTGTTTGTTAGTTGCTGTTCAAGGCCCCCACAAGCTGTTCTATTTATTTAGCCTCAGAGGAAGAATAATTTTCTGAGAATCGTTGAGCAGTGAGGAGTCAGATATTATTATCAACGTTTTCGTCTGTGTGTGTACAAGGCTGACACTATTTGGGGTGGTGTGGCTGGATTCTGTTCAGGTGATTGTTAAAGGGGATGTGTTAGGTTCTTAGTCAGATAATGGTGGTCTGACCCTTCGTTGTGAGATGATGTATTCCCTGATTTGGATTGGAGCTGGCTATATACCTGTAGATTTCACTCCAAGTGTACCACTTGGCCAAACCTGTTCAGTCACGTTTATTGTTTGGCTGTTTGTAGAGTAATTGATGTATGTGGCTGACCTGTCATCGATGTATGGGGCTGTCCTTGTTATCGATGTGTCGTTGTCATTGTTATTGATGTGTGTGGTTGTCCTTTCTATTGATGTGTGTGGTTGTCCTTGTTATTGATGTGTGTCGTTGTCCTTGTTATTGATGTGTGTCGTTGTCATTGTTATTGATGTGTGTGGTTGTCCTTTCTATTGATGTGTGTGGTTGTCCTTGTTATTGATGTGTGTCGTTGTCATTGTTATTGATGTGTGTGGTTGTCCTTTCTATTGATGTGTGTGGTTGTCCTTGTTATTGATGTGTGTGGTTGTCCTTGTTATTGATGTGTGTGGTTGTCCTTGTTATTGATGTGTGTGTTTGTCCGTGTTATCGATGTGTGTGGTTGTCCTTGTTATTGATGTGTGTGGTTGTCCTTGTTATTGATGTGTGTGGTTGTCCTTGTTATTGATGTGTGTGGTTGTCTTTGTTATTGATGTGTGTGGTTGTCCTTGTAATTGATGTGTGTGTTTGTCTTTGTTATTGATGTGTGTGTTTGTCTTTGTTATTGATGTGTGTGTTTGTCCTTGTTATCGATGTGTGTGGTTGTCCTTTCTATTGATGTGTGTGGTTGTCCTTGTTATTGATGTGTGTGTTTGTCTTTGTTATTGATGTGTGTGTTTGTCTTTGTTATTGATGTGTGTGTTTGTCTTTGTTATTGATGTGTGTGGTTGTTTTTGCTATTGATGTTAAAATAAGGCGATCCTGCAGCGGTTCTGTGGATGTATATAGTGGGGAAAACAACTTGTAAAAGTTGATTAAGGTTGAGTTTAATCAAAATTTTAAAATGGTTATGGTCAGATACCGTACCGAGACGAGAACACAAACAAAATCTACGTTACGACCAATAGGCTTTCATCAGGGACAACAATACTGAACTAATAAATCAACATAAAAGAAAAAATGGTCAACTCATCTATTTCTGCTAGTAGACCCAGTCTGTCTAAGCGACCGGTTGGGCCAGATGCTTGGTTGAGACCTTGTTATTGATGTGTGTGGTTGTCCTTGTTATTGATCCATTTTTTGATACTCTGTCTTTTCTTCTTCTTCTTCTTCATCGTACGCAGTCAGACAGTAACCATTATTTTTTTAGAAAAAGGCAGCGGTCATCCTGAGGCTGTCGACACTGCCATAGAGCGTGTCTAGAGTTGCCACTGGTGATGGCCACATCTGCTTTCTCTGATCCTCGTAGGTCGGTCAGTTTTGCAGCAAATGCTCAGTGGTCATTTTCCCGGTACCACACGGGCATTCGTCGGTGCCACCTATCATCAATTTGTTGAATAGGTGGTACCTCAGTCTATTGTGGCCAGTGCGAAGTCTGAAGACCACGACCTGCTCTCTTCTGTTCAACTGGTAATAGGCATCGTTTTTGGTGTAGCCAGTATGTTCGGTTTCCCATTTGGTCATGTATCTAGCTCTAATAAGCCGTTTTGATTCTTCGTATGTTGTGGTAGTTTTGCACCTTCTTTTGCCAGTCTGTCTGCCTCTTCGTTGCCTTGGATGTTGCAGTGAGATGGAACCCACTGCACCACTACCCTTTTTTGGTGCGGACTGCTGGCATAGTTGACAGAGTACTGCTCTTAAATCATTAAGTTCAGTATTTTTCTGGCTTTTTAGTGCTGTGACTACGCCAGAGCATCTGTAAGCAGGACTATGTGGCTTTCATTCCTTTTACCTGTCACCATTTCTTCCACTGCCGCCCTCAGTGCCTCTGCCTCCGCTCTGAAATTGCTTGTGTATTTTCCAGTAGCGAATGACAGTGTTATTTTTCTGCCATTTGGTAGGTTCAGAAATGCTCCTGCCCCTCCGTTCTGTGTTGTATTTGTTACGGAACCGTCGGTGTATGCATGGGTCCAGTCCATGCTTGGATAGTTTTCCGTTATGTAACTCAGAGTAGTATCTCTTGATACTCTGTCTAACCTCTCATTGTCTGGTGTGTTTGACTGGTCAGGAATAAACTGCTTACCTACTTTGTCGACAGGCGGTTGCAATTCGTAGACAACAATTAAAAGAACAAGATCTCTTTTTATTCAGGCAACAACTTTAGCATGTCATGTCAGAAAAAGTACGCCTTGTTTGTGGCTGTGCATACAACTGTAATTTATCCCCTATAACATGGCGTTCACTGAAGAAGAAAAATCAGGGATCAAATTTCTTCGATAAAACGAACAGTGTGGTGCGAAACGATTGCGTAAGGAATTTCCAAACAAAGAATGGACTTGGAGTGAACTAGCAGATAGACCACACCGCAACTGTTGAACGTCGTGAAGGCAATGGCCGAATACACATTCCTCTCACCGATAACAATATCAATTCTGTTTAACATCCTTATCATGTAGCGTGTCCTTTGCAGAACGCTCTTCTCATAACAGGCTATCTGAAGGACTCTCGATCAGAATTCATGCCTCTGTCGCTGCCATCTTTAGGACCACCGTAACGTCTAGTGTCCATCTTCTTCTCCTTCTGCTACTGCCCCGCTTTCCAGGAACCATACCCTCCAGTATCGTTCTCCATAGACCCTTTTGACGTTTGAGGGAGTCAAAATATTTTAATTTTCCAGACAAGATACTGTTTACTATCCAATTTTCATCGATATTAAATTTTTTTGTGATATCTGAAATGTTCTTTATCCGTGGTACGTTCACACTTTCCTGTAATTTTACTACCACAAATTCAATCTTTGTCTTAAGTGTTTGTGTGATGGCCCATGTTTTACATCAGTCCGTTGCCACCGGGAAGATGCATGTTCACAGGATATATTTTCATAATTGTATTCGCTTTCTGCCATACGTTTTTCATTTGATTCACCATCTGCATTGTCATAGCCATTCTCCTTCTGATTTCGTTCAGAAATTCTCAATTTTTGATTATAATTGAGCCGAGGTATTCAAACTTGTTGACTTTCGCAATCTCCTGCTGTTCTAGAATAACTTCAGGCTTGGTTTTTGGCGTGTCTGTTTAAGAAGTTTGTTGAAAGTCAAGAAAGAAATCAGTAAAAACGTCTTTCTTATCGCTAAATCTCTCGTCAGATAGACGCTTCTCAGTTATGAGTGGGCAGGACCCTCAAATATGAATTTAACTGATTCGTCCCGTAGATCCGACATATCGGCTGCTAAACTGTCAAACCACGCAGTAGACCTGATATATTTGCTTGAACAATTGTCACAATTATACATAAAAGTATTCCTTAATTTATCAATATCCCTGAACGTTTAATTGCAGTTCCACATTACAAGAAAAAATGTGTCGAGTCACATTAAGTATTAGGAAGTGAATGTGTTGAGTTGAATTGTTTTCAGGAGGAGGCATCACTATAAAACTAAAAATAAAGTATACTCAGCAGCATTTGTCACTGGGAGACTTTGCAGCAACTTCAGTGCCGAAGCCACTGCCATCAGACAAGGTGAAACCCTTATGGACAATAAGGAGCAGGCAGAAAAGCAAGTAATCATTTTCACATACACCTTTTCAGTATTAATGGCACTCAAGAACCAGCTCAAAAATGAACTCGGTGTTCTGATAGACTTTCTCGAACATCTGTCCTAATGCTTCAAAAAAAAGACAAAGTCTAGTGGATACCAGCCCACTGCGACATTCCAGACAACGATGACTCGCCAGAGAGGAAGGAAGGCTGCAGCACAGTGATACAGAAATCACGTAAAATGAGATTAAACCATTCATCTGGGCGACGTACAGTGAAAAATGGGAAAAAGGCCACCCTGGCCCCATAGAAAACGATGCCTACCATCAACTTTCCAGGCGAGACCAGGTGATAATTCTCCCGCTACGCACAGGTCACACCAGACTTAGACGGCATCTGTACAACAAATTCAAGATTGGCACTACAGACCTGTGTGCCTGCGGCACAGCCCCCATGAAGGCAGAACATATTTTGCAGTCCTGTCCCCTGCATACCGACAACAGAAGTAGCATTTGGCAACAGCCAGTGTCCTTCCACGAGAAGCTGTACGGAAGTGTGCAGAGCCTTGAGTCGACTCCCGCCTACCTTAGTGTTATTGAAGTTGACGTCTGAAGACGAACGAGGAAGAAGGAAAATTGTTTTCAGAAACATCAGAGGACAAAGTTGACTTAGCGTAACAAATTATGGTAGCTTCCCTAATGTCCAATAAACTTTTGCGTCGTTTCCCAGAACATAAAGTGAGTTTCATATTTTTCATTGACGATAAATGTTATACTGTTACTCTGCTAACCAAGAGACAGAACAATCTGGTGTTTGCAGCGGTTGTAGTTAGAAACATAACAATGTATACTAATTGGTTGTGAACACAACCAACTTTAAGGGAGTCAGTAATGATGTCTGTTGGTGTATAGGCCACTAGGCCACATTTGATTTCAATTTGTTCCATCTGACATCAAGATAAATGGAGATTTATGCCGCAACGAATTGTTGATGAAATGTCTTCTTCCTGATATAAGGGAAATGTTCGAATTCTTCATCTACCTGCTCGTTATGCAAGGTATACAGTTGCATTGCTTGCTCAGAAGACTATGTTTCTTCATTTAACCAAATGTCTCGATAACAAATAGTCAAAATCTCAACCCGGTGGATTCTGGGATGTGTGGTGTTTTGTTAGAGAAATGTCTACGGAAAGAAAATTGGCAACATGGCTGTTCTAATAGGTCGGATAAAGCAGGCATAGGATGACTTAGGTCAGCTCGTAATGAATGCGTCAGTGAGAAAGTTTCTTGTCCAACGTCTCAGATATAGTGCACCTGAGGGCAAGCGTTTTAGACACGATCCGAAATTTAAAAAATGTAAGTCAGTATTTTTCTCACCATTATCACAAAATTTCATAATAATCGGGTAATTTCTAAACGGGTTTGTTTTGGTTTTTTTTGGTAATATTTAAAGGTCATGGATTTCTCAGCCTAACCCTGTTGAACGTTTATTGCCTCTGAGATTTGATGGGGGGTGACAAAATAATGTCGTTTGGGAATAGAGAGAGGACGATGTTCTAAAGCTGAAACAAATATCTGTCAACACAATGAATATGTGTTATCAAGATAACAAGATGCTGATCAACTACGACACAACGCATTCCGTTGTCAGGACTACATCCTGCTACTTGCAAATCCCTTTACATGACCTGCAAGCGAGAGTTTGATAACAAACGAAACAGAACAAGAAAAAGAAGAAGGAAAATAAGAAATGGTGGAAGAACAAGAAGAAGAACAAGCAGAACAACAAGAAGAAAAACAAGAACAAGAAGAAGGAGATTATTGACATTCAATTTATAATTCAGTGAGAGTTCTTTTTTAGTTCCTTGATCATTGCCTGACAAAGCAGTCAGTGACCATCACTTGTAATGGCATCTTTCAGGACAGGAACACAATATTTCCACTTCACCCGGTTTGCATCCATCCTTCGTGCAGTGTCCCAACTTTGATCCCATCTCAACCTCTAAGTTTCTTCGCAAATTTATTTTTGACCAGTCTCTCTTTCCACGTCTTTCTGTGGCCCACATGAAGGCAGTTATGGTGGTGGTGTCTTAGGAAATTGTCTATCAAATTCCAGCGTTGGCTGGTTATGATGGAGATCATGTCTTCTTGATCGTTCCAGGCCAGTAGTTATCGAAAGACGAAGTTGTTTGACCAGAACATTCTAGGAATCTTTCTTAGGCATGTTTTGTAATAAGAGGACAACTTTGATGTTTCAAAAAAAGGCAAAGGCCGCCGCCCATCGTAGACGATGATGGCATAATTAATTTTGCTAGCGCTATTTCTAATAAGGATTAACTGCGCTACTTTTTATCCTCACTCTCTCGTCTCTTGCCGCCCGACCCCAGTGGCAAGTCAAGGACAAGACGATTAGGTGGGGACTACGAGATGCAGGAGACTCCGCATCAAGCACCGGTGAAAAATACGGCGAGTCCGGAGTCGAACCCACACGACCTGATCACGAGGCCGACGGCTTAACAACTTCGCCACGGAATCCGACATTTGATGTTCCACTTACCGTTATTCTCCAGTATTCCTCAACTATACAGAAAAACAGATGGCACACAACTCTTGTATATTCTTAATTTGGTGTTTGCGCTGTACCACGGTAAGTAGAAAATGTTGCTCATCATCATCATCATGTAGCAAGTCATATGCGAAACGTTGCTCCCATCACAGCCCGTCTGAAAGAAACTCGATCTCTTGTCAAATCCCCAGCCCGCTCCAGAGTCATGCCCAAGGAGTCTTTGACATCTTGGCGCTATTGTCTTCTTGGTCTGCCCCTGCCTCTCTTGCCCGTCACCATACCTTCTATTTCTGTACTCTCAAAACCGTTGTGTCTTTTAATGTGGGCACACTATTTCATTTTTCTGTGCATCATTTAATTTATTAACCAATTCTCTTCAATAAACAATTCTAATCGAAAGCCTGCATTACTTTTTTTCAGCCAATGGTATTATGGAGACCTTTCTATAACATTTCGACTCGAATAACTCGATTCTCGTCCTTGAGGTTAGGATAACTGTCCATGTTTCGCAGCCATATGCTGCCACGGTAATTTCACAGGTTCTCGAAATTGTTACTTCTGTTAGTTTGCAGGCATTCTGCCAATGTTTCTTCAGGCTGTGTAGCCTCTTCATTGCCATTGTCAATCCCCTTATAATTTCATTTAAAGCAATCGCCATCGTTGTCAATTATGTAGATACTCAAAGTTCGTGACCTGTTTTATTTCCACATATTCAAACTGGAATTCATGTTGTCGTCTTGTTTTATCGGTTGTCGTTATATTTGTTTTGTTTATGTTTACAAAGAGATTCTGACGAGGGTACATTCTCATGAGGTTACCGATTTAGCGCATTTTTCTGCGCTATTTTTCTGTGTATGGTGACAAAAGTGTGTCGAAGACAACAGGGAAGAACTGGAAACAATGTTTAAATATGAACGTGAGTTAACGAAAGATCTTCCGAGATCAGGTCAGACGCATTTTGTTGCGTTAACTCACGTCCTTCTTTAAAAATCGTTGTCCAGTTCTTCAATGTTGTCTTCGACACACTTTTGTCACCATACACTGCCTGCATTCTGCTATGAATGTCAACTGGTCAACATCCTTCAGCTGTTAGACATCGAATCACCGCTCGCTGGTCAACTCTGGAAGGATTCCGTATTACACCCGCAATGTTTTCAAATGTCTGCTGAAGAAACTATGAGTCGGAGAATAATGAACTTTTACAAACTTGACGGTTGGTATGTGCTGTTTACACCAGAATTGACGTCATCGTTCGCATCGAACGAATGCTTACTTGTTGCAGTTTGGTCTGGATTCATTTTAACACTGCTCGTACGTACAAATCTTTGAGCGTAATAACTCCTATACAGCAAAATGAGGTGCTCTGAAACAGTCATTGTCTTCTACTGTGCCGTCGGATTGGACAGAGGGCATCTTTTGCAAAATAAAAAAACCTCACAACAGGATGTTTCTCCCCCATGCTTTAATTTATAAAAGAGTCCAACCAGCCATCCTGAAGGCAAGCATAAACTAATCTGTAAAACTAAACTGTTGGTAAGAACAAAAAGACAGTTGTTGAACCACAGTTCAAATAAACATGTGCAGTTTCTATAAGTCAGGGTATATTTCAGGGTGAGTAAACACTACCGTTGAGTAATTTAAACATCAGGTTTATAATCAAATAAAAGTGAACAGTTTCCATTTCTGTATACAGGTAATAGGCCACTTAAGATGTTTCGTGTTTTTCGTCTAAATTTATTTTCTCATCTTACATCTTCATATATGTTCTTTCTATATATTTCTATTATTTATGTAGTGTTTCCTCATGTTCAACATTATCTTTTTTTCTCAATTTCAACTTACCTCTGTATCCTCATATCTTATCTACTTCATCTTTATCTTATTACTTCTTCTTTATTCTCATCCTCATCTTTTTATCATCAATTCCTAATTTTTCATTTTTATTTATTTCTTTATCATCATGTTATCTACTTATTTTGTCTTATTTTTTAATCTTTTTCTCATCTTCACCTTTTTATCATCTTTATAGTATTTCTCATTTTAATCTTTTTTTTATTTATCCTTGTGTCTCTTCTTCTTTCATATTCGCCTTATTTTTTAATCATCATCCTCATCTTCATGAATTTCTCATCTTCACCTTTTTATCATCTTGATCATATTACTCATTATCTTCTAACTTCTTTATCTTCACATCGAAATTCTTGCTTCAGTCGCCCTGGACAGAGGCACTGGTAACACAAAGTGGGCATCAATATTTCGTGTTTATCGTTCCAAAATATGAGATGGCAAGACGACCTGCATCACGACCTTGGACCATTACGGTACTCCAGGGTGAAGGACAGACAAAGATTTAATCAGCGTTTGTCTACCTGGCATCACGATACAAACACTTCAACCGATTCGTGCAATTCATAATGCTTTATAGTTAGCAAAAATAATTCAAATGCCTTTACTAAATCTAAACAGTCAGGTACCTTGTTTCTTCAGCAGGGTGAACTTATTATACGGAAAAGGGGATCAGCAATCAGGTCCATTTGCAGCAATAGGCAAAAGGCGTACTACACTATGCCGAAAATAGACTGCAAAATGAAATATATTCACCTGGCACAGCGTGGGAAAGATATTATATGAAGATAAGCGTGTCAAAGACGTAAGCTATGAATCTTATCAGAACAGCGTGCCCCTTTAACATCCAGAAATAAATACATGGAAGCTGCAGTAGTTAAAAGTAGATAAAAACACATTTAGGTAATGGCTCAGTGATGCTCTCATGGCGGCAAACTTAAAACGTTCATTTTACATTTTGTCTTTGTGTGTGTGTGTGTGTGTGCGTGCGTGCGTGCGTGCGTGTGGGCGGGGGGGGGAGGGGGAGGTTTTTGGGTGGGTGTGGGTGTGGGTGTCTTGGGTGTGTGTGTGTGTGTGTGGGGGCGGGGGTGGGGTGGAGGTGGTTGTGGGTGTGGGTGTGGATGTGTGCGTGCGTGCGTGGGTTCGTGCGTGCGTGATTGCGTGCGTGCGTGTGATTTTTATGCGTGGGTTGGTGTGGGTATGGGTGTGAATGGGTGGGTGTGTGTGTGGGGTGAGGGTGGGGTGGGGGGTGTGTGTGTGTGGGGGGGGTGTGGGTGTAGGGTGGGAGAAGGATTGGGTTGTGCGCGTGCGCGTGTGTGTTTGTGAGTGAGTGAGTGAGTGTGTTAAAGGTTAAAAGCGAGGGCTCCACTTCATTTACTACGGTTTGCCCATATGGATCGACCTCTCTCAGAAGAACGGTATCGCACCCGCCGAGAGCATCGCACAAAGCACCAACTCCGTAGCTCCAGTGATGAACCCAGGAATCTCCGAAAAATTTGACGTTATGAACCTTCGTAACTGGAATTCGAACCCATACCGTCCGAACACGGGGCAAGCGGCTTGACCACTTCGCCAGTGATTTCTTAGTTGTTTTCGCGTGTTCTTTGTCGCTGGCGAAGGTGTCGCACTGGAACGCATGTATCAGTTTTGTTGTTGTCCTGGTGCGGTCACTGATCCAATACCTGGATGTGGTTTTTCGACATTAGGACACCTGTACCTGTGAGCCATTCGTTCTGGAGGTAGATGATGGAAGGCTGCATACTGATTGAGGCTACTTGCAAGAAAGTCCCAACCATAATTTACTTGGAATACTGGTATTCTTCTTCTTCTTCTTCTTCTTCTTCGTACGCTGTCAGACGTCGACTTGTATTTGTTCGAAGAAAGCAGCAGTCATCCTGAGGCTGTCGACACTGCCATAGAGCTTGTCTAGTGTTGTCACTGGTGATGGTCAAATGTGCTTTCTATGGTCCTCGTATGTCAGGCAATTTTGCAACAGATGTTCGTCGGTCATTTACCCTGTACCACAGGTGCATTCGTCCGTGCCACCTATCTTCAGTTTATTGAATAGATGGTACCTCAGTCTGTTGTGGCCTGTGCGGAGTCTGAAGACCACGACCTGCCTGTTTCCCATTTGGCCATGTATCTGGCCTTAATAAACCTTTTGGACTCTTCTTAGGTCACACTAGAATCTGGTTGTGGTAATCTTACACCTTCTTTTGCCAGTCTGTCTGCCTCCTCGTTGCCTTGAATGTTACAGTGGGATGGATCCCACTGTACCACTACTCTTTTTGGTGCGGACTGCTGGCAAAGTTGATAGAGCACTGCTCTTAAATTATTAAGCTCTGAATTTGTCTGGCTTTTTAGTGCTGTAACCACGACCAGGGCATCTGTAAACAGGACTATCTGGCTTTCATCTCTTTCGCCTGTCAGCATTGCTTCTACTACAGCCATCAGTGCTTCTGCCTCCGCTCTGAAATTGCTTAAGAATTTTACAGTTGCCACTGCCAGTGTTATTTTTCTGCCCTTTTTTAGGCTCAGTAATACCCCTGCCCCTCCATTCTGTGTTATGTTTGTTACAGAACCGTCGGTGTGTGCATGGGTTCAGTCCATGCTTGGGTAGTTTTTCGCTACGTACCTCAGGGTTAGGTCTCTGCTATCTTTTTCAGTCTGGCTGTTCTTGTTTCCAATACCTGGTATATTTTCTACCACCTCTGGAATGATATGCTGCTTCCAGGTGGGTTTGCGTACAGTAGGGATGGGCTTTGGTGTTGTCATGGTGTTCATAGGGTCTTCACTCATCTTTGCTTTGACTATTTCTGCAAAGTTTCTCCGCTTTAGTTTCCCTATTCCAAATCTATTTAGTCTCTGATACATTGGATGATTTGTCAGTCTTCTGAATTTCTCTGCTTGCTGCTGGACTCTGCTGTCTCTTCTATCGGTCATGGAATCCTGGTATTCAAACGGACTTGTTAATGTCTATTGTCAGATAGTCGAATGTATCGGCGTTATATAGTAGGTATTATTACAACTTCCTGCGGCGGCTTACTAGGCCTGGGGGAAGATACAAATAATTTTGGGTCGATTTTGTACTAGAATTTTGTATGGGCAGGAGGAGCCGTTTAGCCCATTTTTTTCCATTTCGGACTGCCAATGTATTTTTAACGTCCTCGAACACGGGGAGTCCGATCTCATTACCCACAGATCAGTGAAATTTTTACCTGAAAATCCACCTGAAAAAATCGCGGTCTCCATCGGGATTTGAACCAGTGACCTCCGAAACTCGAGGCGGACACCTTGCCTCGAGACCACCTAAACGTGATTTACTGACTATCACTATTCATCATCATCGTTTCTCCGTCTAGCTCCCCCTGGAAGATAGGGTCACGACTGATGCTCCTCGTGTGTTTCAATCCTGTGCCGTTTTTCTTAATTTCCTGACTGCACTACTTCTGACGTCCATGCAGTAACGGCAAGATTTCCCTTGAAACAAAGATATGTATCTACCAGTCTTACGTGAACCCAGTCCTTCTCTACGACTTCGAATCATGGACATTACTCAAACATGACAAATCGAGACATGAGGCCTTTCACATGCGCAACCAGCGACGTCTACTGGGCATCCGATGACATTGCATATTCAACATAGAGGTTTCTGCTAAAACAGGTCTTAGTTCTTAGTCGGCCTGTACTTCTACAGGGGCAGATACCCCTGTGCAAGTCCCAGCTCTGGTATGAGCTGGGTGTAGCCGGTAGAATGGTGTCCTGCTTAGCGGGCTAAGCGCAAGTAGCTTAATACTCTGCTGCGTTGGGACAAGCGCTTACAGAGGGTGGTTGACCGATGTGCGAGTTCATCTTACTAGACTCAAACACTAGAGCAAAGTAGACCCGCAGCCTGTTAGACGCCATCTATGCTTCTCTAAACAAACCACCTAACCATGGCCGGTGTTATGTCATGTCACACAGTTAGTCGCCTCTTATGGCATGCTCTCTGTGTGGCAGTGGTGCTATTCTTGTCCTTGTCCTACTTTAAAGACCCCGGCAGACCACTCGGACTAAAACCGGTTTCCACCTAATTTCGGAAAACTGGACCGCTACAAAGTTACTTTTTTCGGTCATGTCATACGGCTGAACCAGGAAACCCCGGCCCACAAGATACTTAACAGGTTTACTCAGGTCCAAAAGACATCCCCCGACAGGCTGAAGGCACAGAAAAGGCCGTACTAGCACTGTAAGGCTCCAGCAAATAGCAGCCTGTCCCTCTGCTCTGGCGATGCCTGTAGCCGTACCGCAGGAGTGGGTCACATTTGTGGCCGATCGGCGCAATGAGCCTCAGACGTTTTTAAAAAGAACAACATTATTTTCAAGAACTCTGTCTCCCGGATCAGAAAGAGCTAACTACCTCCCCTATCTTTCGCTGCAAGGTGTTCCTAAGTCTTCCAACTTCTCTCTGTCACTGTCGGTTTAGGCTGATGTCTGGTAAAGCTGGTTCTTTCTAAGATTTCATGACAAAGGTACGGGGCTCAACTAACGCTACAGGTTGTTCCATTCGACCCAGCTGTAATTTGGCACTTGGTTCACGGTTAGGAAAGGAAAAAGACAATGGGGAAAGGAACTGGTCACCCCACCTCATTTCCACCCATCCACCCCCCCCCCACCCTGACGACAGTTTCTGCTTTTGGACTACCTTCACCTTACATATCCATCCTCCCTATCTCTCCCCGATCGCAGCTCTATTATTATTCTTCCATCTAGCAAGTAGTACGTGACGAAGACTGTCACTACTATACGACTTAAAAATCTGAACATGATCTTGATCCTAAACCAGCAACTGATACACAGTACACTAGGGCAACAACACATGCTGATCAGTGAGAACACGCAGGATAGTGATGCCGTCATAGTCACCGACGAATCGGTACTGAGCGGAGTGGGACAACAGACTGGGGATTCTCAGTTAGTGAGAGGACAGGTCGCTGCTGAGCGGAGTGGGACATCAGGCTGAGGATTCTTAGAGTGAGAGGCCAGGTCGCTGCTGAGTGGAGTGGGACATCAGGCTGAGGATTCTTAGAGTGAGAGGCCAGGTCGCTGCTGAGTGGAGTGGGACATCAGGCTGAGGATTCTTAGAGTGAGAGGACAGGTCGCTGCTGAGTGGAGTGGGACATCAGGCTGGGGATTCTTACAGTGAGAGGCCAGGTCGCTGCTGAGCGGAGTGAGGAGTACACGTCAACTACAGCAAGTTAATGAATAGATCTGGGAGCAGTGACCTCAGCGCTAGGATGACTATCTGAGACCCATTTAACAAGCAATCCGTAATTCAGAATATACAGAAGGGATGGATGAAGTATGAGTTGACAGCAGCTTTCGAAGCTTCAAACCTCTATACATTGACATAGATCTACTGCCATGGTCATTTTTGGTTCAGAGCAACGAAAGAACTGACATCCTGACTTCACAAGCTAACATCACGGGCACATTAGTGATGGATTGGAGTGATATGAAATCGATCAACGACCGTCCATTTGAATGATGGCACTGCAATAGATAAAACAGCAATCCCCAGACTGCGAGGGTTTGACAACAAAAGACGTTCGAGCGGAGTGGGGTGCAAGAGAGGACGGAGTAGAAGTGTGTAAATCCAGCGAGATATGGGAGTCATCAGCATCCAGATCCTTCCCCATTTTCTGAGAGCGACTGATGGAGTATGCCGGAAGTACAGTGAAGTTCATTCTGAGAAACAAAACAGGAGAGCAAGTCAGCAAATATGGCACAAATGAATATATTTTTTTAAAGAAATTAAGCGATATACGAATTTGAAAACCATTTGTTATTGCACTTACATTATCCATTATTTAGTTAGCCTCTTTGTCTTATAACGTTTGCCGTTCAGCGTCGTGGGGAGCCCAAGTCCTGTATCAAGCGCTTTGTATCGGTAATTCTGAGCCCATGTCGCTGCACAATCACTCTCATATCATGTGTCAACCTGACTGGCGGCGCCCTCTTGCCCTATAGCTACCATCGTTGTAAGCTATCAGTGAAGGTTGTTGGGGTTGCATTCTCATGAAATGACTGAATTAGTTTATCTTAGAGCGGCAAAGTTGCGACCAGCTGCGGATTTATATTGCTATGGTGTTTTCGTTTATTATGGATGCCGTCAGACCACGGATTTGACTGGAATTCACACTAGTCAACGACTTACACTAGTGTTCATGAAAATGTGTTGTTGTTTTCCATTTGGACTGGTTAATAAGTTAGTTTCTTGTGTTTTCTTCCCTCCGATTATCTTGGCCAGAATATCGGCTATATGAATTAGCACTACGCGTAAACCTGTGTCGTATTTTAACGGCCTAGTTCACAGGGCTGAACTTCACCAGATTGGCGCCCTTCACCCTAGCTGCAAACAGCGTCGCTTTTGGTGTGACCGAAAATTAGACACGACAATAATGGACTAGAACAGACAGCCCGGGACGGATGCCAAACATATTACTCACACGATGAGTGATGTCCCTTTGACCTCTTGCGATTATGGAAAAGTCACGACACCCACCGTTAGATGTCACCCACCTCCGCAGCCTTGCGAGATAACTGTTGACGGGAAACGCTTCAGGAGTAAACTCTGAGAAAAAATCTCCATTATATGCTATCTCCAGTCCTCTCGTTAAAATCTTCCCACTGGCCGAAGGTCGTTCAGGACGAGAGAGTGGGGCTGACAAAAGGCGCAGTTTCTTCCTGACTTTAATTCAAATGACCGAGCATTTCAGCTGACACAGCAAGAGAAAAGAATATCCACACAGCTGAACAGAGAGAGTGGTCTTCATCACAAGTGATGGACGAACATCATCAATATAAGATAATCATGATTTAATCCCTATAACAGTGAGCTGGTAGCTCTGAACAGCCAACTGCTTTCCGGACAAAAGCACAAGTCTTCCTCAGCTGCTGGGCTAGAATGGTTTCCATATGGTGGATAGGATGGGAGCAGCCGGTTTTGCAAGTCGGTTAGTCCAAGGCACAGTCTCATTTGGGTACTCGGCGTATTCCTAGTGGACGTGATTCACGAAGTTGGTCTATTCTATGCTGATGTTTGTTGAGAGTGGCATAGCCTGTTCTGAGCTTGAAGATCAAACTCTTGTCTCTTCGTTTCGATTTCCTGGCGTTTCTCAATGGCGCTGATCTTAAGTATGGATTTGTGGTCACTTCCCATGTCGTCGAGAACTCTAATCAAGCAACAAGGGTGTGTATATCAGCTGTTGCAATAGTGAGGCATGGTCGGCTCGGTAGAGAGGTGTGGGTGGTGAATGTCCGTTCTGCAATAAAATAAATAAAAAAACAAAGTACAAAAAAATCCTAAGTGGGTATGGTTAGAGATCGCACCGGGACAAAACTACGAACGAATCCTACCTTACGACCAAAAGACCTTCATCAGTGACAACGAATAACAACAATGAAACTAGCGAATCATAAAAAAGGGAGTAATGCATTAATGGAGGATATTAATATATTGGGCGTTTATATCTGGAGAGGGGGGGGGGGGGGGAGCTGGTACTTAACTGGGAAAACGTCAGATCACTCCTTCGCACGGCTGCAGAAGCCTAAATGACAGACAACGGCTGGATGAAGTGGCCAGGAGGAAGTAAGAAGTGGGGAAAAGGCCGGGTAAGCTAATGGCGACCAGATAATAATAATGATAGCGTAGGCGTCAAAGGCCCGTTGCGTCGATTGAACACTACCATGTCAAACTGCTGCGGCCAAACAGCAAGAGAGAGCTGGAAAAACAAAACTGAAAGCCTCAACCTAGACAAAGAAGGGAACAAGCTATGGAAGCTAGTCAGAGCCATGAATGACGAAACCCCTTCAAACAAACAAATTACCATCAAGCAGGGCGAAAACTTGCTCACTGGAAAAAAAGCCGCAAACGCTTTTGTAGAACACTATGCCGAAGCAAACCACATCGAGGTCCCTGCAGATAGGCATACAGATATTAGTGAAGAGCAAAAGGGGCACGACAACATCAATACGGCACCAGAAGAGCATATGATGGCCAAATTAACAATGAGTGAAATGGAAGAGGCCATGAGAACATTAAAGAAAAGGAAATCTCCCGGAAAAGACGGGATAACAAACGAAATGCTGATGGGGCTGGGCCAAACAGCGAAGAGGAAACTGCTATCAGTCTTGAACCAAAGCTGGAAAAGGGGTATTGTACCCCAGGCATGGAAAGACGCAGTACTTGTACCAGTACCAAAGAAAGGAAAAGACAAAACAGAAATGCACCTGCTTAAATGCACTACCAGAAAAACACTGAGCTTAATGACTTAAGAGCAGCACTCTGCAAACTGTGCCAGCAGCCCGCACCAAAAAGGGTGGTGGTACAGTGGGTCCCATCACACTGCAACATCCAAGGCAACGAGGAGGCAGACAGACTGGCAAAAGAAGGTGCAAGACTACCACAAACAGATACTAGTATAACGTACGAAGAGTCAAAACGGCTTATCAAAGCCAGATACATGACCAAATGGGAAACCGACCATACTGGTTACACCAAAAACGATGCCTATTACCAGTTGAACCGAAGAGAGCAGGTCGTTGTCTTCAGACTTCGCACTGGCCACAACAGACTGAGGTACCACCTATTCAACAAATTGAAGATAGGGTGTACCGACGAATGCCCGTGCGGTACTGGTAAAATGACCGCTGAACATCTGCTGCAGAACTGCCCGACATACGAGGATCAGAGAGAGCAGATGTGGCCATTACCAGTGGAACTGCAAGACAAGCTCTATGGCAGTGGCGTGAGCCTCAGGATGACCGCCGCTTTTTTCGAAAAAATAATGGTTACTGTCTGACTGCGTACGCAGAAGAAGAAGAAGAAGAAGTACCCCAGGCATGGAAAGACGCAGTACTTGTACCAGTACCAAAGAAAGGAAAGGACAAAACAGATCCAAATGGATACAGGCCTATCAGCCTACTGAGCTGTGTCGGCAAACTGATGGAACATATGATAAACACCAGACTGATGTGGCATCTGGAAGAAAAACGAATACTAATTCTACAGCAAGCCGGCTTTAGAAAGCACAGTTCCACTGAGTTCCAGGTCATCCTCATAGCCCAGGAAATAGAAGATGCCTACCAGGCACAGAAACACACAGTAGCGGTTTGGGTGGACCTGGAAAAGGCATTTGACAAAGTCTGGAAAGACGGACTTAGAGTCAAGCTAAGGAGAAGTGAACTTTGGGAGAGAATGTACAAGTGGATCAACCACTACCTCAAACAAAGAACGGCCAGAGTCCAAGTACAAGGGCAGATGAGCAAAAAGGTGACACTCGAGCAGGGAGTACCCCAAGGGGGAGTACTGTCACCCACACTCTTCCTGGTGTATATAAACGACATTACAGAGAATATACCAAGAAGAGTCCATAGCTCAATGTTCGCAGACGATCTGGCTATGTGGACCTCTGAAAAGAATCTCACTATAGCAAGAAATCGGATGCAGCAGGCCCTAACATCGCTGGAAAAGTGGGCGAACTCATGGCTGGTCAAAATAAACGAGGAGAAAACCACATGTACAATATTCTCGCTTTCAATCAAACCCCAAAACACCAAATTAAGTCTAAATGGCAAATTCCTGCAGCCAAACGACAACCTAAACTATCTGGGAGTCACATTTGATCGGCGCATGACATGGAAAAGTCAGATCGAGAGAAACCGAATGAGAGCCAGAGAAAGAATGGCAATCATGAGGAAACTTGCTGGCACAAGCTGGGGAGCAGACGAAAGTATACTAAAGAAACTGTACACTGGAAGAGTGAGACCAGTTCTCGAGTATGGCATTTCGGCATGGACAACAGCAGCAAAGTCGAACTTCGATAAAGTTAACAAACTTGAAAACCAAGCCATGAGAGTTATAACAGGAGGCATGAAGTCAACGCCAATTTTAGAAATTGAAAAGATTACAAAGCTGCAACCCATGACCGATAGAAGAGACTGCAGAGCCCAGCTGCAGTCAGAGACACTCCGAAGACTGACTGACCACCCAATGCACCAGAGACTAAACAATTTGGGAAATGGGAAACTAAAGCAGAGAAACATTGCAGAAATAGCCAAAGCAAAGATGCACGAAGATCCCATAAACAACACCAAAGCCCATCACTCCTGTACGAAAACCTACCGGGAGGCAGGGTATATTTCCAGAGGTGGTAGAAAATATACCAGGTATTGGAAACAAAAACTGCCAGACTGAAAAAGAAAGGAGAGACACTACCCTAAGCTTTATATCGAAAAACTACCCAAGCATGGACTGGACCCATGCATACACCGACGATTCTGTAACAAACACTACACAAAACGGAGAGGCAGGAGCATTCCTGAACCTACCAAATGGCAGAAAAATAACACTGTCATTCGCTACTGGTAAGTACACAAGCAATTTCAGAGCGGAGGCAGAGGCACTGAGGGCAGCAGTGGAAGAAATGGTGACACATAAAGAAAATGAAAGCCATATAGTCCTGCTTACAGATGCTCTGGCCGTAGTCACAGCGCTATAAAGCCAGAAAAACACTGAGCTTAATGACTTAAGAGCAGTACTCTGTCAACTATGCCAGCACTCCGCGCCAAAAAGGGTAGTGGTACAGTGGTACAGACTGGCAAAAGAAGGTGCAAGACGACCACAAACAGATACTAGTGTGACGTACGAAGAGTCAAAATGGCTTATTAAAGCCAGATACATGACCAAATGGGAAACTGAACATACCGGCTACACCAAAAACGAAGCCTATTACCAGTTGAACAGAAGAGAGCAGGTCGTTGTCTTCAGACTTCGAACTGGCCACAATAGACTGAGGTACCACCTATTCAACAAATTGAAGATAGGTGGTACCGACGAATGCCCGTTGAGCATCTGCTGCAGAACTGCCCGACATACGAGGATCAGAGAGAATAGATGTGGCCATTACCAGTGGAACCACAAGACAAGCTCTATGGCAGTGTCGATAGCCTCAGGATGACCGCCGCTTTTTTCGAAAAAATAATGGTTACTGTCTGACTGCGTACGATGAAGAAGAAGAAGAAGAAACTGCTGAGGCCATGTACATGGGTAGCGTGTCGCCCAAAATCCTTACTAACACCCCAGATGGAGCAGTGTATTCCGTAGCCTTGGGATGATAAGATGATCAGGGATGTGTTAGACCAATTTTTGTGCCAAGCTTTCCGTGTCTGTCCGTGGCAAACACCCTGTTTCCACTTGTCCTGCCACCGAGACTTCTGGATGTGTCCACCTGTTGGTCAGCGTGACCCTTGATGTGCTGAGAATACGTGGTGGGAGAGGTATCGTTTAACCTTCGGTGAAGGAAGAGGCGGGTAGGAGGAAGTCGGCTTCAGTCCGAACAGAAATGAATGTTTGTGTACAGTTAAGCGGAACGTCGAGCTCCGTCATGGACTGGTTTCCCCCGGCTTGAGCCAGGCAGGAAATGCAGCGAAATTCAGTATAACAAATAGGATAACCGGTCGAAAGCACAATTCCACAGAATGAAGGCCTTGATACCACCTGGTGAAGGAGTTGTGAAATATAATCCAAACAGGAACCACCTAACATCGGAAAACTCGACACAAACACCGGAGAGAGTCTAAGGCGCGGCCATCTTCCTTTTTTCTCAAGCTAGGGAAAGATAAGAGATGACTTGGGTAGAGAAGAAAGAGAAAATGGGTTGGCTGATAGAAACAGGCCAGTATAGGATGGATTCAAGAAAAGGTGTGGAAGATGTTTATGCCACGTGGCTGGATGTATCCCATGCTTGAGATCAGTTTTTTCTTCTGAAGGGCGAATCAATGACAATCGTCAGAGAAGCAAGAAACTAAGCCTGTGGCACTAAAATTAGCCTTACGCCGGTGTCAAGGACCATAGAAGTGGCTGGCGATATGAGATCCCGTGCGGTTATAAATATCATTGTGGTGTTGGCGAAAACGCTCACGCAGTTTCAGACCAGTATCCTTAATGTATGTCATTCCACACTGGCGACAAAGGATACAGTACATGAGATTAGTAGCGTTAGTGAGAACCTCTATGGCCCTTTCTGTTAGGTTGTTATCTCTATAGCCCCTAAGGGGAAGAGCGACTATTCAAGTCGCCTTACATCGGTGGTCTAGGGCATTTGTATAAGTTTAATATGTTCAGCGATCTTCCACAAATTTCTTCGACTGATAATGTACGATAATGATATTGATACTAACACTACTACATCAATTATGAACGACATCTTCATCTTCTTTGTTTCTTAGATTCGTTTTAAATAACGCGCAAAGCTGGTCACTGGCTAGCTCGCCAGATGATGTCTTAAAGGTTAGCAATTAAGTTCTTACACTATACACGGTCTTGAAAACCTCCTTCGTTAGACACCCCAGTTCTGGTTTGTTATTTCCATTTAATCTTCTATTGCAGAATTAGGACTGTCTCTCATTTACATTCTCTCTGTGGATCATAACATGAAGGGTCTGGCGATATCAAATTCTCTACTTATGACATGTCCAATCCAATTTCTACGTTAACCAGTTAGGAAGGCGTTAATATTTTCGTCATTATTCCAGATCCAGACAAACAGTTCTGGGTTGGTGATGGTGTTGGACCAGGACATTATATAAATATTTCTTAGACAGGGTGTGTAGAAAGATGGAAATCTTGACATATTTGTTCTGAAGTAATCACACTGAAGCATTCATTGATAAATAATGACACTGTTTTGCCTATTCCAAAAGAATAAACACCAAGCATTCTACTACTTCTTGTGTCTCTAAGCCCTTCACACTGTCTATTGCGGAACCTCAAATACGTAATTGGAATACCAGGGTAATATATAACCCAAATGCAGACTGAGTGGTCTCGAGCGCTAGAGGTCGCTGGTTCAAATCACTATGGAGACCGGAATTTTGTTAAGTGAACTATTTGGTATTTTCCCGAATTTCTTTGCTAGTAGAGACCGGAGGCCTGTGTTCAGTGTCGTGAACGTTAAAAATCCTTCGGCAGTTAAAAATCTAAAAGTGTAGACTTCAAAATTATGTTACAAATCTACCGAATTTACCCAAACCGTGTGCGAGGATGATGTTTGTAAATCAACGACACTGAACAAATATACCAAGCTCATACTATTCACATCAATCGTAATATCAGCCCTGACATTGGATGTGGAAAGCTGGAACGCAACAAAAGCGCTTAAAAACAAACTAGATGTCTTTGAAAATAAATTTTTAAGAAAATTATTGAATATACGTTGGGATCAGCTCATAATAAATGACTCGATAAGAACATAGACAAACCAACTATGTGTGTCGACCATCATCCGAACAAAAACTATAGACATACATCGGACATGCCTTTAGAATGAACAACAACCGTCTTTCATCGCAGGCACTCGAATGGACACCGAGGAGCGTTCGGAAAAGAGGAATACTCAAGGAAAAACTCAGAAGAGCAATGATCCGAGAGGGCTCAACAGTGGGTATCAGCACCATACAAGCTCTACAAACAGTAGTGTCACTATACTCCAACTGAACATAATTGGTTTCTGCCTTATGCGCATTATTTGGCGCGCAAATAACATAGACTGGCGATGATTCTTCGACTATAGTAAACTAAACTACACTAGAGTAAATACGAAGATAGTTAGTAGAGTGGTACTTGAAAGAGCCCTGACTGACAGCTTCGTGGTGTAAACAGGGCGGAGACAAGGATACATGCTATCGCCTTTTGTGTTATTGTTGGCTACTGATTGGATAATGAAGATATTAATTAAACGATGGAAAGTTAATTGGCATTCAGTGGACGCTTGGTCATGTTTAGAGGACCTTGGTTACGCAGATCATCTGGTAGCTTTGTCACACAAAGTAAAATGCAAGAGCAGCTTGGCATTTTAAAATAACAGTCAGTGAAATTGTGACTGGAAATCAACATGAATAAAACCAAGTTTCTTAACATTAACATGATCAACAAAGAACCAATCATGCTGAAGGAACAGCAGTTGGAAGATGTGGGTACATATACCTAATTGGGCAGCACAACTGGAATGTTATGAAATGTCAGAAGGTACAGGAGCGGATATAAAGATCAGAATTGGAAAGGCAAGAATGGCATTCCTGACACTAAACAACAAATTGAGATCCAGGAAAAACATGATTTACATCACAGTTATAATATTCAACACCAGTGTCAGATTGAGGATATTGTATAGAGCTGAAACACTGAGAAATACCAAGGTAATTCAAGAAAGACTCCAGTGCTTCGTTAACAGATCTGTTCGAAGGATAGTGGGCATAAAGTAACAGAACGTGGGGAGGAATAAAGACCTATGGGAAAGGAACCAACAACAGCCACTGGAACAACACAATAAGAGGTCGAGAGAACGGAATGCGTTGTGTCGTAGTTTACAGCTTGACTGCGATATTTACACCTTTCGGTCCTTCTTCTTCTTCTTCTGCGTACACAGTCAGACAGTAACCATTATTTTTTCGAAAAAAAGCGGCGGTCGTCCTGAGACTCTCGCCACTACCATAGAGCTTGTCTTGCAGTTCCACTGGCAATGGCCACATCTGCTCTCTCTGATCCCCGTATGTCGGGCAGTTCTGCAGCAGATGTTCAGTTGTCATTTTACCAGTACCGCACGGGCATTCGTCGGTACACCCTATCTTCAATTTGTTGAATAGGTGGTACCTCAGTCTATTGTGGCCAGTGCGAAGTCTGAAGACAACGACCTGCTCTCTTCGGTTCAACTGGTAATAGGCATCGTTTTTGGTGTAACCAGTATGTTCGGTTTCCCATTTGGTAATGTACCTGGCTTTGATAAGTCGTTTTGACTCTTCGTACGTCATACTGGTATCTGTTTGTGGTAGCCTTGCACCTTCTTTTGCCAGTCTGTCTGCCTCCTCGTTGCCTTGGATGTTGCAGTGTGACGGAACCCACTGTACCACTACCCTTTTTGGTGCGGACAGCTGGCACAGTTTGCAGAGTGCTGCTCTTAAGTCATTAAGCTCAGTGTTTTTCTGGCTTTTTAGCGCTGTGACTACGGCGAGAGCATCTGTCAACAAGACTATGTGGCTCTCATTTTCACTGTGTGTTGCCATTTCTTCCACTGCCGCCCTCAGTGCCTCTGCCTCCGCTCTGAAATTGCTTGTGTACTTACCAGTAGCGAATGACAGTGTTATTTTTCTGCCATTTGGTAGGTTCAGGAATGCTCCTGCCCCTCCGTTCTGTGTAGTGTTTGTTACAGAACCGTCGGTGTATGCATGGGTCCAGTCCGTGCTTGGGTAGCTTTTCGTTATGAAGCTTAGGGTAGTGTCTCTCCTTTCTTTTTCGGTCTGGCAGTTTTTGTTTGCAATACCTGGTATATTTTCTACCACCTCTACCTTTCGGTCCAACACATCCGACTTCAGCAGGCATTTTTTTAGTACCGGGTTAGCATTCCCTCTTGTATCACTTCTCCTTAGCCAGTCTGCCCTGCTGCAGCCTGTTATCCAGGGTCACCGCGTGGAGGTATAGAAGGGTCTTGGCAGCTCTGGTTCGCTGGCCCTGACGCTAGCAGTCAGCTATGGGTCGTTGACGACTGCAACTCATGCGCTGCTCTGCATCTTGATCCCAGTTGATAGTATTGATGGATGTTACCGACTTTCACTTGCATGTCGATAGTATTGATGGATGTTACCGACTTTCACTTGTATGTTGATAGTATTTATGGATGTTACCGACTTTCACTTGCATGTTGACAAAATTGTTGTATGTTAGAGACTTTAACTTGTATGTTGACAAAATTGTTTTATGTTAAAGACTTTCACTTGTATATTGACAAAATTGTTGGATGTTAAAGACTTTCACTTGTATGTTGACAAAATTGTTGGATGTTAAAGACTTTCACTTGTATTTTGACAAAATTGTTGTATGTTAGAGAGTTTAACTTGTATTTTTACATAATTGTTGGATATTAGAGACTTTCACTTGTATGTTGACAAAATCGTTGTATGTTAGAGACTTTAACTTGTATGTTGACAAAATTGTTTTATGTTAAAGACTTTCACTTGTATATTGACAAAATTGTTGGATGTTAAAGACTATAATTTGTATTTTGACAAAATTGTTGTATGCTAGAGACTTTCCCTTGTATATTGAATGCCTTGTTGGATGGTGGAAATTTCAGCTGTATGTTGATACAGACTTACATAAACCTGGTATGATCTAGACCAAAATCACATGTGGAAAGTAGCGCTGAAAAGCACATATTTGGAGGCAAGAGGACAGAAATGTGAGTATCCCGTCGCAACTCACGAAAACGGCCCAAAATACCAATCATTTCAGAGCATGCGATGCAGCCATTTAATCCAAGTCCTACAAGAAGGATTAAGACAATTAAATCACTGACATGCACTGCGTGATTTTTCTAGAATAGTTTTAACGAGAGACTAATCAGGACGGGTTAGTGGCTTTATAAGAGACGATTTGTTCCTGAATTTACAACTCCACTCTGCTCACGGTTTCTGGTCATCCGACTTGGGCAGCACTTGAAATGTCTAGATTGCTAATTTGAGTATGGGGGGGGGGGGGGAGGGGGAGACTCTTAATATGTTCAGTAAAAGAGAGAATGAGTCTCGGTGTACGTCTCGGAGGAGTTGAAAGAGGAGACAGGAGAGTGATGAATGACATACTGGGAGTTTCGTGATGTGGATGACTGTGCGTTCTTCCTTGATTCAGACGTTTGAGGGGCGGAGTGCATATAGTGCTTGGCTCTAGAGTCTAAGGAACGGTGTTTTATGTCCTGTCTCGACAGGCTCTAATGTACCTAGCAGTAAATGGGAACCTGACTAGCAGTTCTCTAAGATTTCATCACCGGCAGTTAGGTCTGATGTCATAATGTGTTAGCCTACATTTGTTCTAGGCTGCCGAGGGTGTTCAGGGACATGTACCATCAAAAATAGATGAGGCTATCCAGAGACGATCGCTCCGCAAGTCAACTCACATCAACCCTTCTTCAACCCCTGTGGAAGGAGGTGTCTTATTTCCCTGTACAAAGTGAAACAGACAATTTAGGGCTCGGATTGACTTACTTAGCCATCTTCGAACTCGTGCGAACAGTGAATGTTGACAAAATGGTATTCATCGATTACGAAGGACCAACAACAGGTTGCTGTTGTTGTTACAGTTATCGTTCTTGTTATTGTTGTTGTTATTGTTGTTACTACGATTTTGGATGCTGCTGTTATTTTTATTGTAACCGATCTCATCTACGTTGATGACGTCGTCATACCAGGCTACGATTCTTAGGCTGGTAGGCCCCCTCAAGGCACTGGATCGACCCACCTAGGCTTGCATACTTCCTGGACGAAGACGAAAATCCAAAACCTCAGCAAGAGCCCCGCTGCATTGAGCATCACCGTGAAAAACAACCCTGTCGCACCCACTGAGGACTTCATCTACCTCAGCAGCAGGCAGTCTTCTGACGCACGCAGCAGTCATGACGTCACCCGTAGAATGGACTTAGCGGCTTCATCCATGCAATCGCTCTGAAGATTCTGGTCCCAGCGAAGGCCCTCAATGGAGACCAGGCTTCGTATCTACTCCTCCTGCATTGTCCCCATTCTCTTGTACGGCTCCGAGTCTTGGACTGCAGCATGACCGGCAGCGTCTTGAGGCGTTCCACCTGTGCATTACATGATTTCCAACAGCGGGATCAAGATGCTGAGCAGCGCATGAGCTGCAGTGGTCAGCGACCCATAGCTGACTGCTAACGTCAGGGCTAGCGAACAAGAGCTGCCAAGACCCTTCCACACCTCCACGCGGTGATCCTGGATAACAAGCTGCAGCAGGGTAGACTGGCTATGGAGAAGGGATCGAATAGGGAATGCTAACCCGGTACTGAAAATGCTTGCTGAAGTCGGATGTGTTGGACCGAAAGGTGCAAATATCGCAGTCAAGCTGTAAATTATGACACAACGCATTCCGTTCTCTGGACTACATTCTGTTACTTAAGCCCTTTTAGGGTTTTGTAGCGGGAGATTGAGAACCAACGAAGCCAAGCCAAGCCATTTTCAACAGCGAAGTAGTTCGACGTACTCAACTTGTAGGCATTTTCTGAACGATGATCACCGTCGTCTCTCCGTCTTCGGTCACGTTGTTTGTCTTTCCAGGGAAATCCAAGCCCATGCAATGCTTCTGCAGGCTGCGCGGGCGAGTTACTAGAAAAAACCGTGCTCTTCCTGGAGACGTCCTCGGGGCTCTAGCAACACCTGGCTAACACAGATCGTCAACTCCCCAACAGAACTGCAGACCGCCTGGGACGGGGCCCTCAGACGCGGTCATGGACACGGTTATTCGACTTGACGGCCCTGGTCGCCTAAGCGTACTATTGAATGATTAATTTATTGTTATTAACATTACTCCATATAACTTTGTGATGTCCTTATTTTCCCTGTGACGATTACCATGTTAATTATTTCGTGTAAGTCTGACTCATTCTGCGCTATCAGCTGTGTCATCAGCGTAACGCAAACTGTTTTCAGTCGACCAATTGAAATTCCTAGCATTGCTTGTATGGATTGCACGATAATTCGCTATCTAGATAAAACCGGCCAGGGGACAGCACACATCTCTGTCTCACTTCCTTTTTTTCTTTATCTGCCTTAAGTTCATACTTTATTCATTATATCATATATGTGTGTGTGTGTGTGTGTGTGTGCGTGTGTGTGTGAGTGTGTGTGTTTTTGCTTAAAACAGCTAAATTATTTCATCTCAACTTAACTTAACGTCTTTAAGCTGGCTTATAAGACACTGCAGAGTCTGTAAACAACCAGTTTCTTTTACATTTTTTTAATCTAAAAACAATACCTATGCGCATCCAATTAATTCTTGGATGCATTAATTGACCCTACCTCTACTATATACTGCGGCAATGCATTCACTATTCTTTGATTAAAATAATATTTCCTAGTAATCTTGACATTCCTTTATTTAATTTGTGGCTGTGCCATCTTGTTACTGCAGACGGCTGTATATATTTTAAATTACTTGTCATAGTATTTTTTTTTTTTTTTTTTTTTTTTGCGTTCGCCTTATTTCTCTTATCCCCAAGGCGGTGTGCGTTGCACTGTGGTTTTTATTTTGCGCCTGTCGGCCCAGTGCATCCGACTTCAGCATGTATTTTATGTAAGGGTCTGCTTCCTCCTGCATTTTCTAAGGGTTTGCTTCCCCGGGGTAACGGCCGGTGCTGTGATGGGGATCGAACCCAGCACCTTCTGGTTGTGAGCCGTGCCACTTAACCACTAGGCCACGCCGTCCCCCACTTGTCATAGTATAATTTATCCTGTCCCTTGATTATCTTAAATACCTGCATTTATTCACAGCGAAATCTTATCTTTTCTAGACACTATACTGGTTTTTCAGAGTTATTCCTTATAACTATAACTCTTGAATCCCACTATCAGTTATGCCAATTTTCATTATATCGTTGCCAATAACTGTCATGGATGAACAAGGAAACACACAGAAAATGAGAAAATATAATATCAGAATTAGCCGAATGAGGGCAAACATGCAGATTTTTATAGAGTGGAGACGAAAAATTTCAGCTGAATAAAAACTGACCACGTGTCATGAATATCAAATTATCGAATCACTTATCGTGATGGAAACAAAACAATAACCAGATGAATCGAAAGCGTTGCTGGAGGTGTTCTAAGTAAGAGTGCATTCTTATTACACAGGCAACACACAAAAGGATGAAACCTCCGCAGGGACTTCCCTCGACTCTCTACAGAACGATTAAAAGAATAAAGAATTGGGGAACATTTATCTATGCCATGTTGATGAAGAGCAAGTTCAAAAACGCCATGCGTAGTGACTGGCACTCAAGAGGATGGTCCAATATGTGAATCGGTTGTTATTGTTTTTGTTATTGTTATTATTATTGTTGGTATTGTTGTTATTCTTGTTGTTGTTGTATTGCTGTTTTTCTTATTATTGTTGTTATTGTTTTATTGCCGTTGTTGTTGTTACTGTTGCTGTTGTTGTCGTTGTTGTTGTTGATATTGTTGTTGTTGTTGCTGTTTAATTAACGCAATCAATAAGTTCACTATATTGTGCACCTGAAAAGGGCGGTAGGCGGCAGGGTGCAGTAGCTTTCATCACATCCCGAACGTGCTGATGGAGGTGGACGAGTCCTCCAGGCTGTTGTTCTTTGCTTGGCTTAATCTGCGTGTAGCTCACTACAACAGGGATCACGTCGATTCCCAACCTCGTTAGCCAGACTGTCATTGGATAGCCTGTTTCCAGGTAGAGCTGTTTGAAAGTGAGGCTGTTTTGTAAACACGTAGGATTTGAACATAGGGGAACTTGTGTAGATCCAATGCCCTCGCTATGCTGGGGTTTGTGGGAATGAAAGAGCTGACATCCTGACCTCATTCACAGTTTTTGACATTGGAAATGGATATAGGTGACATTTTGAAGTTGATCAACCTGCTTTTGAATAAAGTCACTCAGTGGTTTCGAGGTAAGGTGTCCGCCTCGGATGCAGAAGGTGGCGTGTTCGAATCACGATGAAGACCGTGATTTATTTCACATGGATTTTCTAGTAAAAACTTCCCTGATTTCTGGGTAATGAGATCGGACTCCAGTATTCAGTGTCGAGAACGTTAAAAATTCCTTGGCAGTTGGAAATCGAAAATTCAAGTTAAAATATATCCAAGTTATTTGTATCTTTCCCAATGTGGGATGTTAAGAAAAGCTGTAGACGTCGCCTAATCTGGTTGCGTGTCTACTTAGCTCTAGTATTTGAGTTTATTAAGATGGACTGGCACATCGGTTGAAACCACCCTCCGAGAAACTGGTTGTGTGCAGACTGTAGAGTCTTCTAAACCAGTATAAAGAGCTTAAGTTAAGTTAAGCAGTTGATGATCCAGCAATGCACATACCGCAAGTGTTTAATCATGCGCTTATCCAGCAGAGATGGCTGCTGAGAAGAAAGAGTAGAAGTGTGTACAGCCAGCGAGCTACATGAACCATTAATATCTACACACTTCGCCATTTAATAAGAGGAAATGAGTACATATGGGTTTGTTCTAAGTGCAATGACGTCGATTCCTAACAGAACATAACATAACATAACAATTAACAGCATTTCATCGTATTACGAAAAGTCAGACATACCCTGCCAAAAGAATCATGGGCAATTAATAATAACGGAAACGGAAAAAAATGCAACCTTAGAAATGCGGTTCTACATTCAGAGATTGCACATTCAATTGTAAGAGTGAAAGTCTGAAAGCCAAAGAGGGCTTAAACTGTGCAACGAACAGTTTGAAGGCAGGATAGGGGGCTTATTTGACAAAGTGAACTGTTTGATGAAATATTATTTATCTAGATTTTGCAAAGATATTTGATAAGGCGCCTCATCAAAATTGTTTAGAAAGTTAAAATCACATGTAATATGTAACGAATTTGCCAAATGGATTAAAAATTGGTTTACGGAAAAAAGGCAGAGAGTGGGCATAAAAAAGGAGCACTCGAGTGGTGTGAAGTAAAAGGAGGAGTGCTTCAGGGACCAGTTGTGTTCTTGATTTAAATGTAAATGATTTGGACAATGATATCGGATCCATGATTGCAAAATTATGCGGATGACACAAAATATGCAGAAGTGTCTCATCTAAAATCTAAAGCAAAGTTGATGCATTCAAGTCGGATTTAAAAAAAATTCGGGAATGGTCTGAGTGTAGCGGACCCCAATGTTTGCCCTGGCCGTTATTCTAACTTAGAACATTATCACACTCATCCACGACCATACTCAGTAAATGACATATCACACAGCAGGTGGCATATTTATTTTACAATACTCATACCAGAAAAATGAGTAGTGAAATTACAAACACAATACAATACATATCATCTTAACTAAGTATTTTATTATTATATATATGTTAATATTACATATTAACTAAAGCGGAAATTTTAAGCATTAGCTTTTGATGGAATTCCCAACTATCATTAACCCGGTTCAATTGCTTACACGCATCACACATACATCTCCTTAACTGCATCCTCAACACACCTTATCAAAAACTTCCTCACTCAAATCCCCTCAGTCGGGCGATCTGGACATACCTCGTTCACAATGTCTCCTCCTTACAACACACGTTCAGATTATCTATTAATATAAAACTCACACATCTACTTGAGCGATCCTGTTCTATCACTAACATTCGTACAACTGTCTATAAATCCCACCTCTATCTAAGTTGGTGAGCTAAACATACTATCTACATTCAGGCTCTCTCAAAAACTCTTTCTCACTCATCTCTCTATCCAGCCTCCTCTTCATCCAGCCTCCCGGGCTAAACTTTGTCTCGCGTTGTATACACTCAAGCAAAGTCAGAGCTTGACCAATGGATCTCAGGGGATGGCTCTATTCAGTCTTATTGGAACGAAATACTTTGCACACCTGTCACTCATCTATCGCAGCAAGCTCCGCTACCAATCAGTCTGTCACTCATTCTCCCCCTACCCAAATCGGAAGGCCAGTGGTCAGCTCCTACCTGTCCACATTCTTTGCCCCATCTCTGTTCTCCTTTGTTGAGACGGTGAGTGACCTTGACACGCATTCAGGTACCTTTGTTATCAGCAACCACATCACACCTGTCCTAAACTCTCTGCTCCGGCGGGAACTGTTACATGAGAGCTGGCAAACGAAATTTAATTTAGATAAATGTACAGTCATCCACATCGGTATATCCAATATGAAACATAATTATAGGTTGGGAGAGAACATTATTAGAAAGATAGAAAAGGAAAAGGATTTAGGGATAATAATAGACCATACAGGTACGGTGATTGAGGATGTCCAGGTAACAGTGAAGAAAGCAAATGCAATGTTAGGTATGATAAAGGTCAGTAGCGTTATGAACTTCACAAACGTATTTTAAAGATAAACTATACGAACAGGATAAATCGGAGAAGGGCCTCAAGTTATATAATGAAAACAATGACAGTATTTGATAGCAAGCGGCGAAAAATAGGAATGGTCGACTACGCCTGCCGGTAAGTTATGACTATGACGATGACAACGCTGCATGAGATACCGTTTCAGGAAAACATGAAAAATGTACTGCACATCTACTGTAAACACAGCAGGACACTAAACATCATAAACACACCGGTGGCAATGAAGGGCGGGGGAGATATGATTAATAGCTGTCCAGTGCGCCATGTTGTGCAACATAAAAACATCATTCAAACATTTAAGGAAGAAAGCTAAAAATATGTCTGATACAGAATTGGGCAAAAAATGTAAATGTGAACGACCGAGTGGTCCGCCGGGGTCTAAGTGTATGACAAGGACAAGAATTTCACCGCCGGCCAATAGGAGAGACGGGCTTTGATTGGTTGATTGACTGCTCCACAGAGGGCATGTCGTAAGAGGCGACTAACTATGTGACATGGCATAACACTAGCCATGGTTAGGTGGTTTGTTAAGAGCAGCATAGATGGCGCCTAAAAGGCTGTAGTTCTACTTTGCTCTAGTGTTTCAGTCTATTAAGATGGACTCGAACATCAGTTAACCACCCTCCATAGTCGAGTAATAAGCTGCTTGAGCCTATCCCGCTAAGCAGGAAATCCTTCTCCTGGCTCCATCCAGCTCATATCAAAGACGGGACCTCCACGTGGGACTAATGCACCTGTAGAAATATTGGTCGACTAAGAATCCAAAGAGACTAAGGCTAAGAATTATGCTCGCATGAAAAACGAGATCTTCGCTCCATTTTTCTGGGTATTGCGTAATATTGAGTATTGTTTCTGAGAAACTATAATCCTAATAAAAAGAACAGAAGACTCTACACCTCATGGTTACTGTTGAGAAACTAAGTCAAGCTGTTTTCTAATCGAACACTGTACAATAAATGGTGATATAATTTGTAACTAGTTTCCACTTTCTTTTCAGTTTGAGATTAACGACAGCGACCGTTAAAGCAGAGAGGTAAGGTGATCGCCTCTCAAGAGAACCACAATAACAGAGTGGTAAGAAGATCGTCACTCAAGGGGGCGGCTATAACAAAGAGGTGACGCGATCACCTCTCAAGGAGACCGCTGTAACAGAGCGGTAAGGCGATCGTCTCTCAAGGGGGCGGCTATAACAAAGAGGTAACGTGATAGCCTCTCAAGGGGAGGTGAAATTTGCTTCTATGTATTCTAGTGGTGGAAGCACGCCCTTTCACCCCAGACCGTTGTGTTTAGATGATGTATTAACCAGTGCTTGGATACGTGTGGGCGTCTGTACGTACCTATGATAGTTAGGGCGATCTCAGTGGGCAACCTCAATCAAAGTGCAATGGAAGGGCCTCACCCTTTTAGTACGTGTGGGTGTGTGTGTGTAGGAAAGGTTATAATCATGTGCGGCTCTGATTTGATCTTGCTCCATATTAAAACTTAAATTAACGTCTTTATACAGGTTTAGAAGACTCTGTATACAACCAGTTTCAATTACATTTCCTTGCTCTAAAAGATAGGCGCATCCAATCTGTTCCTAAATGCATTAATTCTCCGTGCCTCCGTGCCTCCACTACAGCCTATGGCAATACATTTCAAGCATTCACCACTATTTGACTAACAAAAATGTTTCATTATATCTAATCTGGACCTTTCTTTAGTTAATTTGTAGTAGTTATGCCCTCGTGTTCTTGTAGGTGGTTGTATTTTGACAAATTTGTTTAAAGTCTAATATTTTAAAAAAAATAATAATATATTTCAACCAATCGGTTATTACCATGTTTTACTGAGGTGCGGGAATTTTACAATTAAAAACTTCATCGATTAGTGAAAATCTTTTCATACGGCTCCCAAATCTCTGAGTTTGAGATACAAGATTTCAGGTATGTAAGAAATGTTCTTAAACTTTACGTCAATAATAACATAGTCAAGAATGAGTCATTTCAGCATAGGCTGTGAAAGGAATATAGCAAAATATGTAACAAGGTCTGAGCTGGACGTCCCGCTCGTTAAAGGAAAGTGAAGCGTCTGTTAAACCCTCTTCTTTTCAGGTGTAGAGATCGCCGCTGGATTCCCAATTCGGCTTGTCGGGCAGGAGTTTCTTTGCCAATGGCCTCACCAACATTATTGTGCCCCCGAGAAGCACCTTCATGAGGGGCCCCCTGTTTCTTACATAGCCTGCTGTGGGGCGCGACCGAGTGAGTACCCGGCGATTTAACTGGACGGGCAGATTGGGCTCATTAGCCTTAGGTTGGCAGCCAATCTTCGAGAAGTTAAACTTTGACTCTAAACACGGTTAGATCGTTAGCATGTTCAATTAGTTTTCCTAGGAGAGGGGGAACTCTGATTTTGAAACTCACAAGTGCCAGGAAGTGCTGGCTAGTCCTGGTACGATGAAAGTATCATCGGATGCCACGAGTAACTAGCATTTGAGGGCAACGACTCCACTGTCGTGTGGAAACCTCAGGGGAGAGTAGGGCTACGAGAGTGAAACCAGACAGAAAAACCGTGGTGGTCGCACCTAATGCGGATTGTTTCACATCTGCGAACTCATTTCGGCAGCTCCTGAAGCTGAGCTGGTGCCAAATTGTCATGATTTGCATTTTTTGGGATTACACCATTGAGGCCGAGAGGAGTGTCCTGCAGTTTGGGCAGCCCAGTCCAGGGTTGCGTTCTGGAGGAGAGGCTACTCACAGGGCGCTGCGCGCATGGTCTACAGAGACTGCGGCGCCTATGAAAGAATGAATGAATGTTACAACCAAAAGATCGGGTCATGGACAAGTCGCAACACAAAATAGAATCATTAGCTAAAATGAACGTTAACACATAAAACCAATAGAGAAGCATTGTTATATAACGCGCATTTTCCTATTGAGATTATTAAAATAGAAAAAGATATCTTTTTTTAAACGGATGTCATGTTCAGGAGGACGCAAAAGAATAAACTAGGACGATATGAAAAGACGAATATTTAAGAAACGGGTAGCAAAGGTAATCGCAGAAAAGGTCAGAAATGTGTTAAGACCAGGAATCTTGAGATATCCTAGGATAAATATGTAAATATTGTTTTTCACACTCAACCTGGTGTAAAGCTTCAGAGGAGTCGAAGATCATGCAATAATCTGAACAGTAGCTTTGATTTGGTGCGCGGGATTTTTGACGTGGGCTGCGATAGGAGTGTCAGCAGTTGAAGGAGTCATGTAATTGTTGTCAAATGTTCAGTTTAACTGCACCCCTCTACAATTCCAACTTATAAATCTTTAGCTGTATAGACATGTGAATGTATGCTTACACGAAGTCTGCAGATCCCAGTATATTTATTTATTTATTTTTTTTGCGTTCGCCTTATTTTCTCTAATCCCCAAGGCGGTGTGCGTTGCACTGTGGTTTTTATTTTGCGCCTGCGGCCCAGTGCATCCAACTTCAGCATGCATTTTATGTAAGGGTCTGCTTCCTCCTGCATTTTCTAAGGGTTTGCTTCCCCGGGATAACGGCCGGTGCTGGGATGAGGATCGAGCCCAGCACCTTCGGATTCTGAGCCGTGTCATTTATCCACTAGGCCACGCCGTCCCCTAGATCCCAGTATATGAAGCACTGATGAAAAGACCAGATGGCGTAAATATAACTTTCTAACCTTATAGCGGGAAAACGTGCCTGTACCCTTATCTAAATGTACCATGTATAAAGAACAAAAGTTGTATTGTCCTAAATCGATTCGATCAATTTCGCAATAGTGTTAGAACCGAATGTCTTATCTTTGTTGTATTCTTTTTTCAACGTTGCATTTATAGCACTGCTGCGTTTATATAATCGTTTATTGTTTATCTGCCTTGAGCAAAAATGCCATATATAAATGTGGAAAAATAAATGTTTACTTAATCACACGTTGTGTTGACTGTTGTTGTTGAAGATGAGAGACAAGAAAAACATTGACAAAGTCGAAATGGAATAGTTGACAAACAATTATTGTCAGTGTCATTTTCTGTACGTACAACGATCAATACAGACGAACTACTGCCCTTGTGTTAAGGAACGGAACAAAACAAAAGCGAAAGTGGCGGCCAGTTCATAAAAAGTGCTTGGGTTCTTCATCAAAGCTTTTCAACGCATAAACGTATTATTCATTGTTAACTGTGACGTATAGCGTCTCCATCTAATGCGTTTACATGTCATCTATAACAGGGAATGACAGACATCAGGCGACAGGTCATCAGCAAATCTTGCTGTGGTGTCTAACATTTCATAATCAGTGTTGTATTTACTTGCTCCCACAATTTTCCACACCGTGTATAAAACAGCTGCGTCGCTGACCATGATGTAATTAGTCAGCTGTCAGTCGATGGCTGTTCTCAGCTGATTTGCTGCTGCATCTTCGGCAAAGGCATAATACAAATACGAGAAATCAGAAATAGGTAAGCATTACTTCGAAAATAAACTTACATTTGCACATTTAGAATTCCTATTTTCAAGAACGATTCTCAAACGGTCTGTCATCAAGACTTAATGTAGTTAGTTATACCAGCGCCCAGTGCATGTTACGGAAGCAAGAGCAGTCCGACAGGGTGACATCATTTTTCTAAAGCTATTTACAACGGCTCTCAAAGAGATTTTCCAACAATTACATTTCGATCAACAGAGGAATCAATTATGTAGTCAGCAAACTTGTAACGTTGTCTGCTTCTTGGATTGCTGCCTTCTACCCTAGTATGGTCTTCAACAAGAAGGTGGTATCATGTTAAATGACCAAAATATCTTAATTTTCTAACCTTGATTTCGGTTAGTAAGTCTCTTTTCACCCCCAACGTTTTCAATACCTCCACATTTGTTTTCTTTTATTGCTACGAAATGCGACACAATCTTCTATATACCCATATTTCGTAATCTCCGATACTCTTTACAATATGTTATTCCTTGTCAATTTTTCTGAGCCATAAAGTAGTGACAGTATACATAACACCTGGTAATTCCCATTTTCAATCTAAAATTGATCTGTTTGGATGTCAGTATGTGTCGCATGTTGCTGAACATTATTTTGGCCATACCTAATCTCTTTCTGATTTATTTTTCACAGCTGTTTTCTTCCATTAGTATTTGACCTAGATAGGAAGAACTCTGTACATGTTCCTGCATACATGGTTTCTTGTCACTTTTCCCAAGTGTCATAGTCTTTCTTTTCTTTATGTTAAATATATTCCAAACTCGTTACTAATTTTGTATATCGCTATCACAAACTCCTGTGACAAGCCATTGCATTCCTGCTATCTGTTTGAATATATTTTCTGTGTAGATATTAAAGAGACAATGGGATAATACACATCCGTGTCTACTCTTTTTACGTATTTACTTGGGTATAATACAACAACAATAATAACGATTTTATCTCTCACAAAACGTAAAATCTGGTTAATACATTCGCAAAATAAGATAGATGTTTGAGCGAAAGGGTCGGGAGAAATACATTTTAAATTGTACATAAACACTCCGGGTTCAAAATAAATGGAACTGCCACTGGCAATAAGCATAAACTAGAAAACAGTTTCAAATTAAAATAGCCTTGTACATTTAACATAAGAAAAACACGTCAACATGACAGTAAGGCATTCGTTGCCCAGAGACTGTGATATGTCTTTCAGTGAACCCATATACCTTATACACGCATTCCAATATACAGTAGGCTTGTGATATCAAATACCATATCGTAGGATTTGTCGTGTCAATGATATCGCAGTGGGAGATCAAAGATTATTCTTCCTCTTCTTCTGTGTTGGTTCTGAGAAAGGGCGTTGTGACGTTGTGTCACAGTTTGCAAGGACACTGCGATATCTGTACATTTTGGTCCGACACATCCGGTTTCAGCTAGCCTATTTTTGTATGTTCCAGATTTGTCTTCAAACTACAATCCGTGCTCTCTTAGACAGACTACACTGGCGTAGCCTGTTTGTAGATTTTACAAATTTCAGAAGGCAGCATTACTTTAAAAAAAAATCTAAATCAACATATTTCCAAAACCAATCAGTGGTTATAATAAAGTAGGAACACCGATGATTATATGTAAGATTACGGAAGAAAGAAAATCCCTAAAATAAAGACGGTTGATAGAACACGCATGGTCTGGTACTGCGCTAGAACAACAAAAGAAAGAAAACCTCCGTTACGACCTGTGTGCTTTCATCGAGGAAAACAAATAACAAAAATATGAACTATTAAATGATAGTGGAAGGGTTGAATATATACAATACAGACATGAAAACATAAATGGGTAAGAAGAGGGCACAGCTGGATAGCATATAAGATCTCATCACTGGTCTCGCTAGTGGATACATCAGGGGTAAGTGGGTGAAACAAGCTAGCGGAAGTAACTGGACAGTAGGGCGTAAGAAGTGGAGGCAGGCCAGATGAGCCGGTAACGGCGAAACACGGAATGCACCAAACGGTTATTTGAGTACACGTAAAACATCTAACTGAAAAAAAGACGAAGAATGGCAGATGGATGCAGGGAGGAAATGTGTTAGACGATTAGGACGATAAAAGGTATGGAAAATGTTGATCCATTGTGGATGAAAGCAGTCCGTGTGGGAGATTAGTTTATTCTCAAATGCGGATCGATGGTGATCATCGGAGAAGCAAGAGACAATGCCTGTGACATTAACCTTACCCCGGTGCCAGGACCTTTGACGTCGCTAAGTGGTTATATATGTCATTAGGGTATAATGAGAAACAGGCACGCAGTTCTAAACTAGTCTCCCTGATGTAGGTCAAACAACACTGACGACAAATAAATAGGCATTCCCGTTGTGAATTTCAAATAATAAAAATACAGAAGATATTTACAAATCTAACATAACCGAAAAACTACGTTACAACTAGACGTGCATCAAATACTCATGCAAGATTACCTATGACCCTACCCTATAGGCCATGTGGTGTTTTAGCTTGACTACAAACCATCCCTAGGCCTGTGTTCTGTTTGAGACCCCAAGCAGTAGTATTAGACTTATCATCCGTCCTTAAACTATTTTTTTGTTTAATGTACTGAGGATAATAAAATTACGGTTTTGAAACAATAGCCTGGCATGTCGTAAAAATATTAAGGTTAAGAAACAATAGCCTGGCATCCAGTAAATATATTAAGGTTTGGGAACAATAGCCTGGCATCCAGTAAATATATTAAGGTTTAGGAACAATAGCCTGGCATCCAGTAAATATATTAAGGTTTAGGAACAATAGCCTGGCATCCAGTAAATATATTAAGGTTTAGGAACAATAGCCTCACATGCCGTAAAGATTTTAAGAATATAAAACAATAGCCTGGCATGTTGTAAATATATTAAGGTTGTGCAACAATAGTTTGGTATGTCATAATGATATTAAGTCAACAGCAGAATTGAAAAGGCGAGCTCTGCTTTTGGAACGCTGCAAGCAAACAGCAGGAGCCGGCAGGGCGGCAGTATTGCCACCAAGGTAAAAGTGTGCCGTACTGCAATGTTCGCCATCTCCTGTATGCTTGGAAACCATTTACAATGTATAGCAGAAACGTAAACCAGCTAATTCGTTTTTACATGAACTGCTTGTGTAGGCTCCTCGGGATCGGATGGCAGGAAAAGGTGCTTAACTCTGAAATTATTAGTCAGACCAACATGTTGGGCATCCATACCCTTTTGTAACAAGCACAGACACGATGGAAGGGTCATGTTGTTTGCATGCCCGATGAGCGCATCTCTTATCAGCTTATATACTTTTAGCTCAGAACATGCAAACGCTTATTATGGGAACATACACATCGGTACAGAGGCTCCTTGGAAGTGTCTCTGAAGAGCTTGAACATTGATGTCACTTTCTGAAAGTTGCTTGCATAGAACCGTTCCGCCTGACGCGCCTAATTCACCAAAAGTGCTCAGATTGCAGAGCGAAACTCCATCGCTAAGGCTCAGGATAAGTGTGCGACCAGAAAGAGCAGAATGCAAGGTAACTCCACAGTAAACTTCTCACATGAGTGCCCCGAGATCGGAAAACTACTATGCCGTGCCAGGGTTGGTCTTTAAAGCCATTTGAGAACACTTCTCGCAGCGCAAGTCTAATTCCGTCTCCATCTTCGCTTGCTATTATTATATATATATATAGGTGCATAAAACAATATCCTCTCATGTTTTAATGATAATCCGCTTTCGTGTAAGCCATACACTCTAGCCATAAACTAAATTTACTTACTTACATTACGTGTCCAAGCTTCACGTTATACAGCATGCTTCCAGTATTCAGCAACATGGATTGCCTTGTCATTTGCCTCCAGCATGTCGTACCTATTGCATATTTCCTGGAGGTTGGGGCAGATCATCAGGTGGTCTGGGTCCTGTATTGCGACACAGTCACATGTGTCATCATCTGTGTATCCCCATCGTTTCATACTCCTCTTGCACCGTGATGCACCAATTCTGAGTCTGTTCAGCGACTTCCGTGTTGTGTATGGTAGATGATGTCTGGGGGCAGGTTCCTCCCGAATATATATGGAGAGGAAGACTAACGTCTGCTCAGGCACAACATAATGATCTGACATTTTAGACAGTATGAGGCAAAATATACTGGCCAAGACCCCTACCTCGACTTCTACATAGTTCTCTCTGGAAACTACCTGTTCTTCTTGCCAGTCTGGCTAACGAGGTATAGGATCGACGTGATTCCCGTAGTAGTGAGCGACACGCAGATGAAGCCAAACAATTCACAACAGCCTGGATGACCCCGGTCCACCTACATCAGCAAGCTTGGGATGAATATAATCTTCTGCAGCCCGCCACTTAAACGTCTTTTTCAGGGCGCACAAAAGAGTACACCTACTAATTAAAGACTTTCACAACAAGAATATGTGTATATATATAATCTGTTTTATAACGCTTAAAAAGCACTTTTTATGCATCTGTGAGCTTTGTTTAAAATGGCACTTTTATTTTAAATAAAACCTAGTAATAATGTTATTAGTTAGTTAGTTGTCTTTCCACTTGTGCCGTGTAGCGTCGTGGGGAGCTTGAGTCGTCTATCCTGCGCCAATGTGAGCCCTTGTCGTTGCACAATCACTCTAATGTCGTCTATCCAACTACCTCGCGGCCACCCCCTTGCCCTGTAGCCAGATCTAGCAGCTTTGTAAGCCATCAGTAGAAGATGATGAGGGTGCATTCTCATGAGATGATCAAACCAACTTATTTTCTGCCTGGAAATGTATTCGGCACAAGACGTAATGCCGACCATACTTTGAATGTCGTCATTCCGCATTCTGTCTCTTCTGGCAACACCGATGATTTTCCTCAAACACTTCATTTCACAAGTCGAAATTCTGCTCTCGCACGCCCTTGTCAGAGGCAATGTTTGGCACTGGTAGCACAAAATCGGCATACATATACTGTTTATCAGCTGTTGCTTTGTTGCCAAACTAATGCTCGGTGTCTAAGCAATGGGGACAGCTGATAAGTCACCATAGATGCTTCCTGGCACCTTGTCTCCATTTCCCTGTCGATCCAACCGTCTGCTGAAAAAATACTGCCCAAATACTTGAACCAATGGACCTGTTGCAGAGCAATATCATTTAGACAACAATGTTTATGTATTAACTGTGTGACATTTTGAATATACTCGTCTCCGGTATTGTTGCTATTGTTATTTTATTTATTTACTTAGCAACGGTGTTTGTTGTGTGTACTTAGACATCAAATGTATACCAACGCGTTTAGAGTACAGTTGAATGGAGTCTGCCACGCCGCAAGAAGGATTTAAAAACGTAATTTTCACATTAAATTTATGTAAACAAATTATGGACATTCAGGCCTAAACTCTCGTCGAACGGTGATAAAAAGCGTTTCTTTAACGAAGGATTATCTCCGAGAATATCTTACAGCATTTGTTGAGAGCTACATCAAAAATGAATGAAGAATACAGTTGCTGGTGCGTTAACAAAAGACCAATTTTTATTTATACAAACAAGAAATATATAATCACATTATTAACTTCGAATGGTTGCACAATATTACTTTACAATACCTCAAGGATTAACACCCAGAAAATCACAAAGAATTTGTTGAAATCGACGTTAACAGAGAAGGAGAAATGCAGTTGCTGGTGCGTGAGAAAAGGACAAAGTTTTATTTAAACAAAACAGGAGATTGAGAATCGTATTATGAATTTCGAATGGCTGAACAATATTACTTTACGACGCCTGATCACAATAGAGACGGCTTAGTTTTATAATTCACGCAAGACCAGTAGATAAAAGAAAGAAGTTTCATTTGCACAATTCCATGATTATTAAAAAGTAAATACGTAACTATTAGAATGATTGTCCACTGCAAAATACTGTTCATTATGTTCAAAGAAAATTTTTATTATTAGTATTATTTTAAGATATACATTTCAAATATCGGTTTGATTATTATTTTCCAAGTTGTATTGTCTGGACGCCATTTGCCTTACGCAACATGGAAGTCATTAAATAAATTCCGAATTCGTACTTCAAGATGCAGTTAGAGTGGTCCGCCGGAGTCTTTGTGTATGAGAAAGATAAGAATAGCACCACTGCTCCACAGAGAACATGTCGTAAGAGGTGACTAACTGTCTCACATGGCGTAACACCAGACATGGTTAGGTGGTTTGTTTAGAGCAGCATAGATATCGCCTAACAGGCTGTGGGTCTACTTTTCTCTAGATTTCGAGTCTATTAAGAGGGATTAGCACATTGGTTAACCACCCTCCGCGGCACTTGTCCTAGCGGAGTAACAAGCCTAGCCCGCTAAGCAGGAAATCTTCATTCCGGCTACATCTATATCATACCAGAGCTGGAACTGTAAGATTACTCTTTTGGGCGCCCTGAAAAGAACGTATAGAAGCGCTTTTTGTTGTAGCTTTCCTCACATCCCAATCGCGCTGATGAAGGTGGACCAGGGTCCTCCAGGCGCTTGTGCTATAATTGGCTTCATCTGCGCGTCGCTCTTTACTACCGGGTTCACGTCGATCCCTCACGTCGTTAGTCAGCCTGCCATGAAAACTACCTGTTTCCAGAGAGGGCTACTGGGAAGCCGAGGTGAGGTTCTTAGACAGTATATTTTGCCTGACCCTGACTAACAAGTCCGATCAGTATGTTTTGCCTGACCCTGACTAACATGTCCGATCAGTACGTTTTGTCTGACCCTGACTAACATGTCCGATCAGTATGTTTTGCCTGACCCTGACTAACATGTCCGATCAGTATGTTTTACCTGACCCTGACTAACATGTCCGATCAGTATGTTTTGCCTGACCCTGACTAACATGTCCGATCAGTATGTTTTACCTGACCCTGACTAACATGTCCGATCAGTATGTTTTGTCTAACCCTGACTAACATGTCCGATCAGTATGTTTTACCTGACCCTGACTAACATGTCCGATCAGTATGTTTTGCCTGACCCTGACTAACATGTCCGATCAGTACGTTTTGTCTGACCCTGACTAACATGTCCGATCAGTATGTTTTGCCTGACCCTGACTAACATGTCCGATCAGTATGTTTTGCCTGACCCTGACTAACATGTCCGATGAGTATGTTTTGCCTGACCCTGACTAACATGTCCGATCAGTATATTTTGCCTGACCAGACGTTAGTCGTCCTCCTCGATGACAGCGTGAGAAACAACAAAGTTCCCATGATAAGAGCAGGAAGCCGTACACTGACAGTAAGTAAGTCATGGACAGACCCCACAAAGTTCCCGTGATTAGAGCAGGAAGCTGTACACTGACAGTAAGTAAGTCATGGACAGACCCCACAAGGTTCCCGTGATAAGAGCAGGAAGCCATTACACTGATAGTAAGTAAGTCATTTACAGACCCCACAAAGTTCCCATGATAAGAGCAGAAAGCCGTACACTGACAGTAAGTAAGTCATGGACAGACCCCACAAAGTTCACATGATAAAAGCAGGAAGCGGTACACTGACAGTAAGTAAGTCATGGACAGACCCCACAAAGTTCCAATGATAAGAGCAGTAAGCCGTACACTGAAATTTGTGAACTAATTCGCGTAACTTTGAAGCCCACTCTAGAGGCTCGTCATCCTCGATTATGAGGTGTAAAACAGTGTTGTCGAACGGAAGTGCAACATTTGAGCGACTGCGTTCTAATATGGCAAGAACGAGGCTTCAGTTGACAGACATTTCTGAATGTCTGTGGCACTGATGTTTTTCCTATAGTAATCTAATCCTACGGGAGCCTGACCACAAAGGTTAGACAAGCCTGATAGTAAAATCCCTTCCATTAAACTTTCATGCGACACATACTTCATATTCACTGACAGAACAGTGGGTTCAATATATACAGGTCTTGTCAAGGAAAAAAATGCCTAGTGCTCAAGTAATGATCCAGAAACCACGATGAGATGGACTGAACATCTTATTCGTATGGCAGGCAAATGAGAGGCTCCCAAAGCATCTTCGGTATGGTCAGCTATTGGAAGGAGATGGCACAAGAAGGCGACCTCAGATGAGCTTCAAAGATATCATGAAGTGTTCACTGGAAAGCTGTCAGATAAATATAACTATATAGGACAATCGGGCACATAATAGCTCCACTTCAAGAGGTGCTGTCATACGTAGTATTATCCCAGCCAGACGTAACCTGTATCTCCCGCTACCAAGCCCTGAAAAGGGTTTTGCAAATGGCATAAAGTTTTCCGGAGAACGGAATACGTTGTGTCGTAGTTTACAGCTTAACTGCGAAATTTGTCCACCTTTTGGTCCGATACATCCGACTTCAGCAACTATTATTTTAGTTCTGGGTTAGCCTTCCCTCTTTGATCCCTTTTCCTTAGCCAGTCTGCCCTGTTGGAGCCTATTATCCAGGATCAACGCATGCAGGTGTAGAAGGGTCTAGGCAGCTCTGGCTTTCTGTCCCTGACACTCTCTTTCGCCTTCTACCACCCAGGGGTGTATAAAAGGTCATCAACCAACACTCGCCAAGTAGCTCTGTCATGTGCAACCTTTTCCACTTCCTTTCAGCTTTTTCCTGTTTTTTTTTCTCCTTCCGCCTCCAGATCTCGTCTCCATATATTCCTTGATCTGCCAATGCCTCTCCTTCCCTGGGGGTTCCATGACAGGGATTGCCAGATGATATTGGCCTGGGGCTTTCTTAATGTATGACGCATCCATGCTTACTTTCTTGCTAAGATTTCCTTTTCCAATTAACCTTGTCCGGAACTCTCCCACAGTCTGTCGTTTGTAACTTTGTCAAACCATTTTATAACAAGAATCTTTTCCCAGAGACTAGCAGTCAGTTATGGGTCTCTAGCCGCTACAGCTCATGTGCTCTCTAACCGCTGCAGCTCATGTGCTCTCTAACCGCTACAGCTCATGTGCTCTCGAACTGCTACAGCTCATGTGCTCTCTAACCGCTGCAGCTCATGTGCTCTCTAACTGCTACAGCTCATGTGCTCTCTAACTGCTACAGCTCATGTGCTCTCTAACCGCTACAGCTCATGTGCTCTCGAACTGCTACAGCTCATGTGCTCTCTAACCGCTGCAGCTCATGTGCTCTCTAACCGCTACAGCTCATGTGCTCTCTAACTGCTACAGCTCATGTGCTCTCTAACCGCTGCAGCTCATGTGCTCTCTAACCGCTGCAGCTCATGTGCTTTCTAACCGCTGCAGCTCATGTGCTCTCTAACTGCTACAGCTCAGGTGCTCTCTAACCGCTGCAGCTCATGTGCTCTCTAACCGCTACAGCTCATGTGCTCTCTAACTGCTACAGCTCATGTGCTCTCTAACCGCTGCAGCTCATGTGCTCTCTAACCGCTGCAGCTCATGTGCTCTCTAACCGCTACAGCTCATGTGCTCTCTAACCGCTGCAGCTCATGTGCTCTCTAACCGCTGCAGCTCATGTGCTTTCTAACCGCTGCAGCTCATGTGCTCTCTAACTGCTGCAGCTCATGTGCTCTCTAACCGCTGTAGTTCATGTGCTGCTGAGCATCTTGATAATAATGATAATAATGTTCACGTAGGCACCAAAGACCCGTTGTGTCGATCGACCACTACCATGTCCTACTGCTGAGGCTGTGTTCATGCGTTGCGTGCCGACCGAAATCCTTACAGACTCCCTAGGTGGAGCCGAGTACTCGGCTGCCTTAGAATGTTTGTGTCAGGTTTTCCGTGTCTGTCCGTGTCGGACACCCATTTTTTACGTGTCCCGCCGCCGAGACTTTTGATTGTGTTCACCTGTTGGTAAGCCTAACCAATGCTGTGCTGAGAATATGCGGTTGGGAGAGGTATCGTGTAACCTCCGATGGAGGGAGGAGCGTGTAGGAGAAAATCGGCTTCCGTCCGAGCAGAAAGGTCCTTGAGTAGTGTTAACCTGGACTGAATTCTGGTATGCATTTAAGTGGAACGTAGAAATCTACCATGGACTGGTCTCCCACGACTTAAACAAGGCATGAAATGCAGCATTAAAAAAATATGATAACCGATCGAAATCACTTCAATTCCACAGAATAAAGTCCCTCATACCACCTGGTGAAGGAGTTGTGAAATATAATCCCAACAGGAACTACCAAACATTGGAAAACGACACAAATACGGGAGCGAGTCTAGAGCGCAGCCGTTAAGCCTCGGTCATCTTACTTTTACAAAAGGAAATATCCGATGGGTTTCAGTACCGGGATAAGATGCAAGAACGCATATTTTAATTAAGAAACATCTTAAAATAAATTTAAACATTAGAGAGATAGACAAGGAGTGACGGGGAGAAACTAGTTTAGCATTTTAAAGCAAAATTCGGTACTCAAGAGCTCATCGCGTCAATCGTCCATGGGCACGGTGAGTAACTTGCCCCAGACTGCATGCAATGATGATGATGTATTTCCGGCTTGACCAGACCAGATGTTGCTCAGGACCATTATTGAGTGACTTGTTTCTCATCTTTATATTCATGACATGCTATAAGAGATAGTCAGGTAAAGGGCCAAGAAACCAGAAATAAACTAAAATGTATACATAATTATCCAAATAACCCGCCAAGCGCCATCTACGATCTAATATAAGCAAAACCACTCTGTGATTTGATATGAGAATGGCAAGGCGATGATGACACATCTGTGAGTTGTAGTTCCCTGCCTTTCTCAAGTCTGTTTTTCAGCAATGGGGAACAGACGCTACTCCAGTCAGGCAGCAACCAGGACGTCAGGGTCAGAACCAATACACTGAACAAGGCCACAATTTCTGCATGTAGCGTTCCCTGGAAACAGGCCGTTTTCAAGGCTGACGAGATGTGGATCAATGGGACCCCCGTAGTAGTGAGCGCCACGCAGAAGAAGCTAAGAATAGTATTACCGCCAAGAGGACTGCGGTACACCTTCATCAGCATGCTGGGGATATGAGGAAAACTACTACAGCCCACCACCTAACGTTATTCAGGGCGCACAAAAGGGTAAACTTACCCATTGTGGGCATCGAACAAGAACAAATATCTTTCAGAAATGAGCATCAGTCATATACAGATCCAGATGCCAATACCAGACTACGTAATATTTACTTTCTTCTCTATGGTCTGCACGATATCCTAGTGCAGAAAACACTTGCTTTTCTTATTGGCCTTTCATTTATTCATGATTATCATTGAGCGTTCCAGTTCTACCCTGCTTTGCTGTAGTTGAATGTAACATGTCTAACCAAACAAAGCAAGGATACCTAACAGCAATACAAAAAATGACGTAAGAAATAAACTGATGGTAATGGTTGCAGAGACAGATACTGGTGATATTTACGACTTCATGTGCGACTCACCTTCATGAAATGCGCCATAAATGATATGAGTAAGTCAGCTTGTCAGAGTTCTGCCTATTGTCCTGTTAGTAGCAGAAAGGATGACACATTGTTTATTGTGCGTCATGTGGCGTGATGACTGGCCTAGGCGATCAAGAATTTCAACAATGTTATTGTCCGGAGTGATGTTTGTACATGTTTGGTTGACCTTGTCCTGCCCCACGATGCTGAAAGGTCCAACATTTGTATCTACTTCTTGTCCTCTATTGGTTTGTCCTGTAATATAATCTCTTGCTATGGCGTTATCTGTTGAAAACAGGTTTATGGTAACATGTGCGAAATAAACTTATTTTATTCATGAAGAGTGAAGAAAAAAAAGAGTGAAAACTCGTTTTCCCGGAAAGTCATAGAGTTCTGAAGTGTGAAGACAAATAAGAATTAAACACCGTTATCCAAGAAAGTTATAGACTTCTCAGGTGTGTAGAAATCATTTGTTTTATTTTGCTTTTTGGCTGCCAGCTTTCTACAAAGAGTCTGTTGGGATGATCCCGTTTCATTCTGCTACTTCGTTCATAAGCTTCCAGAACTATCTCTCCTTCCGCATCGCAAGGGGTTCCACCTGTACTTGATGCAGTTGGTGTTCTGCTCGTTGCCCAACTAATGGAGCGTAGAGCACTTTATGCACCCTGCCCAAGGATTCCAAGTAAGATTTTGAACAAGATGCTAGGAGTTCCTATGTATATGTTATTCCTTATCGCACATAACCAAGGTATGAACCTCTCAAATTATCCTTATTTGATCCCCATGATGTACTAGCAAGCCTCTTTAAAAGCTGTAGACGTCCCATGACTTCATTCTTAACATTATGGGGACTGCTCTATCTGTCTCTCTCTCTCTCTCTCTCTCTCGCTCTCTCTCTCTCTCTCTATCTGTCTCTCTCTCTCTGGCTCTCTCGATATCTCTCTCTTTCTCTATCTATCTGTCTATCTCTCTCTATCTCTCTCTCTCTCTTTCTCTCTCTCTTTCCTTGAGAATTCCATATAAGAGTCAGTGTGGCTATGTTGGACTGTGCCTGCCGAAGTGTTCTATCCAGCCACATTTTCTTAGCTTAATTTGTTGTGACAGTGGCTGTTGTTGGCTCCTTTTCGATAGGTCTTCATTCCATACCGTATCCCGCCACTGTATTATCCTCCATAGACAAATGTTAACGAAGCACTGCAGTCTTTGTTGTATGGTTTTGGTCGTTATCGATGTATCCGCTTCATACAGCAGCACAGACTTGACACTGACGTTTAATGTTCTAACTTTGGTGTGAATCTGGATTTCTCTGGATTTCACATGTTGTCAGGAATGTCCCACTTGCTCAATATGAATATCAGCAATGGCCCTCTTGCTCAATAGGAATATCAGGTATGTCCCTGGTTTTTTTAGCGCTGTGACTACGGCCAGAGCATCTGTAAGCAGGACTGTATGGCTTTCATTTTCTTTATGTGTCACCATTTCTTCCACTGCCGCCCTCAGTGCCTCTGCCTCCGCTCTGAAATTGCTTGTGTACTTAACAGTAACGAATGACAGTGTTATTTTTCTGCCATTTGGTAGGTTCAGGAATGCTCCTGCCCCTCCGTTCTGTGTAGTGTTTGTTACAGAACCGTCGGTGTATGCATGGGTCCAGTCCATGCTTGGGTAGCTTTTCGATATAAAGCTTAGGGTAGTATCTCTCCTTTCTTTTTCAGTCTGGCAGTTTTTGTTTCCAATACCTGGTTTATTTTCTACCACCTCTGGAAATATATCCTGCCTCCAGGTAGGTTTTCGTACAGTAGTGATGGGCTTTGGTGTTGTTAGTGCGTTTATGGGATCTTTGTGCATCTTTGCTTTGGCTATTTCTGCAAAGTTTCTCCGCTTTAGTTTCCCATTTCCCAAATTGTTTAGTCTCTGGTGCATTGGATGGTCAGTCAGTCTTCTGAGTTTCTCTGACTGCAGCTGGGCTCTGCAGTCTCTTCTATCGGTCATGGATTGCAGTTTTGTAATCTTTTCAAGTTCTACAATTGGCGTTGACTTCATGCCTCCTGTTATAACTCTCATGGCTTGGTTTTGAAGTTTACTAACTTTATCGAAGTTCGCCTTTGCTGCTGTTGTCCATGCCGCAATGCCATACTCGAGAACTGGTCTCACTCTTCCAGTGTACAGTTTCTTTAGTATACTTTCATCTGCTCCCCAGCTTGTGCCAGCAAGTTTCCTCATGATTGCCATTCTTTCTCTGGCTCTCATTCGGTTTCTCTCGATCTGACTTTTATATGTCATGCGCCGATCAAATGTGACTCCCAGATAGTTTGGGTTGTCGTTTGGCTGCAGGAATTTGCCATTTAGACTTAATTTGGTGTTTTTGGGTTTGATTGAAAGCGAGAATATTGTACATGTGGTTTTCTCCTCGTTTATTTTGACCAGTCATGAGTTCGCCCACTCTTCCAGCGATGTTAGGGCCTGCTGCATCCGATTTCTTGCTATGGTGAGATTCTTTTCAGAGGTCCACATAGCCAGATCGTCTGCAAACATTGAGCTATGGACTCTTCTTGGTATATTCTCTGTAATGTCGTTTATATACACCAGGAAGAGTGTGGGTGACAGTACTCCCCCTTGGGGTACTCCCTGCTCGAGTGTCACCTTTTTGCTCATCTGCCCTTGTACTTGGACTCTGGCCGTTCTTTTTTTGAGGTAGTGGTTGATCCACTTGTACATTCTCTCACAAACTTCACTTCTCCTTAGCTTGACTCTAAGTCCGTCTTTCCAGACTTTGTCAAATGCCTTTTCCAGGTCCACCCAAACCGCTACTGTGTGTTTCTGTGCCTGGTAGGCATCTTCTATTTCCTGGGCTATGAGGATGACCTGGTCCTCAGTGGATCTGTGTCACTTGCTCAATATGAACATCAGGAATGTCTCTCTTTCTCAATTTGAATATCAGGAATGTCCCAATTGCTCAATATGAACATCAGGAATGTCCTGACGCGACGTCATGGTCTGCATGTTGTGTCTGATCCTGACGCGACGTCATGGCCTGTATGTCGTGCCTCATCCTGACGCGACGTCATGGTCTGCATGTTGTGTCTGATCCTGACGCGACGTCATGGTCTGTATGTTGTGCCTGATCTTGACGCGACGTCCGGGTCCGTATGTTGTGCCTCATCCTGACGCGATGTCCCGTCTGCCTGATCGGATTAACCTCCCAGTTCCGCTCTTCTGTTAATTGATCGCTTCCAACGACGCTTCTACTCCTGGAAGCCGTCTTGGTAAGCATTTTGGGGGTTGATCAGCAATTTCGTCAATGGACTGTCCATTATTTCTTCAAAGCTCTGAAATCGTTGTCCTGTTAAGCTGGATTTCAGTTTGGGAAATATGTTTAAAATCTGCTGAGGACCATGTCAGATAACTACAAAAGTTAACAATAACGCACGAGTCTTCGTTTTTGTCAAACATTCCTGAACGAGCAACGAAATGTTGGTTGGCCCATTTGTCAGGATGGATGAGGAACCAATAGTTGTTTCTCCACAACTCCTGACTTTTTCTCTAGAAACATTTGTAATGTATCTGTTAAAATGTCATGTTTGGTCGGTTGGTTGGTTATTGATCCAGCGGCCTACAGGTTAATGCCCGTTGACCCAGTGCCATATAGTGGTATCTGCAAGTGTTTGTAAGCTGTTGTTAAGTTCTGTACAAAGTGTTCCATTTGTCTGACCTTGGAGGAAGAACCTCTCTTCTAACATAATCAAGCGTCGTAAATTCAAAAAATATGACGTTCAACAGTTTCATAGGAATGTTTGCACAGCCGGCACTCTGGGTTATGTTCTGGTTGGATTCTGTTCAAGTGACTGTTAAGTTTGTATGTATCAAGTGCTAAGTCTGAAAATGGTGCTTTTTAGGAGCTAAATGTCATAGGATGATCCTAGTGAGTTGCTGTATTATTTTTCCATTTAGCGAAATGTTAAACCACGATTAGTGGACACCATCACACGAAGAAGGGCAATATGAGCGTCAGGAGACGAAGACAAAAATTGTCCTCCTTAACCCATTACACTTTAAGTCATGGAATAGGAAATACACATTCATAAACCTAGGCAGAAAATCGTCTTTCTGGCTAATGACCGATTTTAATGCTTTATTAGTAATACAATACAAATGGGGGAACCCAGTGGTCTCGAGGTTAGGTGTTCGGCTCGGGTGCTGGAGGTCGCAGGTTCAAATCACGGTGGAGACCGAGATTTTTTTCACGTGGATCATTTGGTAAAAATGTCCCCTGATCTCTGGATAGTGAGGTCGGACCCTCGCGTGCAGTGGAGTAAAAAATCACTTGGCAGTTGGAAATCCAAAAGCGTAGGCCTAACGGCAAAATTCAAGTTGAAAACCTACTCAAATTATTTTACGGATTCTCGCCCCACAGAGAATATGTCGTAAAAAGGGGACTCTGTGGCTAAAACATCAGGTCTTGGTTATGTGGTTAGCAGAGCAGAATAGATGTCCCCTAAAAGGCTGCGGGTCTACCTTGCTCTAATTACCGCTTCTGCCACCACTAGTTCAAAATAATGGATCGTATATTCCAGGGGCAACCAACCAAACATTTGGTAATAGATACTGGGATTGACCAAGTCTCCATGGAATTTAAAATAAAAAAAAATAAATGCAACAAAGGTCACGTCTCCCCACGCCATCTAACGACACAAGAGGTTTGAAGATAGACAATACAAATAAACGATTTTATTGGGCAGCGTAATCGTCATGACGTCCAAATAAAACATGCTAAGCAGTTGGGGTGCAAGTAGTTAAGTCATTTAAACTATTCGTAACAACATGCATGCTTCTTGAAAAGTGTCTCCTAAACTTGTTTTAATATTTCATGTGTCTCAGCGAACGTTTTTTCGAGCTTGAAGCAAAAATTTATTTTAATTTCCTGCTGAGGAAACTCAAGAAATTCAAAACACAATCTGCACGCATGTAAACAATCAGCTGCAGGATGACAAACATCAATCACAAAAGACAGAAGCGGGAAACAGAAGGTTGCTTAAGCACAATTAAAAAGCACTTGAACTGTTTGAACGCATGTGGTATGCTCTTAACAGAGTTGTTTAATATTCTTACAGTTCCTACCAAACTTATCAATAAATCCAAATTGACGGAATATAGTACGATTTCACACCTTAAAAATTTTGAAGACGTTCAGCGCGAACAATGAATGGGATTGATGTGCCTCGAGTTATACAGTATACATTCCAAAATGTAACATGTTTCCGTGCGATATAAAAGTTGAGTGACACATTACCCAGATTGTTATTTACTTCTAATTTGCAGTATACCTTCTTATACCTTCTTATACCTTCCTATTCTCTATCTTCTTCCGGCTCATCTAACAGTAACGGTTTATAATCAGGCTAATATTGTAAATGGACGACCAATATAGCATCTTACCTTCACGAGGTTTGACGGCTGGAGTACTCTGAGAACCCTCACAGCCAGCAGAGGTGTCATTCTTGTCAGGTTGTAACATCTGGACAGGTCTAAGTGGGTAGGGTGAAGACGGAAGTTATATACTTTGGTTCCCGAGGCTCAGAGGGTTTTAACACAGTGTCGACACCCCTGTTTGTATATTGTGTGTACATATTGCTAACGAACAAGTCACAGATAACTACGGCCGCGAGAAGGTCACCTGGAATTCAAACCTCACATATTCTTCTTCTTCTTCTTTTCTCTCGTAGACTAAAAGGTGCAAATATCGCAGTCAAGTTGTAAACTAGCGAAAAAACGCATTCCGTTCTCCGGACTACATCCTGCTACTTGCAAAGTCTTGTTCAGGGCTTGGTAGTGGGAGATTGAGAATGAACCCAGATAAAGAAGAAGAAGAAGAAGAAATCTCGTCTACGCCTGAAGTCCAGTTATCTGGATAAAGGTTGCTGTAGTGAAGACTTCTGTGTGGCTTCCAATCAGCTTTGTATGGAGACTCCTCTCCGTGGGCCAGTGTTCAGTACGCAATTGACCAAGCATGTAACAGTCTTGCAAGATATGTTCGGACGTCTGAGCTGCCTGCCCATACATACACATTGGCGCTGGAGCCAATTTTACCCCTTTGATTGCTTGTGTAAGTAGCTGTTCAATCGGTTATGTCCCGTTGTCATGCGAAGCCGGCTCACTTGCTCCACCTGATCAAGGCAGTGATAGTTGTCTCTCGTTTGGCCGACTTTCCTTATGGCTTGGATAAGGGTATTCTTTTCTTGGTAGATGATTGTTTGTTCGTTTTGTTCTCTTGCTGCTCCATTCTTGGTCAATATGTCTGCTGCCTCATTTCATGACATGCTAAAGTGTAACGATGTTGTTCGTCCATCGTAATCGATTAGGACCACTTTATCAAAATTCACTGTTCACATGAATGACTTTGAAGATGGCTAAATAAGCCAATCGATGCCCTGAATTGTATGTCGCGTTTACTACAAGGAAATAGGACACCCGTTTCCAGCGGGGTTGAAGAAGGGTTGAGATAAGCAGACTTGCGGACTGATCGTCTCTGTATAGCCTCATTTATTCTTGATGCCTCATGTCTCTGAACATCCTCTGCTATAGTGATGCACCAGTATGTGCGATTGGTGGCGTTTTTGTCCCAGCCAACATGGTTAATACTGTACTAGATCGACGATTTCTTAAGCGTGTCCTTGTACCGTTGTCGCTGTCCATTGCTCGCTCTCTTGCCATTGTGCAGTTCACCATAGAGCAACTCTTTTGGTAGAGGTTGATCCGACATGCGTACCACATGGCCAGCCCATCTCACGTCGATCCGACATGCGTACCACATGGCCAGCCCATCTCAGCTGTGCTGCACATATCATGCTGTGTTTACTGGACATCACGCTAGAACATCTGTATTTGACGCCATGTCCTGCCTCAGTAGTTTCCCCAGGCAGTGCACGTCAATTGTGTTGAATTTCTCTTATAGACGGTCCAGGTCTCACACGTATATAAAAGGGTAGGTAGAACAACTTCAGCGTAGACCTTCATTTTTGTTTGAATGTGACAGATATGATAATAAAACACTATTCTGAGAACATTTCATGAGAAGCGATGAACAATGTGTTAAACCAATCTTCTGCAGAAGTCTTCCCAACTCATTATATTGCACAATCCATACTTCTTCCTCAGCGTTTATCGTTTTTGGTTGAGTTCTGATCCCTCGCATATCCCACACTTTAGTGGGGACAGAGTACTGTGAAGATACGTAAATCTGTTACAATTTTCCAAAGTGTCCGTATACCGTGATTGAAGGTTCTGAGTAGGCCATATCTGGGGCCGGTTGATGATGAACCTCTAGCTGTGCGATAGAGACGGTGAGGCCGAAACTGTTGCAAGCTGGGGTGAACTGATCCATGCATTCTTACATGTCAACCTTCATATTGGAATTCTTCTGCTTCTTCTTCTTCGTTTGTTCTTAATCTCCCTCTTCCAAGATCTGAAAAGAACTTTGCAAGCAGCAATATGTTGTCCTTTTGACTCGACACATCCAACTTCAGCATTCCATTTGTGGGTATATATATATCATGTAGCATGTCCTTTGTAGAACGTCGCTCCCATCACAGTCTGTCTGAAAGAAACTCGTTCTCTTGCCAAAACTCCAGCCTCCGCCACTGTCATACTCAGGCACTCCTGGATATCTTGATGCCATCGTCTTTTTGGTCTACCCCTTCCTCTTTTTGCCTGGCACCATACCTTCCATCACTGTTCTCTCAAGACCGTTGTGTCTCTTGATGTGACCAAAGTATTTGCATTTTCTAGCCAAATGGAATTGATAAACCAGTTCTCCTCTATGCTCAACTTTTGCCGAATGTCTACATTTGTTTTTTTTTCTCTGTTCATGGTATTCTGAGGATACTTGAGGATTTGTGGGTAACGGGGATTAACCTTACCTGGTTGATCTGTTCTCCTTAGTCAGTCTACCATGTTGCAGCCTATTATCCAGGATCACCTACGTGGAAGAGGAGAAGTGTCTTGGCAGCTCTGTGTCGCTTCAACTCCTGAACTACCGTTCGTACAACCAAAATGGCTAGATCAAACTGAGTAGGTTTCTGGCAAGTGTGAATAGCAAGGTGTGCAACGCTACACGTTTTGGAGTCTTGCATTATAGAATGGTTAGACTGCTCTATTGTCGCTTCTTGTGGTACGGTGTCTGTATCATTTATTGATCCGCCGGTTTGCTTCAAATGAAAGCACAAGGACATTGCTACAGTCAGTTTCTTTGCAAGAAGTCTTTGTCAGACAATTGCAGTGACTGCTTCATCAGTAGTCGTTTTACGCGATGATGTTATTAGCCCATGCATTACATTCTTTTGTGATTTTAACGACGTCCCTAAAAAGATCCAGTGGCCCTATTTGTATCAAGAAGGATACCACTCCACCCAAAAGCTCCTTTTAAGTCATACTTTCAGTGTGTCAGTAGTCCTATTCTATTCTCTAATGTAGACATGGGCGTCAGATAATCTTTCGTCATTGATAGACAGACCGATTAAAATAATTCAGTTTAGTCCAAGTGTCATACTCGCATCGAGGGTCGGCTGCAATGGATCTCCAGGTTACCCTTTCCCTTCCGTAATTGTGCAATTTGGCTGGCTTTTTCCAGTCCATCTATTGATGTTATTCACCCACTAATAACGTTGTCTGCCTCTTGAATGACTGCCTTCCACCCTGCCCTCTAGTATGGTCTTCAACAAGGAGGTATGTCTTGTTTTATGGCCAAATGTTTCCAAATGATTTCGGTCATTAATTATCTTTTCACTCTCAACTTGTTCAATACCTCCACATTTGTGTTCTTCTCTTTCCAAGAAATGCGACCCAATCTTCTACATACCCACATTTTCTTCTGAATTGTTGGAGCGTTTGAATGCTAATGGAAATAACTTTTGGTCTAATACCGTTACAGGTCACGAAACCTGGGCACTTCATTTTGGGCCTGAGACAAAAATGCAGTCCAAGTGTGGCATCACCCGCAATCACCACGAAGAAAAACAATTCCAGACAACTCATCCTTCTTCTGGAAAGGGCATGATCACTGTCATTTGGCTTTTGGGACATTGAAGGTGTGATTCATGTGGATGTGATGCCAAGAGGAGAGACAATCAATTCGTAAGCTTACATTAATACATTAACAAAACTCAATCAACGTTTCCAAAGAGTTCGGCCGCACAAGAATCCAACAAACTTCCTTCTCCTTCACGACAATGTCAGTCTAGCAACAAGGGAAGCAATCAACAAATCCTCCTTATAGTGCCGATTAACACCCTCTGATTTTCATCTGTTTCGTCCACTCAAAGATGCGCTCCGTGGATCAAGGTTTGAAATTGATGAGGAAGTGACTCATGCAACCAAGAAATGGCTACATGATCAAGACGAAATCTGGTACGGGTTACAAATACATGCACTTGTTTAGCGCTGTCATACAGCTGTATAAGTTGATAGGTATTATGTTGAATAATACAGATGTTTACATGCCATATCCATGTATATCGTGTAGAAATTGCTGGCCTTTTGAATAAACAGCTCGTGAGAAAAACGATGTGGTGCATTACTTTCTTAACGCCCTTCGTATTGGAAAGACAAGGTAATAATACACATAAGTGTCTCACTTCTTCAGACAGAACGATAAAAACAAATAAATGCACACAAAAATGATAGTGGCCATACAAACCCGATCCAGACAAAACCCAAAGTCCGTGTTAGGGTTACATCAGTCTCGTTTGACTACCCAGCTACAGGGTTCATATTTGAGCTTTCTGTGTTTTGTTTGAAAACATGAAGAAACATGCATTGTCTTAACCATGTTTAGGGAGGTTTAGGGAGACTTTATGTAATCTTGTATGGCAGTGGTTACCAGACTAGAGTCCATGATCAGAATGGGGTCAGTGAAGTGGCAATTGGGGATTCACGAATATCGGGTGGTCTGTAAAGAGTCATGTGGGGCGCATGACATACGCCCTCAACACTTGCTCAGACAAAATATATGCAGTCCACCATGATGGAGTTTTCAGCGGCATGCAGTAACTTTGTCTTAGGATGAACAGTAGGTAAATTGGCTGGGGGTTACTATTTCAGCCTGTTAAACCGTACATCAAACGTAATACTAACGTACAGAGCCAACGTCTCCAGACAGTCGCTAGCTTCACCTACCTAAGCAGTACCGTCACTAGAAAGGCGAATATCGACTGTGAAATACTTACAATATAACAGAATTGCTAAGGCAAGCTCTGCGTTTTGGACGCTCCAAGCAAACGTCTGGAATCGACAAGGCGTCAGTGTCGCTACCAATATAGACGTCTATCGGGCTGTAGTGTTATCTCCTCTGCTGCATGCACGTGAATCATTGACAGTGTATAGCAGACATGCCAGACAGCTTAATCGTTTTAAATGAAGCTAACATTTCTAGCAATACTAACATGTTGAGCATCAATGCACTTCTGAAAATAGCTGAGCTAAGATGAACTGGACATGTTGTTCGCGTGCCAAATGAGTGCATCTCCATGCAGTTGTTATACGGTGAGCTCACAACAGTCAATCGCTCATTCTAGATTAAAGGCTACACAGACCTCTTGAATTTGTCTCAGAAACGTGTCAATATTGATGTCCATTCCTGGGAGATGCTTGCACAAGACCATACCACCTGACAAGCTAGTATGACCGAAGGTGTTCAGATCGCAGAGAATATAGCCATCGCGAAGGATCATCGAAAGCGGACTGCCCGAGAAAATAAAAAGGACCGGTCTTTACATCCATCAGAGAAGACATTTCGCCTCAATAGTTTGATGCTGTCGCCATCTTAGCTTCCAATGGGCAACAACTATTACTTCTTCTATTTGCTGTAACGCGTCATATCTATTTTCTTTCTGCTGCCAGAGCTCTTCTGTATCATCTATTTCTTCTAGTAGTTAACTGCTATATTGACCCACATAAAAAGTAGTTTCGTCATTTGGCACGGATGCAGTTTTATCAAGTTGCATTGAAATAATACGAATTGGAAATTTCAGGGCCACGAACAAGAGGCGATCCCGGCTACGATGGATAAACGAGATCAAAGAAACACTCCAAAAGTTAAAAATGTCGGCAGTACAAGCCTCATGTCTAAGGCAAATCAAAAGCATACTCATTCATTCTCTCTGTGATGCCTCAAGACAAGAGCAGTCTGACAGACGAAGTTGTAACACAATTCATATATTTGTTTCCTTTGGCCTTTTTTCCCTAAAGTAAAGTGAGTTGTACTTTGTGTTGTGTCGTATAAGCCAGTGTATCCGATTTCAGCATGCATTTTTTAAATGTGTTTACTTCCCATATCTATTTACTTCCTAAATGTCTCATTCCTAAGGAATCGTACATTAGAGTTGTTGTCTGCTGTTATGTGTTGTTCTTATACCGTACAAATTTGTTCTGCTTCTTGCCTATCAGAAGATGGTGGTCTGATCCCACGTCGTGTACTTTACGTGTGATTTTACGTCGTGTACTGATGATTGAACCTTTATATTTATTAATATATTGTCAATCTGATTATTTGACCTTTGGTCTGGTGACAGCCATGTTTTGTGTAGAATGGCCAGCTATTTTAAAACACAGAAGTCCAAAAGTAACTCTATTTTCATTGTAATCCTCGATGTTTGTCCTATGGGACACCCCGAAGTGCAGTGACGTCGATTCTAGACAAAACAGAACAGTTTAACTCGTTTCCGTATTTATCCCGAACATTAATGTGAAACGTCTTTATCTTCTTCTTTCTCTTTTTCTTCTTGTTCTCCTTCTTCTCCTTCCTCATAATCTGCTTTTTATTCGTCCTCCTACGCTTCCTCTTCTTCCTTCTTCGTCCTCTTCCTCTTTTTCTTCTTCTTCTTCTTTTTCTTCTTCTTCTTCTTCCTCATAATCTGCTTTTAATTCCTCCTCCTCCTCTTTCTCTTCTTCCTCCTCCTCCTCTTCCTCTTTTTCTTCTTTTTCTTCTGCTTCACCTTTGTTCCCAGCCATTTCAACAGAATGTTTTGCTCTCCCAATCGTTGTCTGTTTTATTCACCGTATAGCTCCGCCACTCTCCCCGGAGAATGGCCTTACCTTGGGTGGCGGGAGGAGAGGGTAGGGGGGTCTAGCGTGCTTAGTGGCCCAGTGAGCTATGCTGGCGGGAACGTATGTTCCTGGTAGAGTCACCCTAGATGGACAGGTTGCTGGAGAGGGACCAGACTAAAAACAGTAGCAATGGGGCAGGTGGTGCTCAAGTGTTCATGAAGAAAGACCCCCCCCCCCCTCCCACCACCCCTAGAAGAGGAAAACTGTACAGGTTTCGGCAGACAGAGCTCGACAGCCCAAGTGGACAGGACAGCTAAGGGAATTATCCACTAACGAATCCAACAAGGAAAAGTCTAAAGGACAAGCCATTCAAAAATCCCACTATCTGACCAAAAATGGCCCTAACTGATGGGGAAAATGACCACAAAACCGTGGTGCATCGATGTGCTAAAGGATTGCATGGCTGCTGAAAGTGTAGTCATGAACGTGGGAGTCTGGCGGGCGACAGAGGCGGGGCCAAGCTCATGAGCTCCAAATATGACATCCCCTGCTTCTTTCCTGACACGGTGCAACTGTCAGGGTGACAGTATAACTATCCCATTAAACCATATATAAACATGATATCAATAAATAACCTACTGCCGTGTAGGCTTGACCGCAAGGCCGAATGAGAACAACCAAAGGCTAGGGATGCGAACTTGAACAAAATGCTTGCTGAAAACGGATGTGTTGGACCAAAAAGTGCAAATAAAAGAGCTCTTTGTTGCAAACTACAACACTAGTTATCGCATTAAAGGATAATCAACTTTCCGGACTATACAGAAAAACAACTTAAGATACAAACACAAACAGATGTATTGATGTAGGGTGAATATCAAGAAGTAAAGAAAACATTAGCAGCATGAATAGATCTAGAAAAAGACTTTGATAAAATATGGAAGAGCGGGTTAAAATTCAAACTACTGCGAATGGTTGTAACCAACATTTACAAAATGGATCAGTGATTACCTAGATAACAGGACAGCAAGAGTACAACTTCAAGGACACCTCAGCAAAAAAATGAAAATGGAACAAGGAGTTCCACAAGGTGGAATACTCTCACCCATGATGTTCCTCATATACATCATTTAATCACATAAATCCCTAAAAAAGAACACAGAACTATTTCCAGATGACTTGGTACTATGGACATCCGAAGAGTCTACATCTGTAGCTAGAAACCAATTGCAAGAGGCCCTAAATAGAATAGGGACAAGGACAAAGAAATCACAAATCATCATAAACGAAAACAAAACCACATACACGATATTTTCCCTACTTCCCAAACCTCAAGAAGTGATCCTAAAAAAATGGCCAGACTCTCCACTTAGACATAAGTCCAACTTATCTAGGAATAACTAGGGACCCAAGGCTGACATAAAATAACCAGATCCAAAAAGCCACCAACAAAGCGAGGAGCAAATGGTCATAATGAGAAAGATATCAGGCTCAACATGAGGAGCTGACAAGGGCACCCTAAAAAAACTGTATACTGGTTATATGACACCTGTGCTACAACACGGGATAGCAGCATGGTCCACGGCAGCAAAAATAACTTCCAAAAAATGTATACAACCCAAAACCAAGATATACGTATCATCACTAGAGCTCCGAGAACAGCACCAATAAATGCCATAGAGAACAACACTCGAATCGAAAGTATGGAGACTCGAAGAGACCAAAAATCACTTCGCAGGGGGAGGAGTTCAAACGAATGCCAAATCCCCCAATAACTTATGACAGAATAAAAAAACGCATAGACAGAGAATGATTAAAAAGAAACCACTTCATATCAAAAACCATCAAAGATCTTGCAAAAGCTTGTTGATGCCTCAAACCTCCAGGAAAAAATTTCACCAAGGAAAAAAGCTAAATCCTCTGAAAGAAACCATAGGATTAGGGAAGAATGGAAGTCAGACAGATTAAGAAAGGAGATTTATGACGGAAGAATATCTTAGGAAGTGAATCTGCAAGAATTATTGCTATACGTATATACAGATGGCTCAGCTAACAAAGCCACATCCAAAGAGGTGGAGGGGTCTATTACAGACTAATGAACGGAGAAGAAAATACACGAGTACTAACAGGGGGAACATACTCCAATAATCTCCGTGTCGAAGCAGAGGAATAATAGTCAAACGTTTAATCTAGGATTAAACCTCGAACAATGAATGTACTCCCTCGACACAGTTCTCAGCAGAACATCCAATGTTGGTGATACAGCGGATCACATCCCACTGCAATATTGAAGGCCTTAAAGCTGCAGACAGACTAGCAAAGTGTGGAGAAGCTTCCCCACAAACAGACCTAAGCATCACATATAATGAGGCCAAGACCACAATTAAAGACAAAAGGAAAATGAATTGATCCGTATCCCTACTTCCTAACAGAAGTCAGTTACTATGATTTAGCTAGAGAAGAACAAGTCATCATCTTCAGACTGAGAACTGGACATAACAGACTCAACGGTCATCTTTTCAACAAAATGAGGATTGGGACAGATTGCAAGTATCCATTTGGGAAGCCTACCATGCCCATGGAACACATCCTACAAAGCTACTTGCTCATGCAGGAAGAGACAGAACAATACTGGCCTCGCGAGACAGACATGAGACAAAAAGTTGAATGGAGATAAAAGAGCCTTACAAACAACGGTGTCCTTTGTAAAAGAAATCGGCACCTTGATCTGAGGATGAACAACGAAGAAAAAGAACTCATCATAGTTCTCTGTCCTTTCAACACTTATTGGAATATGTTTCCTTCTCTCATTCATTCTTTACTTTAATCCCATTTGCTCCCTATACAATCAACAATCCATGTAAGCATGTTTCCTGCTTTCATTTATTCTTAACTTTCACAGATGTTGATTATCTTTACTGTCCGGCAAACAAAATCAGTAAGTATATCTCTTTGTTCTCTCTTTTCTCTCTCTCTCTCTCTCTCTCTTTCTCTCTTTTTTTCTCTCTACTTTATTGTCCTGGTGCTATTGTCTCCTCAACAGTCACACGATAATTGTTATATTTCTCACCATCAAGTTTTGCAGTGGCAGAGCGATAGAGTTCTAACCCTTCACGGCAAAGTAAACTAAATCGACCCCGGTTTTGAAATCTATCCAGTTGTAAATTGGTACCTCGCTTACTATCAGCGACTAAAATGCGTCGAGTAATGGAACTGGCCAGCTATTCTGATAAAAAGGTGAAGCCTTTTACAGTGAATCCTCTAACACTTCGTCCTCTAAGACAGTCACTGCTCACTGTATTTACTTTATCTTTTCTCGACCTAATTATTACTTTACATCTTCTAATCCTGGCACCAATTAACATTTATAACAGTGTACATCACCCTTTCACACTCTCTTTCCTCTCCTCTCTCTCTCTCTCTCTCTCTCTCTCTCTCTTTCCCTCTTTCTCCCTCTATACTTTAGTCTTCTTATTTCCCTGTACTCTCAACAGTTAGTCCATGAATATCTAAAGTAGGTCATGGTTAGTCCATATTACAAGCTAATTCGTGAAAAACAAGAATTGATGTGGTCATTTAGACCATTTCAATGCTCGCCGCCCACTATTAGTTACGGGTCAACATAAAAGTATAGACGAGTGAAGCTCACAAAGAACAGCACGACCAACCGTAACAACTATCGACCGAACATACAATTGGTTATATTTGAAATGCATACAAAATAAACGATTGTAGGACTATAAGCTTGGTCAACAAGCGTTTTATGTGCTATATGGTTAATCGTTTATAGATAAAAGTTATTGATAAAAGTTATTGATAAAAGTTATAGATAAAAGTTATAGATAAAAGTTATAGATCAAAATCACCTATAAGTAGAATAGGGACAAGAACAAAGAAATTACAAATTGTCATAAACGAAAACAAAACCACATTTACAATCTTCTCCCTATCTCTCAAACCTCAAGGAGTGATCCTTTAAAAAAAATGGCCACTCTCTACACTTAGACATAAGTTCAACTTATCTAGGACCAAAGGCTGACATGAAATAACCAGATCCAAAAAGCCACCAACAAAGCTAGGTGCAAAATGGTGTTCTTGACCTCATTATATGCGATGCTCGGGTCTGTTTGTGGGGAAGCTTCTCCACACTTTGATAGTTTGCCTGGGGCTTTAAAGCCTTCAATGTTGCAGTATGAATGTGATCCACTATATCACCAAACAGTTATAGTGACAAGAACTTCAAATGTTTCTTTACATTTTGTACATCATAGCAAGGGATGCAACCCAATAATTGAAGAAGAAAATAATAAATAAGAGTTATTCCATCATTAAAAAATTCGCGGGAGAGGTACTAGCTTGGGTGTATCCCCTCTTTATCCAGGTTACAAACCTAGAACGAGTGACCTATGGCCCTACACCAGAACCACATGGACGTGTACATTGGCATCTGTACACTGAAGGCGATATGTGTTAATTATTCACCCGACCAAATTTCTCATGCTGTTTTCGTCCTCGTACAAGACATGGGGAGGAGCAGCTCGCGACCCCGGGCGACAATTGTGACTGCAAAGCCGTGCTGACACAAGAGCTGAACCCTGGAACTTGACAGGCGTCGAACTCATGGAGCAAACTAGACAAGTAACTGGCAGAAGACAACACTGGCTGCTCCTGTAGCTGAAACTACTTTTTTATTTTTTTTATTTTATATGTTTGCCTCACTAGTTTCTACTCGCGGAGGCCCGCCTATTCTGCCCCAGACCGTAGTCAATTTGGACAATACTAAGACGCATAAACCAGTGCTTGGATGCGTGTGTGTATCTGTTTGTACCTAGCCTGGTATTTCCATGATGCTCCTCCCGTTGTTCCTTGCTTTTGATGATCCTCGTTGTCCTTCGTGGGTATTTGCACAAATATGCACAATTGTTTTCCTGGGACCATTTTGGGAATGAGTATTTTTCCTTCATACTTGATTGAAACTACTATAGTTACAATTTGTATATATATCGCAACATGTGAACCTCAATCCCTTTTTGAGGTAGCCCTGTTTTTGCATATTGCTTTAAAATAATGTCAATGAAGCACATTATAATTATATACAAGGCACTTTAAAGTAAAGCATGTTTTTTCAATTGAATTTAGAATTTGGAATTTAAAAAGTACTTGTGTGTTTTGGAGAAATATTCAACAGTTTGAAATTAAAGTATTTATTATTCTTCTCTAATTTTAATGAGAGACACCCCTGTTTTTTGTTTTTTTTTTGCTTAAATGTTCGCCTCACTAGTTTCTACTGGCGGAGGCGCGCCATTTTCCACCCCAGACCGTAGTCAATTGGGCGATATCAGGACGCATAAACCAGTGCTTGGATGCATGTGTGCATCTGTATGTACCTATGCTAGGTTTGTGCGCCCTCAGAAGCTAGCCCAACCAAAGTGCAATGGAAGGGCTTTACCATGAGGGCGCGTGTGAAAGTTGTGCAAGGGTGTGACTGTAGGACAGAGTCAAATGAAACTGAGTGAGGTAAGAAGAGGGAGAAGGGGAAGAGTGGCCCCCAGGGTGAGCCTCCTCTCCCCCTTACAATCATTGAGTGACACCCCTGTTTTCAAAGAACGATAACTTTATAATACACAAATAACGTGAAATTACAATAATATTAACGTTCAAAAATGTGAATATTGCTGACAAAAAGTTTAATAATATTAATGTTTTATATCCGATGTAAACAGAACAACTTCAAATATAGCTTGCATTCCCAACAAAAATACAGTCCTAAGCATTTATAGAAGTAGGCTTTATTTTTATATAAATATTCACAAATGTATTGTTATTGCGATAGTAGCAATTATCAAGTCCCTTTAATGTAAGGAATGCATCGTCTTTGTGACGAAGTAAACATTGAACATGTGAACACAGTTCATGACTAGGCCACGCAACTATTATCTGGCTACTCGAATGCCTTGTGCTGGGTGCTTTGTTATGTGTAACTTTAAAGTTTTTATATTAAATATGTGTGCGTTTCTTCGTGGAGTGCTCCAATGTTTGCCAATAATAATATAAAGAGAGATATGTAAACTGTCTTGTTATACATTTTTTGAACAAATCATCTATAAACGTAATAATCTCACCACGCAAGTCTGAACGTTAGCTTGACTTTTTTAAAGAACATACGGTAGTTTACCACATTATAATATTATAATACCAATCATGTTCAATCCTGCTTTATTACTGCTGGCTGAATAATTATGGTGTTATAATTTATAATTTGACATTTGAAAGACGTGAACATGAAACTGTACCATAAGCGGGTGTACATGTTTATTTTTCTGTTATTGCGCGTCTCACTGTGTCCTTTCATGAAAGTATACAAACACATTGAGTACACATTCTTACATTTAAGTTTTTCTTTTAATACACTTCATTGTAGGAAAGATAGGATATCCAGCACTTGTTAATGCTATTACGTGCGGTTCCTACACACGTTATAAATAACGCACAGATACACTGTTTCAACTATGATGTGATTGAAAAATGATAAAGCAAAAACAACTCAATTTGTGTGTAGAGAAATGAAGGGTGTGGCGTTTTTAAAACGAAGTGAATGTGTGTGACTGTGTAGGAATGTATATCTATGACCCCACCCCTACTCTACAAGTGAGGCACTATACAATATACATGATAGTATTGATAGCGTCAAACACTAACCTCAGCTGATGTTTTTGTTGAGTGACTTTTTGTGAGATTAAGTGTAATAGAAACTAGAATAGCACAACTGTCACACTGAGAGCACGTAGTATGACACTATGAACAGTGCGTCTAGCCGCTCACTCTAGATGACTCATCTCGGTATAGCTTGATATTCTAGTGAGCCAACTTTCCTAGAAGCGGTGTTTGGTTCAGTTCATCTCGTAACCCATCAGGTCATTGGGGCACACATGAAGACACTCCCAAAATCCCACGCCATCCCTCTCTGTCTGTCGCCGCCTGTCGTATCTCACCGGGACGAAGGCCTGACCACTCAGTGATGTTGTCCACCCATCTCTTCCTTGGACGTCCTCGCCCTCTCTGTCCCTGTACGGAACCAAAGAGTATCGAGTTGGTAATTCCGTTGGACCTCGCGACGTGCCTGCACCAGGCCATCTTTCGTCTTTTGATAGCTGTGAACAGATCTTCAAAAGGACCAATAGCGTCTTCAACTCTCTGACATATTTCGAAGTTCGTGACACGATCTTTATATGTAACATTTAGGAGTTTTCTATAGCACCTCATTTCCATTGCATGTATTCTGCCCTGGATATCTGCTGTAATGGTCCAGGTCTCGCAGGCATATAGAAATATTGATAGCACCAGAGAGCGCATTAGTCTAACTTTTATGCCGAGGGCGAGCCGCTTGTCTTGCCATATAGGTTTCAGCCGAGTCAGCGCCGCTGTTGTTTGTGCTATTCTTGCAATTACCTCTGGTTTCGATCCCTCTTCAGTGATCAATGATCGCAGATATTTGAAACATTTTACCACCTCAAGTTCCTGCCCATTTGCCTCTATTACAGATTTAAACCCTGCTATGGTATTGGTCATGAGCTTTGTTTTATCTGCATTTATTTCCATACCAAAACTCAGGGTCGCTCTATCCAAGCTACCTATCAACTCCTGGAGTTCCTTTTCTGTACCTGCCAATACATCAATATCATCAGCAAATCGGAAGTTTGTGATAAGCCTGTCACCTATTTTAACCATGCCAACATGTTCTTTTAAGGTAGTCTTCATTATTCTCTCCAAGAATATATTAAAGAATGTTGGGGAGAGTATACATCCCTGTCTCACACCCACCGGTGTACGGAACCAATCGCCTAGCGTTCCCTCTACAGAGACTGCGCTTGTCGTCTGCTCATAAAGGTTTGCAATTACCCTCACAATATCACTGTTGAACTTATAATGCGTCATTGTTGACCATAGCGCCGCATGCCACACTCTGCCAAACGCCTTTCTCAAGTCAATGAAGGCATGGTAGAGTTGTTGTTGATACTCTGAGTACTTCTCATTCATTAGCCGAAGATTAAATATCTGCTCGATGGTACTCCTTCCCACTCGAAAGCGGTGTTTCTGAAATAAAAATAAAATACTTCTGCCTTTGTTGAAGGTTGGAGACAGTGGCTTCAGAAACAAACAAATGCACGCTGAAGACGAATATAGTTGTCAAATCAAACCGCCTCACGAAGAGAAAATACAGAAATTACTATTCTGATAGCAAACAAGGGTTATGAAGACGTCACCTCGTGTGTCATAGAGACAAGTGTTACTCTACTATCACATTTGGAGCTTGCCCTTGAAGCAAATAAATATGACAGATATCAGATCTACAGTAGAGTAAGTCACATCTCATATATTTGCATAGGACACCATTTACAACTAAGATTAGAGATTTCTGCAGCCTTTGAAAGAAAACCGTGCAAACAATGTAACATATATGAAATGGGGAAAAAAGTGAATGATTTACTTTCCTGGTGATCATTAGAAGAATAAGATGGTCTGTGTAATTCAACACTCACTTATTGTTAGTGGCATTTTTGAGCAGTCAATTTTCAAATCTCAGCACCAACAAAATGAGGTGAAGGTCAGACCTCTTCAGTACGTTTGTTTCTATATGCTCATTGTGTCTATGTACAAGATTTGATAACAACATCGTTTTAATTACACTTAGTCACTCTACTTCTACTATGGATTGTAAAGGTCTTCTTTTAGTTTTTTCTTGCGGCTTATATTTCATACAGCAAGTATTATTCCTAATTCTCCTTACTCATCACTTGTTACATGCCTGACAGACACAATGTAACTATTCTTTGTCCCCCATTTTGGTACTGAAAGCACATGAGCTGAGAACATTGTCTCACACAGGGAAGTGGTAATAAAAAACATCAATTACTTTTCGTCCATTTTGGAGACATCAGGACAAATATTTATAAAGTATGAAATCAAAAGCTCAACACCAACATTAAAGTAAATACCATCTATAATGTCAAATGCATGACAATTCAAAAGTTGGTCTTTTTCAACAGAACAAAGTTCAATTTCGTTGTGCAAGAGAAAATTTCTTCATGCGTAGTATAGGGTTTTCACACAGCACTGCTATAAATTATTGTCTATCTTGTGTCAGAGATCTGAACATGTAAAAAACAAGCAAAAATATTTGCAATTTAAATTTAGGTGTGGTTCTTGGGCCCCAATAGAACACTTTACAAACCTCAAGAGAAAACTTCATAGGTCCCACGACACTTGATGGATCCCCAACATGGCAGTGCATGGATCACTGACAAGACCCTGCATGGAAATTTTCACTTGCATTGCTCTAGCCACAGGTGCCTTTACCCAACTAACGTACATCTCAAAGTCGAAATCATTGAGTGCATACACCAAGATCAGATTGTTTAACTCCAATGTAGGGAGGAAGACTAACGTCTGGTCAGGCAAAATATACTGATCAGACATGTTAGTCAGGGTCAGGAAAAACAAATTGGCCAAGACCCTCACCTCAGCTGGAAACGATCTGTTTTCATGGCAGCTTGGCTAACAAGGTGAGATATCGATGTAATCCCCGTAGTAGTGAGCGACACGCAGATGAAGCCAATCATAGCCCAACCACCTGAAGGATCCAGGTCAATCTTCATCAGCACGCTCAGGATGTGAGGAAAGCTACTGCAACCCACCACTTAACATCCTTTTCAGAACGCAAAATAGATTAACCTACTCATTATGGGAATTGGCAAACAACAACTCCAATGTATTACCAATATTCACCTATTGATGTCAATGTTGGAAATTAACAAAGGCATTGGAAAAGAGACTAAACGCATTCGAGAATAAGTGTCTTAGAAAGCTGTTGAACATTGGAATTCATAACCAACAAAACAATTAGAGAAGTCACTAATCAACAATATGCTTCATCACTCATCAGGATAAAACGGTGGTCATATTCTTAGAATGGACAGCAACAGACTTGATCTGCAAGCGTTTATGCGGTCACCATCTGGCAGCAGGAACAGAGGAAGGCTGAAAGAAGTCCACAGAACAATGGTCAGAGAGGGTTCCACTATGGGCTTGAACAACATACATGAACTGAAAAGAGTGGCGTCACACAGATAAAACTGGAGAGCACGGGTTTCTGCCTTATGTGCAGTGTATGGCACTTAAAGAACATTGATTGATACGATAGACTACAGAAAATAAGAAAGCGAATGTGAACAACTCAGATTACCCAGTGACTAAGAACAGAAAGAACAACACATTATTTTCTTTGTACAACAAATGTTTAATGAACTTCATATTACAAAGACTGATCAAAATGTATCTAACCTTAATCTGGAAAAACAAATCTTGTCTTCTGAAACTAATAGTGTAATCAAGATAATAAAGTCAATATAAATATAACATTTTGTGTACAGACGAGCCAGCAGAGCATTTATATTGGTTATTTGTCATGTTCAGCAACCCATCATGAATTCAGCATCCCAGTATCAGTTCAGTATCCCACCATAAGTTCAGCATCCCTGTAGGAGTTCAGTATCCAAGTATGAGTTTAGCCTCCAAACATAAGTTCAGCATCCCACCATGACTTCAGAATCCCATCATGAGTTCAAACTGGTTGTATACAGACTCTGTAGAGTCTTCTAAACCAGTAAAAATATGTTAAGTTAAGTTAAGTTATGAGTTCAGCATCCCATCATGAGTTCAGTATCCCATCATGAGTTTAGCATCCCATCATGAGTTCAGTATCCCAGCATGAGCTCAGCATCTCAGTATGAGCTCAGCATCCCAGTATGAGTTCAGCATCCCATCATGAGTTCAGTATCCCAGTATGAGCTCAGCATCCCAGTATGAGTTCAGTATCCCATCATGAGTTCAGCATCCCATCATGAGTTCAGTATCCCAGCATGAGCTCAGCATCCCAGTATGAGCTCAGCATCCCAGTATGAGTTCAGTATCCCATCAAGAGTATACCATCCCAGCACGAGTTCAGGTCATCTATTTCCATCAATGAAACAAAAAAAGTCAGTAATGATCTGACATTCAATGTAATTAAACAATCACTGACAAAACATCCCTGACAAGGATATGATCACCAAACAAACACAGATATCCACAACTAGACTGATATCATTGTTTGAATCAAACATACATATCTATGAACAGTAATAAATTCTTCTTCTTCTTCTTCTTCTTCTTCTTACGCTGTCAGACGTCAACCTTTATTTTTTCGAAGAAAGCAGCGGTCATCCTGAGGCTGTCGACACTGCCATAGAGCTGAACAGTAATCAATTCAACTAGCAGTCTCAGTCACTATATTCTGAAAAACACACCTATCATAAAACAATTATACAAACAAACAATGTGCTCCAGTCTACAGGATTCTGTAAAGGGTTCATGTGTAGTAGTGAAAATGTGCTTCTGTAAGGAATCTACTGATATAATGGATGCTTTGGAAATCATTATCAACGTGAGACAAGGGTGTGTGTGTGCTTTCTCCTATGCTGTTTACATCTACATGGATAAAATCGCATCGGAGACCAGTCAAATGGAGACATATGAAGCAGAACAGAACTCAATACACGAATTACTCACACAGAAGATCAGTGTCTACTGTATGACAATGAAAATAAACTACAAAATCACATGAACATGCTTGCGACTACCTGTGCTAAATACAATATGCGAATTAATGAGAACAAAACAGATACTATGATGATCGGTAGAACACCTGGGTCACTCAACATGTGTAAATGATATTGCTCTTCAGTAGGCCCATGAGTTACATGTATTTTGGCACTGAGACTAGGTGTCAGAAGGCATCTGCAGTAACTTATCAGCTGTCACCGCTGCTTAGGCACTGGAGCATTAGTTTGGCAACAAAGCAACAGCTGATAAACAGTATATTTTTGCAGACTCTGTGCTACCAGTGCCAAACATGGCCTCTGTCCAGGGTGCATGAGAGAATTTTGACCAAGGGAAATGAAGTATTTGAGGAAGGTCATAGTGTTACCAGGAAAGACAGAATGCGGAACGACGACGTTCGTAGTATGGTTGGCACTTCATCTTGTGTCTAATACATTTCCACGCAGAAAATACGTTGGTTTTGTCATCGCATGAAAATGCACAATCATCAACTTTCACTGATAGGTTACAACGCTGGTAGATCTGGTGAGACCTTTGTATGTATATTACTATTGAGTGGAAGTCAGTGACCTCAGTGGCACCGTATCTGACCCCACTGCCTTGTGGGATGCCTTATCGTTGGAAAATCTTTGGGAGAAAACCCTAAGAAAATCTGCATCCTCTTCTGCCCTCAGTCGTCTTGACCATGTCTTGCCGCTGAATAAGGGTAGCTGAGGACGAGAGAGTGAGGCTGACGTGCGCAACTCTCCTTCACTATAATCAAATTCACGCACAAGTCACGAACTTTTCATGAATGCAACTGTCTAAGATGAAAAGAACAAAAAGAGTGCCCTTGATATTTGGTGCTAGGAATATTCGTACCCTCATGAATCGAGCAGAAGCTAATAGATCTAATAGAGAATCAGCTCTGATTGCCAAAGAGCTTGCTGGGCAGAAGAGCGCCAACTTACAGAAATTGAAGCCAGCTATATTTTTTTCTGGAAAAGACGTGAAGTCGAAGACCGGCGTAAATCGGGTGTTGGCGTTGCTATAAAATCAAGCTTGGTTAGTGGTCCAGTGCTCCAATGGGAATTAATGACCGTATAATGGTGCTGAGGATCACCTTAACCAGAAAAAAATAAGCCTCCATTATCAGTACATATGCCCCAACTATGAGTAACTCAGAAGACACCAAGGAAAAGTTCTACCATGATTTGGAGACACTAATCGATGCTGAACCAAAGAAAAATAAGTTGATTATTCTGGGTGACTTCAATGCTCGAGTGGGTGTTTCATTGAACGGGGTGATAGGCAGAAATGGCATTGGTAGCTGCAATAGTAATGGACATCCACTCTTGAAGACATGTGCGACGAACAAACTTTCGATTACCAATACGGTGTTCCGTCTCCTTAACTGCAATAAAACTACCTGGATGCACCCACGGCCAAAGCACTGGCATCTGATTGATTATGTCATTGTTCACAGACAGGATCACCAGGATGTACATGTGACAAAGGCTATGTGTGGAGCAGAATGCTGGACGAACCACAGACTGGTGATTTCTAAAATGAACCTTCGTATCCAAGCTCCTAGGTGCCCACAAAACACTATAACCTCAAAACGTCTCAACATCTCTGGTTACAGAGATAAACGCGTAAGACAATCATTTGCTCAAACTCTGACAGATCAGCTAAATAAAATGGACAATGCTATGACTGACATAGAATCCAGTTGGGCCACCTTTATCAAAACGGTTCACTCTACTGCCGTTGATGCTCTCGGTACCTCTAAATGTAACCATCAAGATTGGTTTGATGAGAACTGTGAATTGATTAAACTGCTGCTAGACGAGAAGCACCGCACCCACCGTGCATACACTAACGATCCCCAATCTGTAACGAAAAAGAATGACTTCACAAGAGCTCAAGCGACTGTACAGTGACAGCTCCGTGATATGCAAGATACGTGGCTCAGTCAGAAGGCTGATGAGGTTCAGACTTTTGCTAACAGGCATGATATGAGGAATTTTTATAGTGCTCTGCAGGCTGTCTACGGTCCGTCTACGATCCGTACAGATCAGGTCTGACACCGCTCCTAAGTGAAGATGACAATTCTGTTACCAGTGAGAAAGATAATCTCCTGGTAAGATGGACCAAACATTTCGCTAAGGTCCTTAATAGACCCGCTACTGTTAATGAAGAGGCAACTGATCATCTACCACAAATAGAAATGAATGAGAGCATAGATGATCCTCCGACCGAGCAGGAAACTAGGACCATGATTTACCTCCTCGCAAACGACAAAGCTCCAGGTGTTGACGCCTTCCCAGCAGAGATCTATAAAGCTAGCGGCTAAAAAATGGTTGAGAAGCTTACTCTGTTGTTTTGCTAAATGTTGAAGAAAAAGAGCAACCCACAAGAATTCAAAGACGCTTCCATTGTTCATTTACATAAGCGTAAAGGCAGTAAACAAATATGTGATAACCACAGATAGAGATCTCTGCTGTGTATAGAAGGAAAAATGCTTGCAAAAAACTCTTCTCTACAGACTAAATCTTCACCTGGAGCAGGGTTTACTACTCGAGACTCAATCTGGCATTAGGAAGAACTGTGGAACCATCGATATGATCTTTGCTGCAAAGCAGACCCAAGAGAAGTGTCAAGAACAGAATGTTTCTCACTATACAATGTTTGCGGACCTCACTAAGGCATTTGATACTGTAAACAGTCTATGGAGAGTTATGGCCATGTTTGGGTGCCTGGCAACATTCGTTGCAATGGTGCAACAATTTTATGATGGCCAGCGTGCACAAGTTATTGATCAGGGAAACTACTCTACCCCATGTAGTGTTACTAACGCTGTGAAGCAAGGACGTGTGCTGGCTCCGGCTCTTTTCAGTATGATGTTCTCTGCCATGCTGTGGAATGTCTACAGCAATTGCAGGGTCGGAGTTGGGCTTCATTACCGCACTGATGGTGGGCTATTCTTCTTCTTCTTCTTCTTCTTCTTCTGCGTACACAGTCAGACAGTAACCATTATTTTTTCGAAAAAAGCGGCGGTCATCCTGAGGCTCTCGCCACTGCCATAGAGCCTGTCTTGCAGTTCCACTGGTAATGGCCACATCTGCTGTCTCTGATCCTCGTATGTCGGGCAGTTCTGCAGCAGATGTTCAGTGGTCATTTTACCAGTACCGCACGGGCATTCGTCGGTACGCCCTATCTTCAATTTGTTGAATAGGTGATACCTCAGTCTGTTGTGGCCAGTGCGAAGTCTGAAGACAACGACCTGCTCTCTTCGTTTCAACTGGTAATAGGCATCGTTTTTGGTGTAACCAGTATGTTCGGTTTCCCATTTGGTCATGTATCTGGCTTTGATAAGCCGTTTTGACTCTTCGTACGTCATACTGGTATCTGTTTGTGGTAGTCTTGCACCTTCTTTTGCCAGTCTGTCTGCCTCCTCGTTGCCTTGGATGTTGCAGTGTGACGGAACCCACTGTACCACTACCCTTTTTGGTGCGGACTGCTGGCACAGTTTGCAGAGTGCTGCTCTTAAGTTATTAAGCTCAGTGTTTTTCTGGCTTTTTAGCGCTGTGACTACGGCGAGAGCATCTGTCAGCAGGACTATATGGCTCTCATTTTCACTGTGTGTCACCATCTCTTCCACTGCCGCCCTCAGTGCCTCTGCCTCCGCTCTGAAATTGCTTGTGTACTTACCAGTAGCGAATGACAGTGTTATTTTTCTGCCATTTCGTAGGTTCAGGAATGCTCCTGCCCCTCCGTTCTGTGTAGTGTTTGTTACAGAACCGTCGGTGTATGCATGGGTCCAGTCCATGCTTGGGTAGCTTTTCGTTATGAAGCTTAGGGTAGTGTCTCTCCTTTCTTTTTCAGTCTGGCAGTTTTTGTTTGCAATACCTGGTATATTTTCTACCACCTCTGGAAATATATCCTGCCTCCAGGTAGGTTTTCGTACAGTAGTGATGGGTTTTGGTGTTGTTAGTGTGTTTATGGGATCTTTGTGCATCTTTGCTTTGGCTATTTCTGCAAAGTTTCTCCGCTTTAGTTTCATGCGACGATCAAATGTGACTCCCAGATAGGTTGGGTTGTCGTTTGGCTGCAGGATTTTGCCATTTAGACTTAATTTGGTACTTTGGGGTTTTAATGAGAGTGAGAATATTGTGCATGTTGTTTTCTCCTCGTTTATTTTGACCAGCCATGAGTTCGCCCACTCTTCCAGCGATGTTAGGGCCGTCTGCATCCGATTTCTTGCTATGGTGAGATTCTTTTCAGAGGTCCACATAGCCAGATCGTCTGCAAACATTGAGCTATGGACTCTTCTTGGTATATTCTCTGTAATATCGTTTATATATACCAGGAAGAGTGTGGGTGACAATACTCCCCCTTGGGGTACTCCCTGCTCGAGTGTCACCTTTTTGCTCATCTGCCCTTGTACTTGGACTCTGGCCGTTTTTTGTTTGAGGTAGTGGTTGATCCACTTGTACATCTTCCCACAGACATCACTTCTTCTTAGCTTGACTCTAAGTCCATCTTTCCAGACTTTGTCAAATGCCTTTTCCAGATCCACCCAAACAGCTACTGTGTGTTTCTGTGCCTGGTAGGCATCTTCTATCTCTTGGGCTATGAGGATGACCTGGTCCTCAGTGGATCTGTGCTGTCTAAAGCCGGCTTGCTGTGGAATTAGTATTCGTTTTTCTTCCAGATGCCATATCAGTCTGGTGTTTATCATCCGTTCCATCAGCTTGCCGACACAGCTCAGTAGGCTTATGGGCCTGTATCCATTTGGATCTGTTTTGTCCTTTCCTGTTTTTGGTACTGGTACCAGTATTGCGTCTTTCCATGCCTGTGGTACAATTCCCCTTTTCCAGCTTTGGTTCAGAACCGATAGCAGTTTCTTCTTCGCTGTTTGGCCCAGCCCCATCAGCATTTCGTTTGTTATCCCGTCTTTTCCGGGAGATTTCCTTTTCTTTAGTGTTCTCATAGCCTCTTCCATTTCGCGCATTGTTAGTTTGGCCATCATGTGCTCTTCAGGAGCCGTATTCATGTTTTCGTGTCCCTTTAGTTCTTCGCTAATGTCTGTATGCTTATCTGCAGGGACCTCGATGTGGTTTGCTCTGGCATAGTGATCGACAAAGGCGTTTGCGGCTTTCTTACCTGTGATCAAGTTCTCGCCCTGCTTGATAGTAATTTGTTTATTTGACGGGGTTTCGTCGTTCATGGCTCTGACTAGCTTCCATAGCTTGTTCCCGTCTTTGTCCAGGTTTAGACTTTCCGTTTTATTTTTCCAGCTTTCTCTTGCTGTTTGCTTGAGAGTGTGTTTGTACTTCGCCGCGGCGGCTTTGAGGGCGATGTTTGCCTCCATGGATTTTTCTCGCTCTGCCATGTTCCTAGCATTTGTTACTGCATCTTCCACTTTCTGCAACTCATCATTCCAGTAGGGCTTATAGTTTTTCCTAGCTCCTCTTTGGATGGTTTCAGTGGCGGCTTGCATTATTGCCTTGCTTAGGCTCTCTACCATGGGCTTCATTTTGGTGTTTCGTGTGTTGATGGTTTCACACAGCCCATCTGTTAGGATTGCAAATCTGTCCCAGTCGGCTCGTTTGTAATTCCAACGTGGGAGCGGTTTTGTTTCCTGTGGGCCTACTTCCATGGGTGGGCTATTCAATCTGAGAAGGTTCAAAGCAAAACCAAAATCTACAAGATAATTTTCTTTATGGATGACTGTGCCTTAAATTCCAATACGGAGGTTGACATGCAAAAATTGTGAAAACTTCGGCCTCACCATCTCTATCACAAAAACATAGGTCCTACATCAATCGTCTCCAAATATTGCCTGTTCAGAGCCTTCAATCAAGGTACATGACCACTATTTAAAAAATGTTAACAAATTCATGTAACTCGGCAGTACTTTTTCCCGTTATTCATATAGATGATGAGGTGAATATAAGAATAGCTAGGGCAAGTGCGGTTGTGCATCGTACATATGTTCACTTGTTGCAGTTTGGTCCGGTTTCATTTCAACACATCTCGTATATAAGGAATCAACCTTCAGTACTGAACATATACTTCTGTAAGTTGTCATGGTCAACCTTTAGTAGCAGATATATAGTATACTAACGCATTCCGTTCTCCGGACAACATCATGCTACTTGCAAAGCCCTTTTCAGGGTTTGGTAGCGGTAGCGAGAGATTGAGAACGAACGAAGAGGTATACTATAATACTTATATCATCAACATGTAGCTTGTCCTTGGCAGAACGTCGCTCTCATCACAACCATTCTATAGGAATCTTGATCAGCAGTCAGTCTACTCGCCTGCACCATGTTCACATTTAGGGTGTCCTTGATGTCCTGTGTCCATCTACGTCTTCGTCGACCTCTGCCTCATTTTCCTGGAACAAAGCCTTCCAAAACCGCTTCTTCCAGTTCGTCATTGTGCTTGATTTGGCCGAAAAACCTCAGTTTCCAAGACATAACTTGGTTTATAAGCCAGTTCTCTTCTACACTCAGATCTTGCAGAATAGCTTTATTTGTTATGCTCTGAGGATCTTAAATTTTAATTCTTTGTTAGTATTGTGCCACACATTTTGCATACTATTCAGTTTCTCTATTGCTATGAACAATCATCTCCTTATTTCCCTTGCACAGTCCCCATCGTTTCCTATCAAAGCTCCAAAGTATGCAAAGTAATCCACGTGTTCAATTTCTTCATTGGCGATAGTGATCTTGTGTTGCGGTCCATTTTTGCTAATGGACATTATCTTTGTTTTCTTTTATTTTCTGGAAAAGATTCTGATCTTCACTGTGCTTCTGAACGAACCTAGCAAATGTATCAGGTCCTCAATGCTGTTTAAGAGCGTAACATGTGTCAGTCGTATGCATCTTAGTTCTGAAATCTCTTTTCCTCCAATTGAGAATGGATCGAAATTCATATAATGAAAAATGTTCATCTATTTTTACCTTTCTCATGATATTCTCAGTGTATATGTTGAATAAGTAGAAGGAAAGGATGCATCCCTGCCTAATATCTTTTAGGATCTCAAACCAATCTGAATAAATAAATGTACAAGTCAAAGTAGTTGTTTTGAACTTTCAACACTTTAATTTACAAAATAGTTGGACATTTTATTTCTCTCAGAACTGAAAAGTTCAGAAAGTACACTGACAGTTATTCGCACATCCCTTTGATATTAAACTAGTCCTGTACAATTGCTTTTCATATTTGTATGATTATCAATACAAAATGTATGTATAATAATATGTGTATTTCAATATAAATTTTCTACCACAATTTACCGTAACCGTAGACTGTCGACCAACACATTGTGACTGTTGTAGTAGTCTAAGTGCAGCAGACGCCATTTCGAATACTAGTCCAAGCCAAAATACGCCCTGGCGTCCAGATTTAGCAGCGTGTGAACTAAATTAAAAAGCGTGAAACATTTATTAAGCGTAAATTCATATCCAGAAGATTTAAGTGCTCGGTACTTATCCCCACTCAGTCGTCACGCATAGTCCAGACAAGGTTTTCATTTTTACCTTCGATGATAACAAATGTAGGTGTTACTCAACTTACTGCAGTTTCCATTGGGACACGGTTGCACGGAACTCGTTCAACTTGCACCGCACAAAGTGCTCAGATCGCCGAGACGCGGAGAAAGCGTGCCACCTGAAAGAAAAGAACATACGACGCTTCCACGGCCAATCCTCACATGTGTGCGGCAGTGCATGATGTGCCAGGATTGTTCTTTATAATATATGAGAATACATATTGCAACACGAGTAACGTTGCTGTCAATGTCTTTGCTTGAGATGGACAATTATTATTATTATAAAAGTCTTCCTAGTGAAATTGAATTTTTCATTTTATTAATGTTGTAAAGTTACCTGATTCGACTTTTGCACAACAGAAGTAGTCACTGTTCAACACACAGATGATATTTTTACACTTAGGAATGGCTCCGAAAGACAGATGGTCAATGTCTTGCAGGCAACCTCACCGTGGAGTCGTGCGTCAATCTCTCTAATCAATCCCAACAAGTTTTATTGACGTGGTTCTGTTTGGGCAAATTCATTTTCGATTGATGGATGGGCCATTGACAAGTATGACAGTTTACAATTTTATGAGAGAAACATTTGATCGCAACTTGCCATAAATGTATCATGTTGATTAAATTAATTAGTTAGAGATGCAAGGTGTTACTCAAGATTTTTTCACTGCGAACATAGAGTAGCGGCTGATTTTAATTAAAATCTTGCGACAAACAGATATGCCCCATCATATGGTCACTAGAAGAACAAAATGATGAATGACAAATTCCGAGGCTATAGAAATAAACAAAGAATCAAGACTAACAATAGACAGCAAAGCTTTCGGGTAATAAGAAGACAAACAAATAACCTGGTTGACGATGTTAAAGAAACACAACAGAGGCATAACATGAAAATATGAATGTCCACTACAGCTCCCCACACCGTCCAACTAACATAGATAGATATACAAGATAGCAATATTATGTATTAACATGTATTTGTTATAAAACTAATATTTTCATTCGGAAAACTTTTGTTGCCTTTAAATATGACAATTTAATATGCATACAATATCTATCTATCTATCTCTCTCTCTATCTCTCTCTCTCTCTCTCTCTCTCTCTCTCTCTCTCTCTCTCTCTATATATATATATATATATATATATATATATATATATATATATATATATGTGTGTGTGTGTGTATGTATGTATGGATATTTATATATATATATATAGATATATATATATTTATATATATATATATATATATATATATACACCCTAAGTATTATAAAGCATCTACACTTCCTCCGCTACGACAGTGTATATATGTTTATATATATATATGTATATATATATATATATATATATATATATATATATATATATATATATATATATATATATATATATATAAATGCGTTAAACAGCTTCAATGTTTGACCTTTCATTCCCTAACTAGAAATAGAGTAAGTTACACATCCTACAGCTTGGTTGTTGTTGTTTTTGAAACTACTCGTACAGAGTTGATCAATCTTGATGAATTTTTTCTGGTATCAGTTTGCAGTGGGTATCTTTACATTCCTGGACATACTGAAGAAAGTGGGTATATGTCTTTCTCAATGTAGTGCAGCACAAGACTTCTCAGCACGCTTAAAACCACTACGGGAATCAGATTATCAATCCCTGCAATTGTTGGCCAGGCTGCTGCAGCACAGCCTGTTTCCAGGAGCAGACGCGAGGTGGGATCTTGATCAGTATTTCCCGTGATCCTTATTAGTCTTCGCAGCTAGAGTTGGATGAAGTGAAATGTGTCGAATCCAGCTTAGGAACTCGGCCACTTGGCTACTATCGCTCCAACCATCGTTTAGGTGCATCAATCTATTTTATGATTTTGCAATTATATTAAGCGTCTCGTTGGCAGAATGATTAGATGTGTGGCTTCTGACAGCAATGGTTTATTTTCAGTGTCTGATTTCCCAGTAGACTAAACTTACTTAACTTAACTTCATTATGCTGTTCAGAGTCTGTATACAACCAGTTTATTCCACTTCACCTTTACTGAAAATACTATGAGCATTCAATCTATTTTTGAATGCATTAACTGACTCTGCCTCCATTACATCCTGCGGCAATGCATTCCAAGAATTCACTATCTCATCTGGACCTGTGTTTAAACAATTTATAGCTTGTTCTTGAAGTCGGTCGTACTTTGAAAAAAAACTTGGGATTATCTAATTTATCCTTTCCATTTATAAACTTATATTAAGTCACCATGAATTCTTCTCTGTTCGAGACACTGAACTAGTTATTTTTTTAGTCTTTCCTCTATAATTCTGAAATCCTGCGATCATTTTTGAATCTCTTCTTTATATCCTTTCCAGCATCTTTATATTCACTCTATGATATGGACCACACCTGAACACATTGCTCCAATTTACGTCTCACCAATTATTTTTATAATTTGACTAATACTTCCTTGCACTTATGTGAAATGTTTTCTTTAAAATCATGCCAAACATGGCATTAACCGTTAACACTGCCACCTGGACTTGCTCCCGCTCCTTTCCTGTATGATCTATTATATTACAACTCCTAGGTCTCTTTATTTTGTTATTGTTCTAATATCGTTCTCTCTCATCGTGTAATTATATTCATTATTAGAGGCTGGTGCCTAGGACCTTATTTTGAGACCTCCGCGATAATTTTTTTAAAATAAGAAATTTACAAAAAGGACTTGAACTTGACTTTCAGCTAAGGGCCACGTGAATGGTAAGTCATGCACTGTGTAATCCACTCTCTCTGTACATTCCATTTTACCCTTTCTTAAATTATGCAGTGACTATCAGTCAGAGAAAGCGAGGCTGCGAAGAAGAGAACTAGTTACTCCACCTCAGATAAAAATTAAAACAGAGAGCTCGCACAAAGATTTATAAAACACTCAATCCCCGACGACGTCTATTATGGAATTATCTTCAGTTTAGGTAAATATTTTATTTTAACCCTCCCCGCGGTTTATAAAATCTGGAAAGCCTGGTCCTCCTGGGGAAAGCCGAAGAAGGAGGGACTTTCTTCTAGGACAATTCTCATAGAATTAACATAATTTATTAATTTATCAGACTGGCTTATCGGGAAAACCCATGGTCTTAAGATGACTCTCATCCTTCAGTTAATCCCTGATTAATGGTTTCTTATCACCAGTAAAAAAGAAATCAGCCTTGGCTCCAAATATTCTGAGGAATTTCATCCATATTTGATTTCCGGTGAGTAAAATGCTTCATTTTATAATCATAATGGTTTATTATCATAATTTATTTCCGTTTTAATAGACCAAATATCGGGTATTATTGTACTTGAATAAATTTAAAAGGGAAAACCAGCGAATTTGGACATATTGCGATTTATATGTTCAAATATTAAGCTAATTGAACTCTTGTTAGTTCCTCGGTAGATCACTTGAACAGATCGGTAGGTTCTATATAGTATTCATCATTGTCCAGATTATGCGGCGAAGACGTGTTTTGGTTTTGTTTCGCCGAGCAGTGGCTATTTATAGAAACCTTTACATTATCTCACCTTCACTCTCTCTCTCTCTTTCTCTCTCTCTCCCTTTCTCTCCTCCTCCATCTTACATGTCCACTTTCTTAAGTTTTCTTCTCTTTTCCAACGTGATTGAAACTATGAGTATGAAAGCTTGCACGAACATATTAATACATTATTAGGCCTTGTGTCAACATACTGTCATGTTAATATAGCTAATCAATGGGCGTAGACTAACACGCTTGGGTTATTTGTAACATTACTACGGTAGTTTCAGTATTACTAGTGCTAGTAACTACTAGTAGTAGTAGACTACTCACTCCACTACCCAGACTACTGTATGCCAGTGTGGCCGTGCTGAGTGTACATCGTAAGGAATTCTAGACATTTCATCTAAATGCTATTTCTGGTCAGATCTTTTTTCCCAAACAATATTAATAATTAATAAGTTTGACTGATTTACCACAATTGTCCTTACATATCACATGTCTCTCCCGTAAAATCTAACTTATTATGTAACCATGTCACACGAAGACCCATTCTACCCAATGAATATGTTTAAAATGTCAAGTCAGTGAAGTAAAGAAACATAGTAAAGAAAGTTGAGCTCTCCTACAATTTAGTCTCAACACTTCATTTCCAAAGTCATCTGCTATGGGACTACCTTTACACAAAGACATATTCTGCTATTAGAGTACCTTCACTGTGAACAAAAGCAGTTTCTGCTATTAGACTACCTTTACTGTGAACAAAGACAGCTTCTGTTATGAGACTACATTTACTGTGAGCAAAGACAGTTTCTGCTGGGAGACTAAATTTACTGTGAGCAAAGACAGTTTCTGCTATGAGACTACATTTACTATACACAAAGATAGTTTCTACTAGTACTATGATATGACATGACATATCCTATGTGCCTGGTTTGTCATGGCACCTAGACACTGTTGCTGTGGCATGCAATACAAGTGTATTTCAGGACCAGTATAATATTTTCTCCCAAACTTCTCCCATCATTTTTATCTCTCATCAATGTTACAAAAAATGTAATATTTGTCAATGTAACCTCATGTCCTTCCCCCGATGTTAAAGGTCAGACTGTGGGCATTATATTTCACAACAACTAAGGCATAAAACAAATAAGGAATAGCAGAAATTTATAGGCATTGATTTTAAAAAAAATCTTAATTTGCACATATATGAGGAGTGTTAAAATGAAACCAGACCTAACTACACCAAGTGAACATACATATGATGCGCATGATGATGCCACTACTGATTCAAACAGCACATACCAATGGTCAAGTTTGCAAAATGTCATTTATTTTGACTCATAGTTTCCTCAGCAGACCGTTGAAAACATGGCGGGTGTGATGCGGAATCCGTCCAGAGTTGATCAGCGAGTGGTGATTCAGTGTCTAACAGCTGAAGGATGTAGACCAGTTGACATTCATCGCTGAATGCAGGCAGTGTATCGTGACAAAAGTGCGGCGAACATAAGCTCAGAGGAAGGTCCACCCGATTTGCTGCATCAATTTAAGCAATGGCATCTTCTGTCACAACAATATGCGCCTGACCTGGCCTCGGAAGATCTTTTGTTAACTCACGTCCTTCTTTAAACATCGTCCAGTTCTTCATTGTTGTCTTTGATGCTTTTGTCACCATACACTGCCTGTAGCTGTTAGAAACCAAATCACCGCTCACTGATTAACTCTGAATGGATTCTGTATCACACCCGCCATGTTTTCAACAGTCTGCTGAGGAAACTATGAGTTGGAAGATAATGAAGTTTAGCAAACTTGAAGGTTGGTATGTGCTGTTTACATCAGAAGGGACATCATCATGCGCATCGTACGTATGTTCACTTTGTGCAGCTAGGTCCAGTTTCATTTGAACACGCCTCGTATTTGTAGTAAAACATTGTTTTCTTCACTTGTGGTCTCATGGAGTCTTTGTGTATGACAAAGACAACAATAGCACTACTGCTCAACAGAGAGCATGTCACAAGAGATGACTAATTGTGTGACCTAGCATTACACCGATCACCGGTAGGTGGTTTGTTAAGAGCAGCATAGTTACCCTATCAACGAGGAGCGCGTGGCCAAATGGTTTCGAGGCCTGCCAGCCGACAAGGAGGGCAGCGGTTCGAATCCCCGGTATGGGTATGTTGTTTTTCTGTTGAGGGTGAAATAATGGGAAAAATGTTGTGTGACAGTTTTTTTACAGTTTTTACCCTATCAACATGAACATTGCATTAAACAAATATGTTGTTGTTTAATTCATGCAATACGTATGTTCACTCTTTTGTGTACCCTGTAAAGGGCACTACATGGTTGGTTGTAGTAGCTTTCCTCACATCCTGAGTGTTCTTATGAAGGTTGACTGAAGTTCTCTAGGCTTTTGTGCTATGCTTGACTTCAACTGCGTAACGCTCACTACTACGGGAATCATATCGATCCACATCTCGTCATCCAGATTGCTTTGAAAACAGCCTGTTTCCAGGGCAAGCTATATGTAACACATGGAAGAGAAAATGTGGTCTTGGTCAGTATATTGTACCTGACACTAACATGACATCCTGGCCAGTATATTGTGCTTGACCGTGACATGATGTTCAGTGTAGTCTTCCCCCTAAACAAATATTTAAATACAATTAAATTAGTTTGAATTTCAGCATATTTATTATAACAACTGACCAATCATTTAATCAAGGACCACCTGAACCTTCAACCATGTTCTAAAGAGATTTGTGTACAGGGCTAGAAATCTTGTCATCACCATCATGTAGCATGTCCTATGCACAACTTTGCAATGATAACAGCTGATCTATAAGACTATTGATCTTTGGCCAGCTCTCCTGACACTGTCACCCTCAGAATCTCTTTAATATCCCGTTTCCATCGTCTCTTCAGTCTGCCACTGTCTCGCTTGCCAGGTACCATGTTTTATGCTGTCATTTTTTCATGACCATTGTGACATTTGATGTGGCCAAAATGTTTTAGTTTCCTAAATGTAATATTATTTACTGGATAATTTTTTTCAAGTCTGCCATGATTTCTGTACGTTTTTTTGTATGCTGTCTATTGTATTTTGAGCACTTTGCTGAAGCAATTTAGCTTGAAGGATTAGTGTTTGTGTGGTTGCCCATGTCTTGCATCCATATGTTGTCACTGGGAAGATGCAAATCCTCAGGATTTTTTTTGCCATTCTGTTAGTATTCTGCCATAAGTGTTTACAAATTTAATTAAACTTCTGCACTTTCATACCCATTCTTTTTTTTACTTATTTTTGACAATCTCTGTTGTTGCTTATAATTTGTTGCTAAGGTATTCAAAACTTGTGTCGTTAATAACTTCTTGCTTCATTATGATAATTTTTGAAACCTCGTAAAGAAAAACAAATTATTCAGGAACTGTCTTCACTTAACTAACTTCACTTAATTTAACATCTTTATACTGGTTTAGAAGACACTACAAAGTCTGTGTACAACCAGTTTCTTGAAGGGTGGTTTTTAACTGATGTGCAAGTCCATCTTAATAGACTAAAACACTAGAGCTAAGTAGACCCACAGCTAGTTAGGCACCATATATAGCTGCTCTTAACAAACCACCTTGGGAAAGGTACAAATAACTTGTATAGATTTTGAATTGTCCAGCACCGGCTGTTAAGCATACTCTTTTCGATTTCCAACTATCAATTAATTTTAAACGTCCTCGACACTGAACAAGGGAGTCCTTCTTCTTCTTCTTCTTCTTCTTCGTACGCAGTCAGACAGTAACCATTATTTTTTCGAAAAAAACGACGGTCATCCTGAGGCTGTCGACACTGCCATAGAGCTTTTCTTGTGGTTCCACTGGTGATGGCCACATCGGCTCTCTCTGATCCTCGTATGTCGGGCAGTTCTGCTGCAGATGTTCAGCGGTCATTTTCCCGGTACCACACGGGCATTCGTCGGTTCCACCTATCTTCAATTTGTTGAATAGAGGTGGTACCTCAGTCTATTGTGGCCAGTGCGAAGTCTGAAAACAATGACCTGCTCTCTTCTGTTCAACTGGTAATATGCATCGTTTTTGGTGTAACCAGTATGTTCGGTTTCCCATTTGGTCATGTATCTGGCTTTAATAAGCCGTTTTGACTCTTCGTACGTCATACTAGTAACTGTTTGTGGTAGTCTTGCGCCTTCTTTTGCCAGTCTGTCTGCCTCCTCGTTGCCTTGGATGTTGCAGTGTGATGGGACCCACTGTACCACTACCCTTTTTGGTGCGGATTGCTGGCATAGTTGACAGAGTGCTGTTCTTATTTCATTAAGCTCAGTGTTTTTCTGGCTTTTTAGCGCTGTGACTACGGCGAGAGCATCTGTAAGCAGGACTGTATGGCTTTCATTTTCTTTATGTGTCACTATTTCTTCCACTGCCGCCCTCAGTGCCTCTGCCTCCGCTCTGAAATTGCTTGTGTACTTACCAGTAGCGAATGACAGTGTTATTTTTCTGCCATTTGGTAGGTTCAGGAATGCTCCTCCCCCTCCGTTCTGTGTAGTGTTTGTTACAGAAACGTTGGTGTATGCATGGGTCCAGTCCATGCTTGGGTAGTTTTTCGATATAAAGCTTAGGGTAGTATCTCTCCTTTCTTTTTCAGTCTGGCAGTTTTTGTTTCCAATACCTGGTATATTTTCTACCACCTCTGGAAATATATCTTGCCTCCAGGTAGGTTTTCATACAGTAGTGATGGGCTTTGGTGTTGTTAGTGCGTTTATGGGATCTTCGTGCATCTTTGCTTTGGCTATTTCTGCAAAGTTTCTCTGCTTTAGTTTCCCATTTCCCAAATTGTTTAGTCTCTGGTGCATTGGGTGGTCAGTCAGTCTTTGGAGTTTCTCTGACTGCAGCTGGGCTCTGCAGTCTCTTCTATCGGTCATGGGTTGCAGCTTTGTAATCTTTTCAAGTTCTACAATTGGCGTTGACTTCATGCCTCCTGTTATAACTCTCATGGCTTGGTTTTGAAGTTTGTTAACTTTATCGAAGTTCGCCTTTGCTGCTGTTGTCCATGCCGAAATGTCATACTCGAGAACTGGTCTCACTCTTCCAGTGTTCAGTTTCTTTAGTATACTTTCGTCTGCTCCCCAGCTTGTGCCAGCTAGTTTCCTCATGATTGCCATTCTTTCTCTGGCTCTCATTCGGTTTCTCTCGATCTGACTTTTCCATGTCATGCGCCGATCAAATGTGACTCCCAGATAGGTTGGGTTGTCGTTTGGCTGCAGGATTTTGCCATTTAGACTTAATTTGGTACTTTGGGGTTTTAATGAAAGCGAGAATATTGTGCATGTTGTTTTCTCCTCGCTTATTTTGACCAGCCATGAGTTCGCCCACTCTTCCAGCGATGTTAGGTCCTGCTGCATCCGATTTCTTGCTATGGTGAGATTCTTTTCAGAGGTCCACATAGCCAGATCGTCTGCAAACATTGAGCTATGGACTCTTCTTGGTATATTCTCTATAATGTCGTTTATATACACCAGGAAGAGTGTGGGTGACAGTACTCCCACTTGGGGTACTCCCTGCTCGAGTGTCATCTTTTTGCTCATCTGCCCTTGTACTTGGACTCTGGCCGTTCTTTGTTTGAGGTAGTGGTTGATCCACTTGTACATTCTCCCACAAACTTCACTTCTCCTTAGCTTGACTCTAAGTCCATCTTTCCAGACTTTGTCAAATGCCTTCTCCAGGTCCACCCAAACCACTACTGTGTGTTTCTGTGCCTGGTAGGCATCTTCTATTTCCTGGGCTATGAGGATGACCTGGTCCTCAGTGGATCTATGCTGTCTAAAGCCGGCTTGCTGTGGAATTAGTATTAGTTTTTCTTCCAGATGCCACATCAGTCGGGTGTTTATCATACGTTCCATCAGTTTGCCAACACAGCTCAGTAGGCTGATAGGCCTGTATCCATTCGGATCTGTTTTGTCCTTTCCATTCTTTGGTACTGGTACAAGTACTGCGTCTTTCCATGCCTGGGGTACAATTCCCCTTTTCCAGCTTTGGTTCAGGACCGATAGCAGTTTCCTCTTCGCTGTTTGGCCCAGCCCCATCAGCATTTCGTTTGTTATCCCGTCTTTTCCGGCAAGGGAGTCCAATCTTACTACAGAGAGATCAGATGAATTGTTACCAGAAGATTGACGTAAAACAAAAAAAAGTCCCGGTCTCCTCCATGATTCGAACACGCGACCTCCAGCACCAGAGGCGGACACCTTACCTCGAGACCACTTAGTCCCCTACAAGAGTAGATACTAAACAATGTGAGAAAGCGGTCTGCCAAACTGGGAATAAATATTAACATGAAGAAAGCCAATCTGTCTAAAATTAACAATGGAAGCAAAGAACCAATCATGCTTGGAGGTGAGGCAGTGGGAGAGGTGGACACCTTCATATATTTGGCAGCATCATTGACATTTTAGAGGACACAGAGGCACATGTAAGGGCAAGGACAGTATTCCTGTTACTGGTTATTAAATATATATAATTTAGGAAAAAAAGACTAATATCTAGTTTAGATTGCTTAATTCCAATGTCAAGTCAGTACTGTAGTACTGATAAGAAACTTGTAGAATTACTAAGGCAATACAGAAGAAACTACAACCAACAGATATCAACAGAGGATAATGGGTATAGGCTTATGGTGAGGAATAAAGACCTATGGAAAAGAAGCCAACACCAACCAGTGAAGATTATATGTGGGAAATGGGGTTAGAAAGAACATGCTACAGAAATCACCATCAAATGTGACAAGACAGGTCCTGGCTTGGAATCCACGGGGTAAGAGGAAGAGAGACCGAGAAACACATGAAGAAGAGACTGTGAAAATGAATTTTGGTCTCTGGCCGTCAACTGAAAGGAAGCAGAAAGGGTAGCTCAAGACGGAACATGCCGAAGGAGGGTTGTCAATGTCCTATACTCTGAAAGAAGCAACGGCATTGATGTGCCTCTTAGAAACCTTTAGATATATTGTTTTATACATGCTCTTCTTCTCAAAAAGTTTAATATCGCTTATCTCAAATTGTGATGACGTTCATTTTGCGGACCCCACAATAAACAAAAATGGGGCGGGCCGCATGCGCCCCGTGTACAGCATTTGCCCCTCGGACCTCATGTTTGAGACCTATGGGCTAGTGCTTCCTTTCACGACTAACAACACCATTTCCTCAGTACAATCTCACGTCAGTCATCTATTATTATGCAACAGTCTCCCCGCCTGCTTTAATTTACTTCCTAGAGCTGAGAAAGTAAATTTGTGTGTCCTGATCTTAGTAATACGGCGTTGACAGGAAATTAATAATACATTAGTCGTGCTTGCATGGACGTCCCATTTACGCGTCTTGACAACAAAGGCAGGCCTTCTGGTCGCAAAAATCGTTACATTTTTAGCGTTTCTATGGCAACTTCTACTCCGGAGTTGCCTATTGATTTGTGCGTCTCGGGATATTCTGTAGCAGTCCAGTCGGAAGACCGCTATTTGCTGGCGCCGACTTCCTTTACGCCCCATCCTTGCTTTCATAAAATATTAGGGGAGGGGTATCTGATTATGCCGTCACAAGTAACAGGAATCAAAGTTAGAAAGGTGACATGTTTTTTTGCAACAGGTGGCGCTCACTTTGTTTTCGTATTGGAGAACGAGTCACGTTTCGTTAAGCTAAAACCGATATTAGTGCGCTTCGACCAGACCAGTCAGTGCTCAGGTCTTGTTCACTTTGTGGTTGAGTTTCTGTATGGTAATGGTTCCTTCAGTTCGCTGGTTGTGCATACTCCGAATTCATCCTCCAATTTGTAAAATTTAGCTGTTTTTGAATTATTTATTCATCGATTGGAATATCATCATCTTATTTTCTGCGTTCGCTCGGGAAAAAGGCATTGTTACAATGTTTCGTAGTTTATACTATTTACAGCGAGGCTGTGATATGCACCTTTCGGCTTGACACATCAGATGACTTTATTCCGGCACCTGGTTTGCCTTCCCACCACCATCCTTATTATATTAGCCAGACCACACTAGTTGCAGACTGTTTCCATGGGCGTCTATTGGTCGCGAATAGAGTCTTGATCAGCAATGGTTTGTTGACCTTGGTGCAACCCGCGACTTCTAGCACTCGATGCGGACACGTTACCTCGAGACCACTGAGCCCTCAGTGTCGCTAGACACGATATCAGCACAGAATAACCGGCTGTCAGATAGCCGCATTAATTAGGAAATGACGAATTAGCCAAACGGAAACAGGTACATACCTCAGAAGCAGTTACACCAGATAGCGGAACAGACAGGTACATTAAAGCCAGAAAAGCCTTCGCTAGTATAAACAATGCTTGAAAGATATCCCAGTATAACACAAACACCAAACTATGAATATACGAATACAACAGTTGCGTGCTTTCTATGCCTCTGTATGGTGCGAAATGCTGGAGAGTAAGAAAGATTCAAATACTTTTCTGGCTAAACACCTTCACCAACCGAGAGCTGCTAGTCCGGAACAACCAAGAAGGCGTGAATACCATTAGAATCAGTTGACGCTAGAATTGGATATGCTATGTCATACAAAAGAATCAGACACTATCTATTCTCAAGCCTGCCTTAGAATGGACACCTGATGGAAGACGAGAGGCAGGCCTACTTATTTGACGATGAACAGTATAGGTTGAAATTAAGGTCAGGAATCAGAGTTGAAGCACTGCACGAAGGATGGCTGTATACCGGGGGAAGAAGAGACAGTTTGTCGCAGTTAACGACGCCATCCGGTGTGAAGGTCACTGGTCATTTCGCCAGTCACTTACCAAGGAACGAAGAATATAGCCAGCCACCTTGGCGCACATGAAAATATGTTGAACTCATTAATATAGGTCATCTCTTGATCCTTCCGGATTTACATCAGGTTGCTTCTTTGACCTTAATATTTTGGGGTACGCGATCGTTAACCACGAAAATGACATGTTTTCGGCATGTAAATTGGAACACCCAAGTGTGGTTTTTTACAAGAATATTAACAATCCCGAGGACATTCAAGAAAACAAATAGGGTCGAAGACACAGTGAACTAACTGACATCAGTCAGCAACCCATTGCTGTTTGCATACGTCAAGGTCAGCGAGCAAGGGCTGTCTTTCTTCTTCTATGCGTTCAGGATTTTTTGGTCTATATCTGCAGGCCGGTCGCCATGAAGAAGTCTGTAGTCTTCACCAGGTCGGAGCAGGTGCCCCACAGCTTTTGTTTCAGCTGCGTACCCTCTGGCCAGGTCTGGTATCTCATTTCCCTATAGATTGGGCATTCTTGTAGAATGTGTTCTGGATTCTGGCCCGCTGTTACACGTGGGCATTTATCGGTGTGAGACATTTAGTCAGTTTAGATGTTCTAGTCCTCTACAGTGACCAGTTCTCATGCGAAATAAGGTAGTTTGTTGGTTTCTTTTGAGTTGGTGAATTAGTTCTAGTGTACTGCTTATGTTTATGTCTTCTCTCCATTGGTGTATATACTGACTTATGATGATGTTCTTCATCTCTCTGAATGGTACTCGATGGTTAAATTGTGCCTTTTTGCTGCCATCTTTTGTTAGTCCGTCAGCTCTCTCGTTTCATGTGATTCTGCAGTAGAAGGGTAGCTATTATAGAGCTATTGTTGAGGATCTCTGTAGCTGTGCTAGTTCCGCTCTGATTTATGATAATAGCAGTTCGTTATTTTGTTTGTTTGATGTATTGTCTCTATTAACAATCTGCAGTCTGTGAAGACAACTATTTTTTATTGTGGCTGCTTTCCTGTCTCAAGTGTAAGGAATGTCCAAAACCCGATTCCTTCTCCATTTGGTGGCCATGAAAACAGACAAATGAATCTGTGAGAATTGGGATAGGAGATGAGGCTGAAACAGAATGTGTTGAGTTGAAAGGCGCAGATATTGCAACTTCGCAATAGACAACATAGCAAATCGTTCTTTTCTGGGCGAACGCAGAAGAAGAAAAATATATACAAATATTTCATGAATGCAATCCTTAACTAACTGGCAATTTTTTTCCGGCATGTAACTTGAAACAGAGAGGTGTAGTTTTGCAGAAGAATGATAGGAATACCAAGAAAACGAAAGAAAGCTAATGCAAATGTGCAACAAAACTAAGAAACAATTATGTATCATCATCATTTTGCTGAACGGTCATGAGGCTGGTTTTTCACACTGTCTGTCAAAAGAAAGTGTTTTTCCTTTACCAAATGATCATTTTTTCAACATTCTAAGAAAAATGCACCAAATTATGTGACCAAACACTATTACCCAGCAACAACTGCTTACTCGACACGACCGTGTAGATATGCACATAACCATACTCTGTCGTCGCTGAAATTGGATCGGTCATAGAATAGACTATAGATATCTATATTGGATATATAATAGATTACTCATAGAATAGACCAACGTATATCACCACCAGAACCGGTATCCGCTGCTCAAGTTAATAATAGCAGAATCGTGAGTTTTTTGTAGGGACACATTTTTCTCAGATTTGTGAGATATCAAAGACAAAGGCCGCCGTCAACTATTTTTAGTAAGGATTAACAGCGCTACTTTTTATCCTCACTCTCTCGTCTCGAGCCGCCCGATCCCATTGGCAAGTCAAGAACAAGACGACTAGGAGGAGACAACGAGATGCAGGGGACTACCATCACGCACCCGTGAAAAAGAGGGCGGAGTCCCGAGTCGAACCCACACCACCTGATCACGAGGCCGACGGCTTAACCACTTCGCCACAAAATCTTCTTTGAAATCCTTTGTGCCTATATAGGATAACGTGAACGGTATGGTTGGATGGTTCAGCCAAGTGTCAAGATCAAAACTGTGTTTACTGAACAGAACAATCTCATGAACGAGAAACACAGTGCGCTTGACTGGACATGTCTATAATATTCTTAAACTGATTGTGAACATCGTATAGTTATGGCAGAAACGCTGGCGGCAGGCAAAAAAGAAACAGACAATTCATAAAAATAGTAAGATGATATGTACCAACAACCTCTTAAATTACATGGAAAAGTGTGAATATAACTGATATAGATCTGTGGCAAGAATTGTAAAATTCAACCAAGAAACAACAAATGAAAAATAACATAAATGGCTTACAGGCGGAAAAAGAAATGTAACGTACCATAATCAGTATAATTGTTGTCTTTTATTTTAAATTGTTGTTATATGCATCATTGTTAGTTTTCTTAGATGCTATTTGCTACTAGTGTCCGAAAAGAAATACAACATCGGATTGCTGTCTCAAAAGACAGGTCTATTCCTATAGTAGATTTCGGCCCAATGTGTGATTCTTGGAAACGACAAAGAAGATAAGCTCACAAAAGCCGGAAGTGGGTGGCATGTAGACTGTCACAAAGTTATAAAGAAACGATCCACGATCCATGATGACGAAATGGAGAAACCAACACAAAGAATACAAGCAAGAAAATGAAAGCATTGACAAACTGGACAGACAAAGATCTTTAGACTCATAATGGGACATTGCAGACTCATGACCCACATCCACAGAGTGGGTCTTACTGACACTGCCACGTGCGATTACGGAGCACCCAAGCAAACACCAGAACATATTCTGCAGAACTGCCCTACTTATACAAACCAACGAGAGTTGATAAAAGGGAGCGACAAAGCTCGAAAAGCTGTGGGGGACCGGCGAAGATCTAAAACGCAGTCTCCTCCGTGAACCTCACCGAACTAGAAGTATATCATCAGTTGATTGAACAAGAAGCTACTAGTGTCTACTAAAACAGCAATCTATGAGCTAGGTACCATCAACCTGTCAAGGCCAGTGTGGAAGGTTGGAACATATCCACAGTGAAGGAATGAGACATATCCTATGCGCACAAGGGATGTTCCCATTGTGAACATGCAATACATCTTTGATCTTCATAGGTTCACACTGACTACAAAACAGACTGCATATGTGTCACCATCACCAATGACAGGGAATGCAGAGAGGGGGAGGGGGCAATGGGAAAGAAAATCTTGATGTTGAATAGTTAAGTGATACCACTCTGGATGATGGTGATGTTGCATATACCGATCGACCGTTGCGTGCGGTGAGAAATCCAAATGGGACTTCTCTGTTAGAGTAAGTTTGCTGTCTAGCGGAGTGGTTTTTGTATGACAACTTCCGGTATAAAAATGGAGATTAGGGCAGTGGCTATCATGGACCTCTTTACCAAGGGCAGTCATCGTATCGAACTTTCAGTCCTTGCTTTGGAAAGTGCAGAAAAGATGTATATAGTATACGTGGGTAGCGGACATAGAAGCGTCAACTTTCAGGAACTTGTGTCAATCTGCTGTCCTGACTGTTCTGAGGCGCATGCCAATGAAGAGGCTGACATCCGCATCTCAAAAGCAGCTATAAAATGGGGACTTCGAATATTGATCGAATTACAGCGGTTAGTGCACTGGTGTACCAGCCCCACGATCTGAGTTCGGTCCATAGCTGGTACGGGATTTTTTAAAAATCCGATCGCAAATGAACGACTCCAGGTCTCGACCCAGCCTAAAACATTGGTTACCAAAACAATCTGGGAAATAAACGTGGCCAATGTGATACAAACCACGCCCCATCCCAAGTGTGCCATTGGTCAAGATAGTATGGACCTGATACCATATTCCCAATATGCCACACTGGTGTGGAAACGAAATCTTTATTTTACTTTCGTAGTTGACATTAGTGGTCGATCAATGACAGTCTCTTTCACGTGTACACTGCAATCGATAAACTGGCTATTATCAGACTGCAGAATTTTGAAATCATTAGCAGGTCGAGCAAAGAGCGCTGTCTAGGAGGAAGGAGCAGGAGAAGTATATGCAACCGGCGGGTTACTGTACCAACGCTCATCGCCATTTGCTGAAGGCGACTGAGCACGTTTGGGATTGTTTCGAGTGCAGTGACGTAGATTCATAACATAACCTGGTTAGCATTACATTTCATTTCTATCATTTAAACAAATGTTGCTATTTTTAACGCATACGTGCAAAAAGGGAAAGAATAGGAGATGTGGGACTTGGCGTGAATGAGGGGTGGGAGTCCAGTTTTATGTAGCGCAGTAGGACGGGTAAGGGTGCTGGTCTGGGCTTATTAGCTCGTAAGGTCTCAACTTGTTGTGAGGTAAGGTAAGGTGTCCAGATCATAATGCCTCAACTTGTTGTGAGGTAAGGTGTCCAGATGATGGGGCCTCAACTTGTTGTGAGGTAAGGTAAGGTGTCCAGATCATGGAGAATCAACTTGTTGTGAGGTAAGGTGTCCAGATGATGGGGCCTCAACTTGTTGTGAGGTAAGGTAAGGTGCCCAGATCATGGAGAATCAACTTGTTGTGAGGTAAGATAAGGTGTCTAGATCATGATATCTTAACTTGGGAGGTAATGTGAGATGTCCAGATCATGGGGTCTCAACTTATTGTGAGGTAAGGTGTCCAGATCATGGGGTCTCAACATGTGAGGTAAGGTTTCCAGATCATGGAGTCTCAACTTGTGAGGTAAGGTTTCCAGATCATGGAGTCTCAACTTGTAATGAGATAAGGTGTCCACGATCATGGGATCTCAACTTGTTGGGAGGTAAGATAAGGTGTCCAGGTCATGGGTCCTCAACTTGTTGCGAGGTAAGGTGTCCAGATCATGGGTCCTAAACTTATTGTGAGGTAAGGTGTCCAGATCATGGGTCCTCAACTTGTTGCGAAGTAAAATGTCCAGATCATGGGTCCTCAACTTGTTGCGAGGTAAGGTGTCCAGATCATTGGTCCTCAACTTGTTGCGAGGTAAGGTGTCCAGATCATGGGTCCCGAACTTGTTGCGAGGTAAGGTGTCTAGATCATGGGGTCTCAACGTGTTGTGACGGGTGGAGGTACTAGTCATGATTATGTGACGGAATGGTACGGGTTTTGATGTGCTGATGAACGTTTATGTTTCGGCATGGGACGGATAGGGGTTGTGGTCAAGGTATATGTGACGGGAAGGGGTGCTGATCCCAGTTTATGTGACGAAGTGGAACGGGTAAGAGTGCTGGTCCCGGTTTAAATGACAAAATGGGACAGGGAGTGATGGTGTCAGAAATGCCAAAACTGCGAGACTTCGTCCGTGTACCACCCGCTATATCTATATTTAGTCATCTGGGTGATCCAACGACACTGAATGAAAAACACAACTTCATGAAAGACATGAAACAAATTGCATGCAGCAGAACAACAGAGAGGATTACTTTGTGAAATGTGACTTAAATATCACGGAAACATCACAAACTGAGACAAGGCAATGGTCGAAAAGTGAATGCAATTAATATTTAAAGAGGCTGCAGCCAAACTGAGCCACAAATGTGATATACACATAAACAGGTAATGATCACTAACGCGTGAGTACAAATATATACCAATCATCACCATCATCGTCTTGTTAAACAGTCCTGAGACCGGTTTTAAGGTTGTCTATGTCTCTCCATTTGACCATATCCTCTGCAGTTCTCTTCATTTAAACATAGGTACGTATTTTAGTGTCTCTGCATTTTTTTAATATGTAAAGGTGAGTCTTGATTTCCTCTTTTCTTCTTAATGTTGCCCTCTAATATTTTCTGTAGAAGACTGTAGCCCCGCAAACGCAATCTTCGTATCCAAATCATTTTCAATATTTGTCTTTGTACGCTCACTTCAGTGGGTACATTGTCATCAGATCTTCTTTTTGTCGAACTCATTCTTTCCATTCTACTGTAGCACCACATTTCAAACGCTTCCAAAATTGTGTCATCGTTCTTTGCTATAGTTCAGGTTCAATCCCATAAAGTGCAATTGGCCATATAGCAGTGGCTAATATTCATCTCCGCAGTTCTGTCCAGATATTCTTTGAGGTTAGCAATTTCTGGTTTTCTCTTAAGCCATTTTTTTTGGTCAGAACAATCCTTGTCTTAATTTCTGTCGCATTTTGGGCATCTTTTGTTATGATTTCTCCATTGATGGTTATATTAATTTGCGTATGTTGCTTGACTATTACCAAGGTCTTTGTATCCAATGTGTGTATGTTCATGCCAAACTCTTTGACTGTGCTGTTAATTTCAAGTTCAAGCAGAATTTGCAACGCTGCTACTGATCCTTCAACTATAACTTGGGCATCTGCAAATTTAATTTAATGAACTTTCATACCATTTACTTTGATACCAAACAAAATCAACAAACTGAAATAAATGATGTTAATTGTTAAATAATTACTTGCTTTCCATAGCATGTGTGTGTTTGGTACTTTATGAATGAAGAGCATTAGAATGTTGTTTTAACCTCAATAGAAATGTTGTTATTACTGGTTGATAAAGTAGAAACGTTCAAGAGGGACCAAATGTCATGAACTATACCAAGGTCATCGGATCAGAAACTTATTTCTTTCTATCATAATCACCATCAAGTGCCTTGCCAGTTGGCGTTGGTTAGCATGGATCTCCAATTCCTTTTATCATTTGGTTCATTTTGTAATTGTAATATTTGATCTCTTTGCGCCCATCTGGCCGTCTTCCCTGCGATTCTGCCCATGTGTTCAAACCCGCCTCTTCTCATGACCGGCCCGAAAATGGATGACTGCCTTGTCCTGAGTTTTTGCTATCAGCTGTCTTCGTGCCTCTTCAAGTGCCCACGTTATTAGCTTTCTTTGCAATCAATGGAGTTCTCAACATTTTTCTGCAAAACTACATTTCCGCTGTCCCCAATGGTCTCTGTGCTTGTCTGTTCATTGTTCATGACTCGCTGCTGTATATAAGTACTGGTTCTACGTAACATCGAAGTACTATCTTTCTTAATTTCAGTGATTTAGTTTTGTTGCACAAGATTCCTCTCATACTCTGGAAGATTGATTTCGCCTTGGCTATTCTGTTCTTTATTTCACAGGAGCATCTCCCTTCAGAATGCTATGTCTCCATCTATATAAGAAACTTCAATGATAATCGCCACTCGACGCTTGGCAACAGTATCGTATTAGAGGAACAATATTAAATACATGTTGTTCGTCCATCGTAATCAACGAGGACCACTTTGTCAACATTCACTGTTGGCATGAGTTTGAATATTACTAAGTAAGTCAATCATAGCCTTGAATTGTCTGTTGGACTTAGTACAAGGAAATAGGTCACCCTCTTCAACCGAGGTTGAAGAAGGGTTGCTGTAGGCTGGCTTGCGAAGCGATTGCCTCTGGATAGCCTCATTTATTTTTGCTCCCTCATGTCTCTAAACATCCTCCGGAATATTACTGCGCCAGTGTGGGCGATTGTTGGTGATTCTTTCCCAGTCATCATGGTTAATACCGCACTGGATAAGTAATCTCTTAAGCGTGTCCTTGTACCGTTTCCGCTGCCCACCGCTTGCTCTCTTGCCACTTTGCAGTTCACAATAGGGCAGCTATTTTGGTAGACGTTGATCCGACATACGTACCACATGACCAGTCCATCTTACCTGTAATGCACATATCATGGTGTGTATACTTGTCGTACTCGATCACACTAACACACCTGTATTTGGCACCGTGTCCTGCCATCTATACTTCAGCAGTTCTCACAGGCAGTACACGTGGAAATGATTATTAAATATATATGAAATGTGTCAGCAGCGTCAACCATAAAACATTGCTAAACATGGTCTAAAAAATGACATTTTAATCCAAGAAATCATGTCAAAAATTGGTTGTTTTTAAAAATTAGATATTATCATTATAAAATTGTTTTGAAGTGTATAAATCATGTCTGTTTAGTTTTGTTAGTGGACATGTATTTATTCTCTAAAAGCTGATGACCAACATATTTAAATATGACTGTTTAACGTTGCCCTATTGCGAAGCGGCCAGCACAAGGGTCTGGAATCGAAGAGAAAGTGCGGCATTTACGTCTGAATCGATAATGGAATCTCCCGAGGTGAATAATGTTGCACGATGCCGGCTGGAATTCGAGGCTAGGGCAAAACATGGAAAACACTTTTTGATTAAAAATATATGGAGGAGGACTTATATTTTATTAACAGAGCACAGGAAAACTTATATAAGCGTCTGAAGAATCTCTGTCTGGTTTAGCCGATTGTAGAGCTATGTCAACAATGTCGGCTCATTCCCCGGCGCCCGATCAATGAAGAGGTAGCATTAACAGCCAGTGAGGAACTATCCTGTTATTGTACTCGTCTCACTCTTCCACAGCAGGCTCCGCACATGTCCAGGTCCTTGCCTTAGACGTGTGAATACAACGGCCTTTTGCCGATTCAACATGGACACGGATTCCAACGATGGAAGTGCAGCCGACGTTGTGGATGGCGAGTCCAGGTCTGATCTCGTCAGACTTGCCCAGTCCGCCATCATTAAGCAGGTTAGTGTATTTTGTTACCCCCACCCCATCCTGCCAGATATATATTCTAAACTTGTTTATAAATTAATGATTACTAGTTACCAAATCTATGATTGCAGATATGACATATGTCACTACTGAGGTTTAGGCTAATTCTTAAATTGGATAATTTACAGACACCTGACATGTCTATGTCTATAATGGCTGCTGCTTTTTGTGTCTCAATCGCCCAGTTCATCAACTATAGCATCGCTGCGAGCAATATGGACACGCGTTTATACACACGTTGAGCGATATTTCCCATTCACACTGGAAGTTTCTCAAGACACCTGTTGCAGATTCACACATCTGTCACTGCTGACTCAAACACCATATGCTCATAAAATTAAATATCAGATTCACACATCTGTCACTGTAGACTCAAACACCATATGCTCAACAAATTGAATATCAGATTCACACATCTGTCACTGTGGACTCAAACACCATATATTCAACAAATTAAATATCAGATTCACACATCTGTCACTGCGGACTCAAACACCAAATGCTCAACAAATTAAATATCAGATTCACACATCTGTCACTGCGGACTCAAACACCATATGCTCATCAAATAAAATATCAGATTCACAGAAACAAGCACGAGGGCGGATATTAAAGCATATGTTTCAGGTCGGTCTGCTCAACGAGAGGAAAAAACTTGAGAGGCAAACGTGAATGGTGTCATGGGAAGACTTGAGACAAACCACCCAGTATTGAGGAAATATATATGTTTAGGCGAGCCGATATAGCACAGTGGTTAGTGCATTGGCTTCCCAACCTAGCCATCAAGGTTCGGTCTCCAGTTGGTGCGGGATTTTTCCGATTGTAAAACGGCCCTACGGTCGACCCAACCTAAAAATTGTATACCTAGTATCGGGGAAAGTAAAAGCGACCGACGTGGTGCTGACCACATCATCGCTAGTGGGCCTTTAGTCAAGAAAACTATGGGCCTAACACAACATCCCTAATATGCCACATGTACGTGTTAACTATATCTTTACTTACTTTTGTAATATGTGTTTTGAGATCGAACAACGAAGATGAAGAATACAAATAAAGACAGGTAGAATGTCCATGAGAAGTTATCCAGACATGTGTTTTACTTCAGAAAATTTCAGTTAAGGTATTCAGTCGCATGCTTATTTCGTTTTTTGTTTGGGATGCAACACGTTTGTTTCAGTTGTAAAAAGTACATGCAGTTCCAAAGTATATTTTTGTTGGAGCAGCGGTAAAAGAAAACACTGATAATGGTCTTACCATAACAAATTTGTAAATGTCATGGCTGTGCCCTGAGAGTTAGCTTATTACCTCTGTGATACTTGGTGCCTATGAACACGTTTATTCTTACGATGGGAAACTGTCACTAGGAATGTCCAGGTATATTTGTACATTTAGGAGAGCTTGCTACAGAGAAACGTTGATGTATAAGTATGACAACTGTTCAGACTAACATATCAGCTCTACGCTATTGTAAGATTGTTTGCTAGACAATATATCAGCTCAGCATTATTGTAAGATTGTTTGCTAGACAATATATCAGCTCAGCATTATTGTAAGATTGTTTGCTAGACAATATATCAGCTCAGCATTATTGTAACATTGTTTGCTTGACAATATATCAGCTCAACGTTATTGTAAGATTGTTTGCTAGACAATATATCAGCTCAACGTTATTGTAAGATTGTTTGCGAGCCAATATAAACGCAACGTTATTGTAAAATTGTTTGTGAGCCAATACATAAACTCAACGTTGTTGTAATATTGCTTACGAGCCAATACATAAACTCAACGTTATTGTAAGATTGTTTGCGAGCCAATATATTACCTCAACGCCATTGTAAGATAGTTTGCGAGCCAATATATCAGGTCAACGTCATTGTAAGATAGTTTGCGAGCCAATATATCAGGTCAACGCCATTGTAAGATAGTTTGGAATCCAATATATCAGCACAGCGTTATTATAAGATTGTTTGCGAGCCATTATATCAGCTTTACGTCATTTTAAGGAAAGTTTGCGAGTCAATATATCAGCTCAGCATTATTGTAAGCTTGTTTGCGAGTCAGTATATCAGCTCCACACCATTGTAAGATAGTTTGCGAGCCAATGTATCTGCACTACGTCGTTGTAAGAACCTTTCCTAGCCAATATATCAGCTTTACGTCGCTGTAAGAAAATTTGCGAGCCATTTTATCAGCTCTTCGACCTGTTAAAAAGTTTGCGAGCCAATATATTTGCTCTACTGCGTGAACCAATTAATGTACTATTAAGGTTGTTTGTCGCAAAGAACAGCAGCATTGAAGTTTAAATTGTTCATATTAGAGATTTTGAATCTATCAAGAATGGGAGGAGTAGTGAGAAGTAGACAGTTCTCAGGTTTATTTTGTTTTAGCCGGACAATAAGAAGCTTTCAAAGTAAGGTTTTCTGCTCTTGTCATATTTCTATGTGACTAAAAAAATGACCCGTGAACACCAACTTTCAGTGTAACAACTCCCTCTCCGCCGCTCCTCCCCCCCCCTATCTCTCTCTCTCCCTCCTTTCTTCCAGTTTCTACATCCGTCCATTCCTCCCCCATTTCCAAATGGGTATACTGAATCGAAGCGAGATATCGAGGCGACAGAGATGAGATGTTTCAGGTGGATCCTTGCAATAAAACACAGGGGGCCGTGTTACAAATGTCGAATGTTCGAAACGCAGTTGCACAGTTTTGTCTGTCGGACCTTATCAAGACCTCCTATCAGTAGTAGAAACACGCAAGCACCAGTGGTACAGCCATGTGATACGAGCGAGTGGACTACCAAACAAGATACTCAAAGGCACAGCCCCTGGCAAGGTAAAATAAGTCGCCCCAAGAGACGCTGGACAGATGATGGTAAAAAAATCTTGAAGGAAACCGAGGTCATTGGACAGACAAAAATGGCGACAAATGGTTCGTGAATCAGTAGCGAGATTACATAACCCTACGACCTCCTCATAGGGTTTACGGGAGAGACGAAAGATACTTTCTTCTCCAAACCCCCACCACGTGGACGCATTTTACGTATATCTTCTAAAGTTTTAATGTACATCAAGGATTGACAACCTACAGACAGGCACGTTCAGGCCCACAGCTGAAGATATTTCGCGACCCCACACTCTCCCCCCTCCCTCCCTCCCCCCACCCAATCCTATATGTTGTATTATAACGCCTTGCCCTCACTGATTCTAAAAATAATGCAAATGTATATCTGATGCTGGATTGTGACACCGCACGATTTTTTTATAAATTGTATTGATTCGTACTGGTAGAGCACTCGCTTTTCATGGCAAAGGTACACGGAACGAATCTCGCTATCGGTTCGTCCTAGTCGACCCAGCCGTAAATGGGGAAATGGTGTACGACTGGGGAAGTAAAAGGCAGCGCAAGGGAAGTAGCTGGCAAACCTACCTCATACAAGCTGTGGCTTATTATACTTAAGTCTCTAACAACTATATTCCCCGACAGTAGTGTAACTGCTATGGGACAAGGGTAAAAAAGACTAACGTCTGGTCAGGCAAAATATACTGATCAGACATGTTAGTCAGAGTCAGGCAAAACATACTGATCAGACATGTTAGTCAGGGTCAGGCAAAACATACTGGCCAACACCCCCACTTCACTTCCACGCAGTTCTTCCCGAAAACAAGCTATTTCATGGCAGTCTGGCTAACGAGGTGGGCAATCGACGTGATCCCCATAGTAATGAGCGACATGTAAAGCCAAGCAAATCGCAGCCGTCTGGAAGACCCCGTTTCGCCTTCATCAGCACGCTCTGGATGAGAGGAATACTACTGCAACTTTATGTCTTTTTCAAAGCGCACAAGAGATCGTAAACTTACTCATTCTTGACATTTAACAACATCAACAATTAGACAAACCTTTTCCGACTTCATTGATTCCACTTGGATAAATATTACTCTTTTACAACATGAAATACAGTAAGACCCAAGTTAAGAACCCAGCTGGGTACTCCAGCCCAAACTCACGCCCATGCCGTGCACCTATACATATTGTGTTACAGTGGCCTAGCCAACAATGTTTCGATCGACGCTGATCCCCGTAGTGCCGAGTGAGCCTCCTGAGAACTCTTGCATTTTACAACAACGAGCAGGACACATTTACCACCTTCTTGCGTATGTCCAGGGACGCAAGAATAGCCCAAGAAAACCCGATACCAGAGACAGTTAGTCAAGAGTAATGATTCAGTGCCAGTAGCATCGAGAACAGCATAGACCCGACTGACTGATGACCGCAAATGTTGATGATGTCATGTATCTGACCTCATCCAGCGTGTCGCATAATGATCAAAGACTTTCGCGCGGTAAACAACTAACACAAATAACACTAATTAGTATCATTTATGACTTTTGACAAAAACAATGGACACAAGTTTGTATCAGTTATGACTTGACAATATCAATGAACACTAGTGTGTATCATTTATGATTTTACAATATCAATCAACACAAAGTTATATACTATTCTATCCAAATACTAATGTAGGTCACATCCTATTCTATCCCAGGCCCATAAGCCTACTGAGCTGTGTCGGCAAGCTGATGGAACGGATGATAAACACCAGACTGATGTGGCATCTGGAAGAAAAACGAATACTAATTCCACAGCAAGCCGGCTTTAGACAGCACAGATCCACTGAGGACCAGGTCATCCTCATAGCCCAGGAGATAGAAGATGCCTACCAGGCACAGAAACACACAGTAGCTGTTTGGGTGGATCTGGAAAAGGCATTTGACAAAGTCTGGAAGGATGGACTTAGAGTCAAGCTAAGAAGAAGTGATGTTTGTGGGAAGATGTACAAGTGGATCAACCACTACCTCAAACAAAGAACGGCCAGAGTCCAAGTACAAGGGCAGATGAGCAAAAAGGTGACACTCGAGCAGGGAGTACCCCAAGGGGGAGTACTGTCACCCACACTCTTCCTGGTATATATAAACGATATTACAGAGAATATACCAAGAAGAGTCCATAGCTCAATGTTTGCAGACGATCTGGCTATGTGGACCTCTGAAAAGAATCTCACCATAGCAAGAAATCGGATGGAAACGGCCCTAACATCGCTGGAAGAGTGGGCGAACTCATGGCTGGTCAAAATAAACGAGGAGAAAACCACGTGCACAATATTCTCGCTCTCATTAAAACCCCAAAGTACCAAATTAAGCCTAAATGGCAAAATCCTGCAGCCAAACGACAACCCAACCTATCTGGGAGTCACATTTGATCGGCGCATGACATGGAAAAGTCAGATTGAGAGAAACCGAATGAAAGCCAGAGAAAGAATGGCGATCATGAGGAAACTTGCTGGCACAAGCTGGGGAGCAGACGAAGGCATACTAAAGAAACTGTACACTGGAAGAGTGAGACCAGTTCTCGAGTATGGCATCGCGGCATGGACAACAGCAGCGAAGGCGAACTTCGATAAATTAACAAACTTCAAAACCAAGCCATGAGAATCATAACTGGTGGCATGAAGTCAACGCCAATTGTAGAACTTGAAAAGATTACAAAACTGCAATCCATGACCGACAGAAGAGACTGCAGAGCCCAGCTGCAGTCAGAGAAACTCCGAAGACTGACGGACCATCCAATGTACCAGAGGCTAAACAATTTGGGAACTGGGAAACTAAAGCGGAGAAACTTTGCAGAAATAGCCAAAGCAAAGATGCCCGAAGATCCCATAAACGCACTAACAACACCAAAACCCATCACTACTGTACGAAAACCTACTTGGAGGCAGGATATATTTCCAGAGGTGGTAGAAAATATACCAGGTATTGCAAACAAAAACTGCCAGACCGAAAAAGAAAGGAGAGACACTACCTTAAGCTTCATAACGAAAAGCTACCCAAGCATGGACTGGACCCATGCATACACCGACGGTTCTGTAACAAACACTACACAGAACGGAGGGGCAGGAGCATTCCTGAACCTACCAAATGGCAGAAAAATAACACTGTCATTCGCTACTGGTAAGTACACGAGCAATTTCAGAGCAGAGGCAGAGGCACTGAGGGCGGCAGTGGAAGAAATGGTAACACACAGTGAAAATGAGAGCCATATAGTCCTGCTGACAGATGCTCTCGAAGTAGTCACAGCGCTAAAAAGCCAGAAAAACACTGAGCTTAATGACTTAAGAGCAGCACTCTGCAAACTGTGCCAACAGTCCGCACCAAAAAGGGTAGTGGTACAGTGGGTTCCGTCACACTGCAACATCCAAGGCAACGAGGAGGCAGACAGACTGGCAAAAGAAGGTGCAAGGCTACCACAAATAGATACCAGTATGACGTACGAAGAGTCAAAACGGCTTATCAAAGCCAGGTACATGTCCAAATGGGAAACCGAACATACTGGTTACACCAAAAACGATGCCTATTACCAGTTGAACCGAAGAGAGCAGGTCGTTGTCTTCAGACTTCGCACTGGCCACAACAGACTGAGGTACCACCTCTTCAACAAATTGAAGATAGGGTGTACCGACGAATGCCCGTGCGGTACTGGTAAAATGACCACTGAACATCTGCTGCAGAACTGCCCGACACACGAGGATCAGAGAGAGCAGATGTGGCCATTGCCAGTGGAACTGCAAGACAAGCTCTATGGTAGTGGCGAGAGTCTCAGGATGACCGCCGCTTTTTTCGAGAAAATAATGGTTACTGTCTGACTGTGTACGCAGAAGAAGAAGAAGACATCCTATTCTATCCAAATACTATTCTAGGTCACATTCTATTCTATCCAAATACTATTCTAGGTCACATTCTTTTCTATCCAAATCCTATTCTTGTTCATTTTCTATTGTATCCAAATACTATTCTTGTTCATATTCTATTATATTCTATCCAATTACTATTCTAGGTCACATCCTATTCTATCCAAATGCTATTCTAGGTGACGATCTACTCTATCCAAATACTACTCTATGTCAAACACTTTTCTATCCAAATACTATTCTAGGTCACATTCTATTCTATCCAAATACTATTCTAGGTCACATCCTATTCTATCCAAATACTACTCTATGTCAAATACTATTCTATCCAAAAACTATTCTAGGTCACATCTTATTCTATCCAAATACTATTCTCTTTCACATACTTTTCTATCCAAAAACTTTTCTAGGTCACATCCTATTCTATCCAAATATTATTCTCTTTCACATACTATTCTATCAAAATACTACTCTTGGTCACATTCTATTCTATCCAAATACTAATGTAATTGACATTATACTGTATGAAGACACCAGGTCGTATTCTATTTTATCCTATTACTAATCTAGGACATATATTATTATATGTAGGTTATATTCTATTATATCCAAGCAGTAATGTCGGTCATATCCCCTTGTATCAAGTATGAGTGTAGGTCATATTTTGTTTCTATCCAGTTACCAAGTACTGATGTAGACTATGTTTTTTTAACTTTATGTACTATTTCAAAGTACTAGTACATAAGCCAGTCTACAACAAGCAAGTGCAGTGCTTCTGAATAGTAACCTAGTTTTATTCCCATTCAACAACCTTGCTAGATCAATCTGAAAGTAAATCAGAATTACTATAATAATAGCTACACCACCATTCTACACATCTTTCGATATATTACTTCAGAATATCAATTATCTACTTTATGATTGGCTGTCAGACTAATAGCTAGCAATTGGTATTTTCCAGGACAAATATACCTCTCGAGCTCTTTATTATATCGGAACCTCTTACTGTGTTTGTGTACTGCTGTAAGCAATCTTACTGTCACTCCTTTTCTGGTAACATAGAGACTATTTGATCAGTTGGCACAACTGTTTTTGTAGTTTCATTACATAAAACAATCAGCACACTAGCAGGAGAGAGAGAGACTGTTCCAATTTTAGAGCTGAAGCAACAGCTGTTCATGTAGCAACTCAGAATTTGTTCAGCTAAACCATAACTGCAATAAAAGAAACTATAATTTTAACAGACTCCAGTAGTGTACTACAAGCCATCTCAAGTCCCAAACAAGATAGACTCTCACATGAATTATACTACACCATTGGATTGCTATATTTAAAAAAAAAACAGATCTAGTCCTACAGTGGATTCCAGTCCACTGCGGGATCCTTGTAAACGAGAAAGAAGATGAGCACGCAAAAGTTTGAAGTGGCGGCACGCAGATTCGCTATCCACGGAGCTAGAACGAATCAAAGACACTCATCAAACGGTCCGTGAGAACATAAGGGAGATACCAGCACAGAGAATAAAAGTCAGAAATTGACGGCATAGGCAAACTTGGCAAAAAGATGAGCAGACAAAGATCTTTAGGCTCAGAACGGGACATTGCAGACTCAAGGCCCACCTCCACAGAATAGGTCTCAGAGACACCGCCACGTGCGATCGTGGAGCACCCAAGAAATCACTAGAACATGTTCTGCAGAACTGCCCTACATATACAGATCAAAGAGAGGCCAGTCTGGCCCGGGGGGACCGAACATGTTCGAAAAGCTGTAGGGGGACTGGCGAAGACCTGAAACGCAATCTCCTTCAGGAACCTCACCGAACTAGAAGCATAGCATCAGTTGATAGAAGAAGAAGAAATAGTGTCATTTAATTTTTAAACTGAACTGTACGTAATATAGCATAATTCGCCCTAGTCTACCTAGCTAGAAATTGGCAAGTGACGATGCTGGATTATGAAACGACTCTGGCCACACCACCTCACACAAGCTCATACTTCGAACAATGAAATCTCAAACACTTTATCTCTAACGGTAGTACTTGTTATATTCGTCTTGTCTCCCTTGTATTCTATTCCAAATTTGGGCTCATCGCTACAGATGGGCCCCTAACATGAAGTCTGTATAAATATGTGTGTGTATGTTCTTGCAGTGGGAATTTCTGTAACAATAATTTGTACATGAATGGACGGGCTAGTCATATCCGAGGTTCCTTCAGAAGAGGACAATTTCTACATGCGAAATTAGATGTCTGCGGAAAGTTTTTGGTAACCCATGGGGAGGTAACATGAGAAATGTATGCATTTTAAATATAGTACCAACTAACCCTTGTGCTTAAACCATGTCTAGGTAGAAATTGAGGTGGGTCGGTCATCTCATTAGAATGCAACCAGATCAACTCCCACGGCGCGCTTACAACCCAAGAAGTTCTGGAACAAGGCAAACCGCGTGGCAGATGGATAGATAACATCAGGGCGATCCTTCCACGATAAGGGCTTACGGTGGCAGTTACAACACTCGATGCAAGAGAGGAGACGATTTAATTTCCGTACACCGCCGGACATTTTTTATTTGGGTGAAAGGTTTGCCTCTCTGTAATCTACTGGTGGAGGCGCGCCACTTTCAACCCCAGACCGCACTCAATTGGGCGATATCAGGACGTATTAGCCAGTGCTTGGATGTGTGTGCATGTATATATGTTAGTTATGGCGATCTCAGAGGTATCACCCCAACCAAAGTGCAATGGAAGGGCCTCACCCTGAGGGCGTGTGTGAAAGTTGTGTAAGAGTATGGTTGTTGGACAGAGTTAAATGAAACTGAGTGTGAGGTAATGTTTTTAATTTTTTTTAATTTTACGTGTTTCCCTCACTAGTTTATACTGGCGGAGGCGCGCCTATTCCACCCCGGACCGTAGTCAATTGGGCGTTAGTAAGACGCATAAACCAGTGCTTGGATGCATGTGTGCGTCTGTATGGTACATATGCTAGACTTGTTGCGCTCTCAGAAGCCAGCCATCCAAAGTGAAATGGAAGATCCTCACCCTGAAGGCGCATGTGCAAGTTGTGCAAGAGTGTGATTGTTGGACAGAGTAAAGTGAACCAAGCATGTGATTGTTGGACAGAGTAAAATGAACCAAGCATGTGATTGTTGGACAGAGTAAAATGAACCAAGCATGTGATTGTTGGACAGAGTAAAATGAACCAAGCATGTGATTGTTGGACAGAGTAAAGTGAACCAAGCATGTGATTGTTGGACAGAGTAAAATGAACCAAGCATGTGATTGTTGGACAGAGTAAAGTGAACCAAGCATGTGATTGTTGGACAGAGTAAAATGAACCAAGAGTGTGATTGTTGGACAGAGTAAAATGAACCAAGAGAGTGTTTGATTGTTGGACAGAGTAAAAGGAAACAAGAGTGTGATTGTTGGACAAAGTAAAATGATACAAGAGTGTGATTGTTGGACAAAGTAAAATGATACAAGAGTGTTTGATTGTTGGACAGAGTAAAATGAAACAAGAGTGTGATTGTTGGACAAAGTAAAATGAACCAAGAGAGTGTTTGATTGTTGGACAGAGTAAAATGAAACAAGAGTGTGATTGTTGGACAAAGTAAAATGAACCAAGAGAGTGTTTGATTGTTGGACAGAGTAAAATGAAACAAGAGTGTGATTGTTGGACAGAGTAAAGTGAAACAAGAGTGTGATTGTTGGACAAAGTAAAATGATACAAGAGTGTTTGATTGTTGGACAGAGTAAAAGGAAACAAGAGTGTGATTGTTGGACAAAGTAAAATGATACAAGAGTGTGATTGTTGGACAGAGTAAAATGAACCAAGAGTGTTTGATTGTTGGACAGAGTAAAAGGAAACAAGAATAAGTGGTAAGAAGAGGCTTATCCCATGTCACGTGCGAGGTAAACTGAACTGAACTAGCCTTTATACAACCGTCTCTAGTGACCTTCTTCGCTACGCCTGCACGATTACAGTGGTCGTGTTGCGTCCCCGTCACGTTCGACACCACTTTGTCGGTAGATAATTTGGTAGTAACTTAAGTATTGGTTGTTGTTGTTGTCTAATGATCGCAATGAGTAAGTTGACTATTTTGTGCGCCCTAAAAAAGGGCATTAAGTTGCGGGTTTTAGTAGCTTTCCTTATATCCCGAACGTGCTGATGAAGGTGGACAGCGGTCCTCCAAGCCGTTGTCCTATGCGTGGCTTCATGTGCGTGACGCTCACTACTCAGGAGGTTCCATACAGGCTTCTCACCTGGCCCAAACAAGAGATCTATTCGTCTCGCCTTTCTACGACGCCGCACTGCAAGAGCAGTAGGACAAAAGAAGAAAGCAAGAAGAAAAGACATAGTTTGTATTAAGGCACACACACTAATTTGACTGCGGCTCCTTCAGGGCGAAGTGTTTGTTAGCACGGAACATGAGTTCAGACACCGATGCTTACTATTCGAAGTGACTTAATACAGGTTTATAAGATAATCAAAGGAAAGGATAAATTAGACTATAACATGTTTTGTTCAAAATACAACCGCCTACAAGAACAACAGGACATAGCAACAAATTAACTAAAGAAAGGCCCAGATTAGATAACAAGAACTTTTTTTTTTAGCCAGAGAGTGGTGAATGCTTCTACAGGAAGTAGTGAAGGCAGGGGCAATTAATGCATTCAAGAATAGATTGGATGCGCATATCTATTAGAACAAGGAAACGTAAATGAAACTGGTTGTATACAGACTGTAGCGTCTTCTAAGCCAGTATAAAGATGTTAAGTTAAGTTATTTTTTAGGGCTCACACGCCCTGATAAATCCAATGATTCTGTCAGGCCGAAAAGAGCGTACATTCGCCAAGAAACAATTAAACCCGAAAAAAACAACATTTAGTTATGGAGATAAGGCAGCGAGAAAGGAGATTGATCACTCAGCCTCGCACAAGCTGAAGCATCGTACAATGAAGTTTAAACACGTCATCCCAGTCGGCAGTCTGCTATCTTCTTATTGTCTACTGTTGGCTTCAAACGGCGGCTAGTCATTTACAGGAAGCCTGTTTCAAACCACTTTCGTTTTTCTTGCTGTGGTTTTTTTTATGTTGTGTGATCGATGTTGTAGCAGTTGTTCGAAGCTAAATTTGGTTCACTTAATTAAGGTTTTTTTATGTTGTGTGATCGATGTTGTATCAGTTGTTCGAAGCTAAATTTGGTTCACTTAATTAAGGTTTTTTTATGTTGTGTGATCGATGTTGTAGCAGTTGTTCGAAGCTAAATTTGGTTCACTTAATTATGTTGTTTTTTTGGGTAGCAGGTTACAGTGGCTCTGCTTAGATCGCGAGGCGTACTTGGATAGCTGAACTGTTGGTGCTCCTGGCTGTAATGCAATTCTATGCTCCTCGATAATCTCACTCTACTACGGGACAGAGAAGCATGTATCAAGGTATATACTGATGGATCAGCAACGAGTGCAGTAAAGAATGGAGGCGTTGGAATCTATGTTGTCTACCCAAATAAAGAAACGAAAACCACTAGCCCATCCACTTGAACATCGTGTTAAAACTACTCGGCTGAAGTATATGCTCTAATTATTGCTGCGGAAATGATTATCAACACGACGAGTCAATGCCAGCAGGATTTATTCTTTACAGATGGAATGTCAGTTCTGGACGCCCTCGAGAATAATAAACCGCCAGAGCTTAAAAGCGCCTTACTTGGACTTGGAATTTCTAACTGCCAAGGGCTTTTTAACGTGCTCGACACTTTACACGAGAGTCCGATCTCAATTCCCAGAGATCATGGGGAATATTTGTCAGCAGTTCTACGAACCCGTGGACACCTAATGTCGAAATCACTGAGTCCCTTTAAAAAAAACGCCTTATGAGAACTAAAAGCCAAGAGACGAGTAATGTTATAGTGGATAGCATGACATTGTGACATGCTAGGAAAGGAGACAGCAGACAGGTTACCAAATTAGGAAGCATCATGAGGACAACAAGAAAAACACAAGAGACAACTATCACTGCCTTAATTTAGCGGAACAGGTGATCCTATTCCTCATGAGAACAGTCCATAACAGGTTCAATGGACACGTAAACAATCTAAAATTGGCTACATCACCCATATGTATGTGCGGGCAAGAAGCTGACACAGCTGAGCATATCCTGCAAGACTGTTACACGTCTAGCCAACTGCGTACTTAGCACTGGCCAACGAAGGCGAACATTTACACAAAACTATTTGGAAGCCTTGATGAACTCTCCACAATAACATGTATCCGTAGAACTGAACTTCACGTGTAGACACAATAAAACAACGTGGCAAACGACATGAAGGCTACTATGGAAATTACAGTGTCGCTGCCCACCTCGTTGACCAGGCTGCTATGACACGGTCTGTTTCCAGGACCACAAATAAGGATGGGATGTAGGGTCTAGATCAGCATATTTCACCTGACCGATTATTTGTTGCTCCCGATAAGGTTGCTAGCTCCATTCTCAACCCTCTTTAGATACCTTTTACGTGATACAAAAAGATGAACTAGTGACCGAGAAGACTCATAATCTTAAGGCAAGGACTCGAACCCTGGTGACACCTAGACGTTTCTCTCTTTCGCCTTCTATAACTTAGGGGTGCATAGGCCATCAATCAACCCTCTCCAAGCAGTTCTGTCCTGTGCAATTTTTTCAAATTCATTCTAGCTGTTTTTGTTTTCTTTACTTCCGCCTCCAGATCTCGTCGCCATGTATTCCTTGGCCTGCTTATGCCTCTCCTTCCCTGGGAGTTCCTTGACAGGGATTTTCTGGCGATACTGGCCTTGGGCTTTCTTAATTAATGACCCATTCATCTCCAGTTTCTTGCTAAGATTTCCTGTCCCAATTTCCCTTGTTTCGCTCTCCCACAGTCAGTCGTTTGTAACGTTGTCAAACCATTCTAGACTTTACTAACTTAACTTAACGTCTTTATACTGATTTAGAAGACTCTGCAGAGTCTGTATACAACCAGTTCCAATTACACCACCTTGCTCTAGAAGCTGTACGCATCCAATCTATTATTAAATGCATTAACCGTCCCAGCCTCCACCACCTCACTTGGCAATGCATTCAAGCATTCACAACTCTCTGGCTAAAAAAATACTTCCTAATATCTAATCTGGACTTCTCCTTAGTCATCTTGTAGCTGTGCCCTCTTTTTCTTATCGGTGGTTGTATTTTAAAAAACTTGTTATAGTCTACTTTATCTATTCCTCTGATCATCTTATACACCTGTATTAAGTCACCACGAATTCTTCTCTCTTCTAGACACTGTAAGCCGGTTCTTTTTAATCTTTACTCATAACTGTAATTCTGGAATCCCACTATCAGCTTTGTCGCTCTTTTTTGTATTCTCTCCAGCATGTCTATATCCCCTCTCTAATAAGGACTCCATACCTGTACACAGTACTCCAATATAGGTCTAACTAATACTTTATACAGTGTGACTATCACCTCCTTGCTCCTATGTTTAATATTTCTTTTTATCATCCCTAACATTGCATTTGCCTTTTTTACTGCTACCTGAACTTGCTCCCTCACCTTACATGTATGATCTATTGAAACCACTAAGTCCCTTTCTTTATCTATCTTTCTAATATTGTTCTCTCCCATTCTGTAATTATGTTCCATATTGGATCTACCCATGTGCATGACTGTACATTTATCTACATTAAACTCCATTTGCCAGATTACAGACCATTCTCGAATTTTATCTAAATCCGACCTCAATATATCCACTTCTGCTTTAGATGAGACACGACTGCATAGTTTTGTGTCATCGGCAAATTTTGCAATAATGGATCCCATTCCTATGTCCAAATCATTTATATATATCAAGAATAAAATTGGTCCCAAAACTAACGAGGTTGAAATAAACACCTACGCGGCGACTGTATGGGCAAATAGTTTTTTTCTTTCTCATCTCTATCAATCCAATCGGTGGACGTCATGCGTGGGAAACACATCCTGTTTGCCTCCACATCCGGTTTTCACGTGGGCCGTGATCTGCACCTACTGTGTTCCAGAAATTAGTTGAAGTTTTTATGTTTGAAGAGATAATACCTGATACATTTTTGAAATACATATATTCTTTGGTGATTTATGAATATACACACTTAATGTTTAAAGGTAGTCCCATAGCATACACTGTTGTCAGTGATGGAGTGTTAGAGACGTCGTTGTACTAGACCTCCGCTTTTTATTAGATGGAGGTCGACATTTTCCTTTACCTTCTTCTCTACAGTAATCCCTGCCAATTAATCAATCAATCCAAAACCTGCAGAGCATAGGTCGTCATTAAATACTCGTCATGTTTTCCAATCATGAGTCATCTGAGTCAGTTCTGTCCACGCCATGCGCGGTGCCTTGACATTTGCATCCAGCTTCCTCTTCCGTGAGTTTTTTGGTATTTCTCTATTTCTCTTGCCCTGTGGATTCTGGAACAGAGATTGTCTGGTAATATTATCAACTGGTTTCCGTAATATATGGCCTATCTATCGCCAATGCCATATCTCATGATCCACTGGTATTTGTTTCGTTGTTCCCAGCAGTTCTACGTTGGTGATCTTGTCGTATCACTTCCACTCTTGCATTCTGTGCAAGCAACCATTTAACAAAGTTTCAGAGCCGTACAAACAAAAAAGGATTTTACGTTGAAGATTTTTGTTTTATTTTGGAGGTAGTTTTAACCATTTGTGACTTCAACGAAGTTCCCATTGCAAAGCCCATATATATATATATATATTCACAAATGGAACGACTGGAGTTCGCCTATAACATGGAAGTTAATGTCGACGGTCATAACGTTTGTAAATGTATTATCTTTTTTTCACCTATTTTTGATAAATGACAAACCGATATTCACCCCGACATTAGTTTTCCAGAAGTCATCATGTAGCATGCCCTATGCAGAACGTCGCTTCCATCACAGCCCGGCTGAAAGAAACCATCTCTTGCCAAATCTCCAGCCCGCTACAAAGTCATGCCCAAGCGTTCTTTGACATCTTGGTGCCATCGACTTCTTGGTCTGCCTCTGCCTCTCTTCCGCGGCACCATACTTCCCATTACCGTTATCTAAAGACCGTTCTGTCTTTTGATGTGGTCAAAGTATTTCAACTTCTGCTCATGATGGAATTTATGAACCAGTTTTTTTCTATGCCTAACTCTTGTCGGCACTCTTTTTTTCGGTCATTGGTATTTTGAGGACCATTTTATAACATTTCAAATAGTAGGACTCGATTATCTTCCTTGAGGTTTGGGCAATTGTCCATGTTTCGCAACCGTGTGCTGCCACGGGGAAAACACAGGTCCTCAAAATGGTCTCTTTTGTTGGTGTGCTGGTATTCTGCCATGATTTCCTCAGGTTGTGTATCGTCTGTATTACCATTGCTAATCTTCTTCTGATTTCCTTTGTATAGTCGCCAGTGTTGTCAATTCTGGAGTCCATTTACTCGAAGTTCGTGACCTGTACTATATACCCATGAATATGAATTTCTGTTGACGTCTTGTTTTGTCGGTAGTCATTATTTTTGTTCTGTTTATGTTTAAAAAGAGATTTTGATCTTCGCTGCAACTGCTTACGGCTGCAATTAGATAACCTAACCCGCTTTTCTTCAGAAGTATTTGAATAAATTAGAAAGCATTGTCGTTAAGTATGTGTACTTTAATATAATAATGGTCCTATGAGCAGTCAATATGAACGTTTGACAGAGTTTCACGGGAGACTAGCGACGTTATATGCATGGGTTGACACAGGAGACTAGTGGACGCTGCTTCAAAAGGGAGTATGAAAGATGTGTATGGTGAAATGTAAAAAAATAAAATAAAACTAAAAGCAGCCACATGGCTTTACTAAGGATAAGAATGAGCACTTGATTAGCAATGCAAGTGCACAGAGGCGTGTTGGGCAGAATATTTTTAGGAACTTTTAAATATTCATTCCCCAATCGTCCCCATTTTCATCTCTACGCCGACATTCCGTCAGCGAAATTCTTAGGTTAATAGCAGGAGACCTAATAGGCATGAAATTAAGGCATTCACTACCATGCTTCTGAAGGATGGTAAAGTAACCGGCTTATAAGCTGTGGGGGACCGGCGAAGACCTCAAACGCCGAACTTATACAGACCAAAGAGAGACAATCTGGTCTGGGGAACGGCCATGCTGGAAAAGCTGTGGGGGACCGGCGAAGACCTGAAACGCCCTACTTATATAGACCAAAGAGAGGCAATCTGTTCTGGGGAACGACCATGCTGGACAAGCTGTGGGGGACCGGCGAAGACCTGAAGTGGAGTCTCCTTCGTAAGCCTCATCGGACTAGAAGCATTGCATCAGTTGATTGAAGAAAGATAAGAAGACATAATCACGTAACCAAGAATTTCTACAAATCGTTGGGTAGAGTTTAGAAGAGAGAGAAAGAGAGGGATGACATACTGAAAGGAGGTTATACCTACAACAGTGCACAAATTACCGAAAAATAATGGTTACCGTCACTGTCTGTGAAAATATGAAACTCGAGACATAGAGTCCCTTTAGAAATTGTACCAGCATTTCGAAATTCAGTTCCTTAACATTGTTAATGGCACATATACGGATGTGCAGTGCTGGGTTCTTGAGGTTGAGCTTTCAAAGTCATTTAGGATTAAAACTAGTGTATGACAGAGGCGTTTCTGGTCTCATTTTCTCTTTCTGTAGGCTTTTGACTGAATTATTGGACAGAACACTTCTTTCAATGGAAATGGCATTATTTGAGAAAGTAACCTGATGATCTGGAGTTAGCCGATGTCGTGGCTCTTCTGCCACACGAACATGTTTACCTACATAATACAATGAACGATACTTTCTAAAACTTTTAGTCAACTGGTCCTGCATATACACTGCAGAAAGATACAAACAATCAGATTGATTGCTCCTAGTGCCTCCTCGATTATGTTGTGGATCTCAACCTTACAAGGCGTGGACTCCTTCACTCATTGACTTTGAATGTTTGAACTTCTGGACACATTTAGTTTTTACTGTAAAAACTGCCGATATGAAAGGAAAATAGGTAATTGAGAAACTAGTATATCAGTTTGACAGTAGCTTAAGCCAATATATCAGCTATGTAGCATTATAAGACAGTCTGTAGGCATGTATATCGGCTCTACGAAGTTAACTAACTAGTTAATAAATCTTGGTAGTTGTACAGACACACATATGGTGATGCAAAATAATGATATCGCATTTTATCTATCTATCTATCTATCTATCTATCTATCTATCTATCTATCTATCTATCTATCTATCTATCTATCTATCTATCTATCTATCTATCTATCTATCTATCTATTTTCCTGTCTATTTATCTATCTATCCATATGTATATATCTAATCTATCTATCTATCTATATATCTATATATCTATATATCTATCTAGCTATCTGTCTATTTGTCTACTTATATTCTCTTACCGCCAAACACAGCGCATAAGGCAGAAACAAGTGCGCTTCGGTTTGAACAGTGTTTCTATTTGTCTAAGCTCTTTGTGTGTTGTTTAGACCCATAGTTGAGCCCTTTCTGATAATCGTCCTGCGAACAATCTCTTTTAGCGCCTTCATCTCTTTCTACTGCCATCTGGAGCCCACATAACTACCTGTCATGAGAGTCTGTTACTGTTCATTCTAAGCACTTGCCCAATGTATGTCTACCGTTTGTTTCCCTTATCATAGTAGAAACATTTTGCTGGTTGGTGTTTTCTCTTATTAACTTGTTTGTCGTGTATTCTTCCCAGCCACTGTTCAATAGTCTTCTAAGACATTTATTCTCAAAAGCATTTAGTTTATTTCCAGTAGCTTTGTCAATTTCCAGTTTTCTCATCCATGTGTTACCACTGATATTACGTTGAAGTTAAACAACCTGAGCTGTGTGTGCTTGCTCATTGATTTTAATTTCCACATTTTTTTGTTATCTGGTTAAAGGCACATGAGGCGAAAGCAATTCAAATGGAAAATTGTATTTGTTGTCACTATATCTTGAGCCATTTCACTTCCCGGATAGGTGGGACTATCAACCTTCTGCAATATTTCTCCATTCAGCGTTATATTATCAACGTTGTTTGTAAAATTCTCGACATTTCCCACATTACCTATTCAAAAGACTTGAGATGCTTCATTGATTTGGGAAACATGTGGTAAAAAAAAGGAGGCTAGCAGATCATCTGCCTGTCAGTCAAACTGTACAATATGAATGAAACAACAGCGGTTTGACAGGTACAAGTTATGCCCCTTTCTCCTCTTCGTCCTCACTGCACTCCCTCTCTCCACAATCCAATCTCTTCACCCTCCCATAAACAGTGTGCATTCCTGTAGAATGTGTTTAGGATTCTACCACCACCCCCCTGTTCCACATGGGCATTCATTGGTGTGTGTGATCTTTATTCGGTATAGATGTTCTAGCAGTCTGCAGTGACCAGTTCTCAGACGAAATAAGATACGTTTGCTTTTTTTGAGTTGATGAATTGGGTCTTGTCTACTTCACATATTCATGTCTTCTCTCCGTTGTTGTATATACTGATTTCTGATGATGTTCTTAATCTCTCTGTAGTTCAAATTTGTATTAGTGGGTATCTACGCCAAAAAAAGGTTTGATAGTGCATCATAAAGGTCTTTATTGTCCAATTTCGGACACATCCGTCGGGGATGAAGAGTTAGTGAATTTATTGTGCTAGTTCACAGCTCGTTTATTAGGTGGAGTGGCAAATTCCATTCTTCGATGTCTTTCTTTCCCTAATAGTGATGAAGATATTTATTTACAGCTTGTTTGACTACCGCGTGCTGGTAATGGGTGTTGAACCACGTACCTCTGCTGTAGAAAGTGAGTACTCTACCACTAAGCTTGATAGTATGGTCAATCATCTAACGAGGATCTATCGTGGAGTACCGGGCAGTTTCCGGTGGTACTCGCAGGTGTTGAGTTTGGCACACATTAAGGCAGTCCGCTGATGGTATTACCAGATAGCCCCTGTTGTTGAACCCACAGGACAGAAGGCGTAGGGGTAGACCAAGACATACACGAAAAAGGGAGCTTGTGGCACACCTTTAAAGAAATGAGAGAGCTTTGGCGGTTGGTTGCATAATATTTGTTGAAGACCTATGCTCTACAGAAAGTTCCAAGGTTCTGATTTACATGAGTAGCAGAGGAGTATAGCACTCACTTCTATCGGCAAAGATGTGTCCCTGTTAACGACATGCTCCAGTCGAACCAGCTGTAAATTGTACCTAGCTTACTGTTAGGAAGGAAGTGCAGAAAAGAAGAAAATTGGTCACCTCCGCCTAATAAAAAGCTGTCACCTAGTACAATGAAGTAAAACCCTTTTTTTTTCCTTATTTTTTTTTTGTTGCGTCTGTCTTATTTCTCTATTCCCAAAGGCGGTGTGCGTTGCATTATGTTTTTATTTTGCGCCTATAATCCCAGTGCATCCGACTTCGGCATGCATTTTATGTAAGGGTCTGCTTCCTCCTGCATATTCTAAGGGTTTGCTTCCCCGGAGTAACGGCCGGTGCTGTGATGGAGATCGAACCCAGCACCTTCTGGTTGTGAGCCGTGTCACTTAACCACTAGCCCACGCCGTCCCCCGTCAATAACACTTTATCCCCAGTAGCAGTGTCTTGCGGGGACTACCTCAGCCTTTTTACTGTTGTCCGTTTTCGTGAACTTCTATTTCTCCTACTTTAACCAACTTCCCAATAACCCAGAGAGCTGAAATTATATGCACAGCATCTACTAGTGTGGCCTGCTCATCTCTACCATGTGCAATCCCGTAGTCTCAAAAACCCAAAACAAAAGGATGTCTTAGTTTAAATAAAGCATTGTACCGAACAATGTAGCTACAAAAAAAATATTTACATATTTAGACCAAGTTTGACTTTAATGTCTAATACAGCGAATCGATGCGGTGTCTTTAAATGTGATCTGTGCCTTTGTTGTAGACATAATCGGCCAGTCTAATTCTGAACGTTGTGATTTATCTGGCGTAGAAGTTCGATTCTGTGTTGCCCTTGGTGACTACGCTTGAATCAATGAGACACAATTAGGTTAGAATGTCGGGAGGGGAGAGAATGAGGAGAACGCCAACGTGAGACGTGGTGGGCCCATCCAGAATCACAAAATCGTTAAAACTGGCTCTCGTGTGCTGGAATCCTTACCCTGTCGGTGTGTTCGAGGAGTGGATCGATCTGGCTCGGGTGGAGAAGCATACTGCAATGCTTGACACAGTTGGCATCACTATATATAGAAGTTATTTCTGGGAACTGGCCTTGAACCTGTGCTGTATCCCCGACCGAAATAAGACCAATTCTCATTTCAACGCCTGCTACTCCATATTCAGGTCGTCACTCAAGGCAAAAAAAAGGTTTTAAGCATCAGCCCGCTGGATTCCAACGATAAGGGCACCTTGTTCGCTCCAGCCAACCTAGCTGTAAATGGGTATCTGGCTTACATTTAGGGAAACCAATTCGACGAAGTCACACAACCTCGTGAAAACTGAAACTGAGTACTTAAGCACGTTATCCCCGATGACAGTGTGTGCTATGAAACTACCTTTCGCTACGAATGCCCAGCACTCTAACCGGTTGACCACACACACACACACACACAAGCTCCATAAAGAGACCAAATCTCTCAACAACGGCGTCTGATCCGCATTTATAACTGAACTTTAACCTTGTTTTACAGCGAACGCTGGTTTTCTGTTTCACTCTATGTTCCCGTTATGTTTCACCAATGATTGGCTTGGCTTGGCTTGGCTTGGCTTCGTTCGTTCTCAGTCTCCCGCTACCAAACCCTGAAAGGGCTCAAGTAGCAGAATGTAGTCCAGAGAACGGAATGCGTTGTGTCGTAGTTTACAGCTTGACTGCGATATTTGCACCTTTCGGTCCAACACATCCGACTTCAGAAAGCATTTTTTGAGTACCGGGTTAGCATTCCCTCTTCGATCCCTTCTCCTTAGCCAGTCTGCCCTGCAGCAGCCTGTTATCCAGGATCATCGCGTAGAGGTGTAGAAGGGTCTTGACAGCTCTGGTTCGCTGCCCAGGACGCTAACAGTCAGCTATGGGTCGCTGACCACTGCAGCTCATGCGCTGCCTCACCAATGATTGACCAAGCGTCTTAGTGGCAGAGCGGTTAGAACGCTTGTCTTTGGGGACAAGAGGACCAAGTTCGATCCCTGATCTTGTGGGGAGCAACAAGTAATCAGGGCCAAGTGAAACATACCTATCGGTACTTGCGTCTTAATTCACCCCAAACAAAAAGAAATATGTTTTAGCACATACTTTGTCCGAGTGGTCTGCCGGGGTCTTTATATATGACAAGGATAATAATAGCCCCTTGACCCCACAGAGAGGGTGTCGTAAGAGGCGACTAACTGTGTCACATGGCATAGCACCGGCCATGATTGTGTGATTTTTTTTTTAGAGCAGCATAGATGGTGCCTTGAAGACTGCGAGTCTACTTTGCTCTAGTGTTTGAGTCTGTTAAGATGAATTCGCACATCAGTTAAACACTCTCCGCGGCACTTGTCCCAACGCAAACGGAGTAATAAACTGCTCGAGCCTAGCCCGCTAAGCAGGAAATCCTCCTCCTGGCTACATCCAGCTCATACCAGAGCTGGGACCTGCACAGGAGCATCCGCTGTAGAAGTACAGGTCGACTAAGAACTAAAGACCAGAATTTGAGGTAGTGACGTCACAAGCCACTTTTTTAACTGATGGGGGTGTCAAAAATTCTGCGAGAATATACGAGAATGTTACCGCTTGTTCCTGCCTTCTTAGCAGTGCATTTCTTGAACTTGCCAACGTTGGCCCATGATAAGGAGAGAAGCATTTATTTTCTGCAGCAGCATGCAGACGATGTAATAACAATCATGTTATCTTACCCTAGCCCTAAACATAACCATAACCCTAACCATACTTAACTTAACGTCTTTATACTGCTTTATAAGACTCTACATTATCTGTACACAGCTAGTGTGGTTTTTACCGATGTGCGAGTCCATCGTAATAAACTCAAACACTAGAGCTAAGTAGACCCGCATCCAGTCAGGCGACATCTATAGCTGCTCTTAACAAACCACCCGGGGAAAAGGTACAAATAACTTGGGTAGAATTTGAATTTTGTCCGGTAGCGGCTGTTTAGTCTACTCCTTAAGATTTCCAACTGCCGAGGAATTTTCAACGTGCTCGACACTGAACACGGGAGTCCCGATCTCACTACCAAGAGATCAGGGCAATTTGTACCGGAGGATCCACGTGAAAAATATCCCGGACTCCACCGCGATTCGAACACGCAATCTCTGGCACCCGAGGCAGACACCTTTACCTCGAGACCACGTCCTACCCTAAACTAACTATTCGCAAAACTGAATATAACCATCTTTTCTACACTGCTGTTGTTATCTAAATCTTTACTTATTTATTTAAATGAAATGATTTTGACATGTCCGAAATGGAATGTCCCTTTACCTACAATGGGAACCCAGGGAGATATGTGGTGAATTAAGCAACAAGTACCTACCGATCTTTTTTCTTCGGCGTTCGTTCTAGAAAAGACGTTGTTTCGTAGTTTACAGCAAAGCTGCGATGTATGCATCTTTCGGCCTAACACATCCGAGTTTGAAAGTCGATGCAGCTCAGTGGCTAGTGTACTGGTTTCCCATCCAAGCGATCGGGAGTTCGGTCCTCGTTGATGCTGAATTTTTACGATCGCAAAACAGCTCTGCGTTCGACCCAGCCTCAACATTTTAGTACCAAAATAATCTGAGAAAGTAAAGCGCCGACGTGCTTTTGACCACAACACCCCCTATCGTGCGGTTGGTCAAGACAAATATGGGCCTAAAACCATATTTTCAATATGCCACATTGTTGTGTAAAAGAAGTTATTGCCCATCGCGGAGAGATGATGGCCACAACATCAGACGGTTTTGTCTTAATAATGTGATGTGTGCTGGCCAGCACATAATCTTCCTCACTATAATCATTATATATCTATAGCTGGTTAAGAGCAACTATAGATATATAATGATTATAGTGAGGAAAAATATGCGCTGGTCATCAATCTCACTCTTATCCCGAGTTACCTTGGATCAGTGGCAAGACGACTGGAGGTAACTCGAGATGCAGGCACTCTGGTCTTACCTCCCGTGAGACCAGGAGTCGCTTGAAACTTGCAGGATTCGATCGCCAACCGTTTCCGTTTATCACTCTGAGAGACGAGTTCCTTAACCTCTTGACTACAGCGACCCCGCAAACTGTAAACAGGACCTATGTACATCATATTTCAACTGTATTTATGGGTACCTGGTTTGCCTTCCCACAGCGAGTCCCATTATTTTAGCCAGACCACACTGTCGCACTTGGAGGCGGTATAGGGTCTCGGTCAGCTCTGATTTGCTGACCCTTAGGCATTTTCGTCTCCATAAACACACTGATCAAGATCCTACCTCACATCCTCGTTCGTGCTCATAGAAGCAGGATATGTCACACCAGTCTTGCCAATGAGGTGGGGATCGACACTGTAATCCCCTAAGTGGTGGACTTATTGAGAAGCCTCGCATTGCACTACAACTAGAAGGCCCAGGTCCAGCTTCCAAAAGTTCGCTTCGGGATGTGACCAAAGCCACTGAAGTCTGCTACCAAAGAAATGCCAAAAGTTAACGAAACTCAGCACGAATTGCTTCGAACAACAGCATCATTGATTTTGACACGCTAAAGTCTACTCATCTTTAAATGGCTACCTGCATTACTGGTAATGATGGCACGGCGACGAGGAAGGGCACTGGTTACTCCACCTAAAAAAACGCTGAGACCTGTCGTACGATGAAGTCCGTACCAACGGGTTCAAGTCAGCTAAAGCCCCTATATTACCGTCGCGGGAAATGGGAGCATGAATATCAAGACTGTAACCTGCCATGCATGTATCGAGATGACTACGAAGGGTTGAAATGGAGTTGGATACTCCATCCTGTAGACACTATAAGCCAGCCACAACAGCTTCAAGAAATACGGACAGGTCAACTATTGGGAGACTCGGCGTTGAAGACCTGGAGCTGTACGAGTTTTATGATGATGAAAGTATACTAGGAAAGAAAAAAAAATTTTTTTAAATAATGACTAAGACTAACGCAAAGATTGTTGTTGTTGCTGTTTAATAAGTAAGTTTACTTTTTTGTGTGCGCCCTGAAAAGTGCGTTATGTGGCGGGTTGTAGTAGCTTCCTTCACATCCCGAACGTACTGATGAAGGTGGAGCGTGGTCCTCCAAGCGGTTGTGCTATGCTTGACTTCATCTGCGTGATGTTCACTAGTACGGGGATAACGTCGACCTACATCTCGTCAGTCATACTGCCTTGAAAACAGCCTGTTTCCATGGAACGCTTCATGGAAGAGAGAAAGTGGTCTTGGTCGGTTAATTGTGACTGGCCCTAACGCGGCGTCCTGGTCAGTATGTTGTTCCTGACTGGAATAGCGTCTCAGATCGCCAACGCAAGGGTCAGATAACATGTACTGATCACAACCCCTATCACGCAGACTGACCAGCGAGGTGGGGATCGACACTAGTACAGTGGTCTCGAGATAGGTGTTCGCGTAGGTTGCTGGAGGTTGCGGGTTCAAATCACGGTGGAGACCGGGATTTTTTCACGTGGATCATCTAGTAAAAATGTCCCCTGATCTCTTGAGTAGTGAGATCAGACACCCGTCTCTGTGGCGTGCACGTTAAAAATCCCTTGGCAGTTGAAAATAGAGAAAATAGAAAAGAGTAAGCATAACGGCCGCTGCTCGGGCAAAATTCAAGTTAAAAATCTACTCAAATTATTCTATGGATATTCGCCCCACCGAGAATATGTCGCAAAAAGAGGACTGTGTTGCTATAACATCAGGTCTTGCGGAGCAGCATTGATGGCGTCTGACAGGCTGTGGATCTACATCGCTCCAATTTGTGCTTCCATCACTGCCTGTCTCTGAAAAAGGCGATCGTATATTCCAGGAGCTACCAACCTAACGGTTAGTAAAATATATTCGAATTGACCTGGCAGGTCATCTATCGAAACATTTAAAGCAAAGGGAGTTTCACCTCCCCATGACGTCTAACTGCACAAGTGGACTGAAGATAGATAAATAGATAGAGCCACATTTCTGGGCTTATTGAGGCGTCTCGCATTGTACTACATTCAGGAGGATCTCAGTTCACCTTCTCAAGTACTCCTCGGGATGTAAGAAGAGTTACCGTAACCCACCACCAAAGCAACGTCGTGTTGAATCAATTCGACAAGAGTAGTGTCCTTCCTATGGAGTGTCCTGGTCCCTTCTGCAGGGTATACTACATTCGTTAGGTGTACTACATTCTTAGAATGTAATACTTTATCAAAAATTAATGTTTCTAGAATGACTTTCACACGGCTCATTAAACATGTATTTGTCAGAAGGACTTCTAAAATACAATTGTATTCTTCTATAATTCTGTCAAATGGAAGAAGTGTAACTTAAAAATGTATAAAATGCATTTTGCAACACTATATACACCCTTCTTCTTCTGCGTTCGTTCTCAATCTCCCGCTACCAAGCCCTGAACAGGGCTTTGCAAGTAGTAGGATGTAGTCCAGACAACGTAATGCGTTGAGTCGCTAGTTTACAGCTTGACTGCGATATTTGCACCTTTCGGTCCGACACATCCGTCTTCGGCAGAACTATATACACTAACAGATGCTCTCCACAACAGCAATTGTTGTTGAATCCCCACCATGAGCAGATTTACTCTTTTGTGCACCTTGCAAAAGACATTAAGTGGCGGTTTGTTGTAGCTTTCCAGGCGGTATGGCTATGCTTGGCTTCATCTGCGTGTTGCTCATTACTACGGGGATCACGCCGATCCCTCGGCTAGTTAGCCAGTCTACCATGAAAACAGCCCGTTTCCGGGGAGGACTACGGAGAAGTCGAGGTGAGGGTCTTGGCCAGTATATTTTGCCTGATCCTGACTAACATGTCTGATCAGTATGTCTTGCATGACCAGATCTTAGTCTTCCTCCCCACATCAGTAAATAAACCAGTGTGTACACTTTTGTAACTATAAAACTTGTTTAAAACGCAAAACTCTGGCATTGAATCTAGCTGAATGCAGTACTTTTGGCGCACACTTGTCAATAATTAGTTAAACTCTAACACCAAGTCATTACGTCCTTCGCGGGAATCCTCTCACGCCCATATCTAGCAAGGGCCGTGTGCGCCTCAGCCGCAGACAATCAAAAGCCCGGTAGTCTTGAACACTGCCCAACATTGTACTCAACGCCCATGATGCCTAGCGGCGTCTTAAGCAGCAACACAATTTTACGAACAATTGCAAAATAATCTTAGTCTTAGTCGACCTGTACTTCTACAGGGGCGGATTCACCTATGCAGGTCCCAGCTCTAGCCTGAGCTGGATGTAGCCAGGATGAGAATGTCCTGCTTAGCTGGCTAGTCTCGAGCAGCTTAATACTCCTCTGTATTGGGACAAGTGCCGCAGAGGGTGGTTAACCGAAGTGCGAGTCCATCTTAATAGACTCAAGCACAAGAGCAAAGTAGACCCGCAGCCTGTTAGGCGCCATCTACGCTGCTCCCCAACAAACCACCTAACCATGGTTGGTGTTATGCCATGTCACACAGTTAGTCGCCTCTAACGACACACTCTCTGCAAAATAATTTATCATTTAATTAATAAAAATGCGCTCGTAGCATACTATTAAAAACACTTTTTAGGAGTTTCACAATAGTGTCTAGAAAAGTAAAGAATTCGAGCTGATTTAATACAAGTTTCTAATATAATCAACAAAAAAGATAAATTAGACTATTGCAAGGTTTTTTTTCTTCAAAATACTCCTGCTAATCAGAACAAAGACATACTGAATAGATGGAGAGAGTACTGCAGAACCATGTATGGAGATAGCACAAAGCACTCAATTACAATCCTACCGAAGGATGAGAAAGAACATAAACCAACATTGGAGGAAGTGCGCTCAGCAATCAAAAGCCTGAAAAAGGGAAAGTCCCCAGGATGTGATGATATCCCAGCTGATCTAATACAAGCAGGAGGGGAGGCCAGTGCTCGAGCTTATCACAAGCTGTGTAAACAGATATGGCACAACGCAGAGTGGCCAGAAGCATGGAAGAAATCAATTTATTTTCCCTTCCCCAAAAAAGGCAATCTAAAGCTGTGTACAAACCACCAAACTATAGCGCTAATCGGCCACGCTAGCAAGATACTCTTGCAGATCCTATTAAGAAGGATACAGACAAGATTTTAATCAGAATTTATTTGCTGCAAAACTGCCCGACATACGAGGATCAGAGAGAGCAGATGTGGCCATCACCAGCTGCAACACTAGACAAGCTCTATGGCAGTGTCGACAGCCTCAGGATGACCGCTGCTTTTTTCGAACAAATAAAGGTTGACGTCTGACTGCGTACGATGAAGAAGAATCAGAATTTCTCGTAGTCCAGGCAGGTATTTAGAAAAGACAGAGCGACCAGGGACCACATATTCAATATGAAGAATATCTACGAAAAATGTAGAGAGTTTAATGTAGACATGTACACATGTTTCATTGATTACACCAAGGCCTTCAATACGGTAAAACATCAAAATCTGTGGAACATCATGAAGGAAAATGGGGTTTCTTGCGCACATTATACATCTCATTGAAATATTATACCAAGATCAATAAGCCACTGTCAGAGTATCTGGGCAAACATCGGATTGGTTCGCAGTTAAAAAGAGAGTAAGACAGCGATGTATCCTCTCACCTTATCTATATAACATTTACAGTTTTGATACATTTACGATTGGCGGCTACGAGATATCAGAGTTACGATACGTAGACAACACAGTGATACTATCAAGAAGTGCAGAAGGGTTAGAGCACCTAATTTCAGTTGTAAATGGAAACAGTAAAGATCAAAACTTGTTTATAAACATAACAAAACAAAGATAATGACCACCGACAAAATACAATGTCAGCATAAATTTACAGTGGGTGGTGAGGAAATAGATCAGGTCACACATTTTGAATATCTAGGCTCTATAATTGACAAGAATGGCGACTGCTCGAAAGAAATCAGAAGAAGAATAGCCATGGCAATGCAGAGACCGAACAGCCTAAAGAAAGTATGGCAGAGCACTAATAAAACGACAAAAGTGAAAGTCGTGATAGCCTCTGTTTTTCCTGTGTCAGCATATGGCTGCAAATCATGGACAATTACCAAAATTTCTAGACAAGAATCTAATCCTTTGAGTCAAAATATTACAGAAAGATCATCAGAATACAATGGACGGAGAAAAAGACAAGAGTTGAGCATAGTGGAGAACTGGCTTATCAATTCCATTATGGCCAGAAAATGTAAATACTTTGGTCACATCAAGAGACACAACGGTCTTGAGAGAACAGGGATGGAAGGTATGGTGCCAGGCAAAAGAGGAAGGGGTAGACCAAGAAGACGATGGCACCAAGATATCCAGGAATGCATGGGCATGACTGTGGCAGAGGCTGGAGTTTTGGCAAGGAAAAAAGTTTCTTTCAGACAGATTGTGATGGGAGCGACGTTCTATAAAGGACATGCTGCATGATGATGACAATAACAAGAGGGCACATCCACAAATTAATTAAAGAAAGGTTCAGATTAGTTAGAAATGTAAGTAGCATGTTCTTTGCAGAACGTTGCTACTTACGACCGTCAACCTATTTGGCTGTTACAAGTTTCTTTGCAAGTGTGCAGTACGGTAGGTTGCCATTACTTTCCGTACGTGGGAGAGCAGGGGGGAAAAAACCATGTCTGCCACTGCGTGATTCGAACTGGATGCGTTGAGATTGTGACACGAACGCGTCCCCCCTAGGTCACACAGCCTCCCTCCAGATTAGATGCCGAGAAATATTCTTTTATTCAGAGAGTGGTGAATGTTTGGAATGCATTGCCACAGGAAATAGGGGAGGCAGTGGCAATTAATGCATACAAGAATAGTTTGGATGCGCATAGGTCTGTTTTAGATCAAGTGAATGTAATAGAAACTGCAGTCTTCTAAACCAGTATAAAGACTATAAGTTAAGTTGGTTAGTTATTGATCCAGCGGCCTATGGGCTCCTGCCCTTTGGCCCCATTGTCGGGTTGGTGAGTCTGTGGATTTTCTTCCCATCCCAGGCAGAAGCCAGAAATGTACTGTCCTGACATTAAGTAATTGAGGGGGTGCATTAGCAACGAAGCCACAGTAGGGTTCACTGCGCCCATTCCCCGCCACCAATTATCTACTGGCTAGGCCGAGTTCTCCTAGGCCCTAGACCTGTAACGATAAGGTTCCAGACAATTGAATCATCACGTCCTGGACCGCTGTGCCTTTAGGATTGGCCTCGTGGCATGGTGCGAGAAATGCAGGTTGTCTTTTCCCGGGTCTGTTCACTATGGTGCTGGTTCCTTCCTAACTACAGAGGGTGCATGCGTATTGTTCAATAGGAGACACATTTGTATAGATGGGTTACTGGTAAGGTTTTAAGAATAAAATTATCATTAAATAGTACTTCATCTACTAAGTTATACTGTAGCATAGTGTTAGTTCTGATAGGTCATGGGAGAGGTCGTCAGATCTGATTCATGCTGGTTCTGTTAAGCTGTTGTTGTTTAATGCCCACAATAAGTAAGTTTACTATTTTGTGCGCCCTGAAAAGGACGTTAAGTGGCGAGTTGTAGTAGATTTCCTCACATCCCGAGCATGCTGATATAGGTGGACTACGGTCCTCCAGGCGGTTGTGCTATGCTCTGCTTCATCTGCTTGGCGCTCACTACAACGGGGATCACATCGATCCACATCTCGTCTGCCAGGCTACCTTGAAAACAGCCCGTTTCCAGGGAACGCTACGTGGAACAGAAAGATTGCGGTCTTGGTCAGTGTATTAACCCTGATGCGACGTCCTGGTCAGTATGTTTTACCTGACTGGACGAGCGTCTTAGTTCCCCCGTTGGTTGGTTGATTGCTAATGTCCACAATGGGTTGGTAACCCTTTTGTGCGCCCTGAAAAGGACGGAACTTATGGCAGAATATAGTAACTTACCTGACATCCCGAGCGTGCTGATGAAGTTGACCGTGGTCCTCCAGTCGGCTGTGCAATGCTTAGCTTCAACTGCGTGTCACTCACTACTACGGGGATGGCATCGAACCTCACCTTGTTAGCCAAACTTTTCCTCTATAACAGCCCGTTTCCAGGACGACCAACCAGGAGGCCATATGATGGTCTTGGCCAGTATACTTCTCCTGACCAGACGTTAGCCTCATCGTCCCAGGTTCCCCCGTTAAGTTAAGTTAAGAAGCCCACACCTAGTACATGTTAAATATACGACACTAGATGTCCACAACGACCTTCACTTGCTATTTTCTCATACTTGTCTGCTCTTCACAACAACAGGATGTCATGCTATCAGCCACTAGCACACAATCTCCGTTGGCTCCCGTGTCGTCAGTGTTCACCATGCCATCTGTGTCACTGCCTCACGTGTCCATGGCCAGCAATGTGTTGGGTTTGACAGACCAGCTGTTCATGTCCGTGCCATCAGTTGGAGACACCGCTACCACACCATCCTCCACAGATGCCAGTAAATCTGATATTGCAAGTGAGACATTGATAAGCTAGAAATATGCATATGTTTGTTTGTTGAATATTTTCATTTATTGGGCATCTTCTTCTTCTTCTTGTTCTTGTTATTCTTCTTCTTTTTCTTCTTCTTCCTCTTCTTCTTTTGTATCTTTTTCTTTGTATTCTTCTTTTTCATCTTCTTATTTTTCTTTGTCTTTTTCTTTTTCTTCCTCTTCTTCTTCTTTTTCTTCTTCTGAATTCATTCTGAAAAGGATGCTTTCAATCGTAGTTAACAGTGAGGCCATGATATCTGCACCTTTCTGCTCAACACATCCGATTTCAGCACAGCATTTTCGGATTGGGTTTGCCTTGCCACTTTCATTTCTATTCTCTCTCAGCCAGGCTGCCCAAGTGGGGCCTGTTTCCAGGGCTGCCACATGAAGGCCGAATAGGGTCTTTGTCAGCTTTATTTCGCTGACCCTGGCACAAGCAGCCAGCTATTGTTTTCTGCTGCAGTCTTCATTCCCTCTTTACTTTGGTACCAGAAAAACAAAGCTGTTGGAGTATGTGTTTCTCACTGCAAAACTGACCAAGGAAGTAGCCGTCGTATGTTGCGGATTACCCAGCTGTAAATGGATACATCTTACATGTTCATACTTCAGCTTATAACTTCTTCTTCTGTGTTCATCCTGAAGAGGATGTTAACTTAACTTAATGTTTTTATACTGGTTTAAAAGACTCATCAGAGTCTGTAGACAACCAGTTACATTTGCATTAGCCTGCTCTAAAAACGATGTGCATCCAATCTATTCTTAAATGCATTAACATAATTAATAATGAAATTTTGCAAACTTGACGGTTGGTATGTGCTGTTTACATCAGAAGTGACATTATCATGCGCATTGTACTCATGTTCACTTGGTGCAGTTAGGTCCGGTTTAATTTGAACGTGCCTCGTAGATGGAGCACACTCCACTATAGAACAAGGTCTTGAAGACAAACGGTACTAAGCCAGGAGGCATACAAGCAACTATGGTACCATGCAACCAGCTAAGTTTTTTATAATATGTCTACACCACAAAAGCATTTCTGCACAACACATTGCTCTATTGTATATCTCTGCTTTTTATTTTATTTTATTTTGGGATAGATTATCCACTGTTTTCTTGGGAGTTTCTAACATATATATATATGGGGGTCTCTGTGGTGAAGGGGTCAAGCCGTTTGCACAGTTCTGCGGAAAGAGACAGAGCCATACGGGGAGACCAGTCATCATAAAGTTGAAACCTCGCCTTTAATATTTGAGGTTTTAACAAAATTACATGCCCTGTTTCCTCACTCTAATGCCAGATTGGACAGATATGATATTTGTTTTGAAACCTACATACACTATACAATGTTTACTTTCTGTTCTCTTACAGGTGCATTGTCGTCCTTGACAAGTCAAACTTCGCTGTTAGGACAACCTCAGGTTGCATCACAGTTCTTTCTGGCAAGTCAGCCTTCTGCGTCTGCATCGACGGGTCAGTCTGCTGGGCACACAGCTGCAGTACAACACATTCTTATCCCAGTTTCAACAGGTAGCTTCAATGCATTTTTGTTGCTGGAAATTTAAAGACAATGATGTGGGCACGGCGTGGGCTAGTGGTTAAGTGACACAGCTCACAACCAGAAGGTGCTGGGTTTGATCTCCAACACAGCACAGGCCGTTACCCCAGGGAAGCAAACCCTTAGAAAATGCAGGAGGAAGCAGGTCCTTACATAAAATGAATGCTGAAGTTGGATGCACTGGGCCGACAGGTGCAAAATAAAAACCACAGTGCAACTCACTCTACCTTGGGGATTAGAGAAATATGGCGAATGCAAAAAAAAGACAATGATAAAGGGAGTCCAAAAGCAGACACAGAGATTGTGGATTTTTTTTACTTCTTATTTGCTTTGTTCCCTAAGATGGAGTGTAATGTACTGTTATTATTTTTTGTGTGCCTTATCAGCCAATACATACGACTTCATCACACAATTTAAAAATTGATTTACTTCCCATAAGGACGCAACCCGCAGAATCTGAACATATACATATATCTTCTTCTTCTTTGAGCTTTCAGATGTCAACTTGAATATATCTAAAGAAAGCAGTTGTTAGCCTGAGGCTAACTCCATAGAGTTTGTACAGGAATAATGTTGGTGATTGCCACACATGCTTTCCCTTTTGCTTATATGTCAAGACACCTTTGTAGCAGATGCTTAGCAGTCAGTTTGCCAGTGCCCTAGACACATTCATCTGTATGTCCTGTGATTAATTTGTTAACAGATGGTATCTCAGTATGTTGTGGCCTGTGCAGAGTCTAAAAATTATTATCTGCTCACCTGGTTGAGCTGGTAGTATGCGTCATTTGGTTGATGATCTGTGTGTTTTGTGTCCCACTTGTTCCTGTATCTACACCTGGTAAACATTTTGACCTCTTCATAAAGTATACCTACATCAGGTTGAGGTAGTTTCCCACCTCCTCTTAACAGTTTGTTAGCTTCTTGCATGCATATTTGAGCCACAAGCTGTGCCACTAACCACTTTGCTGTGCAACCCAACACCCATTGAGGAGCAAGTGTTAGAAACTGTATTGTATGATGGGCACTCTGAAAGCATTGCCACTTATTTTATTCCATGAAAACGTAACAGACAGAAAGAGCACAATTACACCATGTGATAGAGCAATTTCTTGCCTTCAAAAACAATTTTTCAACATAATCACCACCCTTGGCTATACATTTTCTCCAGCAATGAACAAGAGCATACATGTCACGCTCGTAAAAACTGCATGAGAGGAGGTCATGGGACATCATAATATAATAGGAGGCGTTACTTTCAGAGCGCCCCTTGTAATACTGTAATTCTGGTGTTCATTCAGGCACATTATGTGCCCTATGCCAGGTAGCCAAACGTCGTCTAAGTTCATCTCTGTCTTTTGCCTTTAAGTAAGACCAAGTTTTTGTTGCAGGCCATCTCACCTTCTTATTGGTGGATGTCCAGGGCGACGATTATAGGTGTAGGGCTACTATAATGTCACTTTACGTGTCCATCTATTGTCAGGCACGCATACCACATAGCCTGCCCAGCTGTACTTTCATACAATACCATATCTACGACATTACTGAGCAGGTTTGACTCCCGATGGCGGTGATGCAGGTTTGGTCTCATTTTGAAAATGACAGTGCTCTATACTCCATTGCTCGTTGCGTAGCTTCTAGCGACGCCATGTCAATTTTTGGTAGGTTCCACACCTCGCAGATATATACCATGGCTATTGAAGGTGTAAGCTCTCACTTTGTTGTCTTTGATCTGTTGAAGTATGGGGTTGAAGCGGAACCTCACCACTGCTATCCTTTGTGAGATCTCTTTATGCATGGCATGGGAGTTTGTATGGTGCGAGGTTTTAATTGTTTGTGGGGTGAAGTGACCAGTTCATTTCCTTGCTGCAATACCTTCACTAATTGTGAGTCAGGTGCCTATTTACAGTTGGATAGAGTGAAATGTATGCAAGAGACAGGCGGTCTGATTAACCACTTTGCTACTCAGATGCACAATGACAACTAACCAAGAGAAATCATGATAACTGCAACCATATGCAGTAGGAATATTTCAAATGAACAAATAGCTCATAAAAAGCCAGCAAATAACTTTGAGCTATGGAAAGAACATCATTAAATCAGATGAAGTGCCCTAGATGGCACAATCCTTCTTGAATAACTGGCAATACTAGAGCATGCTTACCAAGCTCTGACTGTCATGTCTCCTTTCTCCTCCATCACTGCTGATCAACTCCCATCAGATTGCCTCATTTTCATTCTTGCTCAGTCTCCCAGTTAGTAACAGGTTCAGATCTTCAAATTATCACATTATCCTTGGCGTCAATCAGGCAAGTATGCCATTTTTGAGAAAGCCAACAATAATCTGCTTGCGTTCCAATCCTTTGCAGTGCTGTACCGATGGAGACCAAGGTTTTTGACAAAAGCAAAAGCAAAGGCAAAGCCCCATCAGCTACTACAGGTTGCTGCAAGCTGTTCAGATTCAAACTGGACTGCAAGACTTGTTAGTACAGCTGACAATCAACATCTCTGCCTCCCACTTGGCTGCTGATCGTGTCTCAACACCAAAGTGGTTCCTTAGCGAAGCCACTATTTTCTTCCAACATTGTTGCAAGAAGCAACTATGGACTCCCGTGTTCAGTGTTGATCACGTTAACAATTCCTTGGCAGTTGAAAATTGAAAAGAGTAGGCTTAATGGTCGTTGCCCGGACAAAAATTCAAGCAAAAATATACCCAAGTTATTTGTACATTTTCCCCAGCTGGTTTGTTAAGAGCAGCTACAGGTCGCGCCCAACTGGCTGCGGGTCTACCTAGCTCTAGTGTTTGAGTCAATTGATGGACTCGAACATTGGTTAAACCACTCTCCAAGAAACTGGTTGTATACAGATTCTGTAGTCTTCAAAACCAGTATAAAGACGTTAAGTTATGTTAAACCATCAGAATGTATCACATGGCTGTACCAGCAGAGCTTTCATGATTTGACAATTGAAAGAAGATCCGGATACGGCTCGATAGACTGTCAATGAGAATTGCGGAAACGGTCCTATAGACTGTCGTTCAGTACTGGTCAAACTGACATTCATAACGTGATCTCGATATGTTATTGCAAGAAACTTTCTGAATTATCTCACCTATTTGGCCTGGAGTTCCACAAGCACACATGTACACAGAGAGGATCAATGTCCGCATTTAGTTGATTTTAGTTATCAGAGATATGTTGTTGTTATCATGGCAAACATTACAGCAGCACATGCACTTCAGACTGCCGTCAGCACACAGATCAGAGGAGAAGGATGTGTCCCACTCTGACTCCCCTTGAGGATAAACTCTACGATGGTTTTAAGACTCTGAAAAAGACAGCAAAATGTATTGATGAATCTGGTCCCAGTCTAAATGAGCAATGATTGCAGAAAAAAAACTGGAAATTTAGTAGAGGAACAAGTGGTTTATAACCACTTAACTTAAGTTAATGTATTTATACACGTTTAGAAAACTCTACAGAGTCTGTATACAACCAGTTTCTTGGAGGGTGGTTTAACCAATGTGTGAGTCCCATCTTAATAGACTCAAACACTAGAGCTAGGTAGACCTGCAGCCAGTTAGGCCCATCTATAGCTGCTCCTAACAAACCAGCTGAGGAGATGTACAAATAACTTGGGTTGATTTTCAACTTGAATTTTTGAATTTCTTCCGAGCAGCGGCCTTTAAGCCTACTCTTTTAGATTTCCAACTGCCAAGGAATTTTTAATGGGTTCGTCTATGAACATTAGAGTCCGGTCTCACTACTAAGAGATCAAGGGAATTTCTCCCAGAAGATCCACTTTAAAAAAAATCTCAGTCTTTACATGATTCGACCCGGAATCTCCGGCACCCAAGGCACACACCTTACCTCGAGACCACTGAGTCCCCCAGATGAGATGTAATAACAGCAATTGAGACATCACAAACATGAAATTAAGGTCTTGACAAACTCTCTAGAATGCTTGGTACAGAGCTGCAAATAAGAGTGCAACTCAGTGGAAGCCAGCACACAGTAACATATGTAGCAACAAAGAGTCCCAGTCTAGATGAGAAATAATCGCAAAAGAAGAATATATTTTGTTTATGAAGAAAACAAGTAAGTCTAGTAGTTGTTATCTATTTGACCTCTAATGTATGTCGCCACCACAGGCAATGGAGCTCAACAGTTTATTAGTATCCCAGTGTCCCTTGTGACTGGAGGAAACCAACAAATACAGGTGATCACCACAAGCAATGGGGGGCAGTTCTTAGCAACCAATCTTTCCAACTTACAGTCCCTCGGCCAGTCCGCAGGTAAGAGTTATCATTATGTTTTATTAGTTTGATGTGTCTTTCTGGGTCGAGTGCCAGCATGGCTGCTGATCTTAATCACTCCTGATTCATGTGTGATTTTCCATGATTTTTGTGTCTACAATTGCAGTGCTACAGATTCCTCTTGGATAACGTGTTTTATGTGCGTTTTTCAATTGTACGTGCCCATCAAAGCGCAGAGATGTGATTGGCAAACTATATAAATCATTAGTTAGTCCTAGGTTGGAGTACTGTGTACAGGTGTGGAGTCCTTATCATAGAGGATATATAAACATGATGGAAAGGATACAAAGAAGAGCGACAAAACTGATAGTTGGATTCCAGAATTCCAGTTATGAGGAAAGAAAAACCGGCCTACAGTGTCTAGAAAGGAAAAGAATTCCAGGTGACAATACAAGTTTATAAGATAATTAACAGTAAAGATAAATTAGACTATAACAAGTTTTTCAAAATACAACCACCTATAGATTGCATGTGCATAGTTTTTATAGCAAGGAAAACTAAATAAAACTGGTTGTATACAGGCTCTGCAGAGTCTTCTAAACCAGTAAAAAGACGTTAAGTTAAGTTTTCACCTTCTAAATGACCTGCATAGTTTCTCGCTAGTTTTAATCTGCTGGCAGCTTCTATAGTCATTATAGGCTGATGTTAAAATAAGAATACAGAAGGCCAGAGGAGCTTTCTTTGCATTAGTTAGTTGCCCATCGCAAGCGATGATGGCGACATCAGCAGACAGTTTTGGTCTTGATGTAATTCGCACTGTATTTGGATTGTAGTGAGGAAGAAATTGTGCTTGTCATTGACCCCACTCCCTGGTCCCAAGCTACATTAGACCAGTGGCAAGACATAAGTCAAGACAACTGGATGCAACTCAGGATGCAGGCACTCTGTGAGACCAGGGATCTCTTTTAAACTTGCGGATTCAATTGCCCACCATTTCGCTTTGGGAGGCAAGTACCTGACCTCTCGGCCACAGCAACCCCAAGAAGACTCTGCAGAGTTTTTAGACAACCAGTTTCACATTCCAGTCATGTAGTTTTGTCACAAGGTCACCAGCAGACGATTTGGATGTTCATGCACCCAGAAGTCACCCCCACACAGTCGTGCTGTAAGGGTCTGTTCTGATAGATCTGGGGTTTTCATTGGCCATCTCTTTATCTCTTTTCTGATCAGAGAGTCAGCCCTGATCAGGGACGACGGTTTCACTAGTTTTGTTGCCTGCAGCACCACTCCATCTGCTTCCACCATCTACTGTTTACCTGAAAATCTATTACCCCTTGACAAGTGTACTAATGATAGTGGATTTAATAAATTTCCCTCATGATAAATATATGCGAACAGGTTGTGTAGAGAAAATGCTAGTAATACTGACACTAAGACGATAGTTGACTAGGTCTCAGTGGCCTGCAGCAGTCTATGATGAAGACAATAAAAAAACTGACTTGAAAGCGTGATGTGGAACATTGAGCATGAAGAAAAGTAACATACTAAATAAATATCACAATGACTTTCACAAATGATTGCCGGCACAGAATAAAAGGGTGGAAATGGTACGTTAAGATCATAAATATGGAACTCTTAAAAAGAGTGGTACAGATACCAGTGGAGCATGTCGTACGGAGGAGATGCTGACATTGGATAGACTACACAAAACGGAAATCAGTGGATTACAGTCTCTGTTCTGGAATTCAAATGGCAAGATGAGTAAAGTAAAGTAAACCCATAGCATTACTGCCATAGTGGTGTGAGATGTTAGCGATCTCACATTTCAAAGGGCGGTAGCCATCTCCTCTCCCTCGCCGATTTTACTTCCCATCTAAGGCTGGGTCGACCCAGGTGCCGCTGCGGTCTGAAAAAACATTTCAGTCTCATCTGGAAAATGAACCCAGGACCACTTAGATGCAAAGTGAACTTGCTAACCATTGTGCTACGTACGTAGTGGAGTAGCAGACAACAAAGACATTCGTGGAAGAGAGAACTGGATGCCAATATCAGCGCAGCAGGAAAGATGTTGACAGATCTGGCTTAGATTGCTCATTAATGTGTATTTGCAAGGAGTGGTCAGGCTTTTGATTGACTCTTTTCAACAGTTCCACATTTATGATCTTAACGTACTATTTCCACCCTTTTATTCTGTGTCAGCAATCATTTGCCAAAGTCATTGTGATATTTATTTTGTATGTTACTTTTCTTCATGCTCACTGTTCTTTTTCTGCTGCTGCATTCGTTCTCAATCTCCTGTTACCAAGTCATGAATAGGGCTTTGCAAGTAGCAGGATGTTTACAGCTTAGCTGCAATATTTGCATGTTTCGGTCCGACACATTCATCTTTGGCAGCCGATTGATTGATTAATTGATTGTTTGATGATTGACTGGACTTTGTATTCAAGTGTCTCTGTGAAGTCACTAAGTACAAATTTATTCAACACACAATTTGCAGCTTTAAAAAGACAGCTTTCATTTTTTTTAATGACATTTATTTTTAGGCTCTCGTTTGCATTCGGGCCGTGAATCACACAGCCTCTCTAGTCAATCATTGTCTGGCCACATTGCAGCGTTACCACAGCTTCTAACAACAGCATCAGGAGGACAGCTTTTGGCTATTACTCCTCAGGCAAGTGTGTGTATATGTTTGTATGTATGTGTGTTATTTGGACAAGATAGAACAGTTTGTTGAAGGGCTTTGCTCCTCCTGGATTTTAATTGTTATTTAAAGAAATAGCAGCATTGGATATAGTTCTGTACCACTTGAAGACTGTATTTGATGCTTTCACATCAAATAATTTTGGTAGATCTTTAACTAGAATATTAGAATTTTGTTCGAGCAGCAGCCGTTAATCCTACTCTTTTCTATTTGTAACTGATAAGGGATTTTTTACGATCTTACTACCCAGAAATCAAGGGAATTTTTACCAGAAGATCCACGTGAAAAAATTATGATCTCCACCATGATTCGAACTCGCCACCTCCAGCTCTCTAGGTGGACACCTTACCTCGAGACCACTGAGATATATATGTGTGTGTGTGTGTGTGTGTAGGATTTCAACACAAGTATATTGAATGTAGCGGTGCCTGAGGAATGCCTACACATTTATCTCTGTTCACTTTCTAAATCTGTAGTCAAGAACCCCACGATGCTAAGCAGTTATAGAATCATCTTCTTACAGTATGTAAACAAATTACTCCAGAAAATAGTGGAAAGAAAAGTAATTTTCTGTCTAGAGAATGAGCATATCCTGTTTGGCAATCTGGAATAGTTACAGGCTAATGAAGGAGATCAGGGCCAATGCTGGGACATTTACAAGGTGTGTTCAAAAAGAATCGGAGATTAATTTTTTTTCTGCTGAAACAAATGAGGCGTGTGTGTTTTTTCATTGTATTACCCTTTTATTATGACTTTTGCTTCTATGTAGTTGACCAGGTATTTTTTCATGTATCACTTTCAATCCTTCTTTGATTAGACTGTCAGTCTCCTCATTTCCTTTGATGTTAGAGAGTGATGGTATTCACTGTATCACTGTTTTCTGGAACCCGTGAGACATTTTCATCAAGGTCGACCTCAATGAATGTTCTGCTGTGTGTTTGTTCTCTGCACATGGGCACTTGCCTGTTTGATTTTTTATTTGTTGATTAGATGATGTTTGAGTCTTCAATTGAAGATCCATTGATTTTTCACGATTTTATTTTATGAAACATTTGTTAAAAAATGTCAAAAACATAAATTTGTACATCTACTTGGACCAAGAAATTACGGAACTCCCATGACATACTTAAAGAGATCACAAAGGTTAGCTATGGGGTGGCTCAGCTTCAACCGCATCAAGACAGTACTTCAATAGATGAACAAACAACCAAGCGAGAGCCTACATCTTCAACAGTCTGGTCATTCCAGCCATGGTATATGGCTGCGCGGTGTAAAGTAAAAATAAAGTAACCCATAGCATTACGGCCGTAGGGGTGTGAGGTGTTAGGGATCTCACATTTCAAAGGCTCGGCGATATGAGGGTGGTAGCCATCTCCTCTCCCTCGCCGCTTTTACTTCCCGGACTGAACCGGTAACCATTAAAAGTTGGGAATGAACCCAGGACCACTCAGATGTGAAACCAGAGCGCTAACCACTGCGCTACGCTGCTCCCTGTGAGGTATGGAACATATGAAAGTGTGACATAGCGCGGCTCCAAGCTACTCATCAAGTGATGGAGCGTAGAACACTGTCATTTTCACTACGAGACCACATGAGCAACACCGCCATCAGGAGTCAAACTTGCTTCAATGATGTTGTAGGTACGGCGTTGGTAAGAAATTACATGTGGGCAGGCCACGTGGTACGCATGCCTGACAATAGATGGACACGTAAAGTGACGTCATGGTGGCCGTACATCTATAATCATCGGCCCGGACGTCCACCAATGAGATGGAGAGATGGCCTGCGACAATATCTTAGTTCGTCATGGTACTTCAAGGCAAAACATAGAGATGAGTTTAGATGACTTTTATCTGCCTGGCATAGGGCAGATAATGTGCCTGAATGAACACCAGGATTACAGTATTACAGTTAAAAATCTGAAAGTACTAGGTAGCTTCAAAACGTTCCCGAAATAGTCGACTCGTGTTTGAATATAAGATGATGTTATGGAGAATATGTTCTATCTCCCTGTTCTCTCAAGACCATTATGTATCTTGATGTGAACAAAGTATTTACATTTTCTGACCTAAATGGAATTGATTAACTAGTTTTACCTGTATGTATATATTTTAATTACCTATTTATTTGTTAACCCTTTACACCCTAAGCCATAAAACAGGAAATATATATTCATAAATGAAAAGCAAAATACCTTTTTGCATCACTCATAGGCTATTTGTTTGCAAATGAGATGAAGTGATGTTCTAGCATAAAATAAAGTGAAATATTGCATTGCCCAGAATTATAGTTACTGCTTCTAAAAGAAATGTACTGGGCATGTTAAAGTGTAATGGGTTAACTAACAAACAAATATATAGAATTACGGTACTCTTATTGTCAGTAAGACAAACATCTTGTAAATTAGGTTGGACCATAAAAGGTTAAATAAACATTAAGTTTAGTAGCAAAGAGTTACTCTGGCTTCTCATTGTAAAGCTGCCTGGTTCAATCTTTGGTCTGAGTTAGTTAGTTTTATATTCTGTTGGGGCGTTGCGTCGCTCAATGTGAACCAGTGTCACTGCACAATCACTATAATGTCATCTATCCACCTGCCTCGCAGCCGCCCCCTTACCCTGTAGCCAGATCTACCAGCCTTGTAAACCATCAGTGGAAGTTGATGAGGGTGCATTCTTAACTTATTTTCTGCCTGGAAATGTATTTGGCATAAGACGTAGTGCCAATCTTACGTTGAATGTCGTCATTCTGCATTGTCTCTCCTGGCAACACTGATGACCTTCCTCAAACACTTAATTTCACACATTGAAATTTTACTCTCATGCACCCTGGACAGAGGCCATGTTTTATCAGCTGTTGCTTTGTTGTCAAACTAATGCTCAGGTGCCTAAGCAGTGATGACAGCTGATATGTCTCAGCAAATGCTTTCTGACACCTAGTCTCAATTTCCTTGACGATCCGGCCATCTGCTACAAAAATAATGCCCAAATACTTGAACTCATGGGCCTGTTGAAGAGCAATATCATTTACACTTATCTGGAGTGTCCGAGGTGTTCTACTGATCATAATAGTCTCAACGTGCTCCAGTTAACTAGCTGTAAATGAGTACCTGACTTGTTAGAGATTGGGCTCTTGGCAGTTCAATGCATCCAGGATAAAAAGCATACGATGCCTTCCTCAGTTGTTGTGGTGATGTGTAGCATGGGTTGTGTATAGTATAAGCCTACAGTGGGAACAGTCTATATTGCCGGTCTGTTAGCCCTGGGCATAGTCAGGAGGGGCTCAACTGACTCCTCATGATGATGACAGAATCAGAAATAAGGGTTCACGAGTGGGTCTATTCAGATGTTTAATTTAGCTTAACTTCTTTATACTAGTTTAAAAGATTCTGCAGAGTCTGTATACAATCAGCTTCTTCTATTCCACTTAATCTAAATATAACTATGTCCATCCAATGTATTCTTGAATGCATTAACAGACTCTGCCCCCACTATTTCCTGTGGCAATGTATTCCAAGCATTCACAACTTTCTGATGACTAAAGAAATATTTCCTAATGTCTAATCTGGACCTTCCTTTAATTAATTTGTAGCACTGTTGTTGTAGCCAGCTGTACTTTGATGTTTGTTGAGAAGTACATGGCCTGGTCTCAGCCTGAAGATCAATCTCTGGTCCCTTCTTTTCTATTTCTTAGCTGGGTCCCGGGCATCTTGTATTGCTTGGTGTCTAAAATATATTCAACCTGTCTGGATGTAGCCTATTGATTTAACCATTCCTGTCTATAGCTGTTTCTCAGAATCTGCCTGCATGTAGTGTGATACTAGGTAGTTGCTGTTGTAGTTCTGCTTTGCTTCTGACCAACTCATCAGCCTTCTCATTTCCTGGGACTCCGAATTGGCGAGGTGTCCACTGGAGTACCACTTCAGCTTCATAGGAAGAGGTAGACAATTGGTCAATTCATTTGTATTCTGTTAGGAAAGAAAAGATGATGGGAAAAGAACTGGTCAACCTGCTTTAACTCATTCTCTCCCACGAGCCGATACATTGGCTTCTGGATTTTTCTAAAAAACTCAGGGGCCATATATTGGCTTTTACGACTGTATTCACAAAATCACATATTTTCTCATTCCTAGTTCTAAATGTTTTATTTTTGTTATTGGCGAAAGTCCAGATTTTGTACTTTTAATTTCCAGAAGAGTTAGCTTGTCTTTCATTGAAAAAATGTTTATTTTCATACTTGGAAACCACATTTCTTTTTTCGGTAGGCAGCCTTGAATCTAGCCCATGCCCTTTCAATTATACCAGATAGAGTTTTTACAATACAAGCTCTGTAATGGTTGGGTTATATTATTGTTAACGGTGGTGATGATGAAGATATCATTCATTCTCATAGCGATATTTCAATTTCATCATCTAGTCTTAGTTCTAAGTCGAGCGATGAAAGTGAAACTAAATCTACTGATGAGGGGGCGGTACCCTCTTTTGTCTCAAGCAATGGTAGTAACTTACTAATAATAATTCACAAATTCCAAAAGGTTCAAGATCCTGCACAGCCATGCTAGTGTGAATAATAAATATATATATACATTTATATTGAATACAGCAGAAACATTCTTTCAGGATGTGCATAAATTGTAAACACTGTTGCTCATATTGATTGGTGCTTTTATTTTTTGGCACGTTTTCAACTTCACGGCCTTCAATAAAATATGAATACTATAACAACACCTGTACCAAATGAAGTGTAACTTTTGGAACATCTTCCTTTTTGGAATACTGTAAATAGAAAGTCATTAAGTTATTTGTGTATTGGTTTAGAGCTGAATAATGTGTTGATGAGGGGAAGCATTTTTTTCAAAATTTAAAAAAATAAAAACGATTATACAACTATAACCTCTCATTCACAAATGTTCACCTCCATTTATCAAATTTGTATATTTCAGTAAATTCTGCTGCAATTGTGAACAGTTTCGTATAAAAAATGTGTTGTTTCAGGAAACTTTTATTGAAGATAAATAGATCAAAACTAAGTGATTCTGCGTTTGAGATTTACATAAGAAAAACATTGCGTCCAGAGGTCCTAAATAATTGGGAGTGAATGAGTTCAAACTTGCAGATCTACTACAACGAAGTCTCTAACATTTTATCCCTGATGACAGTGTCTGATATTTGACTGTTTTTATGTTAATATGCAGTGCTAAAATATTTAACAGATGCTAGCAGCTTTACCCATCTCCACCAGCCAATCATCTTCCTCGAACAGATCGTCAAGTCCATCTTCCCATTCTGTCAGCCATGCCAGCGCAGTTACAGCCCAGCAGGTGTTGCAGCACACTCTGTCTCAGGCTGTCGCTGCCAGTGTCTCACATGCAACATCCAGATTGGCTCAGCAGTCTCATATATCTTCCTCTACAAACGGTCTTCCACCGAACGTATCACAGCTTTTACCACGTAAATATACTCTTAAATTTGTATAATGTATGTTGAAATAATGTTGTTATTTTTGTTGTTGTTATTACTGTTGTTATCATTTTTTTTTCATTTTTGTTTTACTTGTATTTTGGTTGTTGCTATTAATATTGTTGTATTTTGGTTGTTGCTATTAATATTGTTGTATTTTGTTGTTATTATTCTTATCATTTTTTTAAAATTAAAAACAAATTTGTTGTATTTTTGTTGTTGCAATTTTTTCTGTTATTATTGTTGTTGTTATTGTATTTTTGGGGGTATTTTTTGTGCTATTTTTTATTGTCTTTGTTCAAAGCTAATCAAGCTGAGTTAACTCTTGATTACGTTTCTTTGGTTGTGACTTGCATAGGCTCTTCTCGTATCCCAATGTACACTTGACAGGGTGGACTGGGGTCCTCCGCACTGTAGTGCAATCAATGCTCACTACAATGGGGATTATGAGATTATGATGTCACTCCCAACCTCATTGGTGTCTGGCTGTGACACATCCTGATACCAGGAGCACCCGGATTACTCTTCACCCCCACCTTGATCAGTATGTTTCACCTGACACTGATTACTTTTCATTCACACCTTGATCAGTATGTTTCACCTGACCCTGATTACTCTTCACTCCCACCTTGATCAGTATGTTTCACCTGACACTGATTACTCTTCACCCCCACCTTGATCAGTATGTTTCACCTGACCCTGATTACTCTTCACTCCCACCTTGATCGGTATGTTTCACCTGACACTGATTACTCTTCACTCCCACCTTGATCGGTATGTTTCACCTGACCCTGATTACTCTTCACTCCCACCTTGATCGGTATGTTTCACCTGACCCTGATTACTCTTTGCTCCCACCTTGCTCAGTATGTTTCACCTGACCATGATTACTCTTCACTCCCACCTTGATCAGTATATTTCACCTGACACTGACTACTCTTTGATCCTTGATCCTATTTTGGGTACTGGATTTGCCTTCCCACTGTGAACCCTATTCTCCTATCCAGACTACACTAGTGCAGTTTGTTTCCAGTGCTGCCTCTTGGAGGTGGAATATGGTCTTTGTCAGCTCTGGTTTGCTGAACCAGGTGCAAGAATTCAGCTATGAGTCATTGGCCACAGTTGCTGATGGCTCATTTGCTGTATTGCATCTTGAGCCTCACATGAATATAAATAACAGTTTCACAATATTATAATATAAATATCATGTTTAATATCATTTAATGAAATGTTCATATATTTGTACAATACTGACCAAATAATGCTTTAAATTTATGTGAATAATCGTAAGCATAGAGACTGGCATGGATGGAAACAACTAGACATAGAGGCTGGCATGATGGGAACAACTAGACATAGAGGCTGGCATTGATGGGAACAACTTGACATATCGGCTGGCATTGATGGAAACAACTAGACATAGAGGCTGGCATTGATGGAAACAACTAGACATAGATACTGGCATGATGGGAACAACTAGACATAGAGGCTGGCATGATGGGAACAAATAGACATAGAGGCTGGCATTGATGGGAACAACTAGACATATCGGCTGACATCGATGGGAACAACTAGACATATCGGCTGGCATGATGGGAACAACTAGACATATCGGCTGGCATGATGGGAACAACTAGACATAGAGGCTGACATTGATGCAAAATGGGAACAATTACAGAAGGTCTGAAAAAGAACATGCAAAGAAGTCTTAGTATATAGGAATGTCAGAACATAGAATGGATAGTGAGCAAAAAGCTCACATGGATTGAAGAGAGACGAGAGAAAAAAAGCACAACTCAAAATGGAAACAAGATCCACCAAAACTCAAACACAGAAATACTACACAGAGGCAAATAAAGATGTCAGAATCAGCAGTAAGGTAGACAAGAAAAACTGCACGGAAGGTCTGGCCACAGAAGCTGAAGAGGTTGTATCTAGAAGAAATTTGAAAGGTCTGTACAACACTACTAGAAAACTGTCAGGAAAATAGCACCAACAGAGCAGACCAATAAAGGACAACAGGGGAAGAAGAATAACAAATCTTGAACATCAAAATAGAAGATTACTTTTAAGACCACCACCAGTCCACGCACTTTGACATAGTGCCTGCTACAAAAGACCTCATCATTAACTATGGTAAGCCAAACAAGGAAGAGATCAAGGAAGGAATTAGCCTTCTAAAGAATGTTAAAGTAGCAGGGCTTGATTGGTACTAGGTGAAGCTATTAAAGCAGATATTGAAACATCTACCAATATGCTTTACAGAATTATTGGAAATATATGGGATGCAGAAAATTTTCTAAAAGAATGGAGAGAAGGCTGTATGGTTATGCCATCTAAGAATGCAAGAATTACAGAGGATTTTGGCTCTTGTCAGTAGCAGATAAAGTGTTAAACAGGGTTATACTGAAAAGATTTCAACAAACTGTAGATATGAAGTTAAGAGAGAACAGGCAAGTTTAAGGGAAAAACAGATCATGCTTAGACCAGCAGATACATTACACATAATTGTAGAGCAGTCAATAGAATGGAATTCAAGTCTGTACATCAACTTTGTTGACTTTGAAAAGGCATTTGACAGCTTGGATAGAGATACTTGGAATCCTGGTATTCAAACAGGCATGTTTAATGTCTGTTGCCAGGTAGCCGAAGGCTAGTAGGTATTTTATAACTTTCTGCTGCTTACTAGGCCTAAGCGAAGGTACAACTAATTTGGGTAGATTTGAAACTTGAATTTTTTTAATTTTGTCCGTGCAGCTGCCGTAAAGCCTACTCATTTTTATTTCTAGCTGTCAAGAGATTTTTAACTGCTCGACACTGAACACAGGAGTCCGATCTTACTACCCAGAGATCGGGGAAATGTTTACCAAAAGATTCACGTGAAAAAATCCCGGTCTCCATCATGTTTCGAACCTACAACCTCTGGCGTCCAAGCAGACACCTTACCTCGAGACCACTGAGATACTCTTTGGAAACTACTAAGGCACTACGGCATCTCACAAAAGCTTACCAGAAAATGAAGCAGACATATGAGGACATGCAGTGCAGAGTACTACATGAGGGACAACCTCACAGAATCATTTAACATGATCTGGAGTTCGTCAGAGATATCTTTTATTACTTTTCTTGTTCCTGGTGGCAGTCGATTGGATTTGAAAGAAAATACAGCCACTGAACGAAACTAAATCCAGTGGACCTTATTTAAACAGCTGGAAGACCTAGATTTTGCAAATGATATAGCACTCTTACCTTATAACTAACTCCAAATGCAGAAGCCGGAAGCACTAGGCATAATCTCCCAGCACGTAAGGCTAAAGGCTAAAAATCAATGCACAAATTGCAAAACTAAATATGGCCAACAACACAGCTCTTATCAAACTGAGAGAAACATCATTTGAGGAGGAAGAGAGCTTCACACACCATGAATTAGACAGGGGGTGCACATGAGGATGTAACAGCCAGGAAACAAAAGGCACGAAGTGATCTTTGTCATGTTGAAGAACTCTCAAATGATAAAAATTCACACCGAACTTAGGATTTTCAATTCCAATGTGGTCAGTCCTTTTATATGGAGCACATGCCAGCTTCTTCATTTGTCGATGGAAATCAGGGGTAAGAAAAGGCCACACCCCTTCATGGTGTCATCCCCAGGGCCACCTGTGTAACTTCTGACTGAGGCACTTCGTCTCCACTTCATCTGTTCTGTATGCTGCTGGGACTCAACCACCAGCTCAGGTCATGGATTGTCAGCACTCTGGCCCTGATTGTATCTCATGACTGAGACACATTTTCTCCACTTCATCTGCCTTGTTTGCTGCTGGGACTTAGCCACCAGCCCTGGTCATGGACGGTCATCACGGCAAGGCCTGATTGCTTCTGCGTCATGTTATTCAGCAGTGAAGGAACACAAATAAGGAATAACAGAAATGCTTATCGTCTTTATACTGGTTTAGACGACTCTGCAGAGTCTGAATATAACCAGTTTTCTTTACATTCACTTGATCTAAAAACTGTGCATCCAATCTATTCCTGGATGCATTAATTGACCCTGCCTTCGCTATTTCCTGTGGCAATGCAATCCAAGCATTCACCACTCTCTGACCAAAAACATGTGTCCTGGTATCTAATCTGAACCTTTCTTTAATTAATTTGTAGCTGTGCCCTTTTGTTCTTTTGGGTGGTTGCATATTTGAAAAAAAATTGTTATATTTTGATTTATCCTTTCCGTTGATTATCTTATAAACCTGCATTGTCACCTTGAATTCTTCCCTTTTCTAGACATCATAGGCTGGTTTTTCTGAGTCTTTCCTCATAACTATAATTATGTAATCCCACTTCTTTGTGTCCTTTCTAGCATGTTTATATTCCCTCTACAATAAGGACTCCACACCCTGTACACATTACTCCAAAATAGGTCTAACTAATGCTTTATATAGTTTAACTATCAAATCCATAGGTAAGTATTATATTCACAATAAACTTGAATTTGCACATTTTGAATCAATATTTTTCAGAACAATTTACTCATACTATACCCACCTGTATATTACACAACCCTACGAAGTACTTTTCTTAGCTCTTCTATTTTATACCAGCCATATAGATCCTAAATAGAATATGTCACAGCCAGCACATCATGCTCACTCTCTGTAACAAAGACTTAGTCATGGGTGATATCTCAAACAGGATAACAGAGAAATACAGACCTTAATGATCTAATATCAGTACTCTGTCAACTATGCCTGCAGTCCACACCCAGAAGTGACGTACTACAGTGATTCCCATCCCACTGTAATGTTGCAGGCAACGAGGAGGCAGACAGACTGACAAAAGAAGGTTACCACAACCAGATTCAAATGTGACTTACGCAGAGTACAAAAGGTTTATAAGGGCCAGATATGTGGGCAAATGGGAAATAGAGTATACTGGCTCCAAAAAAAATTATGCTTATTACCAGTTGAACAGAAGAGAGCATGTGGTGGTCTTCAGACTCCACACAGGCCACAACAGACTGGGGTACCAATAATATTTAAAAAACTAAAGATAGTTGTGGGACTGGGAAAATGGCCCCTGAACATCTGCTGCAAAATTGCCCGACACCAGTGAACCATAGTAAACACATGTGGCCATCACCAGTGCCAACATTAGACAAGCTCTATGGCAGGATTAACAGCCTCATGATGACTGTTGCTTTCTTTGAGCAAATTCAAGCTGACGTCACACAGCTTATGAAGAAGAATAAGAAACAGTATAAGAAAAGAGTAGCAAGTGTAGTGCTTATACATTTAAAGGATAGATAGTTGGTTGTGCAAACAACTGCGATTCAGGCTGAACAGCGATGGCCATGGCTGCTCTGACCAAACTGAGGCCACTATGGGGGTACAAAAGCATCAACCTGAAATCCAAGTTGAGTTTAATGTACACACTTGTCACTTCCATGTACCTTCACACATTCGAAACTTGGACTCTAACAGCGGTTCTAGGGCGATGAATTTGTGCAATGGAGATGAGATGTCTGTGTCAAATCCTCAGCATTTTGTATCTAGACCACGTCACAAATAATGCAGTTCGGGACACCGTTAAGAGAAAGGTTGGCCAATATAAAGACCTACTGACTAGGGCAAAAACACAGAAGCTCACATGGCATGGGCATGTTTCAAGATCGTCTGGGTTTACCCAGACAATTCTGCAAGGTACAGTGTCTGGGAAGCGTAAGAGAGGGAGACAGAGAAAGAGATGGGAAGACAACACAAGAGAGTGGATGGGAAAGTCCATAGCTGGAACAAATATCCTGGCACAAAACTAAGTAGGGTGGCGGGAACTGGTCCAACGATCTGCAGCATTGATGCCCCAATGACTTTTCCGGTTACAGGACTGATGATAATGATGAGTTGGTTGTGTAAAACATTGACACAACAATTAATAAGGATAATTATCTTTGTTATATTATTGAGGGACCCAGTGGTCACGACGAGGTAAGGTGTTCGCCTCGTGTACTGGCAGTCGTGGGTTAAAATCACAGTGGAGACCGGAATTTTTTCACATAGTTCATCTGGTAAATATTTCTCCTGATCTCTGTGTAGTGAGATCAGACACATGTGTGTAGTGGCGCGCACGTTAAAAATACCTTAGCAGTTGGAAATTGAAAAGAGTAGGCCTATAAGACACTGGCAAGCCACCAGGGGATTGTCACCTGCCAATAAAATATGAAACTAAGGAGGTCACATCTCCCCACGATGTCTAACGACATAAGTGAACTGAAGATAGATATATAGAATTATCTTTATTTTATTAATTTTTAAAAAATTATTTTACAGATACTGTTGGTAACTCTACAGAAAGCACAACAGTCGATGGTATCAACTTGGATGAGATCAAGGAGTTTGCTCGTCAGTTCAAAATTCGACGGTTATCTCTCGGTCTTACTCAAACTCAGGTCGGGCAGGCACTTAGCACGACAGAGGGACCAGCATACAGCCAGTCTGCAATTTGCAGGTTAGGTTCAGAATAATACATGAATAACTACAGCAAATCTTGATACCAGATATTGTTTCAAAGACCAGTAAGGCTATATTTCAGTTTACCATGAGAGCAGTGAAAGCGAATTGTAGTCAGGATCAGTTGAAACACTGACCGAGACATCCCACCTTACATTACATGCTTGTTCATGCTTTTGAAACATGCTATATCACGGCAGTCTGACCAACAAGGTGGGGATCAACACTGTAATCTCCAGAGTTGCCTGTGTAATGCTCGTTGGACGTACAAGGCCATACAAATAATTATCTCAATTCTTCTATAAGTCAATGGCTCCAAGTCTCCGTAGTCCAAACATTTGATTGACATATTTAAATACCTCTGGACTTGGGATCCTTGGACTAGTCTATGTCAATTGTACTGTGTTTTGGTAGTAACTTTTTGATCTTGTCCCTGTCAACTCTACTGTGTTTGGGTAGCAGCCTGTCTCAGTCAATTGTACTGTGTTTGGGTAGCAGCCTGTCTCAGTTAATTGTACTGTGTTTGGGTAGCAGCTTGTCTCTTTTACCTGTACTGTGTTTGGGTAGCAGCTTGCTCAGACAACTATATTATGCTTGGGTAGCAACTTTCTCAGTCAACTGTACTGTATTTGGGTAGCAGCCTGTCTCAGTCAGCTGTACTGTGTTTGGGTTGCAGCCTGTCTCAGTCAACTGTACTGTGTTTGGGTATCAACCTGTCTCAGTCAACTGTACTGTGTTTGAGTAGCAGCATGTCCCTTTTTACTGTCCTGTGTTTTGGTAACAGCTTGCTTAGCTAACTGTATTATGTTTGGGTAGCAAACACTGTATAAGTCACTTTGAAAGTAAAACCTAGTTTGCGAATAGGAGGAAGAGTTCAAACAAAGTGGCTGGTGGGGGGAAGAAAGAAAAACATTGGTTGGCCATGGTTATTGTGCAACAAGTGCAATTAATGTGGTCCTGGGTGAAGTTGACATGTACATGCCAACAAGTACAGATTTGTCATTTATTATATGTCAAATACATTTACATCCGGCAGGTTTGAAAAGCTGGACATTACTCCAAAAAGTGCTCAAAAAATCAAACCGGTTTTAGAGAGGTGGATGGCGGAGGCTGAAGAAAGGTACAAAAATGGAGTACAGAATCTCACAGACTTTATCGGCAGTGAGCCTAGTAAAAAACGAAAACGGCGGACATCGTTCACACCGCAGGCTCTTGAGTTACTTAATCAGTATTTTGAGAGGAACACACATCCTACAGGTAAGAGTATTAGAATGTATGGACATGTAGTTATTTTTAATTTGTGGTTAATTTAGTTTGTCTACTTTGTTTATTATTTTTGTTTGCAAGCAAATGTCTATATCTGACAGAGCATCAGTGTCGCTACCAAGGTAAAAGTGTATTGTGCTGTAGTGTTGATCACTCTGTTACATGTTGAACAACCTTACGACTCTGCAAAAAAACCAAGATAAGAGGGACGAGACATGTTGTTTGCATGCACGATGAGCACATCCCAAAGCAGCTGTTAAACGGTGAGCTTGGTATCAAGATGCTGAGCAGCACATGAGCTGCAGTTGTCACCGACCCATAGCTGACTGCTAGCGTCAGGGCCAGTATACCAGAGCTGCCAAGACCCTTCTACACATCCACGCGGTGATCCTGGATAACAGGCTGCAGCAGGGCAGACTGGCTAAGGAGAAGGAATTGAAGAGGGAAGGCTAACCCGGTACTGAAAAAATGTTTGCTGAAGTCGGATGTGTTGGACTGAAAGGTGCAAATATCGCAGTCAAGCTGTAAACTACGACACAACGCATTCCGTCCTCTGGACTACATTCTGCTACTTAAGCCCTTCCAGGGTTTGATAGCGGGATATTGAGAACGAACAAAGCCAAGCCAAATGGTGAGCTCAGAACAGGCAGACATTTATTAGAGAATAGAAGAAATTATATAGACTCAGTGGAAGGTTGTCTGAAAAGCATCAACATTGATGTCAATTTACACAGAATTGATCAACCTGGCATTCTAGCATCACCAAATGTGCTCAGATCACAGAGCAAAGCTCTATCACAAGTCTCAGAGAAAATGTGCTGCCCAAAACAGCCAACTCCTCACATTTCTTCCCGGGTGCAACAGGGCCTGCCCCATACTAGGATTGATTTTTATAGCCATATGAGAATATATCTCACAGCAGAAGTTTTATACTGTCGCTAAATATGCTTGTGATGAGCTGATGTGCAAATATTATTACTTATTTGATTTATTGGTGCTACGTCATTGGTGCCAGAACAGGTGAAACATACTAACCAAGACCATGCATTTGGAAAATGGTTGTGTTACAACAGCCTGACCAGTGAGGTGGGAATTATCAGAATTATCCTGATAGTTATGGGTCTGCATTGGAACTTTGCATTGAACTACTGCCATGAGGTAGCTATTCCACCTTATTCGTTACTCCCCAAGATATAAATGACAAGAAACTGCGTATGCAGATAAAAATAAAATATCAACTATTGGAACAGGTAGAGTTTTTTCAATCTAGGTGATATAATAACGGAAGAAGACAGCTGGGAAAAAGAAATAAGAAAGCGAATTTAAATCAAAGATTGTATTCATCAACATGCAACACATACTGACATCCAAACAGATAAACCATACATTGAAAATGAGAATTGTCAGGTGTTATGTATACTCGTTACTACTTTATGTCTCAGAAACATGTACACTGAATTGGGAAAACAGTATTGAAGCCTTCAAAATGGGGGTATATAGAAGATTAGGTTACATTTCTTGGAAAAAGAAGAAAACAAATTTGGAGTTATTGAAAGAGTTGAGAGTGAAAAAAGAATTACTGACCGAAATCGAGGTTAGACAGTTAAGTTATTTTGGTCATATAACAAGACATACCTCCTTGTTGAAGACCATACTAGAGGGTAGGGTGAAAGGCAGTCATTCAAGAGGCAAACATTCTAAGTAGGTGGACAACATCAGGAGATGGACTGGAAAAAGCCTGTCAGAATTCACCATTGCGACAAGAGATAGAGTACACTGGAAATCCATTGCAGCTGACCTTTGATGCAGAGATGACTTGACACATACATCACATGCTGAGGAAGCAGTAGTGAAATGTGATGCCCCTACGATGTGATAGGGTTACAGAAAAGATGAGAGACGAGAGAGAGATCATCTTGTATTACCATTATTATCTTTTTCTTACAATAATTTGTGGAACCAATCAGGCTGTATGCCTGACCACAAAATACAGCTAGGAGGGCCATATGTTTCAGACCCCTGGCTAAAGGGGGGGACTCAGTGGTCTCGAGGTAAGGTGTCTGCCTCGGGCGCTGGAGGTCGCAGGTTCAAATCATGGTGTAGACCGGAATTTTTTCATGTGGATCTTGTGGTAAACATCCCCCTGATCTCTGGGCAGTGAGATCGGACTTTCGAATTCAGTGTCGAGCACGTTAAAAATTACTTGGCAGTTGGAAATAGAAAAGAGTAGGCTTAACGGACACTGCCCGGACAAAATTTTAAATTCTAGCTAAAAATCCATCCAAAAAAGTTATTTGTACCTTCCCCAAGATGGTTTGTTAAGAGCAGCTATAGATGGTGTCTAACTGACTGTGGGTCTACTTAGCTCTAGTGTTGAGTGAGTCTACTAAACCACTCTCCAAGAAACTGGTTGTATACACACTCTGTAGAGTCTTCTAAACCAGTATAAAGACAATACGTTAATGACATGATCTATTTTCGAATGCATCCCCAGGTACAGAGATGACAGAATTGTCTGAGAGGTTGAACTATGACAGAGAAGTGATTCGAGTTTGGTTTTGCAACAAGAGACAAGCACTTAAGAACACCATTAAGAAATTGAAGCAGGATGATCAATGACAGTTGCTGTACAGTTGATTAGCATAGCTGAGGAGACCATTGTGCAATCTTTATTGACTTTTAAATTTTCCAAAAATCTCATGTCAATGCATTATGTGTACATACATGTCAACTTTGGATGACAAAAATCCACACACCAAACCAACAAAAAATTTGATAAAAGCTGACTTGTATATGTACATCAAATATGTTCTAGCATCAAAAGTTGGTATAAATGTATTGGCATGGTGAAGTACACTTTTCAGCAAACTCATTTAGTAAAATAAATAGAAACTATAAATATGGCATGTTTCCCTTTGCTGATGTCTGCTAGGAGAACTTATAAGGCTGAGGAATATCAACTGCTCACTACAGCATGAGCTGTTCAGTATGGAGACTGGATCGTATTTCCCCTCAAGGATGACACAAAACTATGCAGGTGTTTCTCAACAGAGGCAAATATATTGAAATCTGATTTATATAAAATTCAGAAATGTTCTGAGAGCTGACAAATGGAATTTAATGTAGATAAATGTACAGTCATCCACATTGGTAGATCCAATATGGAACATAATTACAGAGTGGGAGAGAACAATATTAAAAAGATATAAAAGAAAAAGGACCTAGGGGTTATAATAGATCATACAGCAGGTAAGGTGAGTGAGCAAGTCCAGGTATCAGTGAAAAAGGCAAATGCAATGTTAGGTATGATAAAAAGAAATATTAAACAAAGAAGCATGGAAGTGATAATAAAACTGTATAAAGCATTAGTTAGATCTAGATTGGAGTACTGTGTACAGGTGGAGAGTGCTTATAGTAGAGGGGATGTAAATATACTGAAGGATTCAAAGAAGACCAACAAAACTGATACTGGAATTACAAAATTATAGTTATGAGGATAGATTCCGAAAAACCAACCTAGTGTCTAGAAATGAGAAGAATTAATAGTGATTTAATAAAGGTTTTATAAGATATATTCAATGAAATGGTTTAATTAGACTAAAATAAGTTTTTTTCAAAATACAGCCTCTACAAGATGAAGAGGACATAGCTACAAATTGATTAAAGAAAAGTCCAGATTAGATACCAGGACATATTTGTTTAGTCAGGGAGTGGTGAATGTTTGGAATGCATTGCCACAGGAAATAGTGCAGGCAGGGTCAATTATTGCATTTAAAAATAGACTGGATGCGCATAGTTATTTTTAGGTCAAGTGAATGTAAAAGAAACTGGTTGTATACAGACTGCAGTCTTCTAAACCAGTATAATTACATTAAGTCAAGTTAATCAATTGAAAAAAATATGTTCTTACTAGGATTCAAACCTGTGCCCTCACTATATGACAAATATCCTAACCATTTGACCACTTGCTCATTTGTAAAATATAATCGATTAACAATAATTTTGTTAATGTGTAACCTCAGCAGAATATAAATCTTTCAGCGGCTTTGTTTTCACTAGCAAATGGCTGGAAGGTGTGTTTAATCATTGTAGGAATGGATTACCATAAAACACATATTTTATTTTAAAGAGACATTAGTTTCTAGATTATTTTATTTTTTTCAATGACACACAGGACATAGAAAGACAAATTTATAAGTATGTAAACTTTTTAGGGGGAAAACTCTGTACAAAACAGTGTATGTCCATACAGGAAGGCAGTATGTTTAAAAACCATGCAAATAATGAATAACCTGTACAGGTTTGCATGTATGCCTGCATGAATTGTGATGTGTAAATTGAACACTGATATTCAAATTGCTGGAGCTATTGCTTATTGTATTCTGTTTGTACATTCTCAGGGCGTTCAGTTGTTGTTGTCGCTAGAAGCCATACGTACTGAGATCATTTAACTCTTGACAATGTTTCTTTGGCGGCAGGTGACAGTGGCTTTTCATACATGCTGAGGCATACGTGAAGAGGTGTGCCGGGTTTCTCCTGGCTGTAGTACAATGTGAGGCTCCTCAGTAAGCTCGTCACTGTGGCAATTGCAGTGTTGATGCCCCACCTTGTTGAACAGTTGCTTCATGTCCTGTTTCCAACAGCCCTTGGAGGAATTAATATTATGTTTCACTTGACCCCCTGATGTTACTCTTCACTCCAAAGACACTCTGTTTCATGAACATTGTATTGTACACACAGTGAGGTGGGAGTACTAGAAATGATGTATTCATTCTTGTTCATGTGCTATGCTATCTGTTTGTCATGTAGTCATCATCATTTCTTCTTCTCTGCTAAATGTTGGATTGGGTATTCACTACAATTGGCCTCCTTCCAACGTAAGGCATTTGTTAACTTTAGCAGTAGTAGTATCTATAGATAGATATATTCCAGTCCACATATGTACTTATCCTGTAATACAGATCTGAGTTGCAGACAGTCCAAAACAGTCAGCTACAATCCTTAGAAATTTTCTTCTTTGTATGCTGTCAGACATGAACTTGAATTTGTTCGAAGAAAGCAGCAGTCATCCTAGGCTTTTGACACTGCTATAGAGCTTGTCTAGTGTTGGCATTGGTGATGGCCACATGTGCTTTCTCTGGTCCTTAGAAATGAGGTACTTAATTTAAGAATGGAAGGTAGTCCAAGGGGTTCCGAGTGGCCTGCCGGGGTCTTTTTGTATGACACAGACAAGAATAACAGCACTACCCCACAGAGAGCATGTCGTAAGAGGCGACTAACTGTGTGACATGGCATAACACCGATCATGCTTAGGTGGTTTGTTAAGAGCAGCATAGATGGCACCTAACATGCTGCAGGTCTACTTTGCTCTAGTGTTTGAGTCTATTGAGATGGACTCGCACATCGGTCAACCACCCTCTGTGGCACTTGCCCCAACACAGCGTAGTAATAAGCTGCTCAAGCCTAGCCAGCTAAGCAGGAAATCTTCATCCTGGCTACATCCGGCTCACACCAGAGCTGGAACCTGCACAGTGGCATCTACCCCTGTAGAAGTACAGGTCGACTAAGACTAAATCCAAAGAACAAGATCCATAACAAGACAATACATCAAGATACATCAAGCCCAACTCCTGCAGGCCTGTGCAAAGCAGTCTCAACTACCATGGTTTGGCCCTGTCTGTAGAATAAGAGAGGACCAGATACCGCAACAGTCATGGGAGGCCAAGAACCAGGAATCTAGACCAGATGTGGCCAAACTATGGCCCACGGACCAGATCTGGCTCACCAACCAGTTTTTACTGCCCCGCCAACCAGTTTTTACTGCCCCGCAAACCAGTTTTGGGCCGGCCTCTTATTGTTGATTGAAAATTACTGTATACTCTGCTAAAAAAGAATATTACAAAAAAGCACGCACAGGCTCCAGAAACAAAATAAAAAAAGACTCAAAATGAACGATTACCATCTGCCCCCACCTCCCACAACACCACAAACTCTCTCTCTCTTTCTCTCTCTCTCTTTTTTTTTCTCTCTCTCTTTCTCTCTCTCTCGCTTTCTCTCTCATACCAATTGACCTCTACTAGATAGTGCCAACAAAATGGTAATGATAACATCAAATCTCTGATTGTGCACATGGACAGGTGAAGACAGTGTTGGTACCTACTTTGATAATGAGAAACTGAAAGCAATGACATATCTTTTCTGCTATTGGAAGTCTCTGAGATCAATTGATGCTACTTAGTCTTTAGTAACCATATGGGAAAGTGATTGTGGGAGTAGGGATGGATGGTAGGTACATTTCTGTAGGAAGGAGTTGAGGTGGGTTTTTTTCGTTTTCATTATTTCTCTATTCCCCAAGGCAGTGTGCTTTGCACTGTGGTTTTTATTTTTTGCCTGTTGGCCCAGTGCATCTGACTTCAGCATGCATTTTATGTAAGGGTCTGCTTCCCCGGGGTAACGGCCGGTGCTGTGATCGGGGATCGAACCCAGCACCTTTGGATTGTGAGCCGTGTCACTTAACCACTAACCCACGCCATCCCCCAGTTGGCCTGGTGATCTGTGTTAAGTATAAATCTGCCAGTAACACTTCTTTGCTTGTAGCTGTTGTGCACGTTTTCATGTATAAGAGTTTACATTTGTAAAAATGTTTTCTAAGTATTAAGTAGTTTGCTGTTGCTTTCTGTTCGTGGTTCATTATTTGTTTAAATCTAAATCCCAGAACGTTATTTTTTAAGAATGTTATAAGTCTGGCTCTCTGGTGTTACTCTTTACCATAATCTGGCCCTTGGCCACCACTGCTCTAGACTCTCATGATGCCCCAAAGTATGCTGGGAAGACAATATATGACAGTACCTGATAGAAGGAGGACTGGACTAGAACTAGGCCAGAAGGCGGATATTGGATAAAACAGTCTGGCGATCTCTCTGATAAACCTCTACACCTCAAGTGAGCATCTAAGACAGGGGTTCTCAACCTTTTGAGATTGCAAAAACCGTTCATGTGTATTATTAAATACTCAAGCACCATGCAATTTAAATTGAATTATACGAGGATGTCAGCCAGTTGACATTTATCGCAGAATGCAGGCAGTGTATGCGGACAAATGTGTGTCAAAGACAACAGTGAAGAACTGGACAATGATGTTTAAAGAAGGACGTGAGTTAACGAATTCCTTACGAGACCAGGTCAGGCGCATATTGTTGCGTCAGAAGATACCACTGCCAAAATTGATGCAACAATTTGGGTGGACCGTCGTCGGAGCTTACATTTGCCACACTTTTGTCACCATACACTGCCTGCATTCTGCAATAAATGTCAACTGGTCAACATCTTTCAGCTGTTCGAAACTGAATCACCGCTCGTTGATCAACTCTGAACGGATTCCGTATCACACCCGCCATGTTTTCAACGGTCTGCTAAGGAAACTATGAGTTGGAGGATAATGAAATTTTGCAAACTTGACAGTTGGTATGTGCTGTTTACATCAGAAATGACATCATCATACGCATGTTAACTTCGTGCAGTTAGGTCCCGTTTCAGTTGAACAGGTCTCTTATATTGAAAAATAATATATTTTAAAAACACATCATTGAGCTTGAAAACAACTCAAACGTTTAGTCATGTCCAAGAAGAAGTTGCTTGAAGCTCTAAGTAAACAGTCTTGCAGATGTGAATCAGTTAATCATGATCGTGCTGTGTTCTTGAAGTATTTCATACGTGAGAAAGCTTTTTCTCACAGGTAGGTCGTCCCGAACATAGCCAGACATCTGAGAGAAACACGCAGCAGTATTTTTAACCTTTTTGTATCTTTAAATATTTTAACACTAAGAAGGACTGGATATCTATCAATTCAAGTACCCATGATGCAACACAACACTGACCATGGCCAGCTACGCGAAAAACCCTCAAATCAAGTCAGCAGTGCGAAATATTTAAGAACAAAGTCCAGATCTTCAAATTGTTTTGAAAAATTAAATTTTTGTTGATTGTTGTCTTCATATTCCAGTCAATAGCCAGCAGAAAAAGAAATGGTGATATGAGACATCCCTGTCACACATCAATCTTTATTTCAAATGTCTCAGAAAGTTAACTTTCTTGTAGAATTCTATATTTCCTATTTTCACATGTTTTCTGTGCTTGATCAACTTTCAAAGTGATTCTCTGTCTAAGCTGTCAAATGTTTTTCATGCTATGTTAGTTACCCATTGCAAGAGAAGATGGCGATATCAGCAGACGGCTTTGTCTTGATGATGTAACTTGCGCTGAATTTGAATGATATTGAGGAAGAAACTACGCTGGTCATCAACCTCATTCTTTTTGTCCTGAGTTACCTTGAACCAATGGCAAGACATACGTCAAGAAGAATTCAGGATGCAGGATTCAGGATGCAGGCATTCTGGTCTGACCTCCCTGTTTTACATTTTTCATAGTCCATGAATATAATATAAAGTGGTGAGTTCGACTAGTATTCTAATATTAGCTATCTGGTCTGCGCATGACTTACTTTTGTCGAAAGCCTGCCTGTTCTTCTTTCAGCTGTTTGTCTATACTCTTTATGTTGTTTTAATCTTTCTAGTATGATCCTGTTCAATATTTTTCCAGGCAGTGATAATAGCATTATTCTTCTATATTTTGTACACTGCTACAGATCTCCCTTCTCTGGCAACTTGACTACATAGCCGTCCTTCCAGTCTGCTAGTATTTCTTCTCTTCCCCAAAAACTTTCACAAGTAATGTGAATAATATCTCTGTTTCGATTGCTTCTATTGAGATACCATCTGGACCATTGGCTTTATCATCTTTCAGAAGCATTATGACTTTCTAAATATCCTTTTTGTTTGATTTCTTGCATTTAGCCTGCAGTACCGTTTCTGCTGACTGAATGTCTGGGGATCTTGCGGAGTTGATTTATTTAAAAGATCTTTTATACATCCTGTTCATCTCTTCATTTTCTCAATTGTGCTGCTAATCTATTACCCTTTATTATCATTAATAATGTCATTTATGTGTTTTTTACCTGTTTTTTATGTTGTTGTACGGGTCTTTCATATTTTCTTTTGCTGCAGCTTCTTCTGTCTCGCTTGTCAACTCATCTAAATATTATCTCTTGTCTCTTCTGATGCTCTATCTTACTTCTTTGTTGACTTCAGTGGATAAATCCTGAGCCTAGCCTCTAGTATTTCTGATTCTACCTATGTTCAAATCTGCCTTCTTTCCTTTTTCTTTGCAATATTACCTATTGTTATCCATGGTTTGTGTTGGTGTTCTCTTTTCCCAAGAACTTCTCCACAAGTTTTGTTCTATATATGTTGTACTTGTTGCCGTGCCTGTAGTTCTTCTAATTGTTGTAACACATGATACCTATTTGATATCGTGACTTTAAATTTATCTTGTATGTCCTTCTTCATGAGGAATCTGATATTGAACTTGCCTGTGGTCATATGTTGCTGTATACACTTTAGGTTTTTCTTTATTTGGGCTATCAGAAGATGATGGTCAGATGCATTGTCTACTCTACATACTTTTACATCATGTAAAGATGATCTGAACTTCTTAATTGTATATATATATATATATATATATATATATATATATATATATATATATATATATTATATTTGGTCAATCTGGTTTTCTGCCCTTTGATATGGTGACACCCATGTTGCTTGGCGTGTTCTTTTATGTATTATATCTATATATTGTAGCAGAAATTCCCAACTGTTCCTACTTTGCTGTGCACTTGATTGAAGAAGATTCTTCCCTGTCACATGTTATTGATATTGAAATGCCAGAACATAATTGTATTCTTCATTGATAAATAATGAGTGTTCTATTGTAATTGGGTAAGTATTGGAATCATCAAGGCCAAGATACATTTAACATTGTCTATTGATAATGTGCAGGCTCTGTGCATATGTGTTATGCTCTTCTCACACCAATTACAAGGCTTGCCAAATGTGTGTGTGACTAGCTGGGATACTTGGTGTTGCCTGGAATAATTATTAAAGTAGTTAATTGTTTAAACCCGTCCCCTTAGTCATATTGCTACTGCACTCCCAACCTGCTCTCTAACTCACCATCTCTTCACTCCTCATCCCACCTGTCACTTGGAATACTTGGTGGTGTTCTTCTTCTTTGCACGCTGTCAGGGAATACTTGGTATTCACCCATCCATACAATACCTTACTACACCCCAGTCACCTATTCTTTCACCATCTCTTCCACACTCAACCAACCCAATTCACTAATAAGTTTGCAATACTTTAAATTAAAATTGTGTCTTGAAAAATCAATCAAAAGCATTCATGTTACAGTAGAAGGACAATACATTTACTAATTCAGAATCGACTTTCCCAAAGACTGTGATATAGACAAACTTAAAGACCACATGGTATTTCATGCATGATGTCATCATTATGCGCAATTTGGCCAAGCAAAATGGGTCATGAGTTCACCATTTTGCTATTTTCCAGTAAGCAATATTTTTAGAATCATATGTCCATAACTCGTGCAGTGAGCGACATAGTGACTTGAAATAAGTTGCATTGATCTACAAGCAAGAGTCCCTGTGTTAAAGGAAATGCGTTATTCTCAAAGCCGGGCAGCTTCCTAACATTTACTAGACAAGAGTATCATAAACAACAATAGAAATGGCTGACCAGTCATGCTTTTTTTTTAGAAATATAATTGCTTTCTGTACATTTGAAAACTTGAACATTACTCACAAAAATGCTCAACAAATCCTTTCATTTTTAGAGAGCTTATTGGCCAATGCTGATGTTCGGTTATTTTCTGTTGTTACAAATTGATTTTAGTGCACTCCGGGCATACCCAAATGGGCTTAGCTTCTCTAAGCAAATGACGAATGCTGAAGGTCTGTCATGCACCCGACTCTGATCCTCGTTTTATTATAAGTTCTGCAGTCTGCATTGCTGATTCATCTATTGCAGTTTGATTGCCCAACAGACGATCAGTAATTGATTTGTTCAGTAATGCTGAACAAAGGTGTGACAATGGAGTTTAAGAAATTTGACAAACTTTATTGACATTGGGTGTGGCCAAATGAATTCCTATAGGACAATTAAGCTAAGGAATAATTGCTGATTCATCTATTGCAGTTTCATTGTCCAACAGACGATCAGTAATTGACTTCAAATGCTGAACAAAGGTGTAACAATGGAGTTTAAGAAATTTGACAAACTTTATTGACATTGGGTGTGGCCAAATGAATTCCCAGAAGACAATTATGCTAAGGAATAAGTCAAAAGTCTGGTTACAAACAAAAAACTGTTTACATTATTTAAATCACAAGCATTAATTTTGTTTACCCTTGATATTCAGCAAGTACATAGGAATGTCTTGTTTTTTGGCATTTGTCATAAAAAGGGCATTGTGGTGTAGTTTACAGCGAGGCTGCGATATTTGTGCCTTTCAGTCCAACACATCTAGTTTCAGCATGACATTATTTAGACCAGTTTTGCCTTCCCTCTGCTATCTCTATTCTCTTTTACATGCATGCAGCCTGTTTCCAACGCTGCCACTTGGAGGTAGAATAGGGTCTTGGTCATCTGTGGTTTCCTGACCCTGATGCAAGCAGCCAGCTATGAGTTGATGATTGCTGTCAGCTAAGTGACTGATGCGTCTCCAGTCATTCACATAGCGATGTAATGGTTCCTTCTCACTGATTGTTATTCTGAGAGTTATGTCATGGTCACTCCACTTCTTAACTTAACTTAACGTCTTTATACTTGTTTAGAAGACTCTGCAGAGTCTGTATACAACTAGTTTCATTGACATTTCCTTGCTCTAAAGGCTATGCGCATCCATTCTATTCCCAATGCATTAATTTTCCCTACCTCCACTACTTCCTGGGGCAAAGCATTCTAAGCATTCACCACTCTCTGACCAAAAAAATATTTCCTAGTATCTAATCTGGACCTTTCTTTAGTTAATTTGTAGATATGCCCTCTTTTTCTTGTAGGTGGTTGTATTTTGAAAAACTTGTTATAATTTAATTCATCAGTTCCTTTGATTATCTTATAAACCTGTATTAAGTCACCTAAATTCTTCTAATTTCTAGACTCTGTAGGCCGGTTTTTCGGAGTCTTTAATAACTGTAATTCTGGAAGCTCCCACTATCAGCTTTGTTGTTCTTTTTTTTGTCTAATCCTTTCCAGCTTGTTTATATCTCCTCTACAATAAGGACTCCACACCTGTACACAGTACTCCAATCTAGGTCTAACTAATGCTTTATACAGTTTGACTATCACTTCCTTGCTCCTATGTTCCATATTTCTTTTTATCATACCTAACATTACATTTGCCTTTTTCACTGCTACCTGGATTTGCTCACTCACTTCACCTGTATGATTATAACCCCTAGGTCACTTTCCTTTTCTATCATTCTAATATTATTATTCCCTTCATTTGTCCTACTGCTCTTGCCTTGTGGCATAGAGGAAAGGAGGTATACATAGACTTCTGGTTTGTGCTAGGTAGGAGGCTTGTACTGCTGATATGTTGGACTTTTTGAGTGGTTTTTTTTTATCCCCTCTATCCATAGTAGTCGTGGTCAACCTCTTGCCTTGAACCCTCAATGCAGAATGACCTCCTTGCATCCTGGTCAAATGTCCAAACCACTTTATTTTCTATGCTTCAATATAGTAATTAACCATTGTAGGTCTCGCCATTTGATCCCTGTTATCAACACACTCTAGTTAACCTAGGTGTAAATGGGAACATAGATTACTGTTAGGGATGGAAAGGCAGCGAGGAAGGGAACAGGCCACACCACCTCATAAACAAACTGTGGCCTCATGCAATGATCATCCCAGACAACAGTGTATGCTATGTACACTTTTACCTTTAAGCCTGTATTAATCAATAGAAATATATAATTATGTACATGAGCATACGAGTTCTTTTCTTTATCCCTTTTTTCACTGCAGCTGGAGTATAAGACCATCACTACATTTAGCCTCCTTTAGGAAGCCTGGATCAGAGCACTTTAAATGATTTTACCGTAGCGGTTTCTATAGCAGTTGTTTTACACAATGAAATTACTAGTCCCATGCAGTTTATGAATGGCAGAATTACTTTCTGTGTTCAGATGCACTACTATGAGGTATATGTACTAGAGCACAACCAAGGATGAACATTGGTTGTGAATCCAATAGAAACAATGATAATTATTTATGTTCTGTAATGCTGCTTTTGCTACATGCTCAGTTATTGCTCATTGCATTGGAAGCACTGTATTGAAATATGTCTAGAAATCAATCGCCTCTGGATTTTCATTTGTGGGTCTTTTTTGTCTTTTTTTTTTTTTTTTTATTTGGGTGTGTGTATGTGTGTGTGTGTCTTTACAGCATTTTGTGTACTTTTGTCTTTACAAAATAAAATGTCATAATTTAGAAGATAATTATTTATTATAATGAATGTAAAGTGATTAATGTGTACAAAACTTATTTAAATTGATATTTGTACATAAAACACATTGTACAGCTTGTTTACTGTGTGGTTATTTGTAATATATTTATTTTCATGTGTAAAAATGGGTGTCCCCAATGGTTTGGCATTGTTGTATGTCTGTTGTTGTAAAAGAAAGTGGGCCAGTTTATTCAGTGAAAAAGTGTACCTGACATTATATTTTTGGTTGGTTTCTGTAGCAATTTATTTTACGTGACCATGTTACCTGTCCCATATACAACCCTCCTCAGTCATCTTTTACAACATTCATAGTAGAGTGAGTGGACCTATTCTTTGCTTCTCAATAAGGGACCTAGGGATTAATAAAGGGTGATACATCTGCCTGTTTGAATGCCAGGATTCCAAGTAACTTTTCAATATTTGTTGGCTCTTTTTTTTTTGGTACAAATTAATATTTGGAAAGATTGTATTAACACTTGGGACCAATTTTTCAACCACTTAGACTTTTTTTGTGCCTCCTTGGAGCATAGGGTTACAATGGATGCTTGCCATCATTTGGTCATCTACATGTGCTGTACCCATAGACTCCATCTGTCCTGGCCTTCCCTTCCACCTTTCTTTGCCAGGTGGTCTTTGGCTTTTCTACTATTCTCTTTGTCTGTAGATTCCAATTACGTGGTAATGTTGTAAAATTTCTGTCTGAATGTGAATATTATTCATTCTTACTCTCTCTTCTCCAATAGTGACTGCAAAATTCAAAAAGTAAAAGTTACCATACATTTTTTATTTAACTTAGTTAATTTATTTCTTCTATACTGTTTTAACCCTTTGAACCCAATTTGTAAAATCACATTCCCCTGTGCTGCTGAGAAAATACACACAAGGTAGACATCTGAGGAAAGCTATTTAGTATGACAAATAACATTTGCTCTAATTTGATTATTCTATCTTAAATTGATTGGCCTAATAATCTATAATGTTCTTACTTGCTATGCCAGTAAATAGTGGAATATATTTAATGAAGATCATCCTGTATCAAATGTACTTGATACTTAACTTAATTTAACTTAACTTAATTTACCGGTAACGTCTTTCTACTGGTTTAGAAGACTCTGCAGAGTCTGTATACAACCAGTTTTATTTACATTACCTTGCTCTAAAAGCTATGCGCATCCAATTTATTCTTAAGTGCATTAATTGTCCCTGCCTCCACTACCTCCTGTGGCAATGCATTCCAAGCATTCACCACTCTCTGACAACAAAAATATACCCTAATATCTAATGTGGACATTTACGTTAATCTAATTTACGTCAGATACATCCCCCCAGACCATGGTCTGATCCTCCGAGATACAGGAACAGTTCTGGTTTGATCATACGTGTCATTTAAATAATGACTTGTTACTTTCAGAATAAACACCAATCTAAATCCAAATTATTGCCCTCCAAATTCTTGAGAATACTTTCAACAGCTTGTTCTGTTGTTAGCCTTTTTGAACGGCCATGTCCCTAATTTGTAAAACTACTTTCCATCAAGAAAATCAACAAATTTATTAGAACAATTTCCTATTTTGTGGATGCCACCATATTTTTTTTCTCCAGAAATGTGTTTACTGTGAAGACATCACAATATTATGACCTAAATCTAAGCAATACAGCCAGAAATATGCCTTAAAATAATGGTCCACCCATCGTACCAAATTATGGGGAGTTGGGTATTCACACACACACACACACCAGTGCATCGGTGTCACGGTTTCAAAGGGTTCTTTTTCTCCAGTTGATGATAAAGATCTATATTGGCCATAATGTCTGTCTTGACCTGTTTCTGCACTCAAACATTTTGTGTTTTTAGTAACAATGTTAAATTATTTTTTAGAGTGAAAAGATGTTAGTGATTTGTGTTTATTATGTATATTTTGATGTCTATGGATTCTGAATCTCAGATGCATTTCAACCATGTTTATTGCTTCCTGCTAGTCTGATCACATCCCGTCCCATTATTGATTTTGCTAAGACAGAGCACATATACTGTCCCATTGCTCCTATGCAGCCTTGATATTCATTGTAATTGTTTCTTGTTGTGCTTGTGGTTTTATTATGTTTTGTTATTTAAATCACAACATATGAAAATAGATGTGTGTGAAAGACAGTCATTTGGATTGGACAGTCATTGATCTGGACGCTGTAGATGATTTTGCTATTCTGTCCCCTAGCCGTAATCTAATGGAAAATTAAATAGTCAATGAGCGTTCTCAGAAATTGACACTGAAAATGTACATATTAAAAAAACATATTATGAGAATAAATGCAACTCAGGACAATGAATCAGATAGTGTTGGAAGACACACATCCACAAAATAAGAAATCATTCACACATCTTGGTAGCAATGTAGACAAAATAGGATATACAGATAAAAATTACAAAATAAGGATACAAAAAGCTTTCATTGTATTAGGAAACTTATGGAAATCAAAAGAAATTAAGTTAAGTACAAAAATATAAATCTTTAACTTCAATGTAAAGTCTGTGCTATAGTAGAGCTCTGAAATGTGGAGAATAACAAAAACAGCAACCGAAAAGGCACAGGTTTTCATAAATGGGTGCCTGTACAGAATAGAATAACTGAAATTGTATTATGCAGTTGTTGTTGTTGTTGTAAATGCTTATAATGAGTAGGTTTATTCTTTTGTGCGCCCTGAAAAGGACGTTTAGTGGTGGGTTTCAGTAGCTTTCCTCACATCCCGAGTATGATGATGAAGGTGGACTAGGGTCATCCAGACAGTTGTGCTATGCTTGACTTCATGTGCATGTCGCTCACTATTAAAGGGATCATGTCGATCCTCCTCTTTATTAGCCAGCCTGCCAAAAAGAACAGTCCGTTTCCAGGGAGGACTACGTGGAAGTCGAGGTAGGGGTCTTGGCCAGTATATTTTACCTGACCCTGACTAACATATCTGATCAGTATATTTTGCCTGACCAGATGTTAGACTTCCTTCGCGACTTCAGAATAGAGAACAATGCTTTTCACCTGAATTTTGTGGTCAAAGCTGAAATATATTAATTATCAGTATGTTGTGCCCAACCAGACATTAGTCTTCCTCCTCGAAATTGTATGATAAGATCAGTAATATGGAACTGTTGTATCCAGACAGATATCAGTGGAAAAGGACATGAGGAGAAGGCACTGAATCATTATAATCATTTACCTTCATTCTTTTTGTTTGATATGTGGTTTCAGAAGCAATGGTTTGGACATGGTGAGATTGCGCGCACAACTTTATCAAGTCGCTCCTTACGACATGCCAGGATGGAAACAGTGACGCTATCATGTTTAACCCTGTAACCACTTAGTTTAACTGTCAAGGATGCCATCCATCATGTCAACAACTCTAAACACTGCTGGACTGGCCATGTAGTAAGAAGGAAAGACAAATGCTGAAGCACAGCAACCACTCTGTGGTACCCGCGGGGCAAAAAAGACCACCTGGCAGACCCCCACTAGATGGCAAGATTCAAGAAGGTCAGGTGAGGGTCTTGGCCAGTATATTTCTCCTGACCCTGGCTAACATTGTCTGATCAGTGTCTTTTGCCTGACCAGACATTAGCCTCATCGACCCTGAAAACTTCTGAAACAGCCAACACAGGGCTGAACTCTCATGTTTATCATTACTTTATGTTTGTATTGTCTGCCCTTGGTTGTGCATATCAGTTTCACTCAAATGATAGTTTATATATGACATAGGGGGAGTTGAAGAAATGTGATATCACACAATCAATATTACAATCTTACTCTATTTAAAGATATTGTTAGCCTACCATAATATAGATTCAATATCTGCTATTTGCTATTTATGTCAACTATAGTAGCCATTTATGGGCTAGGTACCCTTACACTGTCATGGTCATAGTGCAAAACACATCCAGTATGAATACATTTGAAATATTCCCATTTTCAAGATGGGGTACGTTTTTGGGCTTGTGATTCCCATTGGCCATGAAATGGCATACATCTGAGTCAACATTACCCTTGGCAGAAGATGCAAGGTGTGCATCTGGAATTTGGAGTTCTAGGTTGAACAGTTGAGTTGTAAAACTCTGGACAATGATGATGATGTAAATAGCAATTAATGAATGACTTCAGCTCGGAGATGGCTTTCTGAAACCTCGTTAATTAGGGCAGTTATCATATAGGATTTTCAGTCCTATTTTGAAAGACACAGAAGGGCTGACTATGACATGAGTGGATAGTGGAAAAGAAAGTGTCACGCTTTCAGGACGTTGTGTGAATCTACTGTCCTGGTCATGCTGGGGTTCATGTCAATGAATGACCTGAAATCGCCGCCTAAAAAGCTTGCAATGTGGGGACTTTCTTATTCTTCTTCTTTGTCATTTGTTGTCAAACTTGCAAGTAACAGGATGTTCAGGAAACGAAATGCGTTGAGTCGTAGTTTACAGCTTGACTGTGATATTTGCACCTTTTGATCCAACACATTCGATTTCAGCATGCATTTTGGGTACTGGGTCAGCCTTCCCTTTTAGATCCCTCTTCTTAACCAATATGCTCTGTTGCAGCCTGTTATCCAGGATCACCACGTGGAGGTGTAGAAGTATCTTGGCAGCTCTGGTTCACTGGCTAGCAATCAGTTTTGGGTCGCTGACTGCTGCAGCTCATGCACTGCTCAGCATTTTGATCCCAGTGGGGACTTTGATTATGGATAGATGTAACATTCTGTGTTTGATCTACGCCTTTCTCTTGGACTTTGACAAGCAAACGATTAATTGGCAATTCACAGACTACAGAAATAAATCATTGATCTAGCAGAGAAATGTATCGTAGGGGATGGAGAAGTAAATTCAGTCAACATTCCTCATATTATTCTAAGGCCAAAGATGCAGTAGTGAATGAAATCGCAGCGGCCAGCGACTCATAATTGGCTGCTTACAATAGGGTCAGTGACCAATAACTGACCAAGACCCTATTCTGCCTCCACGTGACAGCCCCAGAAATAGACTGCAACCAAGCAGCCTGGCTAAGAGATTAGGGATCAAAGAGGCAAGACAAACTCAGCCCCAAAAATGTAATGCTGAAAGCGGATGTGTTGGGCCGAAAGGCACAGATATCAGTAAACTACAATACAATGTCAGAAATATCCATTTCAGAATGAGCCCCAAAAAAGAAAATGATATTATTCTGATGTAGACTGAGCACCAATGAGATTGTTGAGACTGCTATGATGTTGATTCCTATCAGTAAAGAAAAGAACCTAATCAACATTACATTTAATTTACATTTATTGGAATTGTTTTACAAAGTCGATCAAGAAATGTTATGGGGGTCTGGCTTTTTGTGATAAGAGAGATGGGAATTACAAAAATGATTCAAATTGTGGGAAGTCATATGTGAATCATCCCATAATTATTTTCCCTTTACAAACAATTTCATTCATGGGTGCTAACTTGTGACAATATTTTATTTGGTTTGTTGTTTTATATTTTATTTATTTGTTTTGTATCAGTTCATGCTCCTTATCCTGCATTGCCATTTTTATTGTATTATTAAGCATACAAAGGAAAAAAACACAAAAAGAATGAACAATCTGCAAATAAGATGACATATTTCCAAAAAAATTGTGTATTTCAATGTTATTTTTTTATGCAGATACCAGAAAAGAGAGAGAGAGAGAGAGAGAGAGAGTATGTGTTTGTATATCTAAGTGTGTGTGTAAATGTGTGTTATTCTGGCCCCTATGCGAGGTTGCTGTAGCTGTTGTTCCTGTACATCTTCTTCTTTATCTTCTTCTTTGCACGTTTTCTGTTTTGTTTTGAATGCCCACAAAGAGTGTGTTTACTTCTTTTGTGCGCCCTGAAAAGGACGTTATAAGTGGTGGCTTGCAGTAGCTTGCCTCACACCCCGAGCGTGCTGATGAAGGGGGACTAGGGTCCTCAGGCCATTGTGCTATGCTTGGCTTCATCTGCGTGTCGCTCACTACTATGGAGATCACATCGAACCTCACCTTGTTAGCCAGACTGTTGTCCTCGATAACAGCCCGTTTCCAGGATGACCAACGAGGAGGTCAGATGAGGTCTTGGCCAGTATATTTCTCCTGGCCCTGGCTTACATTCTCTGGTCAGTGTGTTTTGCCTGACCAGACGTTAGCCTCATCGTCCCAGTGTGAAAGGTTAGAATGCATTCAGAATGAAGGAATGCAACTTATCCTTGGGTGCATAAGGGATACCTATATCGTGAAGATGAGATTCATGCTTGGACTTCTTTTTGTAAAGTCTAGATACACACTGGCCCAGATCAAAACCTACACGAGAGTAGCCGCAGACAAGAGGCACACACTGTGCAAGAACTTTGCAGGTAACATAGTAAAATAATCAGACAAGGGATGTCATGGATGACAGAGAATAATTGGTCAGATAACCACAGTAGGGACCAGAAACAAAGGGGAAGAATGGATTCACACTGGAGATAACACACTACCATCAAGTCATTATCATTATGCAGATAGAATACAGAGACTGGTGCAATGAGACAGTAAACCTTGACATTGAACAACTTCTTAGTTCTTAGTCTCCCTGTACTTCTACAGAGGCAGATGCCCTTGTTCGGGTCCTAGCTCTGGCATGAGCTGAATTTAGCCGGGAGGAGAATATCCTGCTTAGCGGGCTAAACTGGAGCAGCCTATTACTCCGCTGTGTTGAGACAAGTGCTGCGGAGGGTGGTTAACCAATGTGCAAGTTCATCTTTATAGACTAAAACACTAGAGCAAAGTAGACCCACAGCCTGTTAGGCGCCATCTATGCTGCTCTAAACAAACCACCTAACCGTGGTGTGTGTTATGCCATGTCACACGCCTCTTACGAGATATTCTCTGTAGGCAGTGATGCTATTCTTCGCCTTGTTGTACACAAAGACCCATGTGGACCACTTCGGACCACTAGTTAAACAACTAGTAAGTGAAAATGCGCACGATTCTGATGCTGTCATATATACCGATGGATCTGTGCTGTGCAGTAGGAAAGCCAGTTGGGGCTTCTCTGCTAGAGTGAGAAGCAGGGTCGATGCTGAGAGGAGCGGCGCATACTTGACAATAGTGCCCAGTACTAGAATGGAGATCAAGGCAGTGACTTTAGCTCTTAGATGGCTTTTATTGAAGACCGTAATCGTCTCTAACTCTCAATCCTTGCTTTAGAAGGTGCAGAAAGACTGGCTGGAACATGAATGGATATCGGACATGAAGGTCTGGAACTTGTAAAAACTTGTGTGAATCTACTGCCCTTACCATGCTGGGGTTTGTGGGAATGAAAAAGCTGACATCCTGGTCCCACAGGCACCCGCAGTGGGAACATTGGCAATGGGTAGAGTTGACATTTTAAAATTGATCAGCAACCATCTTTTGTATGACGACACTGCAATTGATGAACTAGCAATGCACAGATTGCAGGGTTTTTAAATCATTCATCGCTCCAACAGATAGGGTCGAGCGGAAATGTTTACAGTCATTGAGCTACAGGAATATAAGGACCATCACTCTTCGTCATTTGCTAAGATGAACTGAGTACCTATGAGTCTGCCCAGAGTGCACTGATGTGAACCTTCTTAACAGAACCTGAGAAAAATGCCGCAAAAGTTAGAGAATGCCATCAAAGGATAGACACGTAAAAGCCTGGAAGATTGCACAATCAAGATAAGAAGACTTTGGAGACCCATTGCAGCCGACCTTCGATGTGCTGGCAGCACTTCAACTGAAATTTACGTGTTAACGTTCATAATCATGGCCATTTACCCATTTGGTTCCTTTTGGAACATCAGGACACAACATATGCTCTCCATCTTAACTTAACTTAACGTCTTTATACTGGTTTAGAAGACTCTGCAGAGTCTGTATACAACCATTTTCATTTACATCACCTTGCTCTAAAAGCTATGCGCATCCAATTTATTATTAAATGCATTAATTGTCCTTGCCTCCACTTCCTCCTGTGGCAATGCATTCCAAGCATTCACCACTGTCTGACTAAAAATATATTTCCTTATATCTAATCTAGACCTCTCTTTAGTTAATTTGTAACTGTGCCATCTTATTCTTTTGGGTGGTGGTACTTTAAAAAACTTATTATAGTCTAATTTATCCGTTCCTCTAATCATCTTATAAACCTGTATTAAGTCACCTCGAATTACTTCTCTTTTCTAGACACTGTAGACCAGTTTTTTAAATTCTTTCCTCATAACTGTATTTCTGGAATTTCACTATCACCTTTGACGCTTTTTTGGTATTCTTTCCAGCATGTTTATATCCCCTCTATGATAAGGACTGTAAACAGTACTCCAATCTAGGTCTAACTAATGCTTTATACAGTTTGACTATCACTTCCTTGCTTATATGTTTAATATTTCCATTTATCAAACCTAACATTGCATTTACCTTTTTCACTGCTACCTGAACTTGCTCACTCACCTTACCTGTATGATCTTCTATAACCCCTAGGTCACTTTCCTTATCTATCTTTCTTATATTTTTCTCGTCCATTCTGTAATTATGTTCCATATTGGATCTACCCATGTGAATGACTTTACATTTATCTATATTAAACTCCATTTGCTAGCTTACAGACCATTCTTGTATTTTATCTAAATCCGACCTCAATAAATTCACTTCTGCTTTAAATGAGACACTGCTGCATAATTTTATGTCATTAGCAAATTTTGCAATCATGGATCCCAAAATCCAAATCATTTAAATATTTCAAGAACAAAATTGGTCCCTAAACCGAGCTCTGTGGCACTCTTCTTTTCACTTCACACCACTCAGAGTTCTCCTAATTTATGCCCACCCTCTGCCTTCTTCCCGTTAACCAATTTTCAATCCATTTGGCAACTTCCCCACCTATTCCATGGGATTTTAACTTTCAAAGTAATCTTTTATGAGGTACTTTATCATAGGCCTTTGCAAAATCTAGATAAATAACATCCACTGACTCCCCTTTATCTATGATTTTAGTAACCTCGTCCATGAATTCTAATAGATTTTTTAAGCATGATCTCCCTCTAGTAAACCCATGTTGACTATTTCTAATTAGATTAAATTTGTCTAAATGACTTACAATGTTTTCTTTGATTATTGACTAACAATTTACAGACTATGCTCGTTAAACTCACTGGTCTATAATTAGCTGGATCTACTTGTTTGCCGTTTTTGAATATGGGGATCACTCCTGTATCTTTCCAATCCCTTGGTACAATCCCTTTTGCAAGTGATTGAGAACATAATATAGCCAATGGTTTTGCTAGTTGGTCTCTAATTTCATACAGCAATTTTGGATGAATGCCATCTTGACCTGGACATTTATCAACTTTCAACCCCTTCAATTTTTAAAAACAATTTCCTCCGTAATACAGATTGATCTTAATCCCGTTGTATCCATGTCTCTTTGAAAGATATCTATAGGCTCTGGTATCTTGGAGCAATCCTCTTTTGTTTAGATTCTACCAAAGTACTGATTGAGTAGATTAGCTGCCTCCCTATTCTCACTTATTATTTTCCCTGTACTGTCTTTGAGAGGGCCTACTTTGTCTTTCGGTCTTAGTTTATTTCTAACATAGAAAAGAAGCTTTTACTATCAGTTTTGATCCTCTGAGCAAGTTTCATTTTCGAAGTCTGTTTTTGCTGTTTTATTCCCTTTCTGAGCTATGTTCTGCTTGTCCAAATATTTTAAATATGTTGCTTTTGATTTACCTGCCTCTGTATTTTTCTATGCTTTAATTTTAACGCTTCTACAATAAACTACAAATCTAGTTATCCACTATTTACGCTATGTGTTTACCTCCCTACATGGAACACATTCCTCTTTTAGCTTTTCTAGAACTGTTTTAAAACTCTCCCACTCTTGTTCAATATCTGTTCCTCCGACAATATCTTTCCAGATTATGTGACTCGCTGCCTTTTTCATCTTCTTAACATCTGCCTTAGAGTAGTAGGATGTTCGCATGTTTATCTTTACTTCTTTCTCTGCAATAAGATTCAAACGGATGATTTGATGGTCACTTGAGTCAAACAGTTCTCCAACAGTAACGTTTTCAATCATATTTTTCCTCTGTAGTAAAATCTAAGTCAAGTGTGTTTTTTTCCTCTGGTGACTGCTTCTACATGTTGGAATTGTCCCCCATTAATAACTTTCCTTCACTTGCCTTTGCTATGCTACTAATCAGCTCCTCATCTACCTCTTTTTTGACTTGATGGACATCTATAGCACACTCCAATCACTGTTTTTTCACCCCCACTTTCTATTTCTCCCAATACACTTTCATTTTTGTTACCACATGATAAATCATCTTTGATTGTTACATTAACTGAATATGTACAGTACAATAAAATGCCACCTCCCTTAGCCTTGTCGCCAACTACCAAATATTTCCTTAACATTGTATACCCCTCTATTTCAAGTTCACTATTTGCAATGTCCTCATATGTCCATGATTCTGTTAACCCTATTATATCTGGTTTTTCTTCTTCTACATACAGTTCCAATTCTTCTCTTTTATTTACTATGCTTCTTACATTTGCATAAAAACATTTTAGTTTCTAATTTTGTTGTTTTTCCAATTCTTGCTTTTGCTTAATTTTTTTATTTTTGCTTTTCCACTATTTATTTCACACTTCCCTGACCCCAGCTCTCCCCTTTGACTACATCCTCTATAGCACCCTATTGTAGGCCTATCTTTAGTCTCAAACTTCATAAGCCTTACTAGTTTAAATTTCTAACACAATGATTTAACATATACTTTTCTACAACATGCTGTCCTGTCTCATTTAGATGTAAACCACTCCTGTCTAACATTTTACTTGTGTCTACTTTAACATCAATAAATTCCATACCCATGTCCGCACACATCACCAGCAAGGTTGATACCTATTATCTTACTATCTAGATAGTCTGACCCGTCTGCTCTATCTAAAAGGCCCAACTTTGTGACCTTTCTGAACATTTTTACCTTAAGTGTTCCCATAATACTCTTGTATCTTTTCATAATTATTTTGATACCATCTCTCTTTACATGATTAGTTCCTACCAATACTGGAACATGACTGCTTCTACTTTGTACCATCTTCTGGAGCTCCACACACGATACTATGATTGAACTGACTTCCTCCTCGACTGTTCGCATATGTCTCGCTTTTGCATGATTCTCGAGAATCCGGCTGGTATTATTGTTATTTTGATTTTCTGTTGCGGTTTATGAAACAAAGTATTTTTTTTGTACAGGCTAAGATTGTTAGTCCTAACCCAACCCCCAAAACTTAACTCAACTTAACATCTTTATACAGGTTTAGAAGACCCTGCAGAGTCTGTATACAACTGGTTTCTTGGAAAATAGTTTTTACTGATCTGCGAGTCCATCTTAATAAACTCACACTAGCGCTAAGTAGACCCGCAGTCAGTCAAGCACCAACTATTTACTGCTCTTATCAAACCACCTTGGGGAAGGTACAAATATTGGTCGATTTTTAAGCTATAATTTATTTTAAAATGTTGTCAGGACAGCGACCTACTCTTTCTAACTGCCAAAGGGATTTTTAACGTGCTCTGCACTGAACACAGGAGTCCAATCTCGCTAACCAGAGATCAGGGACAACTTTACCAGAATATCCACTTGAAACATCCCGGTCTGGAATCCACCGTGATTCAAACCTGCGCATTCCGGCACCCGAGGCGGACACCTTTCCTCCAGATCACTTAGTCCCCTTGAAGGGTGGTTGTGTACTTTTAGTCTGGCCTGTCTCTTGGTGACCTTAACTTTACTTAACGTCTTTATACTGGTTTTGAAGAATATACAGAATCTGTGTACAACCAATTTCTTGGATGGTGGTTTTTACCGATGTGCGAGCCCAACTTAGTAGACTCAAACACCAGAGCTAAGTAGACCCACGGCCAGTTAGGCGCCATCTATAGCTGCTCTTAACTTAAGAAATCACCTGAGGAAAAGTACACATACTTTGGGTAGATTTTTCATTTGAATTGTGTCTGGGCAGCGGCCATTGAGCCTACTCTTTTCGATTTTCAACTGCCAAGAAATTTGTTGCACATAGACTCCCACCAACATAGTTCACCTAGCTAACGAAGTTGGGGGGGGGGGGGGGATGATCGGCGTGATCCCCGTGTAGCGACGCGCAGATGAAGCCTAGTTAAGTAAGCACAACCGCCTGGAGGACCCCAGTCCATCTTCATTTTCACGTTCGGGATGTGAGGAAAGCTACAACAACCCGCCATTAAACGTCCTTTTCAGGGTGCACAAAAGAGTAATCCTACTCATTATAAGTATTCAACAACAAACAACAACGGGCAGATATAAACCTTGACAAGAAGTAAGTCTCTAAACAAAAACTGATCCAACATTATAAAGAATTGTTGCTCTCCTAACAGGAAGTACAAAAAGTTGTTGTAGTCGCTTCCCCTGTCTAGTGAACGTTGACGTGAACTCCTAAAAACAGCTATTTCATTCTCATCTTTCAACATGTTTTAGTCTTTTAAGTAATCGTTACGCTGTAAACTTTAAGCCATGTGCGAACCTATGGATTCCTCATTTGATCTGAGGATAGATGGCGTACAGAATCAAATGTCTTTACAAGCAGCTGAAGACATGGCAACTCCCCAGTCTTCGACTGTAACTACAACTCTACGACCATCAGGGGGTGATTCTGAATGTTCAAAACCCAATATCAGTTTCACCCCGCTATTGAGGCCTGGAAGTATGGGTACTGTATAATTTAAATCTCTGAAGACGATTTTGTATGTTTCTTATGTGTGTGAGAAATGGTAATTAAGCCAGCAACTTAGTAATTAAACTTTCCCCATCTATTTTAATCAGCGAGTTTCGAGTAGACAAGAGTCAAGACAGTTTCAGTTTGGGAGCCTTGTGATAGCGAGAAAGTGAAAGTCACTAACAGTATGAGCTATAAGTAAAACAGCTAGATATCACATACATATGGGACTCAGTTATACTATTGTGATGTCTGTACATCATAGTTGGAGAGAGTTATGAAGTCATAAGCTAGAGTCACTAGAGAAAAACACTAACAACAGTACCAATTTTTTTTCAACCTAGTGAACCTCCTTCAAGTCCGTTACCTTGAAATGGTGGTGAGGGAGCTTGCATGTCTCAGTGATCACAGGAGCTAAGCCAACAAAAGTGAAATCTTCCAGAAGGGTCACCCAAGTTGGGCGAGGGAATAGACACGGAACACGGACAACTCACCTAGAGTATGATAATAGGTTAGGTTAGGGCCGACCACCCAAATCTATAAAACAAAGGAGGTTACGAAAATATTGATAACGATGCAAAAGTAAATAGTCTTGGAAAAAGGAAAGGCCCTCGAAAACGAGAAGAATGATGCAGTGGAGTGAAAGCCGCAAGGAAGCTCTGCGGCTGACTGCCCATCTGAATACCAAGAAGAAAACAAATAAAGCGACATGGACTGTTAGAACAATGTACCAGGCAGGTAAACATCCCAGATAGCTAAAGAGATGAGGAATTACAAATTAGCAGTGCTTGGACTGTGCCAAACAAGATGGACACAATCTAGAAAGATGGGACTTACTACTGGGGAAATGATAATGTATTCTGGAAACGAGGGAACTGATGCCCAGTATACAGAGGGAGTGGCACTGATGCTCTCCAGAGAAGCACAGCGGGTGTTTATGAAGTGGGAGGTTATTACCAACCGAATCATAAGCGCAAGCTTTAGAATGAGGAACAAACACATCAATATTAACATCATTCAGTGTTATGCCCAACTAATGAGGAAAATGATGATAAAAACCAAGAGTTCTACAACAAGCTGGAAGAGGTACTTGACACACAGAAAAAGAAAGATCTTTTCATTTTAATGGGAGACTTCAATGCTGAAGTGGGAGCAGACAACCTAGGTTACAAACAGATTATGGGAAGATAAGGAAGGGGGACAGATGAACAAAAGTGGAGAAATATTTGCAGAGCTATATGCAAAAGAGAGTGTCAACAGAATGGAAAGAAAGACATCTGATTAAACTGCCTAAGGAAGGAGACCTGGCAGATTGCAGGAATTATATGGGGATTATATTGATGTCGGTGCCAAGCAAGATATTCAACAGAATCACCTTTTCAGAATAAAAACTGAAGTAGACAAGAAATCCAGAGAGGAACAGGTCAGATTTCGCCATCATAGTAGATCAAAGCATTGAATGGAAATCATCCCTACACGCAAATCTTATATACTTTGAAAAGGCATTTGACAGTGTAGATCGAAGTACTCTATGGCAACTGTTGAGACACTATGGGATACCAGAGAAGTACACAACCCTCATCCAGAATATGTACAAAGACACAGTAGTGTGGTACATGAAGGAGTAGTGACTGAGAGCTTCGGAGTGCAAACAGGGGTGAGACAGGGATGCCTGCTCTCACCTTACCTGTTCTTGTTGGCTATAGATTGGATAATGAAGACATCACAAAATAACAGAATGCAAGTTGTCCATGTGTGTACCCTACATGCAGTAGTTTGTCATGCTCAGATCGGACTAAACATTCATATGCAGTCACATCTGAATAAACATGTCTTAAGCTGTCACCATCTTTGCTTACGATGGACATCTAACTAACTTGTTGTTGAATGCACACAATGAGTAACTTTACTTCTTTGTGCGCCCTGAAAAGGGTATTAAGTGGCGATTTGCAGCAGTTTTTACTATTATCCTGAGAGTGCTGATGAAGATGAACTAGGGTCCGCCAGATGATTGTGCTGTGCTTGGCTTCATCTGCATGTCGCTCACTACTATGGGGATTACACCGATCGGCCACCTAATTAGCCAGACTGCCATAAAGTTTCCAGGGAGAACTTCGTGGAGATATGGTGGGGGTCTTGATCAGTATATTTTACCTGACCCTGACTAACACCTATGATCAGTATATTTTACCTGACCCTGACTAACACGTCTGATCGGTATATTTTTTCTAACCAGACGTTAGTTTTTTTCTCCCCATTCATATTATACAATATATATACATTTTTTTTTTTCTTCAGTTATGATGACTCTTACAGAAGAAGACTATGAGATGCAATACTGGCCAAAGCTAAAAACTGCAATAGATCAGCTGCTAAATATGAAACCTGGTGCCTATATACCTATTTCTTATGAGCAAATGTACAGGTTTGTTTAACATTTGCTTTACGTTTTTCTCCTCCACTACTTTTTGCTATCGATGGTGTCATCATTGAAGCCGGGGACGGCGTGGGCTAGTGGTTAAGTGACACGGCTCACAACCAGAAGTTTCTGGGTTCGATCCCCTTCACGGAAATAGAAGATGCCTACCAGGCACAGAAACACACAGTAGCGGTTTGGGTGGACCTGGAAAAGGCATTTGACAAAGTCTGGAAATACGGACTTAGAGTCAAGCTAAGGAGAAGTGAAGTTTGTGGGAGAATGTACAAGTGGATCAACCACAACCTCAAACAAAGAACAGCCAGAGTCCAAGTACAAGGGCAGATGAGCAAAAAGGTGACACTCGAGCAGGAAGTACCCCAAGGGGGAGTACTGTCACCCACACTCTTCCTGGTGTATATAAACGACATTACAGAGAATACACCAAGAAGAGTCCATAGCTCAATGTTTGCAGACGACCTGGCTATGTGGACCTCTGAAAAGAATCTCACCATAGCAAGGAATCGGATGCAGCAGGCCCTAACATCGCTGGAAGAGTGGGCGAACTCATGGCTGGTCAAAATAAATGAGGAGAAAACCACATGTACAATATTCTCGCTTTCAATCAAACCGCAAAACACCAAATTAAGTCTAAATGGCAAATTCCTGCAGCCAAACGACAACCCAAACTATCTGGGAGTCACATTTGATCGGCGCATGACATGGAAAAGTCAGATCGAGACAAACCGAATGAGAGCCAGAGAAAGAATGGCAATCATGAGGAAACTTGCTGGCACAAGCTGGGGAGCAGACGAAAGTATACTAAAGAAACTGTACACTGGAAGAGTGAGACCAGTTCTCGAGTATGGCATTTCGGCATGGACAACAGCAGCAAAGGCGAACTTCTATAAAGTTAACAAACTTCAAAACCAAGCCATGAGACTGACTGACCACCCAATGCACCAGAGACTAAACAATTTGGGAAATGGGAAACTAAAGCGGGGAAACTTTGCAGAAATAGCCAAAGCAAAGATGCACGAAGATCCCATAAACGCACTAACAACACCAAAGCCCATCACTACTGTACGAAAACCTACCTGGAGGCAGCATATTTTTCCAGAGGTGGTAGAAAATATACCAGGTATTGGAAACAAAAACTGCCAGACTGAAAAAGAAAGGAGAGATACTACCCTAAGCTTTATGTCGAAAAACTACCCAAGCATGGACTGGACCCATGCATACACCGACGGTTCTGTAACAAACACTACACAGAACGGAGGGGCAGGAGCATTCCTGAACCTACCAAATGGCAGGAAAATAACACTGTCATTCGCTACTGGTATGTACACAAGCAATTTCAGAGCAGAGGCACTGAGGGCGGCAGTGGAAAAAATGGTGACACATAAAGAAAATGAAAGCCATATAGTCCTGCTTACAGATGCTCTGGCCGTGGTCACAGCGCTAAAAAGCCAGAAAAACACTGAGCTTAATGACTTAAGAGCAGCACTCTGTCAACTATGCCAGCAGTCCGCACCAAAAAGGGTAGTGGTGCAGTGGGTCCCATCTCACTGCAACATCCAAGGCAACGAGGAGGCAGACAGACTGGCAAAAGAAGGTGCAAGACTACCACAAACAGATACTAGTATGACGTACGAAGAGTAAAAACGGCTTATTAAAGCCAGATACATGACCATATGGGAAACTGAACATACCGGCTACACCAAAAACGATGGCTATTACCAGTTGAACAGAAGAGAGCAGGTCGTTGTCTTCAGACTTCGCACTGGCCACAATAGACTGAGGTACCACCTATTCAACAAATTGAAGATAGGTGGTACCGACGAATGCCCGTGTGGTACCGAGAAAATGACCGCTGAGCATCTGCTGCAGAACTGCCCGACATACGAGGATCAGAGAGAGCAGATGTGGCCGTCACCAGTGGAACCACAAGACAAGCTCTATGGCAGAGTCGACAGCCTCAGGAGGACCGCCGGTTTTTAAAAAAAATAATGGTTACTGTCTGACTGCGTACGATGAAGAAGAAGAAGATTCCCTTCACAGTACCGGCCGTTACCCCGGGGAAGCAAACCCTTAGAAAATGTAGGAGGAAGCAGACCTTTACATAAAATGCATGCTGAAGTCGGATGCACTGGGCTGACAGGCGCAAAATAAAACCACAGTGCAACGCACACCGTCTTGTAGATTAAAGAAATAAGGAGAACACAACAACAAAATAATTGAAGTAAAGGATAAGGTGGCAAACCATTGGTTTGTTTTATAATTGTTAAAAGTTGCATGCACAATTTGTAGATGAGTTAAGGCATTTGTCTCAAACAGCAAAAGGATAACATTTGTAACTCATACTCTAGTTTACTCAATTGTGAAAGTAGATACCTAACGACTCATGGGTTAAAGAAGGCAAAACAATGAGTAAGGGAACCAGTGACAACATCTAATACACCTAACATAATTGAGTCTTCAACAAGACATCAACTGGGACTGTTTCTGTCATATTACAACCCTTATCTGACCTTATATTTTCATGTATTTCTCTCTCTCTCCCTCTCTATCTATCTCTCTCACACGCACCCATATACATCATCATCATGTGGTGTATCTGTCCTTGGCAGAACGTTGCTTGCATCACAGCCATTCAATAAGAATCACGATCAGCAGTCAATCTATCCGCCTGCTCCATGTTCAATGTTTAGGGTGTCCTTGATGTCTTGTGTCCATCTACGCCGTGGTCAAGCCTCTGCTTCATCTTCCTAGAGCAATGCCCTCCAGAACTGTTTTATCCAGTCTGTCATAACGCTTAACCCTTTGAACCCTGGTCACTTGGCCTGTAAAACCCCACTCCCCTGGGCTCCTGAAGAAAAAAAGCCAAAAATGAACACCTGAAAAAACTAGTTACAATGACAAAACTAAGTGATCTGTGTCAATTATTTTATCTCAAATAGACTGACCTGATCATCTCCAATATTCCTGCTTATTATGCCAGTCTTCCCAGCATGTAGACCCATCCATTAGGCACAAATAAGTTTCACAATGTTTACAGAAAAATTTTGTCTTGACTTGTTTGAATGGTCTGTCTTTGTAGGCCATGTTTGGGAAGTCCTTGACATGCTTGTTAAATTTAAATGACCATACTACACAAACATTATTTCCTGTAGCTTTTGGAGACATTTGTGGATGATGGGAACCAACATTTTGCAGTCTCTGTTGTGCCTCGACACGGTTGTGACGTTTTGCAGTAGCTGTTCTAAAATCCCCAATGAGGGTATAAACAAACTTCATTCATGAACATCCCAAATGTCCTGTAGCGTCTTCCTGTTGTATTGTGGGGACTATAATGATCCATAAGTATGTAGGCATTATTACATGCCCACATACATAATTTCACTATTAGCCTCCTAGGCCAGCGATAATGCCGTCGTGTCTTGTTGAGACGACAAATTTGGTCGTTGACATCTGTGCCCCCCATGAAAGCATTATAGTCAATACAAAGTTGAGGAGTTGGAACATCTACAGCTGTTCCATCCTTTCTTCTCCTTCTAACAGTTCCAATTTCTGTTGGGTTGTGGTAGTTGGATATAAAATTTACAGGTCTTTGGTCCATCCAGACAAGGCATACAATGTTGTTATGGTAAATAAATTCTGAATGACCCCTGTCCATTTTCTTCTTTCCTGCCAGTACTTTTGGATAAAATTTCCTATTTTTCATTGCTGTACCTACAGCAAGTGTACCATAATCAGTGTACAGCTTGTCAAAGAGAGTTACACTGTTGTAGAATCTGTCCATAACAACAATATGGTTTTTGTTGACCAAATTCCCAGAAGTTAAAATTCTAATAACGACGCTACCAACAACACCAAGATCTGGAATAATATTGCCTGCTTTTCCAGTGTAGATTTCCAGATTCAGAATATATCCAGAGCTTGCTTCACAAGCCATGTAAGCCTTTATTCCCCACTTTATGGGCTTTGACTTGATATACTGTTTGAAGGCAAGCCTGCTCTTCGAGGGGATCATACCTTCGTCGTCTAAGCTCACGTGCTGTGAAGGCGAATAATAGTGTCGAAATTTTGGTAGCAACACATCCAATATAGGCCTTACTTTGTAAAGTTTATCTGCTTTATCTAAAGCCGGGTCCTCCTCATCAACAAGACGAAGAAAAGTCCAGATAGCAAGGAAGCGATCACGGTCCATCACAGTGCGGAAACCAGGAGTATGAGACACGAAGTTAGCAGACGAGCTAGACCAGTACTCCTCGTAACGTGGTTTACTCACACTGTGTTCCATTTGAAGACGCAGTCCAAAGAATGCTTTCATCTCTGGCACTACTACACTTTTAAAATTGTTGGCATAGTAGCTAGTTGGTTTTTTGCTTCTCACCTGCTCAGCGCGTCGAGTTGTCTGCTCACACAAATTGTGCCAGAAATCATTATCCAGGAAAAGTTCCAAAAATTCACTGGCTTTACTTTCTGGATTAATAGTTTCTGGAATGTTCTTAAGGCCTATCTGCTCCATAAATGTTGTGTCTACTGCAGGCACAGGTCTGAATATATTTATTGGAGACCAACCTGCATTAAATTAACTAGAGACACTACCTGGGAGACGCCCCCTTCCGCGCCCCTGTAAAACAGCCTGATCGCCAGAAAAATCAGAAACAGGGTAAGATGTAGCTTCATCAGAGTCTAATGAACACATGTTATCACTCAAATGATCATCTGATTCAACTTCTATATCAGTTTCAGAATAGTTGCTATCTAAATCTAATTCATCGTCCTCCGAATCATTGAGAACAATCTCGACAGCTTGTTCCATTGTAAGCCTTTTAGAACGCTCATTTACTGGTTTTTCTGCATGTCTTTTCATCGTGAAAATATTGTAAAAATTTGTCGCAATGTGATCAGTTCATGGGCGCCACCATTTTGAAGTAACATTCCAGAAGTAGTATGCAAATTCTGCTGTGTCTATCCATACTATGCTCGTTCTTATAAGATACGTGTGCTCTACCAGTGACTCGGGGCGCGGGTTATGTACACACACATCGGGATCACAGATTAATGTGGCCGGAAAACCTCAGTTTCCGATACATAACGGGGTTTATAAGCCAGTTCTCTTCAACACTCAGATCTTGCAGAATGGCTCTATTTGGTATTTTCTTTACCCAAGGTATTTTTAAGATTCTTCTGTAGTATTTTGTCTTGAAAGACCCGATCCTCTTTCTTAATATTTGTGTGATGGTCCACGTCTCGCATCCGTACATTGCCACCGGGAATGCGCATGTTCTGAGGATCTCAAATTTTAATTCTCTGTTAGTATTCTGCCACACATTTTGCATACTATTCAGTTTCTGTATCACTATGGACAATCGACTACTTATTTTCCTTGCGCAGTCCCCATCGTTTGTTATCGAAGAGCCAAGGTATTCAAAGTAATCCACGTGTTCAATTTCTTCATTGACAGTAGTGATCTTGGGTTGAGGTCTGTTTTTGCCAATGGACATTATCTTTGTTTTCTTTTATTTTCAGGAAAAGGTTCTGATCTTCACTGTGCTTCTGAACGGACATAAGCAGTTGTACCAGGCCCTCAACGCTGTTTGAGAGCGTATCTGTGTCATCTGCATATCTAAGTTCTAGAATCGCCTTTCCTTCAATTGAGAATTGGTTGAAATTCACACAGTTTTCATCCATTTTTACCTTTTGCATGATATTCTCAGAATATATCTTGAATAAGTAGTGGGAGAGGATGTAGACTTGTCTAACACCTTTGTGGATTTCAAACCAATCTGAGATTCCTTCGTTGATTCTGACGGCGGCATATTGGCCACTGTAAAGTGTTTCTATTAGGTGCATCAGATGTGTTGCAAATTCCATATTTTTCATTATTTGTCATTTCATATCTTCTTCTTCATACGCTGTCAGACGTCAACTTGAATTTGTTCGAAGAAAGCAGCGGTCATCCTGAGGCTGTCAACACTGCCATAGAGCTTGTCTAGTGTTGGCACTGGTGATGGCCACATGTGCTTTCTCTGGTCCTCGTATGTCGGATAATTTTGCAGCAGATGTTTAGCGGTCATTTTTCCTGTACCATAGTTGCATTTGTCAGTGCCACCTATCTTCAGTTTATTGAATAGATGGAACCTCAGTCTGTTGTGGCCTGTGCGGAGTCTGAAGATCATGACCTGCTCTCTTCTGTTCAACTGTTAATAGGCATAATTTTTTGTGTAGCCAGTATGCTCTGTTTGTCATTTCATATGACTTGGGGCAGTCATATATAAATTTATATATATATCTTCTTTATTTCGCTTTTCTCCTGTTTGTGCCTTTCAGTGTTAGGCGATAAAGAGTTTTCTCTAATATGTACTTTGTACATGGGGAGCTTCACTGCCTCTGTTATTTCTGCTGTCCATCTTTTGCGTCGGTGACCCTTGGCTCATGTATTTATTATATACAGTATACGATTACTTTCAGAAGGATACTATCTAGTGTTAGTCATGTCATGTGGCCCTAACGAATGCTCACACAGTAACAGAAAGAACATTGCATGCAAGTTTATTATGACCTCTTGGACCACAATGAGGATGAAGGTGACAGTTTCCTAGATTGTTTCATCACTGGTGACAGGACATGGTGCTGAGACTACGATCTTGAGTCAAAATGGTAGTCCATGAAGTGGCGACATGGAAATTCTTCATTGAGGAAAAAGTTCAAGATGCAGCCCTCAGCGAATAAAGTGATGTGACTGTCTTTTTTGGATAGGAAACGTAATCCTTCTTGATTACCTGGAACCTGGACAAACCATCAACTCTGACTGTCACATTGCGACGCTGACTAAGCTGAAGGCTCAAATTTCCAGTCGGTCCAGAGAAGAAGATAACCTGTCAACACAATAACGCCAGGTCCCATACCAGTTTGAAGATCGTTGAGCACATTGTCTTTCTTGGCTGGACTGTCGTGCCATATGCCCTGTATAGTCTGGATTTGACACCTTTCTGACTTCCATCTGCTCGTGCCAATGAAGGATGGACTGTGTGTGCTACCTTTTTCCTAGCAATGACGCCATCATAGCAGCTGTGAAACAGTCTGTCTCCTCTGCCAGTGCAAATTCTTATGAGCACAACATATGTGCTATTGTTCATCATTGGAGCAAATGTTGAAAAATAGTTTTTTGAAGGCAAGGCATTGCTCTATCAAATTGTATTATTGTGCTATTTTTTATAGTTTTCATGGAATAAAATATGCGGCAATATTTTCAGAGCTCCCCTCATATTAGCTAAGCTACATAGAACATTTAATATTTTTATGCAATATTCTTCAACTGTCCATGTATACATACATGCTTTGATACTGCAAGGGTGGTCCCAGGTTCCTAAGTGAAAAATTACAAATAATGATAAATATAGATAAATCTTAATTTGACAGTAAGTGTCGTTTTATTTATATATCATATTTTTATCTAAATAGATGTGTTTGTTTTTTGTTTTCCAGTTGTGTTTACAAATGCGTATGCAAACAATTCTCAGAGAGACTTTACAACGACCTATTAAACCACCTATTATCTCACATGGAATACCTCAACACAGAGCTGAACATTCATGTAAGTTCTATTTTGCTACATTTTTTGGGCAACAATTTTCGCAACTTTATATTTTGCCATGGTAGTTAACTTTCAAAGCTTGTAACTTTTCTATTTGTTGGTCAATAAATATAATTTTCTTGTGTGTAAAGACACAATTGACTAAAGAATTTGTTGGTGTTGTTATTCTTGTGTGTTTGTTAGTTTCTCAGATACAAAAAGATGAAGGTGAAAATTTATTGAAAGCCCCAAACAAATTTGGGCTCGCCATTAGGCCTGTGATACAGCAACAGAGATCCGGGGATACCACCAAACAAAAAAGAAGCCATGGGTGACCAAAGAATTTCTAGACCTTTGTGATAGAAGAAGGTCACTGAAAAACCCAAATCATCCACCTGATGAGGTCGGCAGATATAAAGATGTCAAGAAAGCGATATAACAAAAGATGAGACAGGTGAAAGAAGCGTGAATATGTGAGCAATGTACAAACATCAAAGATAGATTAAACAGAAATGACACTAAAGAAGCATACAAGGTGGTCAAAGAACTGGTAACACCAAGACAAGGCAGGGACTTTATGATCCAGGATAAAAGGGGCAAGTGCCTTATTGAGGACAATGACGTACTGGCACGATGGACAGAGTACTGTTCCGAGTTATACAACTATGAGGAACGAACCTGAGAAAACAATCCCTCCAACACCAACAACTATAGAGGATAACCAACTGATAACGAAGAAAGAGGTAGCTACAGGGGTAAAGACATTGAGAAGAGGGAAGGCGGCCAGCATGGACAATTTATCAACAGAGCTCTTACCGGCAGATGGGGAGGTAGTGGTGGAAGGCCTGACACACATCTGCAACAAAATATGGGCGACAGAAAACTGGCCGGACTTATGGACAAAATCAATGGTTATACCATTACATAAGTCTGAAAACCTAAAGCTGTGCCAAAATTACAGAACAATGAGCCCCATCAGCCACCCTAGCAAGGTCATGCTTAGATTAATCCTCGGCTGATTGAAACCCCAAGCAGAGAACATCATTGCTGAGAAGCAAGCAGGGTTCAGACACGGAAGAAGCATTACACAACAGATATTTAATTTAAGGCTGCTAAGCGAGAAATACCTAGAACAGCAGCAAAAACTGCATAATGTGTTTGTTGATTTTAAGAAGCATTTGATAGGGTATGGCATAAAGTGCTATGGGCAACCATGAGGATGTATAAAATCAACGGAAATATTATAAAGGTCCTTGAACACCTGTATGACAAGGCGTCCAGTGTAGTTCTTGTGAATGGGAGGCAAGGGGACTGGTTTCGCACATTAGTTGGTGTGAGACAGGGTTGTACACTCTCTCCAACTCTTTTCAAAATACTCCTTGATGGAATTATAAGTGAGGCACTCGGAGGTCACGTTGGTACTGTCAAGATAGGGGGCAGAACGATTACCAACCTTCGTTCTGCAGATGATATTGGCGGATTCAGAAGCAGAACTCCAGGAATGGATCAGAAGGCTTGATGAAACAGCTCTTGACTATGGTATGGAAATAAACGCTGGAAAGACAAAATTATTGACCAACAATGCAGAGGGCTTTCAATAGCAGGATAAAAGCTAAGGGCCAGGAACTCGAAGTGGTTGACCGTTTTAAATATTTGGGTTCGATTGTCAGTGATGATGGATCAAAATGTGAGGTGATGGGCCAGAATAGCACAGACAATAATGGCGCTTGCACAGCTTAACCTTTAGCGCACTACGGTCAAGTGCTAGCCGACCAACTTGGCCTACAAAAACGGTGTGCACAAAATTTCATGTTTTTGTTTTTTTAACGGAGCCACACCCGACAGCCATTTTTTACTGCTGAATATGTCCACCATATATATACAATATTTTGCCAGTTAAAGTATCGTATGTTCGATTACAAATGGCTTTTGAACAGTTTTAATTTTGTTTACACCGTTTGGAGCAAGCCCACTTTTTGCGAAAGGGGAAGTAGGTTGTTGGGAAAGATCTTTATCGAGTAGATCTGTTTATTTTGTTTGTTTAAATGAAAGAACTACGTTTGAATTGGAAACTAACAGTTGTGTAGATATTGTAAACACAGTATCGATACGTTGTGGTTTCCATGGTTTTCTATCGAAGCGACTAGGCCTAGTGGTCGAGTCCACATTTTTTCCCGAAATTTGTATAACTTCATCTGTTTGTAACTCAGAAACTAACAAACACACAATAAAAACAATAACACCTACAAGTTCTTTATTCAATTGTGTTTCTACACACAAGAAAATCATATTTATTGACAAACAAACAGAAAAGTTACAAATTTTGAAAGTCGACGATCAGAGCGAGAAATAAATGTAATTTAATTCGGTAAAAAAAAATCATTTCGAGGCATCAGGGCATGCTAGAGGTTAATACAGTCTGACAAGATAAACGTTTAGCACTATGCACAAAAATCAGATTCATGCGTACACTGGTCCTGTCAATATTCCTCTATGCTTGTGAGACATGGACAGTTCAAAGACCGAGTTACAAATGAGGAAATAAGAGATAGAATTACAACAGCAATAGGGCCTTTTGAAGACCTCTTGGCAACTGTCAAAAGAAGGAAACTCGCTTGGTACAGTCACATATCGAGATCAAATGGTCTTGCAAATACGATCCAAATTGCAGTGCAAAATATTAGTGCAATAGTGTAGTAAATTGTGCACAGCTTTATTTTGTCTTTCTTTGGGGGAGGAATATGTATTGAAAACATTGTCACAAAGAAGAAAATGTCTCATCATAATAGCTTGAGCTCAACCATTTTGTTGAACATTTTATCTAATTGCTCAACTCAGTTTTGTTTCAGGAAGGCAAACCCATTCCTTTCATTGAAACATTTTTGTCTCTTTTTATCTATATTTTGTTTCAGGAAGGGAAAAACATTTCGTTTATTGACACATTTTTGTCTCTTTTATTTATATTTTGTCTCATAGAAGACAAAACATCTAGTTTATTGAAACATTTTTGTTTCATTACTTGTCTCTGTTTTGTTTCAGGAAGGCAAAACCATTCCTTTTATTGAAACATTTTCATTCATCATGCATCAATACCTCCAGGCATTGTCTGGGATAGTCCCAATATTCAACTACATGGTAAGTGTGTCATCCTGTATGTGCTCTTAATGGTACGAAGGTTAGCATTGGAGCCAATTGCAACATACTTACCAAAACCCATTCATATGCTTACGTGATCCTGGAAACAGATGTGCACTAATATCCTGACTAACGGGATGGGGATCTACGCTGTAGTGCATATCCTGCTGAGGAGCATGACATTGCACTACAGCAACCCACTACCAGAAAAAGATTGTCAAGAGTGAAAAAACTGAATATGAGTTAACAATAACATGTTAGGTAATTGTGGTCTGGCAAAACATGCTGATTAAGACACCGCCTTTTGTCCAGGTAGCGGAGACCAATCAGGGTTAGGTGAAACACTGATCAAGACCCACACCTCATGTCTAGAGAGCAAAGAGTAATCTTGGATCAGGTGAAACATACTGATCAAGACCCTACCTCATGTCCAGAGAGCAAAGAGTAATCAGTATCAGGTGAAACATACTGATCAAGACCCTACCTCATGTCCAGAGAGCAAAGAGTAATCAGTATCAGGTGAAACATACTGATCAAGACCCTACCTCATGTCCAGAGAGCAAAGAGTAATCAGGATCAGGTGAAACATACTGATCAAGACCCTACCTCATGTCCAGAGAGCAAAGTGTGGTTTGGCTTCGTTCATTCTCAATCTCCCACTACCAAACACTGAAAGGGCTTAAGTGGCAGAATGTAGTCCAGAGAACGCAATGCGTTGTGTAGTAGTTTACAGCTTGACTGCGATATTTGCACCTTTCGGTCCAACACATCCGACTTCAGCGAGCATTTTTTTAGTACCGGGTTAGCATTCCCTCTTCGATCCCTTCTCCTTAGCCAGTCTGTCCTGCTGCAGCCTGTTATCCAGGATCACCGCGTGGAGGTGTAGAAGGATCTTGGCAGCTTTGGTTCGCTGGCCCTGATGCTAGCAGTCAGCTATCAGTCACTGACCACTGCAGCTCATGCGCTACTCAGCATCTTGATCCCGAGCAAAGTGTAAACTACATCCTGCTACTTGCAAAGCTCTATTCATCGATTGGTAGCGGGAGATTGAGATCGAACGCAGAAGAAGAAGTAGGGCTTAGTGAAACATATTGATCAATTCTCTCCCCCCCCCCCCCCCCCTCTAATTCTTACTTGTTTGTGCTCCTGGAAACAGTTGGGAATTGACACTGTAAACCTCATGAGGTGAGCTTCCTGGTGTGTTCACTTTGCACTGCAGCCAGGAAGACCATGGACTACCTTCTCAGGTACGCCGCTATATGACAGAAAAGCCACTGTAGCCCACTAGCAATGAAACATCAAGAGTAAGCAAGTAACTTTTGAACAACAGCAAAATTGTGTAAAAGGCCACCCATGTGAATGGTTCCTGCAGAAGTACCACTTTTAGACTTTCCCTGGTATTGTGAAAGTTGACAACATTTCGGTGAATAGAAACTCGTCATGTAAACCAGATTGCTACATAAACCACCACTGCAAGAACAGTGATTGTTGTTGTTGTTTCAAATGCCCACAATAAATAGGCTTACTCTTTTGTGCGCCCTGAAAAGGACTTTAAGTGGCGAGTTGCAGTAGATTTCCTCACATCTTGAGCGTGCTGATAAAGGTGGACCGGGGTCCTCCAGGTGATTGTGCAATGCTTAGCTTGATCTGTGTGTTGTTCACTACTATAGCGATCCCGTCGATCCCTCACCTTGTTAGCCGAGCTGCCATGAAAACGGTCCGTTTCCAGGGAGGGCTGTGAGGAAGCCGAGGTGAGGTTCTTGGCCAGTATATTTTGCCTGACCCTGACAAACATGTCTGATCAGTATATTGTGCCTGACCCTGACAAACATGTCTGATCAGTATATTGTGCCTGACCAGAGGTTAGTCGTCCTCCCCAAGAGTGGTGGTACTTTGCATGCTTCTTGTAAGGGTGTCAGCAACAGAGGTGGACCACAACCTACTGTAGATACAGGCCTTCTGACTCGCAGAGAAATCTCTTTGAAATATCACATGCCTAAATAACGGAACTGGCATGTGTGAATAATCAGTGCAACTAAAATAGCGTGGTTGGGAAACAAAAATGGATATGCATGTGGATTCTGTGAAAGGTTCACTCTCAACAGTGATTTGTTGTGTTTTGTGCCTTGAATTTGTTTTATTTCTCTGTGGAGCATGGATTGATTAAAATTCTTGGCACAATCTGAGTTCCACTATTTAGTCGGTGATGGAATGTGACGTTTCAAGGGATTTTCCCGGTGAGTTTGGATGGCCTATCTAAAGTAGCCCATGGGTGGACCTATGTGATGTTTTGAGCAAAACAAAATAAAAGGGCTAGACTGATAAAAGATTGATTTATGTCATCTCCCACTTTGTGTGACTTCTGCCATTTCTAGCAACAGATGTTTTCACTAATCTTTCTCCTCGTGTTGTTGTTAAATGTCCACATTGAGTAAAGGTAACGGTCCATTCCATGACAACAATTGCCATCGGGGATGAAGATAACTATTCATGTACTAAACCGCAGCTTATGTGAGGTGGGGTGGCCTGTTCCCAACCTTGATGTTTTTACCTTCCCCAACTAATACGTCAGGTACCCATTTACAGCTGAGTTGATTAAAGGAGTGGTCATACCATGGACAGATTTGTTTTCTATCCGTCCGTGAATTTGAACCCTGGCACGCTGTAAAACCAGTCTGGCAAGGCAGCTCACTGTCGACTAGGCTACCTGCTCCACACAATGAGTAAAATTACTCTTTTTGTGCACTCTGAAAAGGGTGTTAGGTGGCATTGATTTCCTCACATCCCAAGCATGTTTATGAAGGTAGACTGGGGTAGACTTGGCTTCATCTGCATGTCACTAATTACTAAGACCACGTTGATCCTCCACCTCGTTAGCCAGACTACATTAAAAACAGCTCGTTGCTAGGGAGACCTATGTGGAAGTGAATTGGGGGTCTTGGCCAGTATATTTTACATGACCCTTACTAATAGTCCAATCAGTGTGTTTTGTCTGACACGACGTTGGTCTCCTCTCTCCTCCTCTTCATGTGATTTCTACAATCTCCCTTTCCTCGTGGTTCTGCCATCTCCCTCTTAGATGATTTCTGATAGGCAGAATTTGCTGGAGACCATGCACAGATGCAATAGCAACACTCGGAAGCGTCATAGAGAACATAAATAACTAATAAAGGCCGCTGTATATTATAAACTTGCACGTTTTAAAACAGCATTTCTGAGAAGCTTTTTGTATCGTACAGGAAATGTTACATTTCTCGAGTTAATGTGCTAGTGAAGGTCCACAATTTCCCAAGCCATGTGCTGCTTGTCAACTGTGGAGGCCCTCAAGCCATGTGCTGTCTGTCAACTGTGGAGGCCCCCAAGCCATGTGCTGTCTGTCAACTGTGGAGGCCCCCAAGCCATTGCCAGTTGTACATGTTTGAACAATGAGCAAAATTTATTGCCACAAACCAAAACTCCTACTAGTGTTTGAACTTATGAAATTAAAGCTGGTCCTCTATGCCAATACGTATGCACTTCATTCATTATCAAACAAACACAATTGGTTCTGTCAGATCAAGACACTGAGCAGCAAATTAGCTGCAGCGACTCATAGCTGACTGCTAGTGTCAGGGCCAGTGAACCAGAGCTGCCAAGATCCTTCTACACCTACACGCGGTGATCCTGGATAACGAGATGCAACAGAGCACGCTGACTAAGGAGACAGGATCAAAGGGGGAAGGCTAACCCGGTAAAAAAAATGCCTACTACCGAACAAGGATGTGTTGGACCGAAAGGTGCAAATATCACAGTCAAGCTGTAAACTAGCCACACAACACATCATCCTGCTGCTTGCAAAGCCCTGTTCAGGACTAGGTAGCGGAAGATTGAGAACAAACGCAGAAGAAGGTTCTGTCAGTTAAAGATTATGTGCTGCAATATCTTCACATTTTCAAGGTCAAAGTGTGAAAGATTGAAGCGTATCCAGTATGAAGGAATACAACTTGTCCTTGTATTCACCAAGGATACCATCATCATGAGGATGAGATCTGTGCTTCGACTTCCTTCTGTAGAGTCTAGATACACACTTGTCCAGGTCAAAGCCTCGATGCCGCAGACAAGATGCACCCACTGCACATGAGCATTGCCGATATCAAGGATAAAAGAATAAGAAGATGGATGTCATGGATGGTACAAGCAGAAAGAACGATTGGCCAGGTAAACACTGTAGGGACCATAAACAAAGAGGAAGAATGGATTCACACTGGAGGTAAAGTGACAGATTATTACTCTGAAGAGAGAATGTATAGACTGGTGAAAGTGTAACTTGAGGTTAAATAACTAAGCAAAAATGGCCAAGATTCTCATGCTGTCATATATACCGATGAGGGGACGGCGTGGTTAAGTGGTACGGCTCACAACCCGAAGGTGTTGGGTTCGATCCCCATCACAGCACCGGCCGTTACCCCGGGGAAGAAAACCCTTAGAAAATGCAGGAGGAAGCAGACCCTTACATAAAATGCATGCTGAAGTCGGATGCACTGGGCCGACAGGCGCAAAATAAAAACCACAGTGCAATGCACACCGCCTTGGGGATTAGAGAAATAAGGCGAACGCAAACAAACAAAAAATATATACCAATGGATCTGTGCTACGCAGTAAGAAAACCAGTTGTGGCTTCTTTGGTTGAGTGCATACTTGACAACAACGTCCAGCATGGAGATGGAGACAGATCTATGCACTTGCTTACTGATTGTCCATGATTCACTGCCATATGCCAGTACTGGTTCCCTGTAGCATAGAAGGACCCTTTCGGTTGCACAATGTTCCCTTCGTGATCTGGAAGACCGATTTTGCTTGAGCTATACAAGGTACAGTGGGAAAAAATAATTAACAAGTAATGTTCTCAGAGATCAGAAGAATATACAGATGAAATTTCAACCTGCATATGCCTGTTTGCAGTTTGAATGCTGTCGTCTTCTCTACGTTAGCTACACAATATGATGATATTTTTGTGTACTGATCAATGTTTTAATATGCTTTTATTGCAGAATCGATTTTATGTTGAAAACAAGTTAAAGACAGACTTAAACGAAGAGCTTCGGAAACTGTTTCGCTCCAAAGTCGTGGATGTTCATATAAATACATTGATAAGTAAGTGTGTGATTTTTTTTTTTTTAAATTCCGGTGTGTTCCTCTACTCAGAAGTCTAGTTTTGTATTTCTCATAATAGTAGTTTGTAGTTCTCTTAAAGATAGTTTTTAACCTTTACCACACTCAATAAAATAATTATGCACTTTCCCTTGCCACTGAATTATTTTTCAGACGCTCCACGTTTTTCTGGGTTGTTGACTTAAAGAGCCTGTATCTTTTTTGTTTGTTGTTGTGTGCTCTGATTTGTTTGTGTGTAGGGACATCAGTGAATAAAGAACTTGTTGGTGTTGATGTTATTGCTGTGTGTGTGTTAGTTTCTGAGATACAGGAAGAAAAATGTGAAAATGAAAAACAGCACAAATAGACTCGCCAGCTTTCGGAATCCCTTGCTTGAAAAAAAAATATTAAAAATTCAGCCGGAAACAAATTATCAATGTTTACAAATAGCCATATCTGTCAGTTCGCACTATAAACATAATTATTGTATCTACATAAACAATCTAAACAGAACTACCATATTAAAAAACTTAACTCCCCTATTTCCAACGATTGAATCATCAAATCGAAGTTAAAAAACAGAAGAAATCATTTCCAAAAGTCTAAAAGAAATGTAAAAATCGCCATTGTTTTTAAACCCAACATGACGGAAGTCAAACTCTCTACAATCAAATGAGCAGTATGTTCAGACTATTTTAACATAGCCGGTTTGATTATACATGATTAGAACGCCATCGCTATGCAGCGGCATCGGGTGACCCGCGCAGTGCAATTTTCGTGACTGCAGCCGCTTAGCGCATGTGGTAAAAGTTAAGTAACTTATTTCTTTTTGCCTGTCTATTTCTGAGGTGGAAACTGGATACCTCGGGCCAAAATATGCGAGTATTGCAGCTTAGCTGTAAACTACGTCCTTTTCAGGATGAACGCTGAGGAAGAAGGATGGAGTGTGCAACATCATGACTTGGGAAGACGTCTGCAGACGATTGGTTAAACACATTGTTAGTCGCTTCTTATGAAATGTTCTCAGTATAGTATTGTTTTATTATCATATAGGTCACAAAACTTGAAGGTCTACGCTGTAGTTGGTCTACCTACCCTTTTATATGTATGTGAGACCAGGACCGTCTATAGTCATCGTGTCAGGAAATTAAACTACTTCCACATGCACTGCCTGTGGAAACTACTGAGGATTAAATGGCAGGACATTGTGCTAAATACAGATGTGCTAGCGCGATCGGGCATGTCCAGTATACACACCATGATATGTGCAGCACAGCTGAGATGGAATGACCATGTGGTACGCATGTCTGATCAACGTCTACCAAAAGAGCTGCTCTATGGTGCACTGCAAAATGGCAAGTGGTAGTCAGCGGAAACAGTACAAGGATACACTTAACCCTACCAGACCTGTGGCACTGAACCTAACTGTAGCCCATACCTGGGCTCCTGAGCATTAAAGAGAAAAAAAACAACATGATATAGAAGAATGTTAGTTACATGCAAACAAGTGGTTAGAGTAAGATGTAACTTGGAGACATTGTAGAAAATAGGTTTACCATTCGTCTAGCGTCAATATTCCACTTTTGTGTACCAATCCACCCAGCAAAAGGCCAAGAATCTGTCTCGAGTCATAACATTTCGAAATCCGGGAGTAAACCCAACAAAGAGCCCTCATTTGTCCAATAATCCTGATAGCTGGGCTTTATACATGAGTATTCCATATAGATCCTCAGTCCAAGAAAAGCCTTCATCTCATCACTCGAGCTCTCATTATCTGTTTCACTTGAACTGGAAAAGTATTCTTGATTAAATTCTTCTGACTCCTCAGAGTCTGAATCGACCAAATTATTGATCACCTGTTGGACTGTCATAAGCCTAGAAGTGCTGTTGAAGTGCTTGGTTCATCAGCCGCTCGTTTCATTGTCAATTTTCCGAATTTGTTCACGTTAAACCCCACAAAATCAATTCAAGCAAGGGGGCAGACGTTTACAATGACTAACCATGAGGATTGACCACGATTGGTTGGTTGTTTTTAGATTCTGACTCATTTTTTTTTACGTACTTTCCAAAGTACAGTAAATTCGGTCCAGCGGTATAGCGGCAATTAATGAAATTACTGGAAAAAGCGTAAATCGGTCTGGTAGGGATAAGAGATCACTGATCTGGTGCGGTATTAACCATGATGACTGGGTAAGAATCGCCACCAATCGTATATACTGGCACTATTGCTGAGGGTGTTCAGAGAAGATCACACCTCAAGACTGCTCACACCCACCCTTTTTCAACCCTGGTGGTAGGAGGTGTCCTATTTCGTTGTACTAAATGTGATGGACAATTCAGGGCTCTGATATACTTTTATTTAGCCATCTTCAAACTCATGTGAACAGTGAATGTTGACAAAGTGGTCCTCGTCGATTACAACGGGCGTACAACAGCATCATCTGCCAAATACAGAGGCATACCAAAAACCACTTGGAGTTTATCAAGGAAACTAGACAACTTTAACTATCCTAAAAATATGCAAGTTTTTTTCAGGGGTTTTTATAACTGAGACATAAGCTGCTTGCCTTTTAAGAAACGAAAGTACGAAACGGTGGGGTCTTTCTTCTTCTGCGTTCGTTCTCAATCTTCTGCTACCAAGCCCGGAACAGAGCTTTGCAAGTAGCAGGATGTAGTCCGCAGAATGGAATGCGTTGTGTTGCTAGTTTTCAGCTTGACTGCGATATTTGCACCTTTCGGTCCGACACATCCGTCTGCGGAAGGGTGGGGTATTTGAATTCCACAATGGCGGTAAGATCAGATCTCCTAGTCCTATTGGAGATGGACTATAAACTCATATGTCCCATGTACATGCCGTGCACACCAACAAAAAACCTTTAAAATTGAAAAGAGCAGGTGGCTAGTTTGTAAATAAAATTTTAAAAAAGTTAATGTTCTGCCCAAAACATCACCTAGCCTAGTAATTACAAAAGGAATCTGCTACAAGTAGCCCTCCGCTATTTGCCTGTTTGAATACCAGGATTCCAAGTATTATTTTCTAATTTGAAAGACAAATTTGGCTGTATCTGTTGTTTTTATTTTGCACACATCTGATCTACCACAATTATTTTCCTTTCCTTCTCTGGATCAGAAATACTGGATGAGATCAGTTTGGTACCATTTGCAATCACCCCTCCTACCATGGCCAGCATAATGAAGAACCTTTATGCTTTGAATGAAGGTGGGAGCATGTTTTTATGTTGGTATAATAGGCGTTGTCTGTTTTGAGTGGAGAACTTTGATTTGTATCTGTGCTTCCACTGTTCCAGTTCGAGTATTTTGGAGTGGTAGTCCATGCCATATGTCTGAAAGTTTGTATATTTGTCTAAAGCCTCATAACTCATGACAAGCAATGATATATGTCGAACTGAAATCTTTGCTTAACGTTCTATGGTCAATTTCTAGGTGAACGCAACATGTTTCAAATCGCTATATCATTCCCTTCACAAGTTATAAGCATGTGGTTGCATGGAGAATATTGTTTATCTGCATATTCTGACATGGGGAACAAAGAAGTGAGCTGAGGGAAGAAATGGATGAGGGCAGGTTTAGAGGAAGAAGAGATAGATGAAGGGGTGGATGAATTGATGTGAATGGCATACATAGCTATCATAGACAATGCCAGGTAATACAGCTAGTTAAATGCTAAAAAAGTCATTGAATTGGCTAAGCATGCATTAAAATAAGTTTTAATATACTTTTAAGATGATCAAAACAGAACAATAATAAATCACTTGGGACCCAGTCCCTGCTGTAGTGGATAAATCTTTGCTTATCCATCACTTAACCTTTACGACACCGCACTGAAAATTGACGCATTTGACTATGGTTGTTGACTTTAAGAGCCTGTGATATTTTTATTTTTTTGATCTATAGATATAATTTGTTTGTGTGTGGAGACATAAATAAATAAGGAATGTGTTGGTGATAGTTTCTGAGATACAAGATGATAAAAAACTGCACAAACATTTAGACTTATCTATTTCGGGGGGGTACCTGGTCCTTCACAAAAATATTTAAATTGCCACAGACGACAGATAATGACCGTTCACAAGATTGGCATATCTGTTAGTTTCCACTACAAACGTATTTATTACATCAATATAAACTAAACAGATCTACCTTAGAAAAATCTGTTGCAACACCTTAACTTTATCACCATCAATAATGGGATAATCTTCAATTATTTAATCTGAGTGAAAAAGAGAATACATTGTTTAAAAATTCGCTTTAACTCTTAAAAGGCCATAATTTTTTAACTAGTTTTGCCAGAGTTATTTTATCTATAAAAGTAGTCTTTTCATAAAACCTGACTTTTCTTAATTATTTCACAAGGAAGACAAACATGTTATGTATCAAATTATAGGAAAATGAATATGCAGTAAGAATGTAAAGGTATTGTAGAATTTAATAAAATATTACAAGTAATCCTTGTGAAATAATTAAGAAAAGTTAATAATTAATAATTTAAAATTAATAATTATATCGTCATTTTTTTAAATAAAAACAATTTTTCGCACACAAAAATGTCACCAATCCATGAATAGCCACTGAAACATAATGCAGATCGATCTAGTGTACTTCAGAATTACACTAATCCACATATGAATAATATCTACAAGAAAATATTTTTTTGTAGCAGTCAAATGGAGTTGATGTGTCACTGAGTTGCAGGTCTCCATTCACTTAACATGGTCGACCACATTTTGGCAGCAATCTGAATGCGTTCTGGGTGTCGGTCAGTTAGTGGTGATGAAATTTGGTATTGAAACCCATTCGCTATTATGTTCTCTAGAATTTGCTTTAGAAATATTGCATCTTTGTTTTTCTGTTGACTTTTGTCTTTTAGCAGCACTAGGTCCTGGCTGTGACAACGCAGCATCAGATTCAGTAGGCTGCGTAGGTTGAATAATATTCTATTCTATGTCTAACTGATTCAACATCAGAAAAATGTGAATGCTCGTCACTAAATTCATCTAGAGTACAGAACTCACTCGCCTTTCCTACAGATAAAAACGATCTACTGTTAGACAATCGTGAAGTGCTAGGTTCAATACACATTTTTGTGATAAACTGACTTGAAAGATGACAAATGTTTTCGAACTTTGATTTTCCTCATAATGCACGTCGAAGTGCAATTGAAGCACAAATATAAGAGTTACTTCCCTTACCATGTTATGTCAATTAAAATTTCGAAACACTGAAAAAAAACTAAACAAATTTAGTTCATTGTGCTGTTAACAATATAAGCGTTTTTCTGGCATCAAGCGGACACCAGGAAGAATGCTGACCGTGTTCTTATGACCATTTATAGTTAAAATCAAACATACCGTTTTCCTTGGGTTAAAAATGAAGAGGACGGAAATGCTCTTTTTTAAGATTCAAATACACAAATGTTTAACCTTTTCCTTTCCAGATAACAAAATGATGTATCTGCATAATTTTTAAGCACATCATGCCCTGACATGTTGTTGATTTTGAGAACCTCTAATTTTTTTGTTTTGGATGTTTCTTGAGACACCATATATTAATAAAGAACTTGTTGGTGTTATTGTGCAAATGTTAGTTTCTAGGATACAAGAAGATGAAGGGGAATAATAGCACAAACATATAACCTCACCCGATAGCAGGGGGGAAAAAACTTTATCAAAACGTACTGATATTAATTTCGATGTTTACCGTAATGACTACATCTGTCACTTTGACTATAAATGTAATTATTGTTTCTACATAAACACACTAAATAGATCTACCTCAGAAAATTCATTGCAGAAAATTAACTCTCCCATTCTGAATAATTATTGAAAACTAAATCATATTTAAAATTGAAAAAAATGTATTTTAATCACCATTGTCTTCGTCTAACCGCACATGGCGGAAGTTTGAACTCTCTACCACCAAAAGAGCAGCATGTTCAGCCGTTTCTATGGCATTATCCCGGTTGTTTATATACGATAAAGAGATGGATGACCCTAGAGCTGGCGGCATGCAACGCCAATGAAACGGAGCCAAGACGCCGTAATCTCACGCCATTGAAGCGGAAAAGGTTAATCGCGATAGACCGATGACTATCCGTAACAGCAGCATGAAATGTAAATTTTTGTCAGTCACGATCTCACAGTGGTGGTGCGGTTAAGGTTAAATGTTTGGGAAGCACAGAACATGTAATCTATGTCGTCTGTGTATGGGAGGAAGACTAACGTCTGTTCAGGAAAGCTACAACAACCCGCTACTTAACGTCCTTTTTAGGGCGCACAAAAGAGTAATCCTATTCATTGTGGGCATTCAACAACAACAACATGTTGTCTGATTTCTAACTCGTGACAGACAATTTCTTGAATCATCCACAGAGTATTCCAAGTTGAACCCACACCTGTTCTCAAGGTACATTCCCAGTATCCTCCCTCCCACTGATCCAGCCTTGTTAGATCAGTACGCCCTGGAAGCACGCCAAGCACAGGAGCACATAGCCAGCATGAATGACTTCACAAAGTAAGTGCTATTATACTCTGCTGCTTTAGTGGCAGAACTGGAAGAGCAGTTCTTTCTATGCAATAAGACTGGGTTCGATCCCCAGCCTGTTATAAAGATGCTGAGCAGTGCATGAGCTGCAGTGATCAGTGGCCTAAAGTTGACTGCTAGCGTCAGCGCCAGTGAACCAAAGCTGCCAAGACCCTTCTACACCTCCACTCTGTGATCCTGGATAACAGGCTGCAACACAGCAGACTGGCTAAGGAGAAGGTATCAAAGAGGGGAGACTAACCCGGTACCCAAAAATGCCTGCTGAAGTAGGATGTGGTGGTCGGAAAGGTGCAAATATTGCAGTCAAGCTGTAAACTACGACACAATGTTCTGTTCTCTGGACATCATTATGCTACTTGCAAAGCCTTATTCGGGGCTTGGTAGTGGGAGTTTGAAAATGAATGATGAATAAGAAGTTCCCCAACTTCAGTTCAGTGCCATCTTAACATTGAAAGTTGATTGCAATGGATCTCCAACTTCCACTATCTCTTGCTATGATGGTCCAATCTGACAGGCTTTTCCCAGTCCATTTTTTTTATTGTTTTCTTCCCACTTATAATGCCGTTTGCCTCTGGCTTTCTTGCCTTCACCTTTCTTATCAACAAAGTGTTATGTGTTGTGATCTTATAAAAATATCTTTATTTTTTTAATCTTTATTTCTTTGCACCCATAATGTATCCTAGACTTCCTTATTTATTTTATTTTTATGAAATGTGTCCCATTCTTTTACACATCCTAAATTTCGAAGGCATCATTTCTTTTTTCCAGCTGTTTGTTAATTATCCATGTTTCTTTGCCATAATGACAAATATACACAGCACCTAATCACTTTTTTAAATTTGTGACATTTGTTTGGATGTCAATATATGACTCATGTTGGTGAAAGTAAATTTGACCATCAATATTCTCTTCTTGATTAAATTTATCATATCTTCCGTCCTCCATTATTATATTTCGAAGATAGGAGAAGCTCTTGACCTGTTCTAGGTTTTGTTCATCTATTCCTATATGTAGAGAGGATTTTGAGTCTACTTTGCTAATTATCATAGTTTTAGTTTTCTCAGTATTAATGCCCAATCCATATGCATGACTTTAGTTCTTTTTTTGGATCATCAGTTTCCTGTAATTCTTCTTTGTTTTCAGCTAGCAACGAATGTTTATTCAGGACAACGATCACAAGACAAGTATTTATCTACATTCAGAAAGCAACTTGTGGAAGCTTTATGCTTTGTTTGGAGCAGTCATTTTCATTAACCTTTAGCACGATGCACACATTTTTCATAATTTTTCAAAAACTTCATATTTTACTTCTGTTGTTGACTTTGAGAGCCTGTAACCTTTCTGTTTGTTGGTCAATAAAAATGATTTTGTTGTGTGTAGAGACATAAATGAATAAATAACTTGTTGGAGTTAATGTTTTTGTTGTGGGTTTGTTAGTTTCTGAGATACAAGAAGATGGTGAAAATTTATAAAAACAAGGAACCTCTGGTTTCTTTTCTTACCTCACTGTTTCATTTGACTCTGTCCTACAGTCACACTCTTGCACAACTTTCACTCGTGCCCTCAGGGTGAGACCCTTCTATTGCACTTTGGTTGGGCTGGCTTCTGAGAGCACACAAACCTAGCATAGGTACATGCAGATGCACAAATACATCCAAGCACTGGTTTATGTGTCTTAATATCGCCCAGTTGACTATGGTCTAGCGTGAAATAGGCGCACCCCCGCCAGTAGAAACTAGTGAGGCAAACAAAAAATTTTAAAAAAAATAAAAACAAAGCACAAAAATTTGAACTCACCCCTAGAGTCGGTTGCTCCTCTATAAATCTATTGGAATCACAACAAAGTATCGATACTGTGTTTATGATATCAGCAAAACTGTTCCTTTACACTTAAAATGTATTTACTACATCTAAATAAACAGATCTACCTCATAAAGATCTTTTACAACAACTTACTTCACCTTTCTCAAATATTGGGCTGGCTCCAACCCATGTAATAAGAAGAAAATCATTTATAATCTATTTGTAATCTAACATTTAATACTCTAACCAGGAAGAAACCTGTGTAGATAGACGTGACGTATTCAGCATAACAAAATGTATTTTTCTACAGTCTCCGTGCTTGGTCATTCATGAATAAAAAATGAAAGCCGAGTCTGTTTAAAATGGTTTTTGTCCGTGATATGGTAACGGTTAATTATGTAATTTAATGTACAAAAGGAGTAAAAATATATTCAGGGGCGGTATGGGAATAAAAGCAACAAAATGGGATGACCTAGTGCTCTCCATAGCTCTTAAAATTTTCAAGAATTTCATCATTGTTAAAAATGAAAGGAACTTGTTTAGGCACCAATATATCATAAAACGTTTATTAATTTATGAAATATAACACAAATTCTTACAGTTGTAGCTGTTCCCTTTCTTTTTGAATGGCCCATGTTTGCGTGATTCTGGATGACATCATCACTAGGTCCGGCTGCTTCATATTGACAAATACTCCAGAAGAAATAGATGCGATATGTTTTCTTTACCGTGTGACTCCTTCTTTCTTCCCTTCAACTCTTTGGTCACTGAACAGTTCCGATCTAAATCCTGTGGACTGTGCATTTTGGGGACAAGTGGTTCAAAAAGTGTTTTTCTCAAAGACAAGAGATGTCGCTGAGTTAAAACAATGAATTATGAACACTCGGAATGAACTCCATCAAACCACAATCAACTTGGCAATTGCTCAATGGCACGAGCATCTGAGGGCTTAGTGAACTTAAATTTTAAATAGCCAGCATCTTTTTTGGCTAATTTTATGTACAACTATTTTTATTAAATTTTGTCAACTAAATATCACCTTATGATGAACTTGTATTTCTCATTTGTTTTTTCACACTGACCCTGTATTTTACAGTTTAAAAAAAAGGAAAGATCCCTATTTCATGCTAATTTGGCATATTGGGAAAACAGTGTTAGGCCCATATTTTTCTTGAGCAACGGACACGCTAGGGACGATGGGCTCAGCATTATGCTGGTTCCCTTTATTTTCCAAGATTATTTTGGTATCTAATATTGTAGACTGGGTGGACCCCATGAGTCATTTTGCAATCAGAAAAAATCAGCACCAACTTCAAACTGAACCCAGATCGCTCAGCTGAGAAGTCAGTGCACTAGCCATTATGCTACTTTGGCTCAGATTTTGCGGTGTGCTTAATTGAAATTGTAAGAAATCCATTGTATTTTAAGGAGGTGACATGACCTCACTGGCCTACCCTAACAATCATTTCCTCATTGACATTCAGTTATACTGGAGCACGGCACTGTTTGGTTGCATACCTGATTAGTTTTCCTATTAAAAGTAAGGGTTTTAGCGACTTTGTGACTTGGATGCTCAGGTGTGTTGCATAACCTTGAAAACATGAGGAGGCTTCAAATGATGACCTCAAAATATAGAAATTCGAAACACCATGCAATTGTCATGTATTGTTTGTGAATGCCCACAATGAGTAGGTTACTCTTTTGTACGCCCTGAAAAGAGCGTTAAGTAGCCGGTTGCAGTAGCTTTCCTCACATCCCGAGCATGCTGATGAAGGGGAACCAGGTCTTCCAAGCGGTTGTGCTATGCTTGGCTTCATCTGTGTGTCACTCACTACTACGGGAATAACGTTGATCATTCATCTCGTTAGCCAGGCTGCCATTAAAACAGCTTGTTTCCAGGGAGGGCTACTAGGAAGCCTAGGTGAGGGTCTTGGAAAGTATGTTTTGCCTGACCCTAACATGTCTGATCAGATGTTAGTCTATCTATCTTCAGTCCACTTATGTCGCGGGGAAGTGCGAACTCCTTTGTTTCATATTTTTTGGCAGGTGAAAATCCACTGGTGACTTGCTAGGTCAATCCCAGCATGTTAGCCCCTGGAATATACGATCGCCTATTTTTGAGACTGATGTAGGTGGAAGCGTAAATTAGAGCAAGGTAGATCCGCAGCCTGTCAAGTGCCATCTAATCCGCCCCACTAACCACATAACCAAGACCTGTAATAGCCACACAATTCCCTTTTTTTGTGACATATTTTCTGTGAGACGGGAATCCCTAGAATAATTTGAGATTTTTAACTTGAATTTTGCCAGAGCAGCGGCCGTTAGGCCTACTCTTTTTTATTTCCAACTACGCACGGGTGTCTGATCTCACTACTCAGAGATCAGGGGAAATATTTACCGAATGATCCACGTGAGAAAATCTCAGCGCCTCCGCCAGGTTTTGAACCCGCGGCCTCCATCACTCGAGGCGAACACCTTACCTCAAGACCACTGGGAAGACATTAGTCTTCCTCCCAAATTGTCACGTAAGTTGACAGTATCTTTGCTATGAATTTCAAGAGCATCCTGCAGGTTGTATCACAGTGCAAATGAGCCATGTGACATAGTGCTCTTTTGAAGATGACTGTGATACTAGTGACATGCATCAAAACTTTCTGTTACCATTCTTTTTATTAAGCATCGAAGAGGTGTAACATATTGAAATTCATTGACAAATTAAGGTTCAGCAGGTCTGCCATTTCAGCTAGTTTACGAGTGGAGTAGGAAGTTCTGAAATAGCATGAATTCTGTGACAGATTGTTCTTGAACGGGTTATGCACACCAAGTACTGGCACCTGAGTCGATTGCAACAGTTGAACACATTGTCATGAAAAATCACAATGACTGAATGAATTGGCTGCACTTTAGGCATCAATCAAGGTTCAGCGCACCACATCATCCATATGCTTGACTTACACTGTCTGCAAGCGTGGTGCCACCGCATCTGACTTCAGAATTGAAATGGTGTGGTGCCTGGGTGACTACTCACGTGACCAAAATACATTTTTTTCTTTTCGTGCAGTCTGTAGTCAATGGGAGACTTGCAATGAAAACATATTGAAGATTAGGTTGATTAATAATGCAGTTGCCTGCCACTTTTAATAAATAAATTTTGACAAAACAGAATTTAAGGTTTTCATTTTAAGCATGCAGTTACCTTCGTATGTTATAGATTCCAAGGTTCATTGCTGGGAGGATCTGCATCTCTATGGTTGTTGAAATATTACATTTTTTTTAACTTCATTTTTTGCTAACAGTTTTTATTTATACTAAGATACTTGTGTTTATTTTTGGGGCTTTGGTGGGGAAACCCGCTATTTACTTTGACCCAAAACTTTCTGAAACTACAGTGTGACAAAGGGCCACAAGACTGATTTAGTGGAATTTAATATAAGTAAATCATCATAGGCGTCTGTCTCTATAGACCATGCACATGATGCCCTGTAAGTTTTGTCCAGATCTAACTCCTGTATTTTGAGACTGTCTGCTGTGGCTGAAAAGACTGATCCACGAATGACAGTCCCTGCCACAGATTGTACAACCATGTTGAGGAGCATGGCTTGCCTGGCTGATCCTTGATATCTTCAGTCTTTCTCTTTTTTTCTGCAGCCAGAAGGCCTCTATGAGCGTCAGCAGTCACTATGCCCCCTTCAACTGTCTCCAGATAGCTCGATCCTGAGCAATTTTTTTCCCAACCCTCAGATGGGATGTCGCATGCCTTGATGTCACTCTTGCATACATCCTTGAATAGCAGTGTGGGATCCCTATTCTTCTAACTCTAATGGCTAGCTGTCCATAAAGGATATCCTCTGGCAGCCTATCATCTTCCATGCGATAAACATGTCCCAACCATCGAAGATGTCGCTGGCTCAACATCTAGTATATGCTGTCAGTATTTGCTCTTTGTAAGACCATATTATGTGGCACTCTTTCTTGCCACCCAATCCCCAATATATGCCGTAGACACCTCATGCGAAAGGTGTTGAGCCGCCGTTCCTGTTTAGTGTAAGTGCTGCAGGGCTAGCTGCCATACATCAGAGTGCCAAGAACACAGGTCTGATAGACCCAGACCTTGCTGTAGCAAGACAGCGCAGTGTTCTCCCAGACTTTATTCTTCAGGTGGGTCATGACTGTACTTGCCCTGCCAAGCCAACTGTCTATCTCCTTCTCGAGCGAGAGAGTGTTGCTGATGGCAGATCCCAGATAAGTGAAACTGTTGACGACCTCCAGAGTGATGCCATCAATCTTTATGGAGGGTGTAATGCCCTATGCGCAGATCTGTCTTTTCCAGGCTTATGGTGAGCCCAAACTGCTTGCACCCCTCAGTGAATCTGTTTCCCAGTCTCTGCAGGGTCTCCTCACTATTCGTCACTAGAACTGCATCATCCACAAATAGCATCTCCCTAATGAGCACTTTCCTCACCTTGGTCCTCACACACAGTCGGGACAGCCGCCCATCTGACCTGGTGTGCAGAAAAACACCGTCCACAGATCACCACAAAGGGTGTCGGCGCGAGCACACATCTCTGCTTTACTCCACCCTTGATGGGAAAAGAGTTTGAAGATGATCCGTCGTATAGAACTGAGGCCTTCATATCAGTACAAAAAGAAATTATCATGCTATGCAGTTTTGGAGGGCAGTCGATCTTCTCGAGGAGTTTGAATAGACCCTTTCTACTAACCAAGTCGAAGCCCTTGACGAGGTCTAGAAACATCATAAAGAACGACTGGTCTTGTTCTCTGCACTTCTCCTGGATTTGGCAGAGAGAGAAAATCAAATCCATTATTAATCTACCTACTCGAAAGCCACACTGGGATTCTGGGTACACCCTGTCCGCGAGCGGTCTCAAACTGTTTAGTAGCATGCGGACATAAACTTTGCCTACAACGCTCACAAGCGAGATCCCTCTATAATTATTACAGTCCTGGCGGTCACCTTTGTTTTTGTCAATAGTCACAATGATAATGTCACACATATCTTCGGGGACTGCACCTTCCTCCCAACAGAGACATAGAAGGTCAAACATCGTCTAAGCTAGTGCTGAATTCCCATATTTGATGGCTTTGGGTGGGATACCATCTCCCCTTAGTACTTTGCCATTTGAGTGGTAGTTGATAGCGTTGTCAAGCTCATCCAGAGTATGTCAAGTTCCTCCATAATGGGCAGGACCTGTAGCCTGCTCAAGACCTCATCAGTGACCACCGTTTCCTGTGAGTAGTGCTCCACCCATTTGCTGGTCGCGGTCGATGAATGTCACACTTATCAGGGATATCATAAAAGTATGTATTAAATGCAACGTTTTTTTGTAAAAAAAACTTTTGAATGACTTGTCCAAGATGCGTCAGAATTTGATAGATTAACGAGTTGCACTAGTATAGGCTTGTGAACAAAGTTTTATCTCTCCAGACTATGGGGAAGTTGCTTGAAATGAGAGAAATAGAAGTCCACGCAAAAATCCACGTCATGTCAAGTTAAATAAAAGCTTTTAAGAAGGTGGCTCAAGAAGGTATTCATGGGGCTAGCAACTTTATCATGTGAAACATTTCAGGACATAAACTACCATGCCCTATGCTTGGTAAGAAGTGAAAGAATGAATAATCAATGATATGGGGATACAAAGATGAAAGAGAGGTTGGACTGAAACAAGTTGGCAGAGAGCTATGGAAGCCAACAAGAAAATCATGCACAAGAACTAGGACAGAATATAAAGGATGGCCACAGGCAGAGCCAAGTGAAGGAAGTTCATTGCTACCAATAATGATACCATTAGGCATGTTGGTCACTGATTGCTTCGACAGGCATCAACCAAAGATTATTCAACAGTCAACCACCAAGGATCCATTCAACAGCCATCCACTAAGGATCCATTAAACAGTCATCCACAGAGGATCCATTCAACAGTCATCCACTAAGGATCCATTCAACAGTCATCCACAGAGGATCCATTCAAGTCATCCACCAAGGATGCATCCAACAGTCATCTACCAATGATCCATTCAATAGTCATCCACCAATCATACATTCAATGTTCAACCATCAAGGATCCATTCAATGGTCAACTACTTGGTATCTATTCAAGTCTTCCACCAAGGATACATTCAATAGTCAACCATTAAGGATCCATTCAATGGTCAACCACCAAAGATCCATTCAACGGATCCACCAAGGTTCTATTCAATAGTCAACCATTAAGGATCCATTCAATGGTCAACCATTAAGGATCCATTCAATGGTCAACCACCAAAGATCCATTCAACGGATCCACCAAGGTTCCATTCAATAGTCAACCATTAAGGATCCATTCAATGGTCAACCACCAAAGCTCGATTCAACGGATCCACCAAGGATCCATTCAATAGTCAACCATAAAGGATCCATTCAAGTCATCCACCAATGATCCATCAAAGGCATCCACCAAGGATCCAAGTCATTCACCAAATATCCGTTCAAGTCAACCACCATGGATCCATCCGTCATCCACCACGGATCCATCACACAGTCATCCACCAAGGATACAAGATAATAGTGTTGATTCAGTTTTAAATGGGATGCAGTTATGTTATGCATTAAATGCATAATTTCTGCTTCGTTTGCCGCGAAGACATTTTGTTTTGCGGAGTATCGTAGTTTACAGCGAGGATGGGGTATCTGCGCTTTTCCGACCTGGCGCATCTGGTTTAAGCATGGCACTCTTGAGACCATATTTCCAGAGCTGTCACTCAGAGGTGGAATAGTATCTTGATCAGATCTGCTTCACTGGTCCTGGCTCAAGCGGTAAGTCGCAGGCTCCTCGCATCTCTTCCAACTCATCTTCATCACCACATGTATTAGTATGTGCATTGATCTAATTTTACCATTGACTGTTTCAGCCATGATTCAAGTCGAAAACGTGTGTTTGAGGATGACATATCAGTGAATTAACATATTACTGGTCAGGAAACAGGTGAGTAGTAACTGTTAGGAAGTGGGTGAGTGTTTAGTACCTGTCTGGAAACAGGCAGTTGGAAATCAAAAAGAGTAGGCTTAATGACCGCTGCCCGGGCAAAATTCAAAATTATGTTTAAAATCTACCCATCCTATTATGGGGTTCCTCACCAGTGATACAGAGTTCGAGCATTGTGCTGAGATTCTCCAAAATTGCGGAGAGGAACAGAGCACTGATGGGTTCAACCGTGTGCAATGACGTAGATTCTTCAACTAAACTAAAGAGGGGAAAGTTTAATACCTTAATAATAACAGGTGAGTGTTAAGTACCTGTCAGGAAATAGCTGAGTGTTTAGTACCTTAACTTAGTGTCTTTATACTGGTTCAGAAGAGTCTGCATACAACCAGTTTTATTTACATTTCCTTGATCTAAAAACTACGTGCATCCAATCTATTCTTGAATGCATTAATTGCCCATGCCTTCACTATTTTCTGTGGCAATGCATTCCAAGCATTCACCACTCTCTGACTAAAAAAAAATATTTCCTAATGCCTAATCTGGACCTTTCTTCATTTAATTAGTAGATGTGCCCTCTTATTCTTGTAAGCGGCTGTATTTTTAAAAACTTATCGTCCAATTTATCCTTACCTTTGTTTATCTTATAAACATAAATTAAATCATCTCGAATTCTTCTCTTTTCTAGACACTAGGCTGATTTTTCAGTCTTCCCTTTTAGCTGTAATTCTGGAATCCTATCAGTTTTGTCGTTCTTCTTTGTAACCTTTCCAGCATGTTTGTTTCTCCTCTACAATAGGGACTCCAAACCTGAACACAGTATTCCAATCTAGGTCTAACTAATGTTTTAACAGTTTGACTATCACTTCCTTGTTCCTATGTTTAAAATTCCTTTTTGTCACACCAAAAATTGCATTTTCCTTTTTCATTGCTGCCTGGACTGGTGCAGGTTGCCATGTATGTCCTTGCATAAAAAAAACATGTAGGGTTCGCTATAACCGAGAGGTAAGACACTAGCCCCGAAACGAATAAGCACAAGTGCATAACAGTGGGTGTTCAAATCTCGCTCGTTTCAAGCATCCTCTGATCTAAAGGGAGGTGACATTGATGCCTAGTCCTATCAGAGATGAACAATAAACTTGGAGATCCCGTGCACATGCTAGGCATGCAAAAGAATTCTTGGCAGTTGAAATTTTTAAAAAGCAGGCTGTTGGCCGCTGTCCAGAAAAAAATTCTAAAGGTAATATATATCCTACCCAATAGTAGCCTGCGGAAGACATGATATGATACATATTAGGATCGTGTCATGAACGTAGAAATACGACGCAGAGTGGAAAACACAACTGGGCCTTTTGATGATCTATTCAACCTATCAAAAGGCGAAAGATGACTTGATATCAGCACGTCACGAGGTCCAGCGGAATTACAAATTCGATACTGCATGGTTCCATACCAGGAAAGAGAGCACGAGAACATCCAAGGAAGAGACGGGCAGACACTGGTCAAACCTTCATCCCAGTGAGGCACGACTGGCGGCAGCAGACACAAAGAGATGGTGTGGAATTGTGGGAGTGTCTTCAAGTGTGCCTGAACGACCTGATGGGTTAAGGGATGACCTGAACTTAGTAGTCTGCATGAGGGTAAAAAAGAGTCGACATCTCCATCTTGTCAAAGACACAACAGGCCAATCACCTGTTTCTGTTTGTTTTTTGTTTTTTTGCGTTCGCTTTATTTCTCTATTTCCCAAGGCGGTATGGGTTGCACTGTGGTTTTATTTTGCACCTGTCGGCTCAGTGCATCCGACTTCAGCATGCCTTTTATGTAAAGGTCTGCTTTCTCCTGCATTTTCTAAGGGCTTGCTTCCCCAGGGTAACTCTCGGTGCTGTGATTGGGGAGCAACCCAGCACTTTTGGATTGTCAGCCGTGTCATTTAACCACTAGGCCACGCCATCCCCTAATTGCAGTATACACAAAAAAGGTCCTCTACATTGCCAAGGGTAGAAGAGAAAAGCGATATCGACTAACTTGGAATCATGGTATTCAACAGGCATGTTATTTTAATGAAGGATATCCATAGAATGCATTTTAAATTTCCTTCGACTTACTAGGCGTGGGGAGAGGTACAAATAATTTGGGTAGATTTTTAACTATAATTTTGTCTGGGTCTCAGCCGTTAAACCTGTTCTTTTGTATTTCTAACCGCCAAGGGATTTTTATTGTCCTTGACACTGAATATGGGAGTCCAATCTCACTACCCAGATATCCAGGACATTTTATGCAAGAAAATTCACGTGACATATTGAAACTTGCAGAAATCCTGCTTTAGAAAAAGTTCATTTATTTAATTATGTATCTGTTTTTATATAAATACTTTTATTTCTCTCTTTTTAGGCAATTCTGTGATAGTTCTGTTGTAAATGTGGAATGCAGATTAGGGACCACAGAGGGACAACACTGATATTACCGACATTTGCATTGACCCCCACCTCCCACCCCCGAGGCAAAAATTATCCATACGTTCTTCCAAATGCTGGACTGGATTCAATGTTATTTCTGCAAAAATCAGGAATGTGCTATGGAAGGACGTTTTCACCTTATTACATCATTCGCTGAGATTTACATTTAACAAAAAATTATTAGTGTATAGAAAGTTCTCTGAAAGTGATACTGAGAACAGTGTTTGTTTGAATATTATCTAGGAGACAGGATAGGGTTCTAGAACATTTGTTTATGCTGCTATATGGCATGATATTTCTAGGACATTTTTCATGCTGGCTCTGGGATATATTGCGTGATGTTTCTAGGGCATTTTCATGCTGGCTCTGGGATATATTGCGTGATGTTTCTAGGGCATTTTCATGCTGGCTCTGGGATATATTGCGTGATGTTTCTAGGGCATTTTCATGCTGGCTCTGGCATATATTGCGTGATGTTTCTAGGGCATTTTCATGCTGGCTCTGGGATATATTGCGTGATGTTTCTAGGGCATTTTCATGCTGGCTCTGGGATATATTGCGTGATGCCTTCTAGGACGTATGTTCATTCTGGCTCTGGGACATATGAGATGATGTTTCTATGACATTTTTCATGCTGGCATTGGGACATATTGCGTGATGCCCTCTAGAACATATGTTCATTCTGGCTCTGTAACATATGGTGTGATGTTTCTAGGGCATTTTTTCATTCTGGCTCAGGGACATATGGTGTGATGTTTCCAGGACATTTTTCATTCTGGCTCTGGGACATATTGCGTGATGCCCTCTAGGACATATGGGATGATGTTTCTAGGACATTTCTCATGCTGGCACTGGGACATATTGCGTGATGCCCTCTAGGACATATGTTCATTCTGGCTCTGTGACGTATGGTGTGATGTTTATATGACATTTTTTCATTCTGGCTCTGTGACATATGGCGTAATATTTCCAGGACATTTGTTCATCCTGGCTCTATGACATATGGCATGATGACTGTATGACATTTGTTTGTGCTGGCTCTGTTACATATGTTATGATGATTTTTAAGATGTTCATGCTGGGGGACTCTATGACATTTGTTTGTGCTGATTATAGTATATTTGTTTACAGCGACTCCAGGACATTTGTTAAATTGTGTCAACAGCATGCCACGTTAATATTAAGGCTTTTTTCATACTAACTGACATAATTGTCCTTACTGATTCATAGAATGCCTATTCATTCGCACTCTATGACATTTGCTGCACAAACATTAGGGATTCCATGACCATGGTGGCTCTAGAACATTTGTTGACACTGAATATAGGATAATAATCGTACTGCTTACAGGACATTTGTTCATACTGACTCCAGAGTTGCAGCTAATGCTGATTCCAGGACATTTGTTCATGCTGACTCTATGGTTATTGTTGTACTTATTGATATATGGCCGATTGTAATAATTTTGAAAGTGTTTTCTTTGGTGACTGACCTGACTTTCTGTGTGGAACTTGGAGTCCCTTATTGAAAAGAAAAAAATCAGACCAATGATCCTTCCTATGCATGTTGGGAAAAACAAAGTACTGTTGTGTTTTTGGCTGTAAGTACAGCCTTACAGCCTTATCATTTAAAATACAAGAGAACATACATGATGTGCGCATGCTTACCTCAAGGTGGCACTGGTTGTCTCATGCTGCTATTGGAGCAAAAGAGGAAGGATTATGAGAAAAGTTTCTTGTTCACTTAGTGATTTGAATAAGTTTTTTGGAGAATAAATCTGATCTTATGATGGTGCATCCTGAGAGGAGTTTGCAATCAAGTGTGCAGTAAAGCAAGGTTGTGTACTTGGCTCAACCTTCTTTGGAATATATCTCTGCTCTTGAAGCAGCATGCCTTCTGTGACCAGGACGGTGGTATATTCATTCATTCTTGCACAGATGGTGACCTATTCAATGCCCAAAGTCTGAAAGTCAAGAATGAATAGGCTGCTAATCAGAGAGCCACCCATTGCCACAATTGCGACTCACTGAGAGAAGGAACTGCTTACTATCTGCATTCTCTGATGCCTGCTGTAAATTTGTACTAACAATCAGCAAAAAGAAAACACAAGTTATGGTGAAGGGTGGGGAGGGCGTGGATAAGTGGCACGGCTCACAAACCGAAGGTGCTGGGTTCGATCCCCATCACAGCACCGGCTGTTACCCCGGGGAAGCAAACCCTAAGAAAATGCAGGAGGATGCAGACCCTTACATAAAATGCATGCTAAAGTCGGATGCACTGGGCCGACAGGCGCAAAATAAAAACCACAGTGCAACGCACGCCGCCTTGGGGATTAGAGAAATAAGGCGAATGCACACACAAAAAAATTATGAAGGGTACCAACAAGGTACCAGTTATCTCTGTTGATGATGAGGATCTCGAGGTAGTAGATCACTTTACTTACCTTGGATCCTCATTCAATAATAAACTATCCCTGGACCAAGAGATCAATATTAGGATAGGCCAGACAGCAACAACAATGAGCAGACTAACAAAAGGGGTCTAGAAAAACAAGAAGCTCATTGTTAAAACAAAAACAATTGATTACCAGGCCTGTGTCCTCAGCACTCTTCTTTATGGCAATGAAACATGGTCTACCTACACGCACCAGGAGAGGCGGCTAAACAGCTATCACTGCGCATAATCCCGGAGGTTGGCTAGCAGGAAAAGATCACTAATGCAGAGGTGTTGGAGAGAACAGGCACTGTCACAGTCTTTTCCGTGTTTAGTCTTCAAAGACTCCGATGGCTGGAACACACATGGAAGATGGCAGTACCAAAGAATTTTCTCTATGGGGAATTAAGTTGGGGAGGTCTCGGGGCCAGCCACTACTTCAGTACAAGGATGTATGCAAATGAGATATGAATGATGTGGGCTTCAATTTGGAATCATGAAAACAGGACGCCATGGATCGTGTTACATGTAGGGGTATCATTAAGCATGGAAAACAGGCAAAGTTAATACTGATTGTGGATAAGCTAAGGGCTCAGCATTTGAGAAGACATGCCACACCATGCAGTGTCGCAATCAGTCCTTATTTTCCTTGCACAGACTAGAGCTTCTCTGCTCGGATTGGTCTTACGAGTCACATTCATTATCATCATGGACTGTAGCAGCATCCATTTTCTTCAAAGCACAACTTACTACAAGACAGAAAAGACCAATCACATTTGATTTTGCTTATTGTAGCGTATGTCATCTTACTGTATGCAACTTTTAAAACATTACTGATTTAGTCACTTCTCTTCTACCATGAAGTGTAGGTGTTTTCTTATTTTTGTCTTGTGGCTTATAGTTTCTATATGATGAAGTAGCAGGCACCATGCACAACCCTCCTAGTCACAACATGCCTGGCCAGGTTACAGTTACTATTATTTCCTCCCCTTTCAGGCCTAGGTATCATGTGGCAGGAAAATCAAATTAGCTCTTTACAGTCCAACCTAGTTGAATAGATTTGTTTCTTAAGACACAAATCGAATCAGTTTGGCAGGACTGTAAAGGATTAAGATACAAATCTAATCAATCTAGGCAGGACTGTAGAGGGTTAAGACAAATCTTATAAATTTAAGCTGGTCTGTAAAGGTTTAAGACACAAATCTAGTCAGTTTAGGTTGGACTGTAAAGAGTTAATCAAGTTAATGCTTGCTGGTATGTGAATGAAATATTTTAATTGCTACCCTAAGTTTTGCAGTGTGTCAGTCTTTCAAATTCTTACTTTGGAAGGTACAGAATGGCTTACTTAAGTATAAGTGGACGACAGCTGTAGGGGCCTCAAACCTCCAGAGGATTGTGTGGACCTACTGTTCTAGTCATGCTGGGGTCCAGGGCAATGAAAGAACTGGTGTTCTGGTTTCACAAACCATCCATTATGGGCACACTAACTTAACTTCTTTATACTGGCTTAGAAGACTCTGCAGAGTCTGTATGCAACCAGTTTCTTTTACTTCACTTGATCTAATAAGAACTATGAACATCTAATCTATTCTTGAATGCATTAATTGACCCTGCCTCTACTATTTGCTGTGCAATGCACTCCAGGCATTCACCACTCTCTGACTAGAAAAATAATTCCTGATATCTAATCAGGACCTTTCTTGGATTAATTTGTAGCTGTGCCCTCTTGTTCTTGTATTTTGAAGAACTTGTTAGTCTAATGTATCCTTTATGTTGATTTTCTTATAAACCTGTATTATATCACCTCGAATTGTTCTCTTTTCTAGACACTGTAGGTCGGTATTTTTTAGTCTTTCCTCATAGCTATAATTCTCTAATCCCAGTTTTGTCACTCTTTTTTTCGGTATCCTTTCCAGCATGTTTATATCCCCTCTACGATAAGGACTCCACACTTATACACAGTACTTCAATCTAGGTCTAACTAATGCTTTATACGGTTCGAATTTTCACCTCCATGCTCCTATGTTTAATATGTCTTTTTATCATATCTAACATTGCATTTGCATTTTTCACTGCTACCTTGATGTGTTCACTCATCTTACCTGTATGATCAGTGTTTCAAGGTGGGCCTTGAGTCTACAGTGTCCCGTTCTTCTTCTTCTTCTTCTGCGTACACAGTCAGACAGTAACCATTATTTTTTCGAAAAAAGCAGCGGTCATCCTGAGACTCTCGCCACTACCATAGAGCTTGTCTTGCAGTTCCACTGGCAATGGCCACATCTGCTCTCTCTGATCCCCGTATGTCGGGCAGTTCTGCAGCAGATGTTCAGTGGTCATTTTACCAGTACCGCACGGGCATTCGTCGGTACACCCTATCTTCAATTTGTTGAATAGGTGGTACCTCAGTCTATTGTGGCCAGTGCGAAGTCTGAAGACAACGACCTGCTCTCTTCGGTTCAACTGGTAATAGGCATCGTTTTTGGTGTAACCAGTATGTTCGGTTTCCCATTTGTTCATGTACCTGGCTTTGATAAGCCGTTTTGACTCTTCGTACGTCATACTGGTATCTGTTTGTGGTAGCCTTGCACCTTCTTTTGCCAGTCTGTCTGCCTCCTCGTTGCCTTGGATGTTGCAGTGTGACGGAACCCACTGTACCACTACCCTTTTTGGTGCGGACAGCTGGCACAGTTTGCAGAGTGCTGCTCTTAAGTCATTAAGCTCAGTGTTTTTCTGGCTTTTTAGCGCTGTGACTACGGCGAGAGCATCTGTCAGCAAGACTATGTGGCTCTCATTTTCACTGTGTGTTGCCATTTCCTCCACTGCCGCCCTCAGTGCCTCTGCCTCCGCTCTGAAATTGCTTGTGTACTTACCAGTAGCGAATGACAGTGTTATTTTTCTGCCATTTGGTAGGTTCAGGAATGCTCCTGCCCCTCCGTTCTGTGTAGTGTTTGTTACAGAACCGTCGGTGTATGCATGGGTCCAGTCCATGCATGGGTAGCTTTTCGTTATGAAGCTTAGGGTAGTGTCTCTCCTTTCTTTTTCGGTCTGGCAGTTTTTGTTTGCAATACCTGGTATATTTTCTACCACCTCTGGAAATATATCCTGCCTCCAAGTAGGTTTTCGTACAGTAGTGATGGGTTTTGGTGTTGTTAGTGCGTTTATGGGATCTTCGTGCATCTTTGCTTTGGCTATTTCTGCAAAGTTTCTCCGCTTTAGTTTCCCATTTCCCAAATTGTTTAGCCTCTGGTACATTGGATGGTCCGTCAGTCTTCGGAGTTTCTCTGACTGCAGCTGGGCTCTGCAGTCTCTTCTGTCGGTCATGGATTGCAGTTTTGTAATCTTTTCAAGTTCTACAATTGGCGTTGACTTCATGCCACCTGTTATAATTCTCATGGCTTGGTTTTGAAGTTTGTTAACTTTATCGAAGTTCGCCTTCGCTGCTGTTGTCCATGCCGCGATGCCATACTCGAGAACTGGTCTCACTCTTCCAGTGTACAGTTTCTTTAGTATGCCTTCGTCTGCTCCCCAGCTTGTGCCAGCAAGTTTCCTCATGATCGCCATTCTTTCTCTGGCTTTCATTCGGTTTCTCTCAATCTGACTTTTCCATGTCATGCGCCGATCAAATGTGACTCCCAGATAGGTTGGGTTGTCGTTTGGCTGCAGGATTTTGCCATTTAGGCTTAATTTGGTACTTTGGGGTTTTAATGAGAGCGAGAATATTGTGCACGTGGTTTTCTCCTCGTTTATTTTGACCAGCCATGAGTTCGCCCACTCTTCCAGCGATGTTAGGGCCGTTTGCATCCGATTTCTTGCTATGGTGAGATTCTTTTCAGAGGTCCACATAGCCAGATCGTCTGCAAACATTGAGCTATGGACTCTTCTTGGTATATTCTCTGTAATATCGTTTATATATACCAGGAAGAGTGTGGGTGACAGTACTCCCCCTTGGGGTACTCCCTGCTCGAGTGTCACCTTTTTGCTCATCTGCCCTTGTACTTGGACTCTGGCCGTTCTTTGTTTGAGGTAGTGGTTGATCCACTTGTACATCTTCCCACAAACATCACTTCTTCTTAGCTTGACTCTAAGTCCATCCTTCCAGACTTTGTCAAATGCCTTTTCCAGATCCACCCAGACAGCTACTGTGTGTTTCTGTGCCTGGTAGGCATCTTCTATCTCCTGGGCTATGAGGATGACCTGGTCCTCAGTGGATCTGTGCTGTCTAAAGCCGGCTTGCTGTGGAATTAGTATTCGTTTTTCTTCCAGATGCCACATCAGTCTGGTGTTTATTATCCGTTCCATCAGCTTGCCGACACAGCTCAGTAGGCTTATGGGCATGTATCCATTCGGATCTGTTTTGTCCTTTCCTGTTTTTGGTACTGGTACCAGTATTGCATCTTTCCATGCCTGGGGTACAATACCCCTTTTCCAGCTTTGGTTCAGGACTGATAGTAGTTTTTTCTTCGCTGTTTGGCCCAGCCCCATCAGCATTTCGTTTGTTATCCCGTCTTTTCCGGGAGATTTCCTTCTCTTTAGTGTTCTCATAGCCTCTTCCATTTCGCGCATTGTTAGTTTGGCCATCATGTGCTCTTCAGGAGCCGTATTTATGTTTTCGTGCCCCTTTAGCTCTTCGCTAATGTCTGTATGCTTATCTGCAGGGACCTCGATGTGGTTTGCTCTGGCATAGTGATCGACAAAGGCGTTTGCGGCTTTCTTACCTGTGATCAAGTTCTCGCCTTGCTTGATAGTAATTTGTTTATTTGACGGGGTTTCGTCGTTCATGGCTCTGACTAGCTTCCATAGCTTGTTCCCTTCTTTGTCCAGGTTTAAACTTTCCGTTTTATTTTTCCAACTTTCTCTTGCTGTTTGCTTGAGAGTGTGTTTGTACTTCGCCGCGGCGGCTTTGAGGGCGATGTTTGCCTCCACGGATTTTTCTCGTTCTGCCATGTTCCTAGCATTTGTTACTGCATCTTCCACTTTCTGTAACTCATCATTCCAGTAGGGCTTATAGTTTTTCCTGGCTCCTCTTGGGATGGTTTCAGTGGCGGCTTGCATTATTGCCTTGCTTAGGCTCTCTACCATGGGCTTCATTTTGGTGTTTCGTGTGTTGATGGTTTCACACAGCCCATCTGTCAGGATTGCAAATCTGTCCCAGTCAGCTCGTTTGTAATTCCAACGTGGGAGCGGTTTTGTTTCCTGTGGGCCTACTTCCATGTCAATGGTTAGCCTGATCGGCCTGTGGTCGCTACCTGCCAGTTGGTTTAGCACCTGGCGGTCTATTTTATAGTGTATGTCCTGTGTGGAGAAGGCCAAATCTGGAGTCGAGGTGGTATGCCATGTTCTTGAATAGAAGCTAGGGCTATCCTCCGGCCTATTGATTAGGGAGAGATTTGCATCTATCTCCCAATCTTCCACTTCGTCACCTCTGCTGTCTGTGTCAGAGTATCCCCATCTCTCCGAGTGGCTGTTGAAATCTCCAACCACTATGCAGTTGGAGTCTCTGACCTCCATACTCGAGAGCGATAGGTCTCTGTTTGGTGGTCCGTACAGATTGAAAATGCGGAGCTTCGTCTCTTGAGCCATTATGTCAACTCCTACAATTTCTGCTTGTCCGGTGTGATTGACAGGTACCGCGCTACTCGGTATGCTGTTTCTGGTCAGTATCAGGACCCCTCCTTTGTGGCCTTCTCTATCTAGACGGAAAGTCTGGTATCCTCTGATTGAGAATTTATGGTTATTGTTGAGGTGCGTTTCCTGAATACATGCCACGTCAATCTTACCTTCATGCAGGTGGTGTGTTAGGGAAAGTTTTTTGTTAATGACTCCCTCCGCATTCCACTGTAATATTTTGAGGTTCTTGAGGTTTTGGCCAATAGTCGTTTCCCCATAGCCATGTGCCTTGACTCCACGACACATGGGTGGGTGACCACCAGTAGTCAAGGGTGGGCCCCTTCGAGGCGTGGGGCCCGGCGCTATCGCTGCCTGGCGGGTCTCCTCAGGATGAGCGCCATACGTTTTTCGAATAGGTTGTGCTGCCATCATACTGTGATTTACGTTGCACTGTTTTGTTAGGCTTGCGGCCCCGTGCATCCGATTTCAACAGGCGTTTCTGTAGGGATGCCCTCCTTAGCCTTTGGCTGTCCCCAGCCTATCTGCAAGGCAGCAGTTGTTTACGATCAGAGTTTTCTCTCCTATGGAAGTTGTCTTACCAGACTATCGAGTCTTCACTACTCGTGTCTATAGGGTGCAATGGTGATATGTGATATATGAGATGGACTGGTTTACCCGGAAGAGAGGCAGTCCAGTGTGTCTGTATCCCAGGATCGTCACGTCCTGCCAGAAACGTAGCATTTGCATGTGAGTGGGGTATCTCTTTTTCCCTTTATTTTCTTGGCTTCTATGCAGGGATGGTACGCCTAGCATTCCCCGCCACCTGGGGTGTTGACACAGTGGGGCAGGTGTGCAATGTCCGCTGGTCTGCATCTCTTCTGCGTCCAGCATGATAGTTATGGCTGATAACGTACAGAGGTAGATATCGTAACCGGAGTGCATTTAGCCAGAGGACAAGCCTGGTAATGTCACAGAGATGTTGATCGCCTGGTGTGCGGACAACTCTCATGGTCAGTGGTTGAGTCTTGACAGTTCACAGTGTGGTGGCTGCTCTACTGTTTTCGACACCCCGACCAGGTTCTAAGTCTTTGGTTGGTGTTTTTCGCACCCCATCGCCGTATAGGGTGAGTATCAAGCAGTTGTCCGCCCGCTTTGATTTGCGGGCGGCAAGGACCTCTTACTGTGGCTCTACCTGATAGGGCTGGGGCGCAAGCCCCAGGTCCCGAGCATGTAGGAGCCTCCCATTGCAGTGGTGCTGAGATTTTGGGCGGGATTGCGGCTTTCAAGGGTTCGGCCGTAATCCCCCACATGGTAGCCTCGCGCCCTTGGCTTATCAGCCTGGTACGTGAACCAAAGTGTCTGCGGCTCCTCTCGATTTGAGCTGGTTTTCCGTAGCAACGCCCTGTCATTTGTAGGGTAAAACTGACCTGTCTTCAGATCTATTTCCAGCACCCGTTCACTATTTGGTCAGACGAATTTATTGAGGGCTTTTGTTTGTCAATGACCAGGTATTTGAAATCTGCGGTTTCTGCGGAGTTAAACACGATTTCCGTAGCGTTCTTTCATTTGAGTGTTTGAGAGCTGACTTGTCGTCCGTGAGTCTAATACCAGCGTACGTTCATTATTAGACCCAAACGGCAGTGCTCTCAATTTGTCAGTTGTTCTACAGTATTGGCGTGTTCAGTCAAATTAAGCCGCAGGTTCCACACCTGGTGGTGCCCTTCCGTCAATTCCCTTAGCGAGACAATCAAGTCCCGTTCTGAATCTGAAGATCTTTGTCCGTCCATCTCTGCCAAGTTTGTCTATGCTGTAATTTTCTGGCATGTATTCTTTGTACTGGTCTCCATTCTGTCCACATAGATTGTTTCATGAGTGTCTTTTTTTCTTTATAGCTCTGTGGGTGGGGATTCTGTGTGCCGGCTTTAGCAAGCTCATCTGCTTTCTCGTTTCCAAGGATCCCACAGTTGGCCGGAATCCACTGTAGGACTAAATCAGTTTTTTGAGACAGAAATCCAATGTTGTATTTTGTTTCATGTGATAGTCCATCTTGTTTCGGGCTTGAGATGGCTTGGAGTACACTACTGGAGTCTGTTAGAATGACCGTTTACCTTGTGGTTATGAGTTGCTGCATGAACAGCTCTTGCTTCAGATCTGAAATTGGTACAAGTTTCTCCTGCTGGTATAGAGTGATTTTCTATTTCGCCATTTGAGTGTTCGATGTAGATTCCACTGCCTCCCCTTTTATCGCTCACCGAGGCATAACCATCTGTGTAAATGTGCATTCAAGAGTTGCTAGGGTATTGTCTCTTGAGCTCCTAAAGAACGTGCATTTTTGCTCTGTTGCCGACTGCTCACTTTTCTTCGTTAACCCTGGAACCTCCAAGATTATTTTGGACCGGTACTGGCTCCGTGTCCAGGGTTCTGCTTGTTTTCTGTGAATTTCGCTGGCCAGATGGTTGGGGCTTTTCCTTAATAGCCTTTTTTTGTTCTTTCTTGGAACTTCTGGTGCAGAGGATGGTCAGGTAACCTCTTTAGTTTTTCAAACTGAGTATGGGCGCTAGTCATCAACCTCACTCTCTGGTCTCGAACTACCTTAGGCCAGTGGCAAGATAAGTCACGACGACTGGAGGTAATTCAAGATGCAGCCACTCTGGTCCCACCTCCTTTGAGACCAGTGGTTGCTTTAAACTTGCGGACTCGAACCCCCTGCTGTTTCCGTTCATCGCTTTGAGAGGCGAGTGCCTTACCTCTCCACCACAGCGACTCCATTGTAACATCCTCTCTATCAGCAGCCATAGTGAGGGCATTAGATAATGAGAAAGATGAAGATTTAAGTTGGCTGGGACACAATATGTGGCATGAAGGTCTTCTACAGAAAGGGCAAGATACACCTTGTGCACATTTTTTCATCCTTCATCGAACATTCGTAACCATGGTAACACCCATGCATTGTCACCATAAACTTCTCAGATCTGATAATGAATTTCAATTGGTTGAATTTTTTCCGCATTCATAAACGAATTACAGATTGTATTTCGCAGTCAGCAGGCCCTTCGATTGCTCTAGACATTTTGAATGCCCAACAACTTCAAACGCAAAGCAAATACAACTACAGCGACTCCACCTTCACATCTCAGACACGCATTGATATTCAAGAATGAACATTTGCTGAAATGAAAAAAGCTTCAGGGGATACATGTCAAATGGAGAGACGAGCTCAGACAACCTTACAACCAGACTTGGAACTGATCAACCAGATAATGAAAGAGACTTAATGAGATTTATTGATGACTGTCTCTAAGAAGATTAAATAGCAAATGATGAATTAAGAATATTAAACAACAAGTGGTGAATTAAGAAGATTAAACAGCAAACGATTAATTAAGAAGATTAAACAGCAAACAATGAATTGCCAATCTACACATTACAGAGGTTTGACATTAAGGTATGAGTTAAAGCAAGCACGGGTACCTAAAAGAAGGTGGCTGTAGTGTATGCAACCAGAAAGCTATTAAAACCATTAGTATCTATACCTTTGCTGAGATAGACTTGGTACCTGTGAGTCTGCTTGCAATGCAGTAGAATTGACTGTGTATAGCATAACAGCTCATCCACCCTTCATCACACTCTGGGAAATGATACTGTGTTCCTCTCTCTCATTCTCTCTCTCTCTCTTTCACTCTCTCAGAGTTGTTATAGCTGAAAGGATATTGAGTCTACTTTGTGAAGACGTAACTTATTTTCCTAACCATCTTTTCTGTTATTGTTACTAATAGGGAAACATTATACAGTTAAATATCACCAGAGATGCAGTAAACCTGGATGCCATATGTAAATAATGCTAGAAGAAGGTTCGTGCCAGTTCTTTATAGACACAAATGCTATGTATGTTAACTTAACTTAATGTCTTTATACCGGTTTAGAAGACTCTGCAGTCTGTATACAACCAGTTTCATTTACATTACCTTACTCTAAAAGCTATGTGCATCCAATTTATTCTTAACTGCATTAATTGTCCCTGCCTGCACTACCTCCTGTGGCAATGCATTCCAAGGATTCACCACTCTCCGACTAAAAAAATATTTCCTAATATCTAATCTGGACTTCTCTTTAGTTAATTTGTAGCTATGCCCTCTTCTTCTTGTGGGTGACTGTATTTTTAAAAACTTGTTATAGTCTAATTTATCCATTCCTCTGATCATCTTATAAACCTGTATTAAGTCACCTCGAATTCTTCTCTCTTCTAGACACTGTAGGCCGTTTTTCCTGAGTCTTTCCTCATAACTGTAATTCTGGGATCCCACTATCAGCTTTGTTGCTCTTTTTTGTATTCTTTCCAGCATGTTTATATCCGCTGTATGATAAGGACTCCACACCTGTACACAGTACTCCAATCTAGGTCTAACTAATGCTTTATACAGTTTGACTATCACTTCCTTGATATGAAATTCCCTCTCTAGACATGGTATTTGCTTTGTGATATCTGGGCCTGTTAACTGCATTTCTCTTGTATTTTCATTTGTCAAGGATTTCATATTCGTTGTATACATGGCACCACAAAGTTTGAACAATATTTTATCATGACATAAGCATTGCACATAATTGTAAATATGCCATTATGTTTCATAAAATGACACAGTACATAATTTTTTTTTTGTAGGATTCATAGTGCCATTTTTTTAACGTGCATTTCTTAAATATTTTTTTACTGGCAACCTAGTTATGGACGCTGCAAACAGCAATCTTGCATATACTCTTAATTTTGGGAATGTATTTCCTTACATCAACCGATGCCAACAATTTCTAAATTGCCTGTTTTGATCTTTGTAATTTCATTTAGATTTATGTGTAATTTACTATGGATTATTTATTTTGTCATACGCAATACAAGTCCAAGTTTTGAATTGTCTTATCTGGGTGGTAAAGAGCACATCAGTCGATGTTGACAGTTACAACATTGCCTGATTGGATCTCTCAAAAGTTGTATGGAATATTTCAAGCAAATATTGAATTATGTCATAAATATTAACATTTCTTTTAGTTTGACATTCAAAGTAAGAACCTAAATTTATAATTTTGTTACTGTACTTCAGTGTACATCAACTGAGGTCAGCAGTTGATATAAACTTTGTTTGGATCTCTAAGAATAATGACCTAAAGCTCAACACATAACATCTTCTCTTAATTTAGCCTATGAATTAAAATCAGTGTTTTGTTGATGTACAGAGAATAACAACTGTGGTATACACTTTAAACATTGCTAGTATGGATATCTAAGAGTTACTCAATTTTGATGTGAATAATGAATAATATTCTTGATCTGAACTATTATCTACATTTGACATACAAATTAGAATCTAAATTATAACTCCTTTAGCTAGTGAAAGATACATCAATTACTACATTGCCTGATTGGATCTCTCAAAGTTGTATGCAATAAATAAAGAATATTACTATCAGTACAAAGATCTCTTTTTGAGTGCTTGGCGCTCAACAATGTTAGGAAAATGCTTCTTCCTCTGAGGCCAGATAAATGGAATACTTTGTATGGGAAATTTTGATGTGAATAATTAATAATGTTCTTGGACTGAACTGTTATCTTCATTTGGCATACAGATTGGAACCTACATTTTAACTTGTTTAGCTAGTGAAGGATACATGAACAATCACTACATTGCCTGATTGCATCTCTCAAAGTTGTATGCAATAAAAAATAAATAGTACTATCAGTATAAAGATCTCTTTTTGAGTGCTTGGCGCTCAACAATGTTAGGAAAATGCTTTTTCCTCGGAGGCCAGATAAATGGAATATTTTGAATGGCACTAGACAACGTAGCACAGTGGTTAGCGAGCTGGCTTCGCATCTTAGTGGTCCTAGGTTCATTCCATAGTTGAGGTGAAAGAGGTTTTTTAGACCGCAACGTTCCCCAGGTTGACCCAGCCAAAAATGGGTACAGGTGCAGTCTGGGAAGTTAAAGCGGTGAGGGAGAGGAGATGGCTACTGCCCTCATATAGCCGAGCCTTTGAAATGTGAGATTGCTAAACATCTCACACTCCTTCAGCAGTAAATCTACAGGTTACTTTTCTTTACTTTAGACAACAACTTACAAACACGTACAAATACCATTGCATGGCATTGGGTCGAAGGGCAAGAGCCCATATGCTGCTGGATCCATTACAACAACAATTTAAACACTTATTTTCATTTGCCATTAAAGAAATGGAGCCTAAAGTGTGTCATGATAGGTGAGCCATTACTACATTTGCCTGATTGAATCTTATGCAATTTTCACAAAAACAGTCAATGAAATTCAACGTCTGAACACTTATCTTCAATCAGCTTACACAAATATATGTTGGTTCATTTAATTATTACATGGTACATCAACTCAGTTCAGTAATTACTACATTGCCTGATTGTATCTCTGAAATTTATAATTTTCTTACGAATAATGAAAATGAGCATTTATCTTCGTTTGGTATACTAAGTTGGGACTCATGTATACTTGTTTAAATAGAAATTTGACCTGCAGATTATTCCAGCAGTGTTGTGTGATCCTATTTCAGGTCAAGGTGGGTTCTAAATGGGTTGAAACTATAATATACATATTAAAATATGTTTTCAACACTAGATTTTACGAGGCATGTTCAAATGAAACAGACCTAGCTGCAACAAGTGAATATACATACGATGCACATGATTACGTCACTTCTGGTGTAAACAGCACATACCAACTGTCAAGTTTGCACAATTTCATTATCCTCCGACTCATAGTTTCCTCAGCAGACCGTTTAAAACATATGGGTGTGATATGGAATCCGTCCAGAGTTGATCAGCGAGTGGTGATTCTGTTTCTAACAGTTGAAGGATGTCGACCAGTTGACATTCATCACAGAATGCAGGCAGTGTATGGTGATCAAAGTGTGTCGAAGAGAACAGTGAAGAACTGGAAACGATGTTTAAAGAAGGACACGAGTTAACGGAAGATCTTCCCAGACCAGGTCAGGCACATATTGTTGCATCAGAAGTTGCCATCGCCAAAATTGATGCAGCAATTCGGGTGGACTGTCGCCGGGGATTATGTTCGCCACACTTTTGTCACCATACACTGCCTGCATTCTGCAATGAATATCAACTGGTCGACATCCTTCAGCTGTAGAAACTGAATCACCGCTCGCTGATCAACTCTGGACGGATTCCGTATCACGCACATCATGTTTTCAACAGTCTGCTGAGGAAACTATGAGTCGGAGGATAATTACATTTTGCAAACTTGACGGTTGATATGTGCTGTTTACAGAAGTGTTGTCATCATGCGATTCATACGAATGTTCACTTGGTGCAGTTAGGTCCGGTTTCATTTGAGCACAACTCGCATTTACACTGTTACGTAGGGTGGGGGATATATATAAGATAACAATTCATCAGTGAGTTCGCACCAACAGAAAGTTAGAGCACCACTACATTATGGCAGAATACATAAATAAATTAATTCAGAACAAAATAAACTGATATCCTAAAGCCAGGTGGACATTGGATAATCAACTCGTTAACGGGACATGGAGTAACTGATTTACTGGAACCAGGTGTACATTGAGTAACTGATTTACTGGAACCAGGAGACCATTGAGTAACTGATTGACTGGAACCAGGAGACCATTGAGTAATTGATTTACTGGAACCAGGTGGACATCGAGTAATTGATTTACTGGAACCAGGTGGACATTGAGTAACTGATTGACTGGAACCAGGTGGACATTGAGTAACTGATTGACTGGAACCAGGAGACCATTGAGTAACTGATTGACTGGAACCAGGAGACCATTAAGTAATTGATTTATTGGAACCAGATGGACATTGAGTAACTGATTGACTGGAACCAGGTGGACATTGAGTAACTGATTGACTGGAACCAGGAGACCATTGAGTAACTGATTGACTGAAACCAGGAGACCATTGAGTAACTGATTGACTGGAACCAGGAGACCATTGAGTAACTGATTGACTGGAACCAGGAGACCATTGAGTAACTGATTGACTGGAACCAGGCGACCATTGAGTAACTGATTGACTGGAACCAGGAGACCATTGAGTAACTGATTGACTGGAACCAGGAGACCATTGAGTAACTGATTGACTGGAACCAGGAGACCATTGAGTAATTGATTTACTGGAACCAGGAGACCATTGAGTAATTGATTTACTGGAACCAGGTGGACATCGAGTAACTGATTTACTGGAACCAGGTGGACATTGAGTAACTGATTTACTAGAACCAAGTGGACATTGAGTAACTGATATACTTGAACTAAGGAACATTGAGTAACTGATAAACTGGAACCAAGGAACATTGAGTAACTGATATACTGGAACCAAGGAACATTGAGTAACTGATAAACTGGAACCAAGGAACATTGAGTAACTGATTTACTGGAACCAAGTGGACATTGAGTAACTGATATACTGGAACCAAGGAACATTGAGTAACTGATAAACTGGAACCAAGGAACATTGAGTAACTGTTATACTGGAACCAAAGAACATTGAATTACTGATTTACTGGAACTTTGTGGACATTGAGTAACTGATTTACTGGAACTTTGTGGACATTGAGTAACTGATTTACTGGAACTTTGTGGACATCGAGTAACTGATTTACTGGAACTTTGTGGAAATTGAGTAACTGATTTACTGAAAGCAGGACATTGAATGGATGATTTTTTTAGAATCAGGGACATTGAATAGCTGATTTACTGGAACCAGTGTGGACATTGGTTAACTGATTTACTAGAATCAGGGACAGTGAATTACTGATTTATTGGGATTGGGGGCATTGAATAACTGATTTTCTAGAATTGTGTGTAAATGTAATCATCTTGTTTTATACCAATCATGTTTTATATACCTTGAATGATTTGTTTCCTTGTTTTTTGCTTTTTTTTTAAAATCTAAGGCTATGATAGATTGCCATGAGCAGAATAAATCATGAATGGTTATACTATACGAATGTTTTCATGTGTATTTGTTATTCTGTTGTATGTATGAGAGCAATAACATTTTTCCAACCCTAGAACAACTTGAATCAACAACGTAAAGCAGGGCTTTTCAACCTTATTATACTTCTGCTATTATAACTTTTGGGAGGAGTAAATTGTCCTTACTGCCCACTAAAAGTTAAGTTGAAGAAAATGTTTTGAACGTCCACTTTCTATGTATTTTTGATGTTTTTAATACATCATCATCATGTGGTATGTCCTTTGCAGAACATAGCACCCATCACAGCTTATCTGAAAAATAATATCTCTTGCCAAATCTTCAGCCTGCTCCAGAGTCATGCCCAAGCATCCCTTGACATCTTGGTGCCATCGCTTTCTTGGTCTACCTCTGCTTCCCTTGCCCGGTACCATACATTCCGTTACTGTTCTCTCAATTCCTTTGTGTCTTTTGATGTGCCAAAGTATTTAAATTTTTTTAGTTTATGATGGAATTTATGAGCCAGTTCTCTAAGTCAAACTATTTTTGAATGCTTGTATTCTCCTTTTTTTTTTCTTCAGTCTATCGTATTCTCAGACCTTTTCTATAACATTTTTTACTCAAAGAACTCGATTCTCATCCTTGAGGTTTGGGTAACTGTCCATGTTTCACAGCTGTATGCTGTCATGAGGAAAACACAGGTGTTTCAAAATGTTCACTTTTGTTGGTTTGCTGGTACTCTTCCATAGTTTCCTCAGGTTGAGTAGCCTCTGCATTGTTATAATAATAATATGTATTTAATACAGAAGATCAAAGTATTGCGCAATTATTTTGCCAATTCTCATCCGGTCTTCCTTGGCAACTAGTTGATATCAACGAAGTACATCTATCTTGGGCGCCTCCTCAATACGGACAATAACCTGGAACCTGAATAGACAAGATGTCAAATGCGGGCTGGGCAGCCTTCTCGTCCATTAACATGGTCCTGGACGGTTGCCAAGACCAGAACCTATGAGCCTCTCTCTTCAATTCCAATGTTTTCCCTGCTGTCTGCTACAGTGCTGAGACATGGACACTAACAAAATCACTGGGGGACAAATTGACAGTCATCCAGGCCTCTCTTGAGAGATGCTTTGTCGGAATCACTCTCAGGAACCAACATATACTAAAGCTCCACAATTTCGACATACGACGATTGTCTTCTGTGCATGATGCGATAATCTATAAAGACAAGGCAATACATAGATGGGCAGGTCAAATGTTGCGATGAAAGAATGGTTGATGGAGTATGGTGACAGCAATCTGATACACCCAAGGTAAAAAGAGACCATGGAGAGGACCTCCAATGCGTTAGTCAGACTCCCTTGCAGCACACAACAAGATCGGAGACTCCTCTGGAGGAGGGCTTACCATGCACTAGACTTCCTTGGCCCAAGATGAAGTTGGGACCCGCAGCTGCACTGAGGAATGGGTCATCAAGATTGAATACAGAATGTTATTATTCTGCTACCGCCCACCTGAAAGCTAAAATCGCCCACCCGTGGGCGCTAGCTACCATGTTGAAGAGCACTGTCATTCATAATGACAGTTTATATATTTTAAAATCTTGTCATTATGGAAAATGGCTCATAGAACTGACTTCATTGCAACCTGGCGCCCCCATTGGTGCTCAGTCTCTTTCGTTGCTGAAAGTTTCGACAACATAGCATGAACTGCGTAGCTCGTCTGTTGTTATGAAAGTCGTGAATAATAAATATCTAATGAGATTTTGTTGCTGTGTTGACCTAAGGATGCTACCTCAGGCACAACAGTTTGGTTGACTTCAGGATGTTGTTGTTTTGAATGCCCACAATGAGTAGGTTTACTCTTTTGTGCGCCCTGAAAAGGACTTTGAGTGGCGGGTTGCAGTAGCTTTCCTCATATCCGGAGCATGCTGATGAAGGTTGACCAAGGTCCTCCAGGCAGTTGTGCTATGCTTATCTTAATCTGCATGTCGCTCACTACTACGGGGATCATGTAGATCCTTCACATAGTTAGCCAGTCTCCCATGAAAACAGCCTGTTTCCAGGGAAGGCTACTAGGATGCCGAGGTGAGGGTCTTGGCCAGTTTGTTTTGCCTGATCCTGACTAACATGTCTGATCAGTATATTTTGTCTGACCTGACCTTCTTCTTCTTCTTCTTCATCGTACGCAGTCAGACATCAACCTTTATTTTTTTTTTTAAAACAGCGGTCATCCTGAGGCTGTCGACACTGCCATAGAGCTTGTCTAGTGTTGCTACTGGTGATGGCCACATCTGCTCTCTCTGATCCTCGTATGTCGGGCAGTTTTGCAGCAGATGCTCAGCGGTCATTTTCCCGGTACCACACAGGCATTCGTCAGTGCCACCTATCTTCAATTTGTTGAATAGGTGGTACCTCAGTCTATTGTGGCCAGTGCGAAGTCTGAAGACCACGACCTGCTCTCTTCTGTTGAACTGGTAATAGGCATCGTTTTTGGAGTAGCCAGTATGTTCGGTTTCCCATTTGGTCATGTATCTAGCTCTAATAAGCCCTTTTGACTCTTCGTATGTCATACTAGTATCTGGTTGTGGTAGTTTTGCACCTTCTTTTGCCAGTCTGTCTGCCTCCTCGTTGCCTTGGATGTTGCAGTGGGATGGAACCCACTGCACCACTACCCTTTTTGGTGCAGATTGCTGGCATAGTTGACAGAGTACTGCTCTTAAATCATTAAGTTCAGTATTTTTCTGGCTTTTTAGTGCTGTGACTACGGCCAGAGCATCTGTCAGCCGGACTATATGGCTTTCATTCCTTTTACCTGTCACCATTTCTTCCACTGCCGCCCTCAGTGCCTCTGCCTCCGCTCTGAAATTGCTTGTGTATTTTCCAGTACTGAATGACAGTGTTATTTTTCTGCCATTTGGTAGGTTCAGAAATGCTCCTGCCCCTCCGTTCTGTGTTGTGTTTGTTACAGAGCCGTCGGTGTATGCATGGGTCCAGCCCATGCTTGGGTAGTTTTTCGTTATGTAGCTCAGGGTAGTATCTCTTCTTTCTTTTTCAGTCTGGCAGTTTTTGTTTGCAATACCTGGTATATTTTCTGCCACCTCTGGAAATATATGCTGCCTCCATGTAGGTTTTTGTACAGTAGGGATGGGCTTTGGTGTTGTTAGTGCGTTCATGGGGTCTTCGTGCATCTTTGCTTTGGCTATTTCTGCAAAGTTTCTCCGCTTTAGTTTCCCACTTCCGAAATTGTTTAGTCTCTGGTGCACTGGATGGTCAGTCAGTCTTCTGAGTTTCCCTGATTGCTGCTGGGCTCTGCAGTCTCTTCTGTCGGTCATGGATTGCAGTTTTGTAATCTTTTCAAGTTCTATAATTGGCGTTGACTTCATGCCTCCTGTTATAACTCTCATGGCTTGGTTTTGGAGTTTGCAAATTTTATCGAAGTTCGCCTTTGCTGCTGTTGTCCATGCCGCAATGCCATACTCGAGAACTGGTCTCACTCTTCCAGTGTACAGTTTCTTTAGTATACTTTCGTCTGCTCCCCAGTTTGTGCCAGCAAGTTTCCTCATGATTGCCATTCTTTCTCTGGCTCTCATTTGGTTTCTCTCGATCTGACTTTTCCATGTCATGCGCCGATCAAATGTGACTCTCAGGTAGTTTGGGTTGTTGTTTGGCTGCAGGTATTTGCCGTTAAGACTTAATTTGGTGTTTTGGGGTTTGTTTGATAGCGAGAATATTGTACATGTGGTTTTCTCCTCGTTTATTTTGACCAGCCATGAGTTTGCCCACTCTTCCAGCGATGTTAGGGCCTGCTGCATCCGATTTCTTGCTATGGTGAGATTCTTTTCAGAGGTCCACATAGCCAGATCGTCTGCAAACATTGAGCTATGGACTCTTCTTGGTATATTCTCTGTTATGTCATTTATATACATCCGGAAGAGTGTGGATGACAGTACTCCCCCTTGGGGTACTCCCTACTCAAGTGTCACCTTTTTGCTCATCTGCCCTTGTACTTGAACTCTGGCCGTTCTGTTTTTGAGGTAGTGACTGATCCATTTGTACATTTTCCCACAAACTTCACTTCTTCTTAGCTTGACTCTAAGTCCTTCTTTCCAGACTTTGTCAAATGCCTTTTCTAGGTCCACCCAAACTGCTACTGTGTGTTTTTGCTCCTGGTAGGCGTCTTCTATTTCCTGGGATATGAGGATGACCTGATCCTCAGTGGATCTGTGCTGTCTAAAGCCTGCTTGCTGTGGAATTAGTATGTGTTTTTCTTCCAGATGCCACATCAGTCTTGACCTGACGTTCGACTTCCTCCACAACTTCAGGATGGAGAACAATGTTTTTCAACTCAATTTTGTGGTCAAAGCTGAAATATATTAATTATCATCAATGCCCGTCACTCCTTTTGAGGCATAGGTCATTTTCAACACTTCTCAAGCAAGTTCGATCTTGAGCTGCCCTTTCTAACTCTCTCCAGTTGAGGTCGTTAGAATTTAAGTTCATTTTCAGATTCTTCTCCAGATGTTTCTTATCTACCTCTCTTCCTCTTTCCATGTGGATTCCGTGTCAGGATCTGTCTGGCCAAGTTTGATAATGCTTTCTGTGTGTCCTATCCAACCCTATTTCCTGCGTTTGATCTGTTGTTCCACTGGTTTTTGTTGGATCCTTTTCCATGGGTCTTCGTTCCTCACCATGTCTTGCCATGAAAACATAATGAGAAATGTCAAAGATGATAAAGAATATGAAAATGTCAACCCATTCACAATCAGCGGGAATGAAATAACAGAATTGATATAAGCAGATAATGCAGTTGTCCTTTCAAAGAGCCCTGCGGGGGCTGGAACATATGATCCTGTCAGTTAAACAACACAGCGAAGAATAAAGTCTATACTTAACATCAGCAAGACCAAGATAATGAGCGCTAATAAGGCAACAATCAACCAGACCTAAAGTTATCTTAGTGAAGCAAGACATTACAAATGTCGCAAGCTTTGAATATCTTGGTTCGATTATAAGTAACAATGGAGATTGCCAAAAAGAAGTAAGAATAATGATATGAAATTTCAGACAGAAGTCAACCAAAATTGAAAAAACGTTTGGCACAACACTGAAAAAATATTCACAATAGATGGCTTTGGTATAATTTTTTTTTTTTTTTCTATTGCGTTCGCCTTATTTTTCTAATCCCAAAGGCGGTGTGCGTTACACTGTGATTTTTATTTTGCGCCTGTCGGCCCAGTGCATCCAATTTCAGCAATAATTTTATGTAAGGGTCTGCTTCCTCCTGCATTTTCTAAGGGTTTGCTTCCCCGGGGTAACGGCCGGTGCTGTTATGGGGATCGAACCCAGCACCTTCAGATTGTGAGACGTGCCACTTAACCACTAGGCCACACCGTCCCCTCTGGTATCATTTGATGGCATGTTACTTATGTAGAGAACTCAAGTCTTCAAGACCTTTTAACTTAACGTCTTTATACTGGTTTAAAAAAACTGCAGTCTGTTTGCAACCAGTTTTTTGGAGAGTGGTTAACCAATGTGTGAGTCCATCTTAATAGACTCAAATAGCAGATCAAAGTAGACCTGTAGCCTGTTAACAAACCAACCTAACCATGGCCGGTGTTATCCTATGTCACACAGTCACCTCTTACAGCTTGCTCTCCATGGGGCAGTGGGGTGCTATTCTTGTCTTTGTCGTACACAAAAGCCCCAGTAGACCACTCGGGTACAACACCTTATTGGATCTGCTACCCTGGTCTTGCTGGAGTTTTTGACATTAAAAGAGGGAGAAGAGACTAACGTTGCATCAGGCAAAACATACTGATCAGACTTGTTTGTGAATGTCCACAATGAGTAGGTTACTCGTCTGTGCGCTCGGAAAAGGATGTTAAGTGGCGGGTGACAGTAGCTTTCTTCACATCCTGAGCGTGCTGGTGAAGATGGACTGGGGTCCTCCAGGCACTTGTGCTAAGCTTGGCCTCATCTGCGTGTCGCTCACTCATGCTAGGATCATGTCAAACCTCACATCGTTAGCCCGTTTCCAGGATGACCAACGAGGAGGTCAGGTGAGGGTCTTAGCCAGTATATTTCTCCTGACCATGGCTATCATTGTCTGATTAGTGTGTTTTGCCTGACCAGACGTTAGCCTCATTGTCCCAAATGACTCCTGTAAAAAATAAGTACTGACAATAACCTACCGGAAGTGGCTTAGGTTGTCTAAGAATTTAAGACATCCCTCTGTTCGTTAGAAGGTGCAGAGAGGTAGTTTTCTTTCTTTTTCTATATGTGTCGCATCAGTATTTTCAATCCATGCCTCTGTAGTGTTTCTTTGACACTGCCAACCCATGCTTTTCTTGAACTTCATCTTGCACCAAGATGTCTCTTGTTATAGGCTTTAACAACTGGTAGGGTTGTGAAACGGAATAGCGAAAATCAGAAAAAAGAACAGGGCAGACAAATCTGTTTTCGCCAACATGAGTCTTGTATTGACATCCAAGCAAGTCGTCATTTATAAATTAAAAATGAGAATGATCAGGTGTCATGTATACTCGCCTTTATTGAATGGCGTAGAAACATGGACTACGACCAAACAGTTGGAGAAGAAAAGTTATGCATTTGAAATGTGTATATACAAAAGAATGGAGCGCATCTTGGGGAAAGCAAAGAAAAGAAAGTCTTGGAGAAGTTAGGAATGCAAAGAGAATTAAAGAACGAGATCAGAGTAAAACATTTAAGATAATTTGGTCACATCAAAGTACATAGCACTTCATTGAAAACTATACTGGAAGGAAAAGTGGAGGGCAAACAAGCCAGAGGTGAACATCGCTATAATTTGGATGATTCCATCAAAGGATGGACAGAGAAAAGCCTAGCAGGTTATACCCTCAGGACAAGAGTGAACGTTGGAGACCTATTACAATCAACCTTTTATGTTCAAATGTAACTTGTACTGAACTGATCAGCCGACCTCTGATGAACAGATGACACTTGTACTGAACTGATCAGTGGACCTCTGATGTACAGATAACAATTGTACTGAACTGATTAGTGGACCTCTGATGTACATATGACACTTGTATTGAACTGATCAGTGGACCTCTGATGTACATATGACACTTGTACTGAACTGATTAGTGGACCTCTGATGTACATAGGACACTTGTACTTAACTGATCAGTGGACTTCTGATGTACATATGACACGTACTGAACTGATCAGTGGACCTCTGATGTACAGATGACACTTGTACTGAACTGATCAGCAACCTCTAATGTACAGATGACACTTGTACTGAACTGATCAGTGGACCTCTGATGTACAGATGACACTTGTAGTGAACTGAAAGATTTGAGAACATTCTGATCACATGATCAAGGGTCTTACTATAAGTCTTTAGCCTAACTATAAAGGAGTAAGGGAAGAAAGTTTAAATTTGGCACATATGTAGCTCATTCAATTTGTACTGGACTTGAGAAGTATGAATTTCCCACCTTGACGGGTGTATCCGGTATGGAGCAACACGCCTTTATTGACCGGATCTGCTACTCCAACCGTTTGTCAGAACAATGGAGAAATCAGAGGTCAGAACTGTGATCAAATTCTTGATGTTGCCGGGAAAAACACCTACAGACACACACAGGGAGATTGAAACAGTGTTTCAACACAGAACGGAGGGGCAGGGGTATTCCTGAGCCTACCAAATGGTAGAAAAACAACACTATCAGTGGCAGCTGGAAAATACTCAAGCAATTTCAGAGCGAAGGCAGAGGCACTGAGGGCTGCAGTAGAAGAAATGATGACATGCAAAAGAAATGAAAGCCACATAGTCCTGCTTACAGATGCCCTGGCCGTAGTCACAGCACTAAAAAGCCAGAAAAATACTGAACTTAATGATTTAAGAGCAGTACTCTGTCAACTATGCCAGCAGTCCGCACCAAAGAGAGTAGTGGTACAGTGGGTTCCATTCCACTGTAACATCCAAGGCAACGAGGAGGCAGACAGACTGGCAAAAGAAGGTGCAAGACTACCACAACCAGATACTAGTGTGACATACGAAGAGTCAAAAAGGCTTATTAGAGCCAGATACATGATCAAATGGGAAACTGAACATACTGGCTACACAAAAAACGATGATTATTGAACAGAGTGCAGGTCGTGGTCTTCAGACTTCGCAAGGCTTGTGCTGCAAACAGTCAATGATTTGAATATTGAAATTCTTCCAAACCAATCATATTATCTGGACTTAGCTCCATCAAACTTTTTTTCTTTTCCCAAAACTTAAAAAAACAGCTGAAAGGAAATCATTTTGACAGTGACGAAGATGTGATACTGGCTTGTGATAACTGGTTCAGTTAAAAAAAATAGGTTACTTTATTCTGAATGTCTTTTCAAGGTCACGCAGAGATGGCAGAAATGTATAAATTCAGGTGGTGGCTACATTGAGAAGGAATAAGCACTGTGCCAAATTTCAACTTTCTCCTCCTACTCCTTCATGGTCAGGGAGTATGTCAAGCCCCTTGAATGCCATTCTCTGTGGACTTCCCACTTTTTGTCGTATTTCTTAAACTCTTACGCTTTCTTCAACTGACATAATAACTTTACACCTTGATATAAACAAATGAACTATTTGATGAAAATAACAAAAAGAAGGATTATTATTTTGCTGAACATACACTACATTCAAGAAAATTAAAGGGAAGTAAGCGTAAATTAACATTGGTCAGATTTATTATGCATTATGCGGATGGCGTGGGCTAGTGGTTAAGTGATACGACTCACAACTCGAAGGTGTTGGGTTCGCTCCCCATCACAGCACCGACCGTTACCCAGACGGACAGGAAACCGTTAAAAAATATAGGAGGAATCAGACCCTTACATAAATGCATGCCGAAGTCGGATGCACTCTGCCGACAGGCGCAAAATAAAAACCATACTGCAACGCACACCGCCCTGAGAAATAAAGAAAAAAGGCGAATGCAACATTTTTTTTTTAAATTGTGCATTATTACAATATTAAAGGGGTCAGTTCCGCATTGCAAAGACACACCATGTTTGTCTTAGACGTCGATTACAAGAAGAAACATAAAGATAAGGAAAAAAACCACACAAAAAATCAACTACCCAATGAAGGAAACACACAACAACACGCAGAAACGAAACACCACAAAGGGAGACAAGATAATTAAGGCCTGCAGACCAAGCGAAAAAGATGTTAAGAGTAGCGACAAGGAGCTTATTGCGACAACAATAGGAATGATCGAGGAATTAGAAGAAGATATGAAAACTCTCTGGTTAAAATTAAACGACATCTTTAAAGTAGCCACACCAAAGACATGCGATGAAATCAGAACAGCGAGGCAGAGAAAGATAAAACATGGCGGACAGAAGAAGTGAAAAGGATAGTAAGAGAAAAGACAAGGGCATGGAATCAATTCCTAGCTGTCATGAATTTAGCAGGTTACAGCCGGATACTGAACTTTAAGAACTGAACTAACAACTTAACTAGAGAAGAGCAAGTCATCATCTGCAGACTGAGAACTGGGCATAAAAGACTCAATGGTCATCTTGATACGTAACTTTAAGAACTGAACTTACAACTTAATTAGAGAAGAGCAAGTCATCATCTGCAGACTGAGAACTGGGCATAAAAGACTCAATGGTCATCTTGATACGTAACTTTAAGAACTGAACTTACAACTTAATTAGAGAAGAGCAAGTCATCATCTGCAGACTGAGAACTGGGCATAAAAGACTCAATGGTCATCTTGATACGTAACTTTAAGAACTGAACTTACAACTTAATTAGAGAAGAGCAAGTCATCATCTGCAGACTGAGAACTGGGCATAAAAGACTCAATGGTCATCTTGATACGTAACTTTAAGAACTGAACTTACAACTTAATTAGAGAAGAGCAAGTCATCATCTGCAGACTGAGAACTGGGCATAAAAGACTCAATGGGCATCTTGATACGTAACTTTAAGAACTGAACTTACAACTTAATTAGAGAAGAGCAAGTCATCATCTGCAGACTGAGAACTGGGCATAAAAGACTCAATGGTCATCTTTACAACAAAATGAGGATTGGGACAGATGATAGGTGCCCATGTGTTGAGCATATCATGACCGTGGAACACATCCTGCAAAGATGCACGCTCACGCAGGAAAAGAGAAAACAATAAAGGCCTCGTGAGACAGATATGAGACAAAAGTTGTATGGAGATGAAACAGCCTTTCTAACAACGGTGTCCTTTGTAAGAGAAACCAAAACCTTGAACTGAGGATAAACGAAGAAGAAGAAGAAGAAGAAGAAGAAGAAGAAGAAGAAGAAGAAGAAGAAGAAGAAGAAGAACTGAACTAACGAAGACAGTATTCAATGCAAAACAAACATCTTGGGAGGAGTTTGTAGAAAAACTAGAAAATAATGCTAGGACCAAAGTTGTTCAACAAGACCCTAACAAATGCAAAGGAAGAATGGAACTGTGTTTTAAAATTTGTAAAAGATAATCAAGGTGAAGTAATGATCAAATGCTGACGGTCCTAGAAGAAGTAATGGAGAGATGGAAATAATTTCCCCCAGATCTGATTAGGACCAAAGAAAATCAAAACCACTGAAGCGACAGTACCAAACTCAATAGAAGAAAGCCAGGGAGAGGATAGGTAATATCAAAATGGGGGGACGGCGTGGACTAGTGGTTAAGTGGCACGGCTCACAAGCCGAAGGTGCTGGGTTCGATCACAGCACCGGCAGTTACCCCGGGGAGGCAAACCCTTAGAAAATGCAGGAGGAAGCAGACCCTTACATAAAATGCATGCTGAAGTCGGATGCACTGGGCCGATAGGCGCAAAATAAAAAAAAACAGTGCAACGCACACCGCCTTTAGGGATTAGAGAAATAAGGCGAACGCAACACACACATATCAAAATAGAAGAACTAAAAGCAATATAGCGCAAAAGTTAACTGAACACTTAAATAAACTTAACTTAACATCTAAATACTAGTTTGTAAGACTTTGAAAAGTGTGTATACAACCACTTTCTTTTACATTTACTTGATCTAACGCATCTTTGAATGCATTAATTGATTCTGCCTCGACTACTTCCTACGGCAATGCATTCCAAACTTTCACTACGCTCTAACTAAAAAAGTATTTCCTAATATTTAATTTGGACCTTTCTTTCATAAATTTGTAACTGTGCCCTCTTGATCTTGTAGACGGGTGAATTTTGAAGAAAAAAGAATTGTTACAGTCTAATTTATCCTCTCCGTTTATTATCTTATAAACCTGTATTAAATCACCTCGAATTCTTCACTTTTCTAGACAGTGTAGGTCGGTAAAGCAACAGGTCGTGATATAGCACCAGAAATGGTCAAGTATATGGAAACTGCTGAAAAGCTGCTATTCATGAAGATTATCATAGCATAAACAAGACTTGATCTTCACACTCCGAAAATTGAGTGAAATGGCTATTAAGTATGATGATGAGATATACCGCAAAATATTCCAAGACACCTGATCTGTGGTTGGTTGGTTATTAACCCAGCGGCCTATAAGCTCCACCCCTTTGGCCCAGTGCCAGATAGTGGTATCTGCAAGTGTTTGTAAGCTGTTGTTTAGTTCCATACAAAATGTTCAATGTGTCTGGCCTCGAAGGAACAAGCTCTTTCCTAAGACTGAAAGGCGCCGGACATTCAAAAAGATGATGTTCAACAGTTTCATAGGGATGTGTGCGTGGCCGGCACTATGGGGTATGTTCTGTTCATGTGACAGTTAAGTTGTATATGTTGAGTGCGAAGTCGGAAAATGGTGCTTTGGTGGCTTCTTTTCAGGAAGTTGATGTTGTCTTTGGGATGGCCATATGTTTGTAGATTTGTCTCCCAGTATTTCTCATTGCCCATCTATTCAGCTAGTCATCCTTGTTTGCAGTCTTCAGTAGTTGTTTGGCTGTCTGTAGAGTTTTTGGTGTGTATTGTTGTTCTTGACTTATTCCCTTCTTAGCCAGTCTGCCTGCCTTGTCATTGCCAGGTGTATTTGAGTAACCATTGATCCATTGTATAAATATTCTGACTTCATGAGAATGTGAGGACGTGACGATCCAATTGTCTGGAACCTTTTGTTACAGGTCTAGAGCCTAGGAAAATTCGTCCTAACCAGTAGACAATTGATGGCGGAGAATGGGCACAGTGAGCCATAACGTGGCTTCGGTAACTTGGAGCGTTGTTAATGCACCCCCTCAGTTACTTAATGTCAGGACAGTACATGTCTGGTTTCTGTCTGGGGTAGGAAGAAAATCCACAGACTCACCAGCCCGACAATGATCTGTGCAATACAGAGTTTCTAGAAAATACTGTACTGTAATCCTGATGCTCATTCAGGCACATTGTGTGCCCTTTGCCAGGTAGAAAAATATTGTCTAAACTAATTTTTTATTTTACGTGTTTGCCTCACTAGTTTCTACTGGCGGAGGCGCGCCTATTCCACCCCAGATTGTAGTCAACTGGTCGAAATTAAGTTCATCTCTGTATTTTGCCTTTAAGTACCATGCCGGACCAAGATTTTGTCGCAAGCCATCTCTCTATCTCATTGGTGCGCACCCGGGGCGACGACTACGGGCGTAGGTCCAGCATGACGTCATTTTGCGAGTCCATCTATTGTCAGGCAAATCCACACTTGGCCTGCCCACCTGTACTTTCTCAGAAACGACGTTATTGAAGCAGGTCTGACTCCTGGTGGCTGTATTGCGAATGTGGTCTCATAGTTAAAGTGGCAGTGTTCTACGCTTCATCGCTCGTTGAGTAGCTTTGAGCCGCGCCATGTCATTTTTTTCGTAAGTTCCACACTTCGTAGCTATATACCATTGTATAAATGATCAAGCTGTTGAAGGCTTGTGCTCTTGCTTCGTTGTTTTTCGTATGTTCAAGTATGGTCTCGATGCGGTTGAAGCTAACCGGTTCATCCAATGTTAATATTTAAGTGGCTAAATGAGAAAATACTAAATGGGCCAGTTGAAGTGTGGACCTATGTGCTTAGGGGGACTTAGTGGTCTCGAGGTAAAGTGTACGTCTCGTGTGCTGGGGGTCGCGGGTTCGAATCACGGTGGAGACCGGAATGTTTTTGACGCGAATCTTCTGGTAAAAATTCCACTGATCTCTGGATGGTGTTCAGTGTCAGCACGTTAAAAATTCCTTGGCAGATGGAAATCGAAAAGAGTAGGCTGCTCGAACAAAATTCAAATAAAAAATCTAGTTATTTACACCTTTCATCAGACGGTTTGTTAAGAGCAGCTATAGATGGCGCCTAACTGGCTGCGGGTCTACTTAGCTCTAGTGTCAGAGTCTATTAAGATGGATTCGGACATAGGTAAAAACCCCATTCCAAGAAACTGATTGTATACAGACTCTGTAGTCTTCTAAACCAGCGTTAAGACGTTAAGTTAAGTTAAGCTATCTAGAGAGAAAAGTTGAATCATGAAATAAAAAATTATATAATATCATGGTCATAAGCGAAGAATACTCATGGTCTTATCAAACATTAATCAAGACCCCTACCACAACGTTCTTGCTCGTGTTCCTGCAAACAGTTTCTGTCACAGTAATATGCCCAATGAGGTGGGAATCTATATTGTAATCTCCATAGCGGTGAGCTTGTTGAGGAGCCTCGCATTGCACTATAGCCTGGAGGACTCCACTCCACCTTCTCAATTACATTATGGATCAAAATGCTGAGCAGCGCATGAGCTGCAGTGGTCAGCGACCCATAGCTGACTGCTAGCGTCAGGGTCAGCGAACCAGAGCTGCCAAGACCCTTCCACACCTCCACGCGGTGATCCTGGATAACAGGCTGCAACTGGGCAGACTGGCTAAGGAGAAGGGATCGAAGAGGGAATGCTAACCCAGTACTCAAAAAATGTTTGCTGAAGTCGGATGTGTTGGACCGAAAGGTGCAAATATCGCAGTCAAGCTGTAAACTACAACACATCGCATTCCGTTCCCTGGACTACATTCTGATACTTAAGCCCTTTCAGGGTTTGGTAGTAGGAGATTGGTAATGAACGAAGCCAAGCCAATGAAATTACATCACGGGATGTATAATTATAAGTGGAGCTACTATAACCCCCAACCAAAGAAACCTCATCAGAATATACCACAACTCAGTTCGAATAGCTTTAAACGACAACAACAATTCGGTCCTAGTCTGAATAATGTACAGTCATATTAAACTTATTCAAGGGAACACGCTATGGAAGCTAGTCAGAACCATGAATGACGAAACCCCTTCAAACAAAAAAATTACCATCAAGCAGGGCGAAAACTTGCTGACTGGAAAAAAAGCCGCAAACGCTTTTGTAGAACACTATGCCAAAGCAAACCACATCGAGGTCCCTGCAGATAGGCATACAGACATTAGTGAAGAGCAAAAGGGGCACGACAACATCAATACGGCACCAGAAGAGCATATGATGGCCAAATTAACAATGAGTGAAATGGAAGAGGCCATGAGAACACTAAAGAAAAGGAAATCTCCCGGAAAAGACGGGATAACAAACGAAATGCTGATGGGGCTGGGCCAAACAGCGAAGAGGAAACTGCTATCGGTCCTGAACCAAAGCTGGAAAAGGGGAATTGTACCCCAGTTATGGAAAAACGCAGTACTTGTACCAGTACCAAAGAAAGGAAAGGACAAAACAGATCCAAATGGACACAGGCCTATCAGCCTACTGAGCTGTGTCGGCAAATTGATGGAACGTATGATAAACACCAGACTGATGTGGCATCTGGAAGAAAAACGAATACTAATTCCACAGCAAGCCGGCTTTACACAGCACAGATCCACTGAGGACCAGGTCATCCTGATAGCCCAAGAAATAGAAGATGCCTACCAGGCACAGAAACACACAGTAGCGGTTTGGGTGGACCTGGAAAAGGCATTTGACAAAGTCTGGAAAGACGGACTTAGAGTCAAGCTAAGGAGAAGTGAAGTTTGTGGGAGAATGTACAAGTGGATCAACCACTACCTCAAACAAAGAACGGCCAGAGTCCAAGTACAAGGGCAGGTGAGCAAAAAGGTGACACTCGAGCAGGGAGTACCCCAAGGGGGAGTACTGTCACTCACACTCTTCCTGGTGTATATAAACGACATTACAGAGAATATACCAAGAAAAGTCTATAGCTCAATGTTTGCAGACGATCTGGCTATGTGAACCTCTGAAAAGAATCTCACCATAGCAAGAAATCGGATGCAGCAGGCCCTAACATCGCTGGAAGAGTGGGCGAACTCATGGCTGGTCAAAATAAACGAGGAGAAAACCACATGTACAATATTCTCGCTTTCAATCAAACCCCAAAACACCAAATTAAGTCTAAATGGCAAATTCCTGCAGCCAAACGACAACCCAAACTATCTGGGAGTCACATTTGATCGGCGCATGACATGGAAAAGTCAGATCGAGAGAAACCGAATGAGAGCCAGAGAAAGAATGGCAATCATGAGGAAACTTGCTGGCACAGGCTGAGGAGCAGACGAAAGTATACTAAAGAAACTGTACACTGGAAGAGTGAGACCAGTTCTCGAGTATGGCATTGCGGCATGGACAACAGCAGCAAAGGCGAATTTCGATAAAGTTAACAAACTTCAAAACCAAGCCATGAGAGTTATAACAGGTGGCATGAAGTCAACGCCAATTGTAGAACTTGAAAAGATTACAAAGCTGCACCCCAGGACCGATAGAAGAGACTGCAGAGCCCAGCTGCAGTCAGAGAAACTCCGAAGACTGACTGACCACCCAATGCACCAGAGACTAAACAATTTGGGAAATGGGAAACTAAAGCGGAGAAACATTGCAGAAATAGCCAAAGCAAAGATGCACGAAGATCCCATAAACGCACTAACAACACCAAAGCCCATCACTACTGTACGAAAACCTACCTGGAGGCAGGATATATTTCCAGAGGTGGTAGAAAATATACCAGGTATTGGAAACAAAAACTGCCAGACTGAAAAATAAAGGAGAGATACTTATCTAAGCTTTATATCGGAAAACTACCCAAGCATGGACTGGACCCATGCATACACCGACGGTTCTGTAACAAACACTACACAGAACAGAGGGGCAGGAGCATTCCTGAACCTACCAAATGACAGGAAAATAACACTGTCATTCGCTACTGGTAAGTACACAAGCAATTTCAGAGCGGAGGCAGAGGCACTGAGGGCGGCAGTGGAAGAAATGGTGACACACAGTGAAAATGAAAGCCATATAGTCCTGCTTACAGATGCTCTGGCCATAGTCACAGCGCTAAAAAGCCAGAAAAACACTGAGCTCAATGACTTAAGAGCAGCACTCTGTCAACTATGCTAGCAGTCCGCACCAAAAAGGGTAGTGGTACAGTGGGTCCCATCACACTGCAACATCCAAGGCAACGAGGAGGCAGACAGACTGGCAAAAGAAGGTGCAAGACTCCCCCAAACAGATACTAGTATGACGTACGAAGAGTCAAAACGCCTTATTAAAGCCAGATACATGACCAAATGGGAAACTAAACATACCGGCTACACAAAAAACGATGCATATTACCAGTTGAACAGAAGAGAGCAGGTCGTTGTCTTCAGACTTCGCACTGGCCACAATAGACTGAGGTACCATCTATTCAACAAATTGAAGATATGTGGTACCGACGAATGCCCGTGTGGTACCGAGAAAATGACCGCTAAGCATCTGCTGCAGAACTGCCCGACATACGAGGATCAAAGAGAGCAGATGTGGCCATCACCAGTGGAACCACAAGACAAGCTCTATGGCAGTGTCGACAGCCTCAGGATGATCGCCGCTTTTTTCGAAAAAATAATGGTTACTGTCTGACTGCGTACGATGAAGAAGAAGAAGAAGATATTAAACTTATTCACTTCGGAATTTTTAAAACTCTCATCATCATGTAGCATGCCTTTTATAGAACGTCGCTCCCATCACAGTATGTCTGAAAGAAACTCGTTCACTTACCAAAACTCCAGCCTGGGCTACAGTCATACCCAGGCATTACTGGATATCTTGGTGCCATCGTCTTCTTGGTCTACCCCTTCCTCTTTTGCCTGGCACCATACCTTCCATCACTGTTCTCTCGAGACCGTTGTGTCTCTTAATGTGACCAAAGTATTTGCATTTTCTAGCCAAAATTGAATTGATAAACCAGTTCTCCTCTATGTTCAACTCTTGCCGAATGTCTGCATCTGACTTTTTCTCTGTCCAGGGTATTCTGAGGATCTTTCTGTAATATTTTTACTCAAAGGATTCGATTCTTTGTCTGGAAGTTTTGGTAATCGTCCATAAGCTGCCACAGAAAAAAACAGACTATCAAGACTTTTATTTTAAAATTGTGTTGGTGCCCTGCCATAATTTCTTCAGTCTCTGCATTGCCATGGCTAGTCTTCTTCTGATTTCTTTCGAGCAGTCGCCATTTTTGTCAATTCTGGAGCCCAGATATTCAAAATGTGTGACCTGATCTATTTCCTCACCACCCACTGCAAACTTATGCTGACATTGTGTTTTGTCGGTGGTCATTATCTTTGTTTTATTTATGTTTTTAAACATGTTTTGATCTTTACTATGTCCATTTACGGCTGAAATTAGCTGCTCTAGGCTTCTTGACTTCTTGATAGTATCACTGTGTCATCTGCGTATCGTAACTCTGGAATCTCGTACCCGCCAATCGTAAATGGGTCGAAACTTTCAATGTTATCGTCTTCTCGAACATTCCTCATTATACATTCCGCATAAATGTTATATAGATAAGATGAGAGGATACATCCCTGTCTTACTCCCTTTTGTACTGCAAAATAGTTAAATTTTACAAAGTAATACTCCCGCTGTGAACTGCAGAGACCTGTACTGTACATTGCGGAAAACTGCATTTTGGGAAACTTCTATCTATAATCAATCAGTCAATGAGAGCATGTCGCTCTACTCGGTGCCATCAACAATGTCTCGCTAGCGTGCATGATCCTAGGCAGCTCTTTCTGCCTCTCTCCGGGTCTCATTATTTAATGGTAGCTCCTTCTCACATTCTCGTTTTTGTTGGTCTACTTTTCTCTTTTCTTCTGATGATTCAAAGTAAGAGCATGCATGGCTATGTTAGGCTGTGCCTTCCGCAGTGTATGTCATATCCAGCCCCATTGTCTTCGCTTAATTTGTCGTTCCAATGGCTGTTGTTAGCTCCTTTGCCACAAGTCTTCATTCCTCGTAATGCCACTTTATGCCCATTATCCTTCGTAGGCATCTGTTAACGAAGGACTGGAGTTGTTGTTGTGTGATTGGTCGTTCTCCATGTCTCCGCTCCATACAGCAACACCGACTTGACACTGGCGTTGAATATTCTAATTTTGGTTTGAATCTTGATATCTCTAGATCTCCAAATGTTGTTTAGTGTCAGGAATGTCCCCCTTGCCTTTCCAATTCTGATCCTTACATCTGCATCTGTACCTCCTGATGTGTCTATTGTACCCAAATAGGTAAAGGTATTTTCTGCCTCCAACTGCTGTCTCTCCAGCTTGATTGGTTCTTTGCTAATGGTGGTGAGTTTAAAGAGCTTGGTTTTCTTCATGTTGATATTCAGTCCCAATTTGGATAATTGTTCTTTCACCCTATCATGTTTCTCTTGCATTTAACTATGGCTGTGTGATAAAAGTTCCAGATCATCTGCGTAGTCCAGGTCCTCCATTTATGACAATAGTGTCCACTGGATAGCATTTGTTTTTATTCGATTGATGTCTTCATTACCAATCTATAGCCAACAAGAACAGGAAAGGTGAGAGCAGGAATCCCTGTCTCACCCCTGTTTGCACCCCAAGCTGTCAGTCAGTACTCCTTCATGTACCACTCTACTAACTTTGTTTTTGTATATATTCTGGAGGAGGGTTGTGTATTTCTCTGGTATCCCATAGTGTCTCAACAGTTGCCATAGAAAATGTCGATCCACATTGCCAAACGCCTTTTCATAGTATATAAGATTTGCGTGTAGGGATGATTTCCATTCAATGCTTTGCTCTACTATGATGCGTAGCGTTTAAATATGATATGTACAAGATCTTCCCTGGCGAAATCCTACCTGTTCCTCTATGAGCTTTTTGTCTACTTCAGTTTTTAATCTGTCCAAGATGATTCTGTTTAATATCTTGCCTGGCAATGTAACCCCCCTATAATTGCTGCAATCTGCTAGGTCCCCCTTCTTATGCAGTTTAATCAGATATTCTTCTTTCCATTTTGTTGGCACTCTCTCCTCTTCCCATATCTTCTTAAATAATCCTTGCAATGTACCAGTGTCCTTATCTATATCTGCCATTATGGCGTCTGCTGCTATTCCATTTGATCCTGCCGCTTTCCCTTTCTTGAGTTTGGATATGGTCCTTTGAATTTCTATCTTACTATCTTACTTGGTGGGTTGCCGTCGAAGTTCAGGGTCTCATCTGCTGGTAATATTAATTGGTGCGTCTTGTGGTGGAGGTCTGTTTAGACTTTCTTTGAAATACTAAACTCATCGTTTCTGTTGTTTCCTCCGATGATGTCAATATCATGACTGATCTATCTTTGATTGGTTTGTCTGTCTGTATATATGTATTTTCCATTTTCTTTGTTAATGAGTAGAGATCTCTCATATTTCCTATCTTTACTGCCTCTTCTGCCTCATATGCCAGCTTGTCAATATATTCTCTTTTATTTTTCTTGATACATGTCTTGACCTCTTTGTCTGTAACAGTAAAATTACTCTGTGCTTCTGCATTGGTGGCTCTGGAGCGGCAATTGTTGAGTTTAGCGTATATCGTTCTTCTTTTTCCTTTCCTCTATTTTATGTAATGTCTCTGTTGTGATCCATTCGTTGTGTTGCTTTCTCTTGAATTCCACAGTTTCTTCACATGTCTTACTCTACATCTCTTTAGCCTGGTCCAACATGCTATTAATGTTCATTTCTTCATCATCATATAGCTCTTGTAACACTTGATATCTGTTATTGTGTTGTAAGCTAAATACTGTCTTCTTCTCCTGGTGTTGCAATAAGTTTACGTTATATCGTGTTCTCCTTGCGCCCTGTACTGGGTACATTTTTAGTTTGAGCTGCAAAATCCCCAGCAACAAGTGGTGGTCTGACGCTAAATCTGCATCTCACTTTACTCTTACATCTTATAGTGTACTTCTGAACGCTTGACTGACACAGATGTGATCAATCTGATTTTCCGTTTCATGGTCTGGAGATTGCCACTTTATGTATTTTTGTGTGTGGGAACATGCTTCTTCCAATTACTATTTTGCATAGCGCACATAACTCTGCAAACATTTCTCCATTTTCATTCATCTGTGCCATTTCTTGTCTTCACATAATCTGTTCGTAACCTAGGTTGTCTGCTCCCACTTTGGCATTGAAGTCTCCCATTAGAATTAAACGATCTTTCTTTTTCTGCGTGTCAAGTACCTCTTCCAGCTTGTTGCAGAACTCTTGCTTTTTATCACCGTCTACCTCGTTAGTTGGGGCATATCACTGAATGATGTTTATATTGATGTGTTTGTTCCTCATTCTAAAGGTTGCGCTTATGATTCGGTTGGTAATAGCCTCCAACTTTATGAGCGCCCGCTGTGCTTCTCTAGAGAGCATCGGTGCTACTCCCTCTGTGTGTTGGGCGTCAGTTCCCTCGTTTCCAGAATACATTATCATTTCCCCAGTAGCCAGTCCCATCTTTCCTGATTGTGTCCATCTTGTTTCCCACAGTCCTAGCACTGCTAATTTGTAATTCCTTACTCTTTCGCTATCTGAGCTGTTTTACTTGCCTGGTACATTGTTCTAACATTCCGTGTCGCTATTTTTGTTTTCTTCTTGACATTCAGAAGTGCCGTCAGCCGTGGAGCTTTCATGCGGCTTTCACTCGACTGCTTCATTCCTCTCGTTTCCGAAGGCCCTTCCTTTCCCAAGGCCGTTTGCTTTTGCATTGCCATCAATGTTTTCATAATCAGCTTTTTAAAAAAAAGATTTAGGTGGTGGATCCTAACCTAACCTTTTATACTCTAGGTGAGTTGTCCGTGTTTAGTCTATTCCCTCCCCCACGACCTATCCAATTTGGGTGACCTTTCTGGAAGCTTTCACTTCCGCAGGCTTATCTCCTGTGATCATTGAGACAAGAAAGCCCCTCACCACCATTTGAATGTAACAGAATTGAGGGAGTTTACATATAATGATGTTTGTATATTAATTGTTCAAGCCAATATATCAACACTACGTGATCGTAACACATTTTGTGTTCCAGTATATTAGCGCTTCGGAGTGATTCAGTTTGACTTTTTTTTAAAGTCATCAATATTGCAATTTACTTTGAAATAGACGTCTATAAATACAATTCCTGGGTCTAGACAATGTGGATTTAGTTCAGTTCAGTTAAAGTACCATCTCCGCATGGAAGGTCGGCTGACATGGATCTCCAGTGTACTCTATCTCATGGCGTAATGGTGCAATATGAGAGAGGCTTTTCCAAGTCATTCTCCGCACTTAAAACGTCGTCTGCCTCTTGAACGACTGCCTTCCACCCATGACCATCTGTTCTAAACTACAGATTGCCATGCTTCCACCCTACCCTCTAGTATGGTCAACAAGGAGGTATGTCTTGTTATATGACCAAAATAACGTAACTGTCTAACCCTGATTTCGGTCATTAATTCTCTTTTCACCCCCAACCTTTTCATGACATCCAAAAATGTTTTCTTTTCTTTCCAAGAAATGCCACCCAATATACCCACATTTCGAAGGCTCAAATAATCTTTTCCAATTTTTTATTCATTGTCTGTCCCCTGTTTCTGCACCATAAAGAAGTGACGAGTATACATACCGCCTGGCAGTTCTGATGTTAAAATTCTGATTATCAGTTTGAATGTCAGTATATTGTCTCATGTTGTCGAATACCTTATCAGTTTGAATGTCAGTACATTGTCGCATGTTGTCGAATACCTTATCAGTTTGAATGTCAGTATATTGTCGCATGTTGTCGAATACCTTATCAGTTTGAATGTCAGTATATTGTCGCATGTTGTCGAATACCTTATCAGTTTGAATGTCAGTATATTGTCGCATGTTGTCGAATACCTTATCAGTTTGAATGTCAGTATATTGTCGCATGTTGTCGAATACCTTATCAGTTTGAATGTCAGTATATTGTCGCATGTTGTCGAATACCTTATCAGTTTGAATGTCAGTATATTGTCGCATGTTGTCGAATACCTTATTGACCATTGCTATTCTCTTTCTGATTTCTTTTTCACAGCTGCCTTCTTCTGTTATTATATGACCTAGATAGGATAAACTCTGTACCTGTTCCAGTAGTTGATCTTTGATATTTATCTGCAGACATGGTTTGTTGTCACCTTTCTCAAGTATCATAGTCTATTTAAAAAAAATGTTTATGTCTATTCTAAAATCTTGACTAGTAATTTTGAATATTGTTGTCACAAGCTCCTCTGTAATTCCTGTTCACTTTTTGCATAACTTTTTTGATTTTGCTGTAGCACTTTGTTCCAAGTAGTGACATATTACTGAGCAGTTTTTTTCATGTGGATTATTCATATTTAAATAAGTCAACGATATTATTATTTGCGTTGAATTGAACATTTATAATAGTTAAGTTAATTAAAGAACTGAACACGGAAAGTATATGTCTCCCTAGCAGTTTGATTCTGAGCAGGAGGGAGTGACGTCATTTCTACCGCTGTCGGTCGGTCTGTCGGTCGGTCGGTGTCGGACTGGTTCGGCAGGTGGTGGATATGATATCATGTGTGTGCCTGGATCTGGATAGTTCTTCTTGCTGTCTTTCTGTTCTTGTCAACTTACTCGTCGTTTCCACAGATCGGAGGTAAGATATCGTGTTAGAATATCGCCATTAAAGTATCAATGATGTGATTGTTGAGCCTAGTAGTATTCTAGCGCAGGAAACCTCACACTCACACGAATGGAGTCTGCCCCTTAAAGTGCACGGCCATGGCCCACACGGTTAGTATAGCGAACATAGAATCCACGGCTCTAAATATAGAACTTCGTCCAGCCTGATCGATGAGGCCTTGCTCCGAATAGTTTTATTATTTTTATCGCGGTTTATTATATATTTCTCATCCTTGAAAATGTCTGGTCGGGGCAGCACGCCAAGGCTTAGAATATATAATACTAATACTACTAGCCATTTCATAATAAGTTAATACACACAATGGGCCATGGGACACATCGTTTTATTTATATATTATGTACGTAGTCTACCCGGCTTTAATGTTTCTGTGTTGAGTGAATCAATCATAATAATGTGTTGTTAATATAGTTTTGCACATCCGCATCACACTTCTTCAATTTAATCATCAACAAGACGAGAGTAGGATACAACAAGTGAGGTCTGTTTGAAGTGTTTGTTTAGCTTGTTATTGTTATCTATACTCATGAGACAGGAGAAAGGTATTTTCCTATCTATTATAATTATTAATTGTATATAATTCATCCCGAGTGGTCCGCCGGGGTCTTAGTGTATGACAGGGACAAGAATAGCACCACTGCCCCACAGAGAGCATGTCATTTTTTTGGGTCAAAAGAGGCAACTAACTGTGTGTGTGTGACATGGTATAACACCAGTCATAGTTAGGTGGTTTGTTTAGAGCAGTATAGATGGCGCCTAACAGGCTGCGGGTCTACTTTGCTTTAGTGGTTGAGTCTGTTAAGATGGATTCGCAAATCAGTTAACCACTCTCCGCAGCACTTGTACCAACACAGCGGAGTAATAAGCTGCTCGAGCAACGGAATAATAAGCTGCTCGAGCCTAACCCGCTAAGCAGGAAATCCTTCCCCCGGCTATAACATCCAGATCATACCGGAGCTGGGACTATCAAGGGGCATCCGCCTCTGCAGAAGTGCAGGTCGAATGAGAACTAAGATATAATTAATTAATTGTATCTTACTGTGTATAGATCTATATATAAAAGTATTGTTTTTTTCCCACCAGAGAACCACACATCTCATTATTATAAATAGTCACAATTATTTGTGTCAGTGACCGTGCTTTAAAAAAAGAGAAGTACTATATCTTGGTAGAAAATAAATAGTGGACTTGATTATTTATTTTCAATGTTTTAACCATTTCGTTTGGTTAATACTTAGATTTGAATTCTTATTTATACATATAGTTCCTGTTTGTTGTGCATTCTCAGGCTAGGTATTGTAAAAATAAACATGTAATATGTTGCAGATTGTTTTTCAAACACAACGGAATGATAAAAGTCTTGAGACTCTTCTTCTAGTTTTTTTTTGCGGCATCTCTGTTTTCACCTTTTGGTATATATGTCATCAACAAACTTTATTCAAGCAGACATGACGTGCTATTTTCCCTTGTTCCCTTTTTTCTTCTTTTGACATCTATAGGTCTCTTCTCCGTGTGTTCTTTGGTCTTCCTTCTCCGTGTGTTCTTTGGTCTTCCTTTTCCATGCGTTCTTTGGTCTTCCTTCTCTTCTCTGTGTCTTCTTTGGTCTTCCTTCTCTTCTCTGTGTCTTCTTTGGTCTTCCTTTGCCTCCTTTTACCTGTGGGTTCCATGATAGAGACTGCCTGATGATACTGGCTTAGCAATCATGTGTGCCTAGATTTTTTCTAAGATTTCCTATTTCACTTGTGTTTAACCAGTTCTCTGTCATAAGATCCAGCTAACACGCCAGTGTGGCATATTGGGGATATGTTGGAAATATTTTTCTTGACCAACTGCACACTAGAGATGATGTAGTCAGCATTGTGCCTGCCACCTTTACTTTCCTAAAGAATTCTGGTACCCTATTTTTGAGGTTGGGTCGACCCCAAGTGCTGTTTTGCGATGCAGTACCAATTGGGGACTGAACGCTGATCACTTGGCTGAGAAGCTAGCGAACTAACCACTGCACGGCCTCATCTTCCCGTTCTCTTTCATAGGCATTTTTGTTGTTGTAGATTCTGTCGCTTAGGGGTTGCAAGCTTGGTTTATATTCACAACGCACCAGGTCCGGATCACTTTGCACTCAGTTTGACATTGGCATATCGTTGTATTTTTTCATGGTATGATCATTTCTTCAAGTTGACCCAGCTGTAAATTGGTACCGGATCAAATTGGAGGCTAATATTGGAGCTACTATTGTCTTCACTTTCAGTAAGGAAATGGGCTTAGCACATATGAAGGCACCCATGTGCAATAAAGTCAGTTCTTAAGAGGGAAAGAAAGAAAAAGTATTCTTTTGTAATCTTAAACTGCTGCAGACCAAGCATCTTGTTTATTTGATTTTTTCAGATGAATCCTAGTCTCCTTGATCTTTGCTCTCAAATAATCCCTATCTATTCTCTTATAAACTTGGCGCTCCATCTCAGGCTTCTTGCGTTGCCATACCATTTATTCAGCAGTTAGGTTGAGCAGGTTTTTGTTATCACTCTGCTCCTCTCATGGAGCTGGCAAACTTGGAGATCATATTCCACCATTTGTTTGTTCTCTCCATGTTGACACATGTTTATGTAAAAAAAAAATAATCTTTATGTGCTCAGTTTTTAATTTCTTGAACAGATGATGTTTCAGTCTGCAGTGGTCTGTTTGCAGTCTGAATATTGTTACCTCATTCCTTCTTGGCAAAGGAATAGTATGCTTCTGTTATATCAGATCCTGGCTGTTCTCTGTACCATTTGTCTTTGAAGTTAATTTTTATCATTGCATTTATTTCCTCAAATGTCTGTTTTGATTTTTGCCTTCTCCCTCCTTGGTTAGTTTATTTGCCTCCTCATTTCCATATATCTAGGACTCAGTGAGTGTCTCTGACAGTATGTCGACCATTGTTTTCATAGACGAAACCAAGTGATCTCTTAGTATTGAGTTTGGTTTATGTTTCTGCTTCATATAAAAAGACCAACTTCACAATGTGAATTTTGATCATTTTTTTAGTCCAATATAGTTTTCAACAGGACAAATGCCACTCTGGCATCTTGTATGCTGTTTATTACATCTGCACTGCCTGTCTTGTTTATGATGCTCTCTTGGTATGTGAAGCGTTCTCCGTCATCCAACGGTGTTTCTCTCAATTTGATAGGATCTGTGTTGTTTGTCGCATTTAATTACAAAATTGTTGTTTTTTCTATATGGATCTGTAGATCTACTTGCTGTGAAATTCTGTCTAGTGTGTCTGTCTTCTGCATTTGAAGTTCACTGTGAGATAGGAGGTCTATATCATCTACAGAGTTCATATCTTCTAGCGGGATCAAGTTGCTGAGCAGTGCATGAGCTGCAGTGGTCAGCGGCCCATAGTTGACTGTTAGCTTCAGGTCCAGCAAACCAGAGCTGCCAAGACTCTTCTACACCTCCATGTGGTTATTCTGGATAACAGGCTGCAACATAGCAGGCTGGCTAAGGAAAAGGTATTGAAGAGGGAAGGCTAACCCGGTACTCAAAAAGCCTGCTGAAGTCGGATGTGTTGGGCCGACAGGGGCAAATATTGCAATCAAGCTGTAAACTACGACACAACACATCCCGTTCTATAGACAACATCCTGCTACTTGCAAAGCCCTTTTCAGGGCTTGGTAGTGGAAGATTGAGAAAAAATGAAGAAGAAGATTGTCTAGCATTTTAAAAAAGGAAAAAGGTTAATTTTTTTTTAAAAATTTTTATTTTTATGTTTGCCTTATTTCTCTATTCCCCAAAGCGGGTGTGCGTTGCACTTGAGTTTTTATTTTGCGCCTGTCGACGACTCAGTGCATCCGACTTCATCGTGCATTTATGTAAGGGTCTGCTTCCTCCTGCAGTTTCTAATGGTTTGCTTCCTCGGGGTAACGGCTGGTGCTGTGATGGGGATCGAACCCAGCACCTTCGAGTTGTGAGCTGTGCCACTTAACCACTAGACCACGCCGTCCCCTAATGGTTCAGGGAGTCCTATTTCCCCCATAAACTAGTTAATAATCCAATCGACTTGCCAGCAGGAACAGAAAAAGTGATAGGAGATAGCTATATAATGAACTCCAGATTTAATGTTAAATAGTTCTGTGGGTTGTCCCTTGTGCAAAACTGTACACTGCATATCCTCAAACGATTGCTTTATTATGCTGGTGACCTTTTTGTGAGATCCTGTTGTGCCATAGTAGTTTCCAGAGTGTGTCCCTAACCAAACTGTCAAAGACGTTTTTCATAGTCAACAAATTGGATTTACTGACTTGGATTATTTTAAAGTGACGGCTTTCACAATTATGCTTCGTTTGGCAATCTCATCCACAAATGATTTTATTTGTCTGACGCCGCTTGTTCATCACTTAACTCAAAATTTTCATCATCACATCTTCTGTTTCACTCTGAAATGGAGCGTGAGACCACCACTACATCTGACCTACTTGCAGGAAGCCTGTGTCAAAGCATTTTTGTGCTCTTGTAGAGGTGGTCTATGTGATACTTTGTCTTACGCCATGAGGTTGCCCATGCACATCTCTACTTAATCATTTATGCTTTGTATTGTAGCCTGCAGTGATACTTTTCTTTCCTTCCTAGTTAGGGAGTCTGGAGATCCACACTGGAAAGCATTATGTTGCATAAACTATTTTACTTCACATTATTTCAAGTAATTTAATTGGAACCATTTAGTGTTGTATAAATGTATACACTATTTCGTCTTGTGTGACTGTGCTTCCGATGTATGTAAATGTTTTCATCTTTGCTTCTTCCTTGCATTCAGGATCCTTTGGTCATGTTATATATGCAGGCCAGTCGCCATAATGAAGTCTGTACTCTTCACCAGGTCAGAGCGGCTGACCCACATATTTTGTCTTAGCTCCGCACCCTCTGGCCAGGTCTGACATCTCATTCCACTATAAAGTGGGCATTCCTGTAGAATGTGTTCAGGATTCTGGTCCCCTGTTCCACATGGGCATTCATCGATGTGTGAAATCTTTAGTCGATATAGATGTTCTAGTAGTCTGCAGTGTCCAGTTCTCAGGCGAAATAAGGTAGTTTGTTGGTTTCTTTTAAGTTGGTGAATTGAGTTGGGTCTATTGCTTATGTTTATACCTTCTCTCCATTTGTGTATATACTGATTTCTGATGATGTGCTTGATCTCTCTGTATGGTACTTGGTAATCAAATTGTGTCTTTTTACTGCCATCTTCTGATAAAGAGCATCAGCTCTCTCGTTTCCAGTGATTTCCCAGTGGTAAGACAGCCATTGTAGGGATGTTGTTGAGTCTCTGGATCTTTCATAGTTCTGTTCTGATTTATGATAATAGCGGTTTATTGTTAGTTTTCTGTATTGCCTCTATTATATTTCTGCAGCATGTGAAGATAACTATGTTTATTGGTAGTTGCTTATCTGTCTCAAGTATTCTCAGTGCTCGCAGGAAGGTCATAGATTCTGCTCTGAAGTTTGTGAACGACTTCTCAGACTGAAAAGCGTCTTTTGTTATCTTTCCACTTTTGGGTCTGTCCACTCTGCTCAACCATCTGTGTACGCCTGTGTCCATTCTTTAGCATTATATTTCTTCTCAATCATTGCTTGTGCCAATGTATTTGGGTACGCCTTGTTCGAGAGTTGTTCTATGGCTCAGTGATCCATCTAGTTTCACTCATGCTGTTCCATCTAAGCTAATTCTCTATTTCCTATTTTGCTATGTGTGGGATTCAAAATATTCAATGTCATGACTTTTGTCATTAATATTTAGTCTATCTTGCTGACTCTACACACTCAGTCATTCTTTTTTTTTCTTGAATGTCTTGATATGAGTGGGCAAATAATGTAACAACATCTGCGAATTACAGATCTTCCAGTGTAGAACATAATCTCTATTGTATTCCTTATGTGGTTTCCTCTGTGGCCTGTCACATCAGCCAGTCAATGACAGTTAATAAGATAATGGTTGACAAGGGACATTCCTGTTTTCACCTAAAACTTGGTCATTTTGTCTAACACTGCATGTAAAATGTATTTACAAGCTTTTAATGATTGAAAAGATGCAGCTTGGAATATTGTATACTTCTATATACTTCCATAGTATCTTCAAGACTGCTCCGATGTATGCTATCAAAGCCCCTGTTTGATGTAAGCCAAACTAAATTGTGGGCATATTGAATACATATTTATATTTTCTTCTTATAATTTTATCCTCTTAACCCTTGTATGCATTTTGCATGTGCATAATAATAATAATTTATCCATCATCCTCATAGTCGATGAGGACTGCCAAGATCATCCCATGTCATACTGCATCCTTGGGATCAGTGATCCAAAGCTAACTGCTAGCGCCAGGGCCTGCGAACCAGAGCTGCCAAGACCCTTCTACACCTCCCCTTGTGATCCTGGATAACAGGCGTCAAAAGAGCAGACTGGCTAAGGAGAAGGGATCGATGAGACAAGGCAACCCTGTACTCAAAAATGCATCAAATGAAGTCGGATGTATCGAACCGAAAGGTGCAAATATGACAATCAAGCTGTAAACTACATCGCATTCTGTTCTCTAGACTACACCCTGCTACTTGCAAAGCCCTTTTCAGGGCTTGGTAGAAGGAGATTGAGAATGAATGAATAAGAAGAAGATACTGCATCCTTGAGTATGTGAGTGAAGTCGGGACTGATCAAGTGCGAGTGCGGAAAGTTCTATGATACATATGACTGACAAACATAGTCTGCAGTTGACTCTGGTTTTCCCTCTGCTCTAGACTTCCTGATTGCAAGTCTTTCCTGGGCTGCCTGAACACGGAGGCCCTTACCGTGACCGCACTTTTCCACATTGAATGATTTTGAGCCATGTTGTTCCAGGTGTTGATGTCTATTTGACAGCACTTAAGGAACTCCTCCAGACTGTCTTTGAAACACATTTTTGGACATCCCTGTATCGTTCTGCTTCACTCAGCTCACTGTATGGAAGCCTCTTTGGAAACCTTTTACTTGACATTCGAGCAATTTGGCTAGCCCGTCTCAGTTGGGTTTTTTGCAAAATTGCATGAATACCTAGCACGTTGGTTCTGGATAGGACTTCATTGTCTGTGATATGGTCCTGATGTTTATAAGAATCTCCTTTTCTAGCCTAACATGTCGATGTAGTGTTTTTCTGTTCTTGATTTCCATAATTTTAACATAGTCAAACCATTTTATTGCTTTGTATTTATCTCTCTTGTTTTTGCTGTCAGAATCTCTATGTAAGTAGTATGTCCTTTGCAGAACATAGCTTCTGCCAATCTATTAGGCTACTATAAGTTTCTTGGTAGGTTTGCAGTACGCCATAGGGATGGAAATATCAGCATGTAGCATGTCCTTTATGTCACTTCCATCACAGTCTGTCTGAAAGAAGCTATTTCCCTTGCCAAAACTCCAGCCTTCGCCACAGTCATACCCAGGCATTCCTGGATATCTTGGTGCCATCGTCTTCTTGTTTTTTTTGGTTTTTATTTGCGTTCACCTTATTTCTCAATTTGCCAAGATGGTGTGCGTTGCACTGCGGTTTTTATTTTGCGCCTGTCGACCCAGTGCATCCGATTTCTGCATGCATTTTATGTAAGGGTCTGCTTCTTCCTGCATTTTCTAAGGGTTTGCTTCTCCTGGGTAATGACCTGTGCTGTGATGGGGAATCGAACCCAGCACCTTTGGATTGTGCGCCGTGTCACCTAACCACTAGCCCACTCCGTCCCCTGTCTTCTTATTCTACCCCTGCCTCTTTTGCCTGGCGTTATAGCTACAGAAATATATGTAATACATATTATTTTTTCTTTACGACCCCTGTCTTCTTGGTCTACCCCTGCCTGGCATCATACCTATGGAAATATATGTAATACATATTATTTTGTCTTTACATGATCAAACCATGTGTTTGTGTGTTTGTTTATTTTTCAAATGTTGCTTACAAGATCTTATGTGTTACAGTGATCCAATTATGTTAATATATATTTTTTTTCCCACTCCATGTCTAAGAACTCAAAACGCGTTACCCATTTTCTTTGAATCCTGTCAGACATAATTGAATTGCATTATTTACTTTGCCAGTTACTTTATCTGTTCAAACATCTTGTTCTATTCAATGTTTGTTACATGAGAGCCTGAGAGACACTCAGTTCCATCATGTATGTTCAGTTTCTTTTGGTTACACTTTCTCCCATCTCTCTAGTGGCAAAGAATATGTCAACTTTAACCTTCCAATCATGTGCACATGATAACTAAAGATGGTTGTGCATGGAGCTAGCAAATTGCTACTAAAGCCACTACTACTGTCAGAGTGTATAAATGAGTTAGTGGAAGGCTTCCTGTTTGGGCTACCAACACTCAGTGGTGGACTGACTAGAAACAAAAGTTGTGAGAAGAGAGAATAGATATCTTTGATAGCTAGTCATGAAAGTTATTTTTCTGTATTGCCTCATATCTTTAATGCTTCCTTTCTATTCTTTTGGTTTCATATCATTTTCTTCTGCGTTCATCCTGACTGAAAAGATGTTTGTGTCGTTATATCGAAGTTTACAGCTAGGTTGCGATATCTGCGCCTTTCAGCCCAAATCACCCCATTTCAGCATGGCATTTTTGGAACCACCCCCCCCCCCCCCCCCCCCCCCTTTGCCTTCCGTCTGCAAAACTTAATCTCTAAGCCAGACTATATGGTTGCAGTCTGTTTCCAGGGCTGCCATTTTAAGGTGGAACAGGGTTTTTGTCAGTCTATGGGTCACTGACCCTGATGCAAGCATCCATCTATAAGCTCATCCACTACTACACATTCAGCTCCATTTCACACAGTTATTGACCAGCTTGTGCTGATTTAAGGAACAAAAATAGTTAGATTGCTATCTTTGTACTTAGAATCTTCTTCTTCGATCAACTGATGCTATGATTCTAGCCCCATGAGGTTCATGAAGAATACTGATCATTTCAGGTCTTCTTCTACATAATCCATCAACATCCATATCCAATAGTAGCCTGTTGTACTTAGAATCTGTTGTACGTATTGTTACTGAATGCCCACAGTGAGTAGGATTACTCTTTTGTGCACCCTATAAAGGACATTAAGTGGCGGGTTGTCGTAGGTTTCCTCACATAATAAGCGTACTGATGAAGGTGGACCAGGGTCCTCCAGGCGGTTGTGCTACGCTTGGCTTCATCGGCGTGTCACGCACTACTGAGGGATCACGTCGATACCTCTCCTCGTTAGCCAGGCTGTCATGAAAACAGCCTGTTTCCAGGAAGGGCTACAAGGAAGCCGAGTTGAGGGTCTTGACTAGTATGTTTTGCCTGACCCTGACTAACATGTGTGATCAGCATATTTTTCTTGCCCAAATGTCTTCCATCCCATAGGTTGTACCTAAAATCATGTAATAATAGTATATCATGCATTGCCTTAATAAGACCCATATAGACTGTACCAGCGAACTACATAATCCATCAGCATCCGTACCTTTCACTATCCGTTTAATAAGGCTTATAGGTGTGCCCTGAATGCTCTTATGTCACATGCACAAAATAACATAATATAAATTGATCAACGTTTATCTATCATGCTGTTGTTCTAACTACCCTTTCATGCACATACAAAAACATTGACAGTATATAGCTTCCATGTTAGGAAACCTGACCTTTTGCACATGAGCTGTCTCTGTAAGCAGCTCAGGATTGGTCAGCAGGATAGAGTGCTCAGCTCTGTAGTCCTCAGAAAGGCGAGATCTTCTGGTATTCATACGCTCCTGCAGATAGTCCAGATTAGAGGGACTGGGCATGTTGTTCGCATGCTCGATGAGTCCCTCCTTTAGCAACTGTTGCTTGGTGAGCTCAGGACAGGCAAGCACTCATCAGGGGGACAGAAGAAATGGTATAAAGACTATCTGAAAGTTTCTTTGAACAATTTCTCTGCTGTTGTGGCCTCCTGGGAGCTGCTTGCTCTGAACCATTCAGCCTGGTGCACTGCCATCACATATAGTGATCGCATCGCTGACAAAATAACCATTACCGAACACAGCAAAAGTGAGCTGCAAGAAAAGACCAAATAACCCAATTACAGTATTAAACTGTCCATATGTGCCCCACGTGCGATAGAGTTTGTTGCGCTCACATCAAACTGTAGTAATTTATTCAGTCACATGCCTGACGCTGTCACCAACTTCGCTTGTGATGGGCAGCTATTAAATTGACTAGTTGAAAGCTGTAAACAGTTATTTCCCAGTATTTATGTAACAGCAGTGTTTTTTATGCGTATCTTCCTACCGAGGTAAAATAAAACAGGCCCTACGCACTGCTTGAACAAGCGAAGCTGTCTGCCTTAATTCACCTCCGGCTTATAAATCACCCAGGCTTCTCATACAATTTATTTATCCATCATCTTTGTTTGCGAGGACCCATAAATAATGGACATGTTATTAAATGCTGTTTCTTGACCTGGTTGAAGATATAGCAATTTATCAATTTTGCTACTCTTAAAGTATTGTGTCTTATAAGACTCCTATATCTTTTCACATTTCTGTTTTTCTGGGCTTGATGCAGAAGTGATTGAGCTGACTGCAGTCAGTGGCTAATAGCTTGCTGCTTGCATTAATGCTAACAAATCAGGGATGACCACGAGACGACTGCATGGTTGCAATCTGTTTCCAGAGCTGCCATTTTAAAGTGGAATAGGCTCAGTTGTGTTGAGGTAAGGTGTCTGCCTTGGGTGTCTGAGGTCATGGGTTCGAATCATAGTGGAGACTGAGATTTTTTTCATGTAGATCTTGTTGTAAAAATTCCCCTGATCTCTGGGAAGTGAGATCGGACTCCCGTGTTCAGTGTCGAGCACATTAAAAATCACTTGGCAGTTGGAAATAGAAAAGAGCAGTCTTAACTTAACTTAACGTCTTTATACTGGTTTAGATGACCCTGCAGAGTCTGTATACTTCTTCTTCGTCGTACGCAGTCAGACAGTAACCATTATTTTTTCGAAAAAAAGCGGCGGTTATCCTGAGGCTGTCGACACTGCCATAGAGCTTGTCTTGTGGTTCCACTGGTGATGGCCACATCTGCTCTCTCTGATCCTCTTATGTCGGGCAGTTCTGCAGCAGATGCTCAGCGGTCATTTTCCCGGTACCACACGGGCATTCGTCGGTACCACCTATCTTCAATTTGTTGAATAGGTGGTACCTCAGTCTATTGTGGCCAGTGCGAAGTCTGAAGACAACGACCTGCTTTCTTCTGTTCAACTGGTAATAGGCATCCTTTTTGGTGTAGCCGGTATGTTCAGTTTCCCATTTGGTCATGTATCTGGCTTTAATAAGCCGTTTTGACTCTTCGCATGTCATACTAGTATCTGTATGTGGTAGTCTTGCACCTTCTTTTGCCAGTCTGTCTGCCTCCTCGTTGCCTTGGATGTTGCAGTGTGATGGGACCCACTGTACCACTACCCTTTTTGGTGCGGACTGCTGGCATAGTTGACAGAGTACTGCTCTTAAGTCATTAAGCTCAGTGTTTTTCTGGCTTTTTAGCGCTGTGACTACGGCCAGAGCATCTGTAAGCAGGACTGTATGGCTTTCATTTTCTTTATGTGTCACCATTTCCTCTACTGCCGCCCTCAGTGCCTCTGCCTCCGCTCTGAAATTGCTTGTGTACTTACCAGTAGCGAATGACAGTGTTATTTTTCTGCCATTTGGTAGGTTCAGGAATGCTCCTGCCCCTCCGTTCTGTGTAGTGTTTGTTACAGAACCGTCGGTGTATGCATGGGTCCAGTCCATGCTTGGGTAGTTTTTCGATATAAAGCTTAGGGTAGTATCTCTCCTTTCTTTTTCAGTATGGCAGTTTTTGTTTCCAATACCTGGTATATTTTCTACCACCTCTGGAAATATATCCTGCCTCCAGGTAGGTTTTTGTACAGTAGTGATGGGCTTTGTTGTTAGTGCGTTTATGGGATCTTCGTGCATCTTTGCTTTGGCACTTTCTGCAAAGTTTCTCCGCTTTAGTTTCCCATTTCCCAAATTGTTTAGTCTCTGATGCATTGGATGGTCAGTCGGTCTTCGGAGTTTCTCTGACTGCAGCTGGGCTCTGCAGTCTCTTCTATCGGTCATGGATTGCAGTTTTGTAATCTTTTCAAGTTCTACAATTGGCGTTGACTTCATGCCTGCTGTTATAACTCTCATGGCTTGGTTTTGAAGTTTGCTAACTTTATCGAAGTTCGCCTTTGCTGCTGTTGTTCATGCCGCAATGCCATACTCGAGAACTGGTCCCACTCTTCCAGTGTACAGTTTCTTTAGTATACTTTCATCTGCTCCCCGGCTTGTGCCAGCAAGTTTCCTCATGATTGCCATTCTTTCTCTGGCTCTCATTCGGTTTCTTAAATGCATTAAATGTCCCTGCCTCCACTACCTCACCTGGCAATGCATTCCAAGCAGACACCACTCTCTGACTAAAAAAATATTTCATAATATCAAACCTAGACCTCTCTTTAGTCAGCTTGTAGTTATGCCCTCGTATTATTGTAGGTGGCTGAATTTTAAAAAACTTGTTATAGTCTAATTTATCGATTCCTCTGATCATCTTATAAACCTGTATTGTCACCACGAATTCTTCTCTCTTCGAGACACTGTAGGCCGGTTTTTCATGAGTCGCTCCTCATAACTGTAATTCTGGAATCCCACTATCATCTTTGTCGCTCTTTTTTGTATTCTTTCTAGCATGTTTATGCCCCCTCTATGATAAGGACTCCACACCTGTACACAGTACTCCAATCTAGGCCTAACTAAAGCTTTATACAGTTTGACGATCACTTCCTTGCTCCTATGTTTAATATTTCTTTTTATCATACCTAACATTGCATTTGCCTTTTTCACTGCTACCTTAACTTGCTCACTCACCTTTCCTGTATGATCTATTATAACCCCTAGGTCCCTTTCCTTATCTATCTTTCTAATATTGTTTTCTCCCATTCTGTAATTATGTTCCATATTGGATCTACCCATGTGGATGACTGTACATTTATCTACATTAAACTCCATTTGCCAGCTTACAGACCATTCTCAAATTTTATCTAAATCCGACATCAATATATCCACTTCCGCTTTAGATGAGACACTACTGCATAGTTTTGTGTCATCGGCAAATTTTGCAATCATGGATCCCATATCAATGTCCAAATCATTTATATATATCAAGAACAAAATTGGTCCCAAAACCGAGCCCTGTGGCACACCACTTTTCACTTCACATCACTCAGAGTACTCCTTATTTATGCCCACCCTCTGCCTTCTTCCCGTTAACCAATTTTCAATCCATTTGGCAACTTCCTCACCTATTCCATGTGATTTTAACTTTCGAAATAATCTTTGATGAGGTACTCTATCAAAGGCCTTTGCAAAATCCAGATAAATAACGTGCACTGGCTCCCCTTTATCTAACATTTTGGTAACCTCCTCCATGAATTCTAATAGATTTGTTAAGCATGATCTCCCTCTGGTAAACCCATGCTGACTATTTCAAATTAGATTAAATTTGTCTAAATGCATTACAATGTTTTCTTTGATTATTGACTCTAACAATTTACAGACTATGCTCGTTAAACTCACCGGTCTATAATTTGCTGGATCTGATTTTTTGCCTTTTTTGAATAAGGGGATCACTCCTGCATCTTTTCAATCCCATGGAACAATCCCTTTTGTAAGTGATTGAAACATAATATGGTTTTGCTAGTTGGTCTCTAATTTCATACAGCAATTTTGGATGAATACCATCTTGACCTGGACATTTATTCACTTTCAACCCCTCCAATTTTTTAAAAACCATTGCCTCTGTAATACAGATTGATCTTAATCCCGCTGTATCCATGTCTCTTTGAAAAATATCTATTGGCTCTGGGATCTTGGAGCAGTCCTCTTTTGTGTAGACTGTGCCAAAGTACTGATTGAGCAGATTAGCTGCCTCCCTATTCTCACTTATTATTTTCCCTGTACTGTCTATGAGAGGGCCTACTTTGTCTTTCGTTCTTTGTTTATTTCTAACATAAGAGAAGAAGCTTTTACTGTCAGTCTTGATCCTCTGAGCAAGTTTTTTTCAAAGTCTATTTATACTGTTTTATTCGCTTTCTGAGAAATGTTCTGCTTGTCCAAATATTTTACATATGTTTCTTTTGATTTACCTGCCTCTATATATTTTTTCCATGCTTTATTTTTTGCTCTTCTACATTTCACTACAAATCTAGTTATCCACTTTTTACGCTTGGGGTTTGCCTCCCTACATGGAACACATTCCTCTTTTAGTGTTTCTAGAACTGTTTTAAAACTTTCCCACTCCTGTTCAACATTTGTTCCTATGACAATATCTTTCCAGATTATGTGGTTCGCTGCCTCTTTCATCCTCTTAACATCTGCCTTAGAGTAGTCGTATGTTCGCGTGTTTATGTTTACTTCTTTCCCTGCAATAAGATCCCAACGGATGATTTTATGGTCACTTGAGCCAAACAGTTCCCCAACGGTAACGTTTTCAATCATATTTTCCTCTGTAGTAAAAACTAGGTCTCGAGTATATTTTTGCCTCTGGTGGCTGCTTCTACATGTTGAATTAAAAAATTGTCAGTTATGCACTTAACAAAAGGTTTTGACTCTACAAGTGCTTCTGCCATATCCCATTTTATTTCTGGATAGTTGAAATCTCCCATTAATAATTATTTCCCATCACTTGCCTTTGCTATGCTACTAATCAGCTCCTCATCTTCCTCTTTTTGACTTGATGGACATCTATAGCACACTCCAATCACTGTTTTTTCACCCCCACTTTCAATTTCTCCCCATACACTTTCATTTTTAACGACGACTGCCCGGACAAAATTCAAAAATTATATTTTTAAAAAATCTACTGAAATTATTTGAATCATTCCCCAGGCCTAGTAAGCTGCATGAAGTTTTAAAAATACCTACTACCTATAGTCAAAGCATTTGGCTACCTGGCAATAGACATTAACATGCCTGTTTAAATACCAGAATTCCGAGTATAGGGTGTTTGTCAGTTTATGGGTCACTGACTCTGATCCAGCTATGAGCTGCTGGCTGCTACAAGCTCATCCACTACTACGCCCTCGGCTCTCTTTGTGCTTAGAATCTCCTTCTTCTTTGATCAACTGATGCTATGCTTCTGGCACGGTGAGGTTCACGAAGGATACCGAGCATTTCAGGTCTTCTCCGGTCCCCCACAGCTTTCCGATCCATGTTCGTTGCTCCTGGCCACATTGCCTCACATTTCTAATTTTTGAGTAGTGTTTCCGCTGAAAAAAAATTAAGGTCGGATACTATTTGAACACGCCTCCTAGTTACTGTGGTACAGTACCCGGTTCACTCCCTAGCTGTAAATGACAACCTTACAGTTAGCGTCGGTATAACAGCGAGAAAGGGGAACTGACTGTCCAACCCAAACAAAAAGGCCGTAAACTATTGCAGTAAAGTCAAACACTGTATCACCGACGGCAGTGTCGGCTTTGATACTTTTAATTAACCTTTTTATTTCATGCACGTGAACGTGTCTGTATGCTTTATGTTTTGGCACTAGTTGGGGTGGGGTGGGGGGTGTTGGGTTACACAGAATATGTTCAATGTAGCAGGGGGTTGGGAGGCAACAGAGATTAGGTTGTTTGTTGGAAGGGGGGGGGGATACGGGTCGCTTTTGGGATAGGAAGCGGGGGTGAAACAAAAGAATATGATCACTGTAACCGGGGGTGGGAGGGGGGGGGCAATAAGGTTCAGTGTCCCCTTTTAAACTTATCAAAAGAGCTGGCCTGTAGAGGAATGTGCGTGGTTTTGGCTATCTCATAATGTCGAACGAATTGATTTAGAAACCACAGCGTCAGGAGCACGATGGATCGAGTGCTTTGCTGTAAGCTGTCTGCCAGGGGGGCTCGTACGGCACTTTATGGGGTCTGGGGTCCTCTACAACTGCAGGGACAAATTAGCGTGACTTCGTCCTAGTAGCATGATACATCTAGGGAGTGGTCAATATCAAAGGTTGTGCATAGGGCGGGCACATTTATTATGCCGAATGTAGTGCCAGAGTCTACAAGAGCATGTACATGCATTGGTTCAGGCTTCCTGGAAGGAGGCAAGTTCTAGGTGTAAGCCGTGGCCCAATGCAGTGGATAAGGACACATGATGACGATTACACCAGACAAGGCAACGAGTACAGCTGGGGATTACGGAGAAATAGCAAACCTAAAATCGCCTACCCCAGTCGGCAAGGCACAGGATGATAATGATAATCCTCTTACCTATCCCGCGAGAACAGGAAATGATTAGCGCCATGAGCTTCTGCTGTTGATAAATATGTCTTCCTTGCGCCGACTTTTGGCTGGCTTCTTTCTCAACCCCAGCTTTCCCACGCTCTCTGGTTTTGCACGTGATTGCTTTTTTGGAACGCATCACCTTTTTAGCTCTCTTATTATTTCCAGAACTTTCTCTGCCGTTGGCCTTGAGCGGTTTCACCTGAGATTTATTTTACGTATGTAAAAGTGTCAACCCGCCACAAAAAAATGGATATTGAGTGCGATAATGTAAATGAGAAGCAGGTGCCAAGGTTAAGCTCTGGCCTAACCTGGAATACTCGAATAGATATTTGTTTAAATATCAGACGATGTCTAGTATTTGGAGATTTGTGTCTGTAATCTGCTTTACGGGGACCCAATTGGTGTCGAGGCAAGGTGTTCGTCTAGAGTGCTGGAAGTCGCGGGTTCAAATCACAGTGGAGATCGTGATTTTTTTCTCACGTGGATCATCCGGTAACAGTTTCCCCTGATCTCTGAGTAGTGAGATCAGACACCCATGTTCAGTGGCGCGCACGTTAAAAATCCCTAAGCAGTTGGAAATCGAAAAGAGTAGGCTTAAAGGCCGCTGCTCGGGCAACATTCAAGTTAAAAATCTACCCACATTATTCTAGGTATTCTAGCCCTACAGATAATATTTCGCAAAAAGGGGACTGTGTGGCTATAACATCAGGTCTTAATTATGTGGTTAATGGATCGGCATAGAAGGCGCCTGACAGACTGCGGGCCTACCTTTTTCTAATTTACGCTTCCCCCACCACCAGTCCTAAAACATGGGCGATCGTATATTTTCAAGGGGCTACCGACCTAACGGTTGGTAACATATACTGGGATTGACCTGGCAAGTTACCAGCGGATATTCATCTGCCAAAAAATATGATACAAAGGAGGTCACAACTCCCCACGACCTCTAACGACACAAGTGGACTGGAGATAGACATAATCTGCTATTCATACTATTCCGGGTACGCAATCATCAGGGTGTCACAGATTGCAATGTGATTCCAAGTCTGAGTATAGATACTGACCATAGACCAGTTGTACTTTACTTTCGTTAAAGTGTGCAGCATACCAAACGCGGCAGTTGCTTAAATGAGGTAGTTCATACAAGATGACTGGCAGATGTGTAAGTGCGGGCAAATGTCAACCATCAGATGGAAGTGAAATATGAAAGAATGGTAAATAGAGGGTTAGGTGGAGGAACAATTACAACATTTCAAGTCCCTATAATTAGTGTTTTGACTAAGTGGTGTGGTTCTTAATTTTTAGTCGACCTGCACTTCTACATGGGCAGATGCTCCTGTGCAGGTCCAAGCTCTGGTATGAGCTGGATAGGGATCAAGATGCTGAGCAGCGCATGAGCTGGAGCGGTCAGCGACCCATAGCTGACTGCTAGTGTCAGGGCCAGCAAAACAGCTGCCAGGACCCTTCTACACCTCCACGCGGTGATCCTGGATAACAGGCTGCAGCAGGGCAGACTGGCTAAGGAGAAGAGATCGAAGAGGGAATGCTAACCCGGTACTAAAACAATGCTTGCTGAAGTCGGATGTGTTGGACCGAAAGGTGCAAATATCGCAGTCAAGCTGTAAACTACGACACAACGCATTTCGTTCTCTGGACTACATTCTGCTACTTAAGCCCATCTAATGTTTGGTAATGGGAGATTGAGAACGAACGAAGCCAAGCCATATGAGCTGGATATAGCCGGGAGAAGGGTTTCCTGCTTAGCGGGCTAGGCTCGAGCAACTTAATACTCTGCTGCTTTGGGACAAGCGGTTACGAAGGGTGGTTAACCGATGCGCGAGTCCATCTTAATAGGCTCAAATACTAGAGCAAAGTAGACTCACAGCCTGTTAGGCGCCGTCTATGCTGCTCTAAACAATGTGGTACAACTAAAAAAAGGTGGAATTAGAAAGAAACGGACGATATGTGAAAGAAAGTGTGAAGTCAGTGGGCAAAGAGAAGAACATGTCTTTTAAGGAAAATCGACGATCTCAGAACGCTACCATTTATATACGTAAAGTGGGATTCCGTGGCGAAGTGGTTAAGCTGTCGACCTCGTGATCGGGTGGTGTGGGTTCGACTCCGGGCTCCGTCGTCTTTTTCACTGGTGCTTGATGCGGAGTCCCCTGTATCTCGAAGTCGCTCCATAGTCGTTTTGTCATTGACTTGCCACTGGAGTCGGGCGGCTTGAGATGAGGGAATGGAGATAAAAAGTGGCGCAGTTAATCCTTACTAAAAATATCGCTAGCAAATAAATTATGCCATCATCGTCTACAGTGGGCGGCGGCCTTTCCCTTTTTTTAGACGTAAAGACAAGGGGGTTTGTGCACCAAGAGAGAGAAAGTGTCTGGAAAAAGAATGGGGAGGTACTGAATGAGCTATGTTCAACATCTCCCAGCGACTGTTACCGATAGATTCGTCCTTTACGGTTGAGAGATGAACAATACAATCCTTACACGGGGTCAGGGACCAAGATTGGCAACCACTCCATGAACCTGAAAGGATAATGACCATAGTATTTCACGTGCTCACGTGCACAAGCAGATGGCAGTATAGAATCTGTGCAACATCATTCATTGGTACAAACCCCGAAATATATTGTGCATAGCGACATATTGATACTCGAGCAAGAAGTCAGATAGCAGTTAGAAGAAGCATTGACTACAAGGCCCCAGGTGAAGACAACATCTCGGCAGATGTCATAAAAGCATGTCACTACGTAGGGGTAAGATGGCTTACAAAGATCGTTAATCAGGCGAGAATCGAAGGGAAGATACCTTCGTGATTGGCAAAGAATGGTGGTGGTACCTATTTGGAAAAACAAGAGTAGAAGAAAAGATTGCAGCCTTTATAGAGGTATTTTTCTAATTTGCCATGTCAGAAAAATTGTCAAAAGGGTCCTTGAGCAGCGAGTACAAGCTATTGAGAAGCGGTTGCTTAGTGTTTCACAATCAGAATTTTGGAAAAGTTGGGAATGTACAGATGCTATATTTACTTTCTGGCGACTGCAAAGTTTCGACATTAAACGAGGTTCGAGCGGATTATGGCGCGTGAGAAGACGGAGCAGGTGAGCGTACAACCAGCGAGCTACAGGAACCATCAGCATCCATACCCTACGCCATTTGCTGAGAGAGTGAGCACCTATGGATATGCCCGGAGTGCAGTGACGTCGATTCTTAGAAACAGAAACTCTCCTGCAGTTGATTGAAAAAAAAATAACAAAGAATACAATAAGATTCTCCACGTGTCCATGAACAGCCTGAAGAAATTATTGCAGATCACCAACAACATGATAAAAGCAAAGATCTTGAGAGCCTGTGTTTTTCCTGTGGCAGCTTATGGCTGTGATGGACGATTACCAAAACTTCTAGACAAAGAATCGAGTCGTTCAAGTCAAAATGTTACAGAAAGATCCTCAGAATACCCTGGACAGAGAAAAAAAAAATGTAGACATTCGGCAAGAGTTGAGCATAGATGAGAACTGGTTTATCAATTCCATTTTGGCTAGAAAATGGAAGTACTTTGGTCACATCAAGAGACACAACGGTCTTGAAAGAACGGTGATGGAAGGTATGGTTGCAGGCAAAAGAAGAAGGGGTAGACCAAGAAGACGATGGCACCAAGATATCCAGGAATTCCTGGGTATGACTGTGGCGGAGGCTGGAGTTTTGGCAAGGGAACGAGTTTCTTTCAGACAGACTGTGATGGGAGCGACGTTCTACAAAGGACATGCTACATGATGATGATGTAGCCATTATTGGCCAAATAATGACATTTGGACGGGTAAACCGATGTAGGCAATGGGAAGTAAGGGAGGAATATGGTGTGGAGGCTCAATTACTGGATGGCTTCAGTGCCTTGTACGTAAACAGTGAAGGTGCAGGAGGAACAAATGCCGGTTTGACAAATTGGTTTCTAGTTCTGAGTGTTGTACAACAGCACTTAATTGGATCAAATCACACATTTAGGGGACGGCGTGGGCTAGTGGTTAAGTGATACGGCTCACAACTCGATGGTGTTGGGTTCGATCCCAATCACCGCACCGGTCGTTACCCAGGGGAAGCAACCCCTTAGAAAATTCAGGAGGAAGCAGACCCTTACATAACATGGACGCCGAAGTCAAATGTACTGGGCCGACAGGCGAAAAATAAAAAAACCGTAGAGCAACGCACACCGCCTTGGGGAATAAAGAAATCAGGCGAACGCAAAAAGAAAACAAAAATCACACATTTGGCCAACCCCCACGAGGAGTCCCTAAATGAACTGTTGTTTGCTTATGATCAGGTCATCTTTAACCAAAATTGAGAAGACCTTCAACACCACCTAACATATATCAATTTTTCTTGTAACGAATATGACACGGAGATCAACACAGCAAGACAGAGGCTGACAATATCGCGTGAACACATGCAGAGAAGTAAGGGAGTTCAAATACCTAGGTAGTTCATTCAATGATGACGACACAGGGGACATAGAGGTCGCGCATAGAATTCAGAAGGTGAACAGTGTCCACTATCAAATTTCACCGATTTTGATACACCTGAGAGTGCTTCTTTCCACTAAGAGGCGGCTGATAAATACACTGTTTATTCCTCAATTGTGTTACCAGTGTCAGTCTTGATCCTTCCTGGAAACACTTACTAGTAAGATCCATAGCTGTAGGATGCGTGGCGTGAGAAAAGCAATGGAAAAGACAGCCGTGACTTGGCCCGCAACACCACGATGAGGCAGATGGTGGGGACGGACCCAGTTTGTGCCTACATTGACACCTACAAAATGAATACGAAGAGGCTTTTAACTATTTGGCCAAATCTGAAGATAGTTTTAAATACATTGTCGAATATGAAAAGGCTTTAATTATACGAACAGTGAGTGAATGTTTGACATAAAATACTCATGAAATACTGTGTTTAATACGTCTTCCGATTTTTCCTATAATTATAGAGTAATCAACAAGTGGTCGCTATAACTGAGACGTAAGGCGCTCGACTCTCAAGAAACTAAAGTGCAAAACATTGGGTGTTTGAATCTCGCAAGTTTCAAGGTCTCAGTGGAAGTGAGATCAGGTGCATAGTCTTTTCGGAAACTAAGGATAAACTTGGAGGTCCCGTTTACACACTATATACGTAGTAGAACACTTGACTGTTGAAAATCGAAAGGAGCAGGCTGTTAGCCGATGTCCTGACAGAACGTCTGTACGAAATGAAATTCCTACTCAATAATTGCCAGAACGACGATCAAAAGCGGCGAGCCCTCCAAAATGGAAGATACTAATCACTTGTTTGTCAGTACACTCGGCTGCATGTATATACAAAAAGAAACACTACATCAAAGGTCGGTAGAAAAGAAGCTACCAAGAGAAGATACGTCTTCTTCGCTCCTCCTCAATATCCCGATAGCAGGCAATGAAAAGCGCTTTGCAAGTAGCAGGATGTTGTCCGGAGAACGGAATGCGTTGTGTCGTAGTTTACAGATTGACTGCGATATTTGCACCTTTCGGTCCGACACATCTGATTTCAGCAGGCATTTTTAAGTTCCGGGTTAGCCTACCCTTTTCTATCCCTTCTCCTTAGCCAGTCTGCTCTGTTGCAGCCAGGATAATCCCGTATGTGGAGAGGGTCTTGACAGCTCTGGTTCGTAGGCACTGACGCTAGCTGTCAGCTATGGGCCGCTGACGGCAGCAGATCATGCACTGCTCATCATTTTCATCTCATGAGAAGATACAGTAATCAACAGAAACATATACCGTTTCAAACTTTCACAAAAATGCGGTAAAAACTTTAACATTATTTAATGATACTAGCTAATCATGTTTGTCTCACAAGAACCAAATACAAAAGAGCACATTCATACTTACTGAATGGTCACTAAAATTAGGTTTGAGGGTTCACAGAGGAAAACATTCCACAGATTATGGCAATAAAAGCTCCTAATGACAAACGAGCAGCAAAGATGGCGCCTAACAGGCCACGGGTCTATTTTTGCTCTCGTGCTTTAAGTCTGTTATGGAAGCCACCAGGCCACGAAATTCACACTAGTCGACTACTTACATTTGTACCAACGTAAACGTGTTGCGATTTTCTATGTGGATTAGTTAGTTCGTTCATTTTGTTATGTTTTCTCCCCCATCCAATTATCATGGCATGGTCAACGCCTATATATAATAGTATTTCGGTTACCTTCTGTAGTATTTCCACGGTCTAGTGCAAACGGCTGAACTTTACGAGATTAACACCCTTCGCCCTATTTGCAGAAAGTGTCGACTTTGGTTTAGCTGTGAAATGTAGCCACGGGACAATATTCCACTAAAAGACATGGCCCATGAGAGAATGGGGCCCTTTCTGATTAGCAAGATGCCCAAGAAACATCATCCACAAGCTGAGTGATGCCCATGCGACCTCTTGAGGTTACCGGAAAGACAAGACAATGACAATCATATAGTAATGGAAGACACGGATCTACAAGAGGTAGATTCATTCATATATTTTTGTAGTAATATAGGCACCGTCGGAGGTACTGATAGAGATTTCAAAAAATTATAGAATGCCAGTGAGGCTTTTATTGCTTTATGGAGTTTGTGCGACTTGCTTACTAACTTACTTTCCGTGTCCTATGCACAACGTCACACTTCATTCGTCCAGTATTCAGCCACGTGGATTGCTCTGTCACTGACACTCAGCAGGTCATCCATGCTACAAGTCTCCGGGAGGTTTGGGCAGATCATCACATGGTCCTGGTCTTGTGTTGCTCCATATTGGTATGTTTCATCCCCCCTATATCCCCATCTTTTCAGGTTTTTCCTGCATCGTGATTCAGCAGTTCGAAGTCCTATTCAGTGACTTCCGTGTTGTGTAGAGCAGGAGATGTCCAGGCGCTGGTTCCTCCCGTAACTCGATCAAGGTTACCTGTGTCAGCTGTTTCCAACTTTCGATGCGTCGTTTTCCTGGACTAATCTGTAGGGGCTTGGTTGACTGTAAGAAACTTCATCTTGACTTTAGTCTTGGGCGCTGCACCTGATGTCCGAACATAGAGTGTCTTGGGTCATTTACTTGTTTAGACAGCCTCAGGATGACCGCTGCTGTTTTCGAAAAAAATACAGGTTGACGTTTGACTGCGTACGAAGAAGAAGAAGAAGATTTACCTGTTTCTCTCTTTCTATCTCTGATGTGATAGTTCTTCGTGTCTCTGGTGGTGGTATGCCGGTTATGTGGTTTTTTTCAGTTGGTGGTGGCTTTAGACATCCAGTAACTCTACGGCATGTATATTTTATTGCTGTATTTATAGGTTTGACATTTGCATAGTTCTTCCAGACTGGTGCGGCGTACTCAGCTACAGAGAAACACAGAGTGAGTGCTGATGTTCTGAGGACATCTGGCTTTGCTCCCCATGTTGTGCCAGTCAGTTTTCGTATGATACTATTTGCCGCATGTTTTTTTCTGTTTTATCCCTTGATAATGTGCGGTATATGACATCGGGCGGTCAACTTTACTCCCAAGTATTTGGGGGCCGTGCGGTGTTCTAGATCCTATCCTTGCCATTTGATCTGCAAATTTTTGTTCGCCTCTCAATTTCTGAGATGGTAGGCACTTACATGAGTTTTGCTGGGGTTTGGTTTGAGGTGATTATTTTGGTAATATAGAGCGAAGGCATCAAGAGGGTTTGTCAGTTTTTAATTCAACTCCTTCGAAGCCATTTCTCTGGGCAGCAACTGCTGTATCATCAGCATAAATGAATTTTGTTACCTCTGTACCTATAGGTTGATCGTTGGTGTATATATTATACAGCATAGGCGCCAGGACACTTCCTTGTGCCAGCCCATTTTTAGGCTTTGCCATCTACTTTTTGTGCGACTAAGTGTGTGTCATGGCATAACACCGGTCATGGTTAGTTGGTTTGCTAAGCGCAGCATAGATGCCATTTAACAGTCGGCGTGTCTACTCTGCTGTAGTGTTTGGGTCTATGAAGATGGACTCGCACATCGATTAGCCGCCCTCCAAGAAGCTGTTGTATACCGACTCTGCTGCAGAGTCTTCTAAACCAGTATAAAGTACGTTAAGTTAAAACAAGTAGGGACTGACCTAATCTTAACTCAACTTAACGTCTTTATACACTCTGCAGAGTATGTATACAACCAGTTTAATTTAAATTTCCTTGCTCTAAAAGCTATCAGTATGCAATCTATTCTTAAATGTATTAATTGCCCTTGCCAACAAAACTTCGTATGACAATGCATTCCAAGCATTCAACACACTCTGACTAAAAAAATATTTTCTAATATCTAATCTGGACTTTTCTTTAGTTAATTTGTAGCTATCGAACCCTGTTCTTGTATTAAGAAAACAACTTTTTATAGTATAATTTATTCGTTCATTTAATTATCGTATAAACCTATATTAAGTCACCTCGAATTCTTCTCTTTTCTAGACACTGTAGGCCGGTTTTTCTGAATCTGAACTGTAATTCTGGAATCCCACTATCAGTTTTGTTGCTCTTTGTATCCTCTCCAGCATATTTATATATCCTCTACGATAAGGACTCCACACCTGTACACAATACTCCAATCTAGGTCTAACTAATGTTTTATACAGTTTGCCAATCACTTCCTTGCTCCTATGTTTAATATTTCTTTTCATCATACCTAATATTGAATTTGCATTTTTCACTACTATCTGAACTTGCTCACTCACCTTACCTGTATGATCTATTATAACCCTTAGGTCCCTTTCCCTTATCTATCTTTCTAATATTGTTCTCGCTCATTCTGTAATAATGTTCCATATTGAATTTACCTATATTGATAACTGTACATTTATCTACATTAAACTCACGGAGAACGGAACTCAAGACAAACCTATTGTTGTCTCCATTTACCCTCATCCATCACATTACCTAGAAATGACACATTAAACCGTCTCGTGTTGTCTCTGTTTAACTTCATCCATCACATTGCCTAGAAATGACACGTTAAACCGTCTAATGTTGTCTCTATTTAACCTCATCCATCACATTGCCTAGAAATGACACCTTAAACCGTCTAGTGTTGTCTTTATTTAACCTCACCCATCACATTGCCTAGAATTGACACCTTAAACCGTCTAGTGTTGTCTCTATTTAACCTCATCCATCACATTGCCTAGAAATGACACCTTAAACCGTCTAGTGTTGTCTCTATTTAACCTCATCCATCACATTGCCTAGAAATGACACGTTAAACCGTCTAATGTTGTCTCTGTTTAACCTCATCCTTCCCATGATTTAGAAGTAACATGTTAAACCGTTCAGCGTTGTCTCTGTTTAACCTCCTCTGTCTCTTCCCCTAGAACCGACATGATGTTAAACCACATCTCTTTAACTCTATCCATTTACCTGTAATTAACATATTATTAAACCCTCCATCCTTGTGCCTCTTTAACTTGCTCCGCCCCATTGCATAGAAATAACATGTTAAACCATCAAGTGTTGTCTCTCTTCAACCTCCTCTACTTGTATATGACATGATGTTAAACCGTCCCTATCATTTTTTCTCTTTAAACTCTTCTCCTCGGAAATGAAATAATTTTTAAAACGTCCATCATTTTCTCTTTAACCTCTTCTATCGGAATATGACATAATGTTAAACCGTCCTCATGTCCTCTCTTTAACCTCCGCTGTCTCGTTTCCACGACAATGGGGCCAGTTGTTACACCTCTCTCTTAATCTGCACCTACTTTTCTCATATCATTAAACAGAGGAATAATTGCTTCTCTCTCTCTTCTTCTTCCTCTTCTTCTTTTTTAAATCTTCTTCTTAATCTTCTTCTTCTTTGTTATCTTCTTCTTTGTTAACATCTTCTTCTTCTTTGTTATCTTTTTCTTTGTTAACTTCTTTTTCTTCTTTGTTATCTTCTTCTTCTTCTTCTTTTTTAATCTTCTTCTTCTTCCTCTTCTTCTTTTTATCTTCTTCCTCTTTTTCTTTTTTTGTGTATTTAAAAAAAAAAATCTTCTTCTTAATCTTCTTCTTCCTCTTCTTTGTTATCTTCTTCTTCTTTGTTATCTTCTTTTTTAATCTTCTTCTTCCTCTTCTTCTTTTTATCTTCTTCTTAATCTTCTTCTTCTTGGTTATCATCTTCTTTTTTAATTTTCTTCTTCCTCTTCTTCTTTTTTATCTTCTTCTTAATCTTCTTCCTCTTTTTCTTCATCTTTGTTATCTTCTTCTTCCTCCTCTTCTTCTTCGTCTTCTTCTTCCTCTTCGTCTTCTTCTTTTTTATCTTCTTCTTCCTCTACTTCTTCTTCTTCTTTGTTATCTTCTTCTTCTTCTTCTTTTTTATCTTCTTCTTCTTCTTTTTTAATCTTCCTCTTCGTCCTCGTCCTCTTCTTCTTTTTATCTTCTTCTGAATCTTCTTCCTCTTCTTCTTCTTTTTTGTTATCTTCTATTTTTATCTTCTTCTTAATCTTTTTCTTGTTCTGCTTCTTCTTAATCTTCTTCTTGTTCTTCTTCTTCTTTGTTATCTTCTTCTTTGTTATCTTTTTTAATCTTCTTCTTCTTCCTCTTCTTCTTCCTCTTCTTCTTCTTTGTTATCTTCTTCCTCTTTTTTATCTTCTTCTTCTTCTTGTTTTTTATCTTCTTCTTCTTCTTTTTTATGTTGTTATTATTCGTCTTCTTCTTCTTCCTCTTTCTCTTCTTCTTCTTTTTCGTCTTCTTCATTTTCATCTTCTTCTTCCTCTTCTTGCAACCTATTCCAAAGAAGAGATCAAGTGACAACATTCAGGCGGGAAAACTGGCTACTGCAGACGTCACACCTTCTGTTTAACAGGATAACAATCTGACAGACGGATATGTACACACTCAGGCGGTGAGGACAAAGGCATTACAATACGGTTTCCAAGTATATACATCCAGAAACGAAGAAAAGTGACAACGTGGCCTTCTTTAACCCGTTTGACAGATAACATGTATAATAGGCGGAGAGAAGCCCTCATTATAAGAGCGGGACAAAATAGTTTTAGAAGGGATTGCGAAAGATAAAGACGTCTACCTAATTTAACTCGAGTAAGGACAGGAGGTGCAAACATTACGAACACTTTCATTGGCCGTGTTAGTACAAAAGGGATAAGAGTATATGTGTTAAAACAAAAGACTTGTTGTCTTGAGTTGCAGGTTAGAAGGGTAGATAATGTAGAGTCATGTACAGAAAATGCTGCTCGCAATTTGGGGTTTAACTGGTTCACGTAGTTTACCTTTTCTGCAAGGTTGTGTGTCTGAATGACTCCGAAGGGGGCATGCCGTGTCCGATCCTGGTTACTGCGAAAGGGTTGGTTAAATGGTAAGGCGTTTTGCTGTGTGTGTGTGTAGTGATGTGTTTGAAGATGATGAAGTGAGTGAAAGAGGGTGGAGAGACAGAACAGGGGGAACAGATGTAGAAGGTGAAGTAGACAAAGAATGCGAAGAAGACGGAGAGGATGACGAAGTAGAAGGTGAAGAGGATGAAGATTGCGAAGCGGGTGAAGAAGACAAAGAGGATGAAGCGGGTGAAGAAGATGAAGAGGAAGAAGGTGAAGTGGACGAAGAAGGTAAAGAATATTAAGAGGATGAAGAAGGTGAAGAGGAATATGGTGTAGTTGATGACAAATGTGAAGGCGATACATAAGACAAAGATGGTGAAGATAATGGAAAAGGAAGAAGGTGAAGAAGATAAAGAAAGTGAAAAGGTCAAAGAAAGACAGAAAGTGAAAAAGTCAAAGAAAGACAGAAAGTGAAAAGGACAAAGAAAGACAGAAAGTGAAAAGGACAAAGAAAGACAGAAATTGAAAAGGGAAAAGATAAAGAAAGTGAAATGAGTGAGGAAGACGAAATAAGTGGGAAAAAAAGTAAGGTGACGAAAAAGACAAAGAAAATGAAAAGAAAAAAGGAGATGAAGAAGCTGGAGTATGTCTCTTAGTGGTTGGAGCGCTCGTCACTCGTCGCAGCAGTGATTCGGGCACGATTCCTGGTCTCGGCACGCTCCAGTCTAACCACCTGTAAATGGTTACCTGACTTACAGTTATGGAAGGAAAGGACGGTAACTGATCACCCTATCTCATAAATTTCGGAAACCCCGCACAGTGAAGTTTATAAGACCTCATCCCTGACGGCAGTGTCAGCTGTGAAACTACAATTACCTGTGTTTTAATAAAAAGGAAATCCACTGTGTAATTTGAGCTGTCTGACCAGTGGCGACCATCAGCGATGTTGGAGCGATTCTAAGCTAAATACCTTTTCTATTTCTTCTTCTTCTTCTGCGTTCGCAGTCAGACAGTAACCATTATTTTTTCGAAAAAAGCGGCGGTCATCCTGAGGCTCTCGCCACTTCCATAGAGCTTGTCTTGCAGTTCCACTGGTAATGGCCACATCTGCTCTCTCTGATCCTCGTATGTCGGGCAGTTCTGCAGCAGATGTTCAGCGGTCATTTTACCAGTACCGCACGGGCATTCGTCGGTACACCCTATCTTCAATTTGTTGAATAGGTGGTACCTCAGTCTGTTGTGGCCAGTGCGAAGTCTGAAGACAACGACCTGCTCTCTTCAGTTCAACTGGTAATAGGCATCGTTTTTGGTGTAACCAGTATGTTCGGTTTCCCATTTGGTCATGTATCTGGCTTTGATAAGCCGTTTTGACTCTTCGTACGTCATACTGGTATCTGTTTGTGGTAGTCTTGCACCTTCTTTTGCCAGTCTGTCTGCCTCCTCGTTGCCTTGGATGTTGCAGTGGAATGGAACCCACTGTACCACTACCCTTTTTGGTGCGGACTGCTGGCACAGTTTGCAGAGTGCTGCTCTTAAGTCATTAAGCTCAGTGTTTTTCTGGCTTTTTAGCGCTGTGACTACGGCGAGAGCATCTGTCAGCAGGACTATATGGCTCTCATTTTCACTGTGTGTCACCATTTCTTCCACTGCCGCCCTCAGTGCCTCTGCCTCCGCTCTGAAATTGCTTGTGTACTTACCAGTAGCGAGTGACAGTGTTATTTGTCTGCCATTTGGTAGGTTCAGGAATGCTCCTGCCCCTCCGTTCTGTGTAGTGTTTGTTACAGAACCGTCGGTGTATGCATGGGTCCAGTCCATGCTTGGGTAGCTTTTCGTTATGAAGCTTAGGGTAGTATCTCTCCTTTCTTATTCAGTCTGGCAGTTGTTGTTTGCAATACCTGGTATATTTTCTACCACCTCTGGAAATATATCCTGCCTCCAGGTAGGTTTTCGTACAGTAGTGATGGGTTTTGGTGTTGTTAGTGCGTTTATGGGATCTTCGTGCATCTTTGCTTTGGCTATTTCTGCAAAGTTTCTCCGCTTTAGTTTCCCATTTCTCAAATTGTTTAGTCTCTGGTGCATTGGATGGTCAGTCAGTCTTCGGAGTTTCTCTGAGTGCAGCTGGGCTCTGCAGTCTCTTCTATCGGTCATGGATTGCAGTTTTGTAATCTTTTCAAGTTCTACAATTGGCGTTGACTTCATGCCACCTGTTATAATTCTCATGGCTTGGTTTTGAAGTTTGTTAACTTTATCGAAGTTCGCCTTCGCTGCTGTTGTCCATGCCGCAATGCCATACTCGAGAACTGGTCTCACTCTTCCAGTATACAGTTTCTTTAGTATGCCTTCGTCTGCTCCCCAGCTTGTGCCAGCAAGTTTCCTCATGATTGCCATTCTTTCTCTGGCTTTCATTCGGTTTCTCTCAATCTGACTTTTCCATGTCATGCGCCGATCAAATGTGACTCCCAGATAGGTTGGGTTGTCGTTTGGCTGCAGGAATTTGCCATTTAGACTTAAGTTGGTACTTTGGGGTTTTAATGAAAGCGAGAGTATTGTGCATGTGGTTTTCTCCTCGTTTATTTTGACCAGCCATGAGTTCGCCCACTCTTCCAGCGATGTTAGGGCCGTCTGCATCCGATTTCTTGCTATGGTGAGATTCTTTTCAGAGGTCCACATAGCCAGATCGTCTGCAAACATTGAGCTATGGACTCTTCTTGGTATATTCTCTGTAATATCGTTTATATATACCAGGAAGAGTGTGGGTGACAATACTCCCCCTTGGGGTACTCCCTGCTCGAGTGTCACCTTTTTTCTCATCTGCCCTTGTACTTGGACTCTGGCCGTTCTTTGTTTGAGGTAGTGGTTGATCCACTTGTACATCTTCCCACAGACATCACTTCTTCTTAGCTTGACTCTAAGTCCATCCTTCCAGACTTTGTCAAATGCCTTTTCCAGGTCCACCCAAACAGCTACTGTGTGTTTCTGTGCATGGTAGGCATCTTCTATCTCCTGGGCTATGAGGATGACCTGGTCCTCAGTGGATCTGTGCTGTCTAAAGCCGGCTTGCTGTGGAATTAGTATTCGTTTTTCTTCCAGATGCCACATCAGTCTGGTGTTTATCAATCGTTCCATCAGCTTGCCGACACAGCTCAGTAGGCTGATGGGCCTGTATCCATTTGGATCTGTTTTATCCTTTCTTGTTTTTGGTACTGGTACCAGTATTGCGTCTTTCCATGCCTGGGGTACAATACCCCTTTTCCAGCTTTGGTTCAGGACTGATAGTAGTTTCCTCTTCGCTGTTTGGCCCAGCCCCATCAGCATTTCGTTTGTTATCCCGTCTTTTCCGGGAGATTTCCTTTTCTTTAGTGTTCTCATAGCCTCTTCCATTTCGCGCATTGTTAGTTTGGCCATCATGTGCTCTTCAGGAGCCGTATTTATGTTTTCGTGTCCCTTTAGCTCTTCGCTAATGTCTGTATGCTTATCTGCAGGGACCTCGATGTGGTTTGCTCTGGCATAGTGATCGACAAAGGCTTTTGCGGCTTTCTTACCTGTGATCAAGTTCTCGCCCTGCTTGATAGTAATTTGTTTATTTGACGGGGTTTCGTCGTTCATGGCTCTGACTAGCTTCCATAGCTTGTTCTCGTCTTTGTCCAGGTTTAGACTTTCCGTTTTATTTTTCCAGCTTTCTCTTGCTGTTTGCTTGAGAGTGTGTTTGTACTTCGCCGCGGCGGCTTTGAGGGCGATGTTTGCCTCCATGGATTTTTCTCGCTCTGCCATGTTCCTAGCATTTGTTACTGCATCTTCCACTTTCTGCAACTCATCATTCCAGTAGGGCTTATAGTTTTTCCTAGCTCCTCTTGGGATGGTTTCAGTGGCGGCTTGCATTATTGCCTTGCTTAGGCTCTCTACCATGGGCTTCATTTTGGTGTTTCGTGTGTTGATGGTTTCACACAGCCCATCTGTCAGGATTGCAAATCTGTCCCAGTCGGCTCGTTTGTAATTCCAACGTGGGAGCGGTTTTGTTTCCTGTGGGCCTACTTCCATGTCGATGGTTAGCCTGATCGGCCTGTGGTCGCTACCTGCCAGTTGGTTTAGCACCTGGCGGTCTATTTTATGGTGTATGTCCTGTGTGGAGAAGGCCAAATCTGGAGTCGAGGTGGTATGCCATGTTCTTGAATAGAAGCAAGGGCTATCCTCCGGCCTATTGATTAGGGAGAGATTTGCATCTATCTCCCAATCTTCCACTTCGTCACCTCTGCTGTCTGTGTCAGATTATCCCCATCTCTCCGAGTGGCTGTTGAAATCTCCAACTACTATGCAGTTGGAGTCTCTGACCTCCATACTCGAGAGCGATAGGTCTCTATTTGGTGGTCCGTACAGATTGAAAATGCGGAGCTTCGTCTCTTGAGCCATTATGTCAACTCCTACAATTTCTGCTTGTCCGGTGTGATTGACAGATACTGCGCTACTCGGTATGCAGTTTCTGGTCAGTATCAGGACCCCTCCTTTGTGGCCTTCTCTATCTAGACGGAAGGTCTGATATCCTCTGATTGAGAATTTATGGTTATTGTTTAGGTGCGTTTCCTGGATACATGCCACGTCAATCTTACCTTCATGCAGGTGGTGTGTTAGGGAAAGTTTTTTGTTAATGACTCCCTCCGCATTCCACTGTAGTATTTTGAGGGTCTTGAGGTTTTGGCCAATAGAAGTTGCCCCATAGCCATGTGCCTTGACTCCACGACACATGGGTGGGTGACCACCAGTAGTCAAGGGTGGGCCCCTTCGAGGCGTGAGGCCCGGCACTATCGCTGCCTGGCGGGACTCCGCAGGATGAGCGCCATGCGTTTTTCTAATAGGTTGTACTGCCATCATACTGCGATTTACGTTGCACTGTTTTGTTAGGCTTGCGGCCCCGTGCATCCGATTTCAACAGGCGTTTCTGTAGGGATGCCCTCCTTAGCCTTTAGCTGTCCCCAGCCTATCTGCAAGGCAGCAGTTGTTTATGATCAGAGTTGTCTCTCTTATGGAAGTTGTCTTACCAGACTATCGAATCTTCGCTACTCGTGTCTATAGGGTGCAATGATGATATGTGAGATGATATATGAGATGGACTGGTTTACCCAGGAGAGAGGCAGTCCAGTGTGTCTGTATCCCAGGATCGTCACGTCCTGCCAGAAACGTAGCATTTGCATGTGAGTGGGGTATCTCTTTTTCCCTTTATTTTCTTGGCTTCTATGCAGGGATGGTACGCCTAGCATTCCCCGCCACCTGGGGTGTTGGCACAGTGGGGCAGGTGTGCAATGTCCGCTGGTCTGCATCTCTTCTGCGTCCAGCATGATAGTTATAGGGTTGATAACGTACATAGGTAGATATCGTAGCCGGGGTGCATTTAGCCAGAGGACAAGCCTGGTAATGTCACAGAGATGTTGTTCGCCTGGTGTGCGGACAACTCTCATGGTCAGTGGTTGAGTCTCGACAGTTCACAGTGAGGTGGCTGCTCTACTGTTTTCGACATCCCGACCAGGTACTAAGTCTTTGGTTGGTGGTTTCGCACCCCATCGCCGTATAAGGTGAGTGTCAGGCAGTTGTCCGCCCGCTTTGATTGGCGGACGGCAAAGACCTCTTACTGTGGCTCTACCTGATAGGGCTGGGGCGCAGGCCCCAGGTCCCGAGCATGTAGGAGCCTCCCATTGCAGTGGTGCTGAGATTTTGGGCGGGATTGTGGCTTACAAGGGTTCGGCCGCAATCCCCCACATGGTAGCCTCGCGCCCTTGGCTTATCAGCCTGGTACGTGGACCAAAGTGTCTGGGGCTCCTCTCGATTTGAGCTGGTTTTCCGTAGCAACGCCCTGTCATTAGTAGGGTAAAACTGACCTGTCTTCAGATGATCTATTTCCAGCACCCGTTCACTATTTGGTCAGACGAATTTATTGAGGGCTTTTGTTTGTCAATGACCAGGTATTTGAAATCTGCGGTTTCTGCGGAGTTAAACACGATTTCCGTAGCGTTCTTTCATTTGAGTGTTTGAGAGCTGACTTGTCATCCGTGAGTCTAATACCAGCGTACGTTCATTATTAGACCCAAACGGTAGTGCTCTCGATTTGTCAGTTGTTCTACAGTATTGGCGTGTTCAGTCAAATTAAGCCGCAGGTTCCACACCTGGTGGTGCCCTTCCGTCAATTCCCTTAGCGAGACAATCAAGTTTCTTAGGGGGTAGCCCCAGATTTTCGAGGGTCTAATTCCAGCACATGTTCTCTATTAGACCCCACGAAGGTGTACTTTTTGATAGTCATTCTGCAGTATTGGCGTGTTAAGTTAATTTAAGCCTCAGGCTCCACTCCTGATAGTGCTCTTCCGTCAATTCCTTTTTCAGAACACTGGATGCAGACCAAACCGGGCCACAGGGGGCATAACCCCAGATTTCTGAGGGTCTAAATCCAGCACCAGTTCCATATTAGACCCCAGAAGAGTGGTCTCGGCATGTCAATCATTTCAGTGTTGGCCGTGTTGAGTCAAATTAAGCCGCAGGCTCCACTCCTGGTGGTGCCCTTCCGTCAATTCTTTTAAGTTTCAGCTTTGCAACCATACTTCCCCCGGAACCCAAACACTTTGGTTTCCCGGAAGCTACCCGCAGAGTCATCGAAGCAACTCCTGCGGATCGCTAGTCGGCATCGTTTATGGTCAGAACTACGACGGTATCTGATCGTCTTCGCGCCTCTGACTTTCGTTCTTGATTAATGAAAACATTCTTGACAAATGCTTTCGCAGTAGCTCGTCTTGCGGCGATCCAAGAATTTCACCTCTAACGCCGCAATACGAATGCCCCCGTTTGTCCCTGTTAATCATTACCTCCAGTTCCGAAAACCAACAAAATAGAACCGAGGTCCTATTCCATTATTCCATGCACCATTATTCAGGCAGCCGAGGCCTGCTTTGAACACTCTAATTTTTTCAAAGTAAACGCGCCGGCCACCCAGGACGCTCAGCGAAGAGCACCCGTGGGAGAGAGCCGGCAGACGGTAGGGCAGGAGACAACGGGCAGTGAACCGGACCACCCGCCTGCGCCTGAGATCCAACTACGAGCTTTTTAACTGCAACAACTTTAATATACGCTATTGGAGCTGGAATTACCGCGGCTGCTGGCACCAGACTTGCCCTCCAATACATCCTCGTTAAAGGGTTTAAAGTGTACTCATTCCAATTACGGGGCCTCGAAAGAGTCCCGTATTGTTATTTTTCGTCACTACCTCCCCGTGCCGGGAGTGGGTAAGTTGCGCGCCTGCTGCCTTCCTCGGATGTGGTAGCCGTTTCTCATGCTCCCTCTCCGGAATCGAACCCTGATTCCTCGTTACCCGTTACAAACATGGTAGGCATGTCACGTACCATCGACATTTGATAGGGCAGACATTTGAAAGATGCGTCGCCGGCACATAAGGCCATGCGATCAGCACAAAGTTATCCAGAGTCACCAGTGGGGACGCCGCAACCCTGCGAGGGGAAACGACGATTGGTTTTGAACTAATAAAAGCGCTCTTTCCGCGAGGGTCGGAGCTTGGTAAGCATGTATTAGCTCTAGAATTGCCACAGTTATCCAAGTAGGATCGTGTCATCTAAGGAACCTCGACTGATTTAATGAGCCATTCGCGGTTTCACCGTGAGACAGTGTGAACTTAGACATGCATGGCTTAATCTTTGAGACAAGCATATGACTACTGGCAGGATCAACCAGATATCTGTCGGAGACGTACGTACAGCACACACCGGTCGGCGGAGGAAGGGTGTGTAAAAAGCCTCGCTGGGACGACGGCCGGAGGGACCGACTGACGGGACGGACGGACGGTTTGTTCCACCCGTCCCTCACTCCGTCGACCTAGGACCGCCTGACAGGGGCCTCCCACACGCACCAGACGACCGACCGACCCGGCTCGCTCGAGGAGGGATGGCAGCGCTCTGTGCAGAACGGATCCCAACGACCTCGGCGATGAATTTCACTGGGACTAGAGACAATTTGGCCTGCCGGCCTGCCCTTCTCCGTAGGAGAACGCAGGGCCTCGAGGCAACGATTCCTGCTTTCCATTTGCCGGTCACAAGCTCTTTGCGAGAGTCGGACCACCAGCGAGACGTACTGTCGAGCTCTGCTATAAGCCTTAGATAAATCACCACGGACGGACCACGTTTCCTGATACGGACCAGACCAGCGCACCTCGGTGGAGGAGCCGCTGCAACAAACCGCACCCAATTCGCTCTACGGGGAAAGGCAGGCGAGCGTTGTCCGCAAGCCCGCGCTATCGCTCCGCCTGGCGGGACTGAGATCGCTTTAATAACACTGGTTGAAATTGAGTCGCTGCGGCGAGACAACTACCCCAGATCCTTTTCTATTTGATATTTCTCATTCTTCCGTCATCGTTGTCAGTTATTGAGCATTCATGGCGAAGTGGTCACGCCGTTTGACTCGTGTTCAGATGGTCGGGGTTTGAACTCCAGCTGCGACGGTAGGTCCTTGATGTAATTTTTTTCCGGAGATCCCTGGGTTCATCGCCGGAGGGATGCCTGGGTTCATCGCCGGAGCTACGGATGTCCCTGGGTTCACCGCCGAGAGATCCCTGGGTACATCGCTGGAGGGATCTCTGGGTCCATCGCTGGATCTACGGTGTTCGTGTTTTGTGCGATGCTCTCGGCATACCGTTCTGCGGAGAGAGACCGAGTCATGTGGGAAGACCCGGAATCAAGATGCTGAGCAGCGCATGAGCCGCAGCGGTCAACGACCCATAGCTGACTGCTAACGTTAGTACCAGCGAACCAGAGCTGTTAAGACCCTTCTACACTTCCACGCGGTGATCCTGGATAACAGGCTGCAATAAAGCAGACTGGGATCGAAGATGGAATGCTAACCCGGTACTAAAATAATGCTTGCTGAAGTCGGATGTGTTGGACCGAAAGGTACAAATATCGCAGTCAAGCTGTAAACTACGACATAACGCATGCCATTCTCCCGACAACATCATGCTACTTGCAAATTCCTTTTCGGGGTTTGATAGCTGCAGATTGAGAACAAAGAAGAAGAAGAAGAATAGGAAGATATTCAACCAAGAAAACCTTTTAGCTCCACTGCGAGTACATGTCACACCAAAGCCATCTTGTCCAAGGCCTTCCTTTCCAGCTATATTCGTCTCTTCTCTGTTTCCTTCACGTTATAGAAGAGGACAGATAAGTGATGAGTGTCTATGACGTGATCACTCCGCTAAGGTGGCAGTGCTGTAGTACAGGACACGACAAACCTCGGGCACCAGGTCGCCATGACGTCTAAAAATGTTGCTATGGCTGTTTACATTTTTGGGACAGGTTTTTACTCTCAAAATATTCTCCATCGTGAATTATCTTTTTCATCCAGTACTACGCCTGGCTCTTAGATCCTAAACAAATGTGCCCCCCCCCCTCCCTCTGCAGTAGTATACGCCACTGGTGCACACCAAACCAAATGTGTGCACAATTTGGTGAAACCAGCTAGTGAACGGAAGTTGTCAATCTGACGTGCGACAAATATAGTTGATTTATTTGCCGTCTTGTCGTTGTAAGTAGTTGTGAACTGTTTGTTCTCTCTCTCTTTCTCCCCCTCTCTCTTTCTCTCTCTCTCTCTTTCTCTCTCTCTCTCATTCACTCACTCACTCTCTCTCACTCCCTCTATTTTTTTCTCTCTACTGTCTGCATATCTCACACCTACTTTCTGCTTTTCTCGCTCCCCCTCTCTCTCTCACACAGATTGACCACTACCAATCGTTGACCAACGAACTTAGAAGATACTTTTGTTGTCCTGAAAGATATCATTGAACTGAGAGCTTAGAAGGTACTGATGTTGTCTTTAAAGATATCATCGGACTGAATGGTCATTGTCAATCGTTGACTAAAGAGCTTAGAAGGTACTGATGTTGTCTTTAAAGATATCATCGGACTGAATGGTCATTGTCAATCGTTGACTAAAGAGCTTAGAAGGTACTGATGTTGTCTTCAAAGTCTACATCAGACAAAGGGGTCATTGTCAATCGTTGACCATTGGCCTTTGAAGAATATTTCTTTGTCCTTAAAGTCGACATCAGACGGAGTGGCCATTGCTTGTCGTTGATCAAAGAGCTCAGAAGGAACTGGTGTTGTCCTGAAAGTCGACATCGGACGGAGTGGCCATTCCCAGTCGTTGAGTGTTGACCAGAAAACTTATAAGGTACTGGTGTTGTCCTTAAAGTCGACATAAGACGGAGTGACCATTGCTTGTCGTTGATCAAAGAGCTCAGAAGGTACTGGTGTTGTCCTTAAGTCGACATAAGACGGAGTGGCCATTGCTTGTCGTTGATCAAAGAGCTCAGAAGGTACCGGTGTTGTCCTTAAAGTTTTCGCCATTGTCAATTGTTGACCATGGTCGAAGCAGATATTCTTCAAGAGTGTCTAAAGGGCATAGCTGTTAGAGAGAGTGTTTTTCACGATAAAGGGACCATGTTTGAGTCTCGACACGAGTAAATCTATCCATCTGTAAACGAGTACATGTCTTTCAGTTAAACAGCGCAAGACAGCGAGGAATGGAACTGATCAGCCTATCGCAGGATCGGTAAGACCTCGTACAGTCATTTCTCTATAGCTGTATACTCAACGGGAGTGTCTATTATGGGATATCGTTACGCTATATCTTATTGACTTTTATTGCTCTCAGATGTTGGAATTTTTTCATTTTCCCTCTGTACATTATACTCCTGACTTAGTTAACGCGTTTCTACTGTGCTGTTTACGTTTGTATGTTACTGTATCGCCTGTAACATTGGTCCTAAACATCATCATCATGTAGCATGTCCTTTATAGAACGTCGCTTCCATCACATTATGTCTGAAAGAAACTCTTTCCCTTCCCAAAACTCCAGCCTCATCCACAGTTATACCCATGCATTTTTTGATATCTTGGTGCCATCGTCTTCTTGGTCTACCAATGTCTCTTTTGCCGGCACCATACCTTCCATCACCGTTCTCTCAAGACCGTTGTGTCTCTTGATGTGACCAAAGTATTTACATTTTCTAGCCAAAATGGAATTGATGAACCAGTTCTCCTCTATGCTCAACTCTTGCTGAATGTCAATATATGTCTTTTTCTCGGTCCATTGAATTCTGAGGATCTTTCTGTAACATTTTAACTCGAAGGATTCGATTCTTTGTCTAGAAGGTTTGATAATCGTCCATGATTCACAGCCATATGCTGCCACAGGAAAAATACAGCCTCTCAAGACTTTCACTTGTGTCGCTTTGTTTGTGCTCTGTCATAATTTCTTCTGACTATTCAGCCTCTGCGTTGTCATGGATAGTCTTCTTCTGATTTGTTTCGAGCAGCCACCATTTTTGTCAATTCTGGAGCCCAGATATTCAAAATGCGTGACTTGATCCGTTCCCTCACCAAACCACTATCAATTTATGTTTTGTCAGTGGTCATTATCTTTGGTCATTACCTTTGCTCCTGGTCTTTTAGTGGAATTCCATATCGAGAGCCGGAGGAGAAGAAGGCCAACCAGCTACATGGTGTCATACAAAGAGATGAATGTCCTCTCCTGTGATCGGTATTGGACTAGTCATCATCATTCAGTCCCGAGACTGGTTTGCAAGCTTAGGATTCTGTCTTTCTATTTCTTCCCGTCATCTGCGGCCGTCCTCAGCCTCACCATTAATCTTCGTCGCCGTGGCTCTGCATGCTTGTGTCACTATTGTATTTCTTGGTCTTCCCCTTCATCCTCTTCCCTGTGTTAAAGGCAAGGGCTCGATTTAATCGCACGGGTATCTCCATATGGCTCGGTGTCGCTCCGCAGAACGCCACGCCGCCCACTGAGAGCATCGCACAAAACACGTACTCCGTAGCCCCAGCAATGAACACAGGGATCTCCGGAACAAAAATTGCCATCATGAACTGGCCGACGCAGCTCGAGTTGTGTTTTGTCTGCTAAGACTTTCTTTAATGGGCCCTCAGGACGTAGGTTGGGGTCCAGCCAATCGTTGTTATTTGTATCTTCTGTAGTAGCTTTCTTTCTTCTCCCTTTTCCACTAGCAACCTTTCGTTTGATTTATTATCTCAAAAGCCCCCAAGCATTTCTTCTCTATTTTATTTATTGTCCATGTTTCAGACCCGCGAAACAGGCGTGTAATCTGGATTCTTGTCAGTAGCATCATATTAATTCTATATGTAATCAGTAAACTCTGTTTCTCTCTTAATGCTATTATGTCAACGCAATTCGAATTCTTATTTTTCTTACACATCGTGCATCTTCTGTTATAATTTGGTCCAGGTATGGGAATTGGCATACTTGTTCGATTTTTATGTCCCTTCATTTGGTTATAACGGTTATTTGGCTATGATCATTTTCTTGGTATTTTCTATATTTATTTTCACGTCGAAGACTTTTGCTGCTCCGCTGATTGCATTGAGCAGTGTTTTTAGATCTACCTATGCTATACAGGCTTGGCCATCAGTAAACTTTATTACATGCAAATGTTCGTTATTTATCTTTAGCTTCAGATTGTATTTCTTCATATCCCGAGATATGATCACTTCTATGCATTGTGTAACTCTGGGGACATTGTTTGGCTCTCCATCCTCTCTCTTCTATCTCCTCTCTGTTTCATTTGAATCTGTGCTACAATCACAATCTTGCACAACTTTCACACGCGTCCTCAGGGTGAGGCCCTTCCATTGCACTTTGGTTGGGCTGGCTTCTGAGAGCGCACGAACCTAGTATAGGTACATACAGACGCACACAAACATCCTAGCACTGGTTTATACGTCTCAATATCGCCGAATTGACTACGGCCCGGGGTGGAATAGGTGCGCCTCCACCAGTAGACAGCAGTGAGGCAAACACGTAAAGTAAAAAATAATTCTATGCATTGAACAGTCCAGGTAAAAGTAGACATCCCTGTCTCACTTCTTCTCTTATAGGTACTGGGTCTGATTCCTTCTCTGAATGATATAATGGTGTTTTGATCTGTGAATAGGTTTTGCATCATACGCTGGTAAAGTAAAAGTCAGTCTCATGGCAACTATTGCCGTTGGGGATGAAGATAACTCTTCATGTACTTAGCCGCAGATGACCAGTTCCCTTTTGAGCTGTGTTTACCTTCCCCCAACTCATTACGCCAAGTACCCATTTACAGCTGGGTCGACTAGAGAAGTGGTCGTACCAGGCACGAATCACGGTCCAGATGTTTCTTTACCCGTCCGTGAACTGGAACCCTGACACGCTGCGTTCCCAGTCTAGTAAGCCAGCTCACTGTCGGCTAGGAAACACGCTCCACATACGGAGGATTGACACCTCAATTGTGACTTATTTAATAATCTCTAATAGCCTTTTTCCTGACACTCGATCAATAGCCTTCTCGTAATCTATGAAGCGGATAAACAGGGGTCTTCCCTGACTGATCATTTTTCCCGCAAGGAAGGGAAACCGTGCCAATAGACTCTCTGGTGCCTGTCCCATCCATGTCTAGTCGGATGGACAGAATCTAGGACGACAACGGATTTGACCAAGTTATGTATAGCTTACAATAAGTCACCATCGTTTGTCTAGGAACATGCCACTGATTTCTATCGACTCCATATAGAATGCCCATGTCGGGTAAGGGTTCACACCCCTGGGCATACAGTGCCATCCAGTGGATGGTCAGTGGATGCAAATCTGAGGCAAACGATGTGGGGCTTCCGCATAGACCAGGAGAATACAACGGGCTTCGTCCTAGACGGGCCTGCAGATCCAACATGTCCAATTAGCCCGAACACAGACGAAGTATAATTGTATGAAACTGTAGGGATATCGTATGGACTTCTTCGTCCTAGAGTGACCTGCATAACTAACATGTCAATTTAGCTCGAACACAGACGTGGTGTAATTTTATAAAGCTCTTTGTTAACCTTTTATGCTTTTTAGTTATCATTCTTTCATTGATATTTTGGTTCTTATGACACGCCGTTGACATGTATCCATTTCTTTGTGTCTTTTCCCCCAGCCTGAGGGAGAATCGGTACAAACACATTACCCATCCTTGTTGGACTTCTCCTTTATATTCGTACATGGTAAGTAGCTTTTAGTAGACTCTATGATGGCTTGCAATGCTTGATAGATCTGGCTATTCAGCAAGATGGCGAGTGGGAGGCAAGTTGAAAGATGACAGAGAGATTATGCAACGAGAAAGGCCCCCAAAGATCGACCGACGCAAAGTATTTGGCCCAGGATGACTAAATCTTCCCATGTCGCTAAATGGCATATGTGAAAATAAAACTAAAATTTTCGCGGTTCGTGACGTTGTACGAGGCGATTCCCGAAAGTAATGTCTCATATTTTATTCCTTACAAACTATAGCAGATAAAAAGAGTCCAATAACACCATTTGATAGAGCAATATAGCAACATAGTCACCACCCTTGGGTATACATTTTCTTCAACGAGGAACAAGAGCATAAATGCCGCGCTTGTACAAAACTCTACCAGCTGATGCGACCCACTGTTTGGTTGAAGAGTTCACATTTCGGCACTCCATTTACGGTTGTTATGACTCATGATCGTAGTGGTGGCACCACGCCTCATCACCAGTGATAATGCGATTAAGGAAACTGTCACCTTCATCCTCGTAATGATTCAAGAGGTCATGACAAACTTGAATGTGGCTTGGCTTGGCTTCGTTCGTTCGTTCTCAATCTCCCACTACCAAAACCCTGAAAGGGCTCAAGTAGCAGAATGTAGTCCAGAGAACGAAATGCGTTGTGTCGTAGTTTACAGCTTGACTGCGATATTTGCACCTTTCGCTCCAACACATCCGACTTCAGCAAGCATTTTTTGAGTACCGGGTTAGCATTTCCTCTTCGATCCCTTCTCCTTAGCAAGTCTGCCCTGCTGCAGCCTGTTATCCAGGATGACCGCGTGGAGGTATAGAAGGGTCTTGGCAGCTCTGGTTCGCTGGCTCTGACGCTAGCAGTCAGCTATGGGTCACTGACCACTGCAGCTCATGCGCTCAAACATGCGTGTGATGTTCTTTCTGTTCCTGTTTGAGCATCCGTGGAACCTACCTGGTGCAAACTTTGTGATATTCTAACGTTGCCACTATCGTTTCCAACGCACCGCAGCCGATATCCAGCTGGGTAGACAGTTCACTGGCCGTAATCCTCCGATATGAGCTGATCGAGACGTTCTTCATTGCGTGGTGTGACAGCTATGCATATAGGTTGGGATCGTGGTTTGTCATTCATGTCGTTTTCGCCACTTCTGAAACGCACAACCCACCGCCTCACCGTACTAACATAAACTGTTTGGTCTCCGTAAACGTTCAGCAAGCGTTGTTGAATGTCAAATGGTGAAACTTTTTCCGCATGGAGGAATTCAATAACGCAACCCTCTGTTTATAACGCACTTCCATTACAGGCGCCATTTTGTCCGACTGCTCCTCCACTGCCACCAATCTTGGAGGGAAGGTTCCAACTTTACTGCCATACTGCCGTAATCCAGTTCTGACGTCGTGGCACATCATAATAAAATAGGGGGCGTTACTTTCGGAGCGACCCTCATACAGTATATTACAGTCGCGTCCTCCCATTTGCTACTTACAATAAATTTGCATCAAAACATATATATATATATATATATATATATATATATATATATATATATATATATATATATATATATATATGTATGTATGTGTGTGTGTGTGTGTGTATGTCTGTCTTAGTTGACCTGCACTTCTACAGGTCTCACCTCAGGCGTGAGCTGGATGTAGCCGGGATGAGGATTTCCGGCGTAGCTGGCTAGGCTCGAGTAGCTTATTACTCCGCTGTGTTGGGACAACTGCCACAGAGGGTGGTTAACCGATGTGCGAGTCCATCTTAATAGATTTAATAGCACAAAAGCAAAGTATACCTGCAGTCTGTTAGGCACCATCTGTGCTGATTCCAACAAACCACCTGACCATGGCTGGTGTTATGCCATGTCACACAGTTAATGGCCTCTTTCGACATGCTCTCTGTTGGGCAGTGGGGCTATTCCTGTCTGTGTCATACACAAAGACCTTATCAGACCACTCGGGATATATGTATATGTGTGTACACACGCAAGCACACACACACACACACCTATATACATATATATACACACACACACACATACACAGGGCCCGACAAAACGCTCGTCTGTGACGAGTACCAATTTTTGTATGACGGGCAAATAGGCAAATTAAAAAAAATGTTTAATCGCTAATTACGTTTTTAATCGTTACTACATAACGACTCTCATAAAATTGCTATCGATATTACGGTTCGAATGCCGAAAGTACTCTGCGACTGAAGTGTAGATCTGCTATTGGCATGATTAAATAGTTATTCTCTCGCAGGGTGGTATCGATATCACACTATATCTAGCATCGCGACTGTAAGTAGAGTGTGTAGTAATCTTATAACACAACGTAAAAAAAAAGAATTTCGAGTAACATTTTGCGCGTGATGTCAAATTCTTATGTTGTTTGTAAGTGGTCCTCATCGATTACGATGGACAAACAAGAACATATTGTTTGCTCGCGTGTAATGGGTGAAGAAATGGTGCAAAAAGATCGGTTTCCTTATTTTTAAAACAATTTCATTCTAAGATAGCAAACAATGGAAACTACAATAGAAGGTGTCCTCAATTAACTAGCTTATGTGGTTTAGAAGTGGAAGTAGGAGTTTCAATGTTAAATGTTGAGAATGGTGTCGGTAAGATATTCAAAATGTCAGCAGTTTCAAGCATTGTGAGATTCATCATCATGTGTGGGTAATGGCTTCAAAGAACCATTTTGTCACGAGACTTTCAAGTTTCACACACGATGTCGGCTCCACACACGAGGTGCGTGGAAGTAATCGTGAATGCATTTCTATAAGGTATTTCAGTGCCTGGGATGTACAGTGAAATCTCTCTTGGAATAATTGCGAATGGACAAAGCAAGTTTGAATATGATAGAAAGGAAATACTGAGAAGGGAGTGGCCGACATAAAGGGTTGATTTTTGTAACTGCCACAGATGACGTATTAACATCTCCAGATCAATATTTGATACTTTCACTTCGCCAGAAATTTACTTGGACAGTTTTGGTAAAAGACAATTAACAGTACTTGTATCTCATTACGAAGACGTTTTGCAACACGAGAGCAAAGAAGACATAGTTCAGAAAGCCCTGGATGAATGGTATGAATCTAAAATATGTGCAAGAGGTCTGTCATCGATCTGGTAAAGGCATTGCCCCATGGTGATAGATTTCCCGCTCTTCTGAAGCAAATAAGTTGTCTCTGTTCTACCAGTTTCTATAGGTAGCTATGAAAGGGGTTCCAGTCAGATGCATCTGGTCAAAAATAAATTCAGATCATATTGAGAGTCTGAAAGTTTAGATGGCCTTAAAATGGTGAATCTAAATGGACTTCCAATACCAGAATTTAAACCTTCTGAAACCATCGATAAATGGTACTTGGGTACTTAAACTATCAGGCACGTTCAAACACACAAGCGACTTGCCTCTGCCAGCAGTGCGCTTTCTCTTAAGAATAAATAGACTAATACAGTGTAAGTAGTACACTCTATTTTGGTTTTGTACGCATTGTTACGAATAAATAAAAAGCAAATGAGTGCCTAGTTTAAATTGTTAACAAAAATTGCATGGCTATAACCGACCATGCTGACTGGTGACATGTGTGTCTGACTAGTGAGCCACTCACCAATTGTCAAGCTCTATATATATATATATTTATAAATATATATATATATATATATATATATATATATATATATATATATATATATATATATATATATATACACATACATACATACAGAGGTAAAAGTAGTCCCATAGCAGACACTGCCGTCGGGGATGACGTGTTAGTGCCTTCATTGTAGTTAACCACAGCTGGGCGCGGTGGGGTAACCAGTTCTCTCCCTCGATGCCTTATGAACAATTGATTAGTATAGTAGCAGAGCACTCGCTTTTCAAGGTGATGGTACACGGCTCGACTCCCGCTGTCGGCATATAGATATGAACGACATATCACAACATTTAAAATAAGATTCTTACGAAAAGAGGCCATGGTTACTAGTAGAATCACAGAGTGAAAAACATGTGTAACAAAAATACCAGATCATCTGCGTAATCCAGGTCCTCCATTTGTGAACGTAGTGTCCACAGCATACTTTTTTTTGCTATCCATCTTTGTGCTCGCTACCTGCGTGAGCTAGGGATGAAGCGTCCATTTCACGATCCCAACTCACTCAGCCTGAATCACGCTGGTGTCCAGTTTGTAAAACATGTTTTTTGTCCGCTCCACAACGTACGGAAAGTAATGGCAACCTACCGTACTGCATACTTGCCAAACAATATATATAATAGCAAAATCGATTGGCGGTTGTAAGAAGCGACGTTCTGCAAACGGCATGCTACTTACTTAATTTTTAAAGTTCCAGTGGAAGCAGCTGAACTGACTGTAAGTGACGTGTCAAAAGTCTCATGGACTGTGACGTCAGTACGACGCAATTTTTGCAATTCGGGAAAGTTAGTTGGGAATAATTCATTACATATTTGACACTTGTCCGTCACAAAGTGTATACGATTTTTGCCATTTTGTCCAACCTAGGAAATTCTATATATTGATTTATAGACGTACATAGAATTCAACTGCTTTACTATTTTGCAAGAATGTCTCAAAATCTACGAGCTTGTAACACCACACAACATGACTTCACACCAAAATGATATAATCTCTTTTGCTGTGAGCTGTTAGCTCTTGAAAGCTCAATGCGTCCCTGTTAAAAAGTGCACGTCTTCCTCTGTTGTTGTGGTGATGCTTAGAGTGTGTTGTATATTGTGGTGATGCGTAGAGTGTGGTGGTGTGCGGTGGGATCAGCTGGTTGTCCAGGTTGGGTAGCCCTGGATACAAGGTTAGGAGGTGCTCGGCTGATTCCTCGTGATAGGGACAGAATCTGCAATTTTGTTCTCGAAATGGGACTGTTCTAATCAGATGTTTGTTGATAAAGGTATGGCCTATTCTCAGCTTGAACATCAAACTCTGTGATCTCTTCTTTCCAACGTCTTGCCCGTGGATCTGGTTTTGCCTGGAGTCTAAAATATATTTTCTTTTCTTTAACGTAACCCACTGATTTAGTGCCATTCCTGTCTATAGTTGTTTCTCAGAATGTGCCTGCTGGTCTGTAGTGTTGTGATACTAGATAGTGGCTGTGGTAGTGTTGCTCCGTTTCTGGCCAACTCATCAGCCTTCTCATTTCCTTCTTAGTCAATATGATGAAGTCTGTAATCTTCACTAAATCGGAGCGTCTGCCCCACAGCATTTGCCTCAGGTCTGGCATACCATTTCTTTATAGAGTGGGCATTCTTGAAGAATGTGTTCAGGATTCTGGCTTCCCTGTTCCACATGAACACTTATCTGAGATCTTTAGTCGGTATATATAGATGTTCTAGTAATCTGCAGAGTACAATTCTCAGGCGAAATATGGCAGTTTATTGGTTTCTTTTGAGTTGATGAATTGGGTCTGGTCTACTGCTTATATTTCTGTCTTCTCTCCATTTGTGTATTATGCTTTTTTCTGATGATGTTCTTGATCTCTTTGTATGGTGCTCAAATGTCGAACAACAACAAAAACTGAGAAGCTGGAGAAAATAATACACATCTGGTCGCATCGGAGAGGGTAGATTGAAGACGTTTGAACCCCGAGAAGGAGACGATTTTTCCTTTACAAAAGCTGAACTGCCTATCGGTTGTTTGTGTATTTTGTGTGTGTGTTGGAATCCACGCATATGTAATTTTGATGTTTAACAAAATCCTTTTTTTTTACACGCAACTCTTCCAATTTAACAGACACATACAACTTTCATATAGAAATAGGGGCTTGAGAAGCATGTCTGTCTTGGAAAACCACCTGATCGACAGGACCATTAGTTTGTGGGATGTCTGGAAGTCAATCATAAATGGCTATTAATAACTTTTACAACGTTATCTAATGCTGTATTAATGGATCTGTAGCTTGTATGCTATGTGCATTCAGTTTTATTGTAGAAACATTGACCCTGACAAAGAAAATGGAGAAGCGCATTGCAGCCTTTGAAATGTTGGTGTTCAGAAAACTTGGAACGAGTTTCTTGGAAAGATAGGAAAACTAATAATGAGGTCTTGGAACAACTCCAAGTGGAACATACACTAATGAAGGAAAACGAAATCAGAAAACTACAATATTTTGGTCATCTCAAGCGCCATGACAGTCGGCTAAAGTGTATTGTATTTTGGAGGGCAGAGTAGAGGCAAGAGAGCCAAAGGGCGACAGAGGTACAAATGGACAGACAACATCAGGATGTGGTCGGGACACAGTTTGACTGCGTGTATCAGCCCGACGCAAGACAGATCTAGATCCAGTACCGTCAACCTCAGTTGCGGAGACGGTACTGTATGATGAGCTTTTATTAGAGTATATACTGCTCCATAAATGGATCTGTAGCTTTTGTGATAGTATACAATGCTCTACAAATGGATCTGTGGCTTTTGTGATAGTATACAATGCTCTACAAATGGATATGTAGCTTTTATGATAGTATACAATGCTCTACAAATGGATCTGTAGCTTTTGTGATAGTATACAATGCTCTACAAATGGATCTGTGGCTTTTGTGATAGTATACAATGCTCTACAAATGGATATGTAGCTTTTATGATAGTATACAATGCTCTACAAATGGATCTGTAGCTTTTGTGATAGTATACAATGCTCTACACATGGATCTGTGGCTTTTGTGATAGTATACAATGCTCTACAAATGGATCTGTGGCTTTTGTGATAGTATACAATGCTCTACAAATGGATCTGTAGCTTTTGTGATAGTATACAATGCTCTATAAATGGATATGTAGCTTTTGTGAGAGCCACTAATGATTTTCCTTCAAAGGAACATATCAGGATTGTTGCACAAATACGTTTTTTGTGACCATTTGGATGTCCTGTTCTCTCTCTGTCGTGGCCAGGCTTACATACTAGTTAAGTACACCATTAGTGTGACGCTCCTCTCGTTAAGCTATTTGCAGAAATAGACTAAGTTTCATTGGGACCCAGCCTTGTTGATTTAGCCTAGAGATTGAGACTTCAGACGGGTGTCATTTTCCACTTGTGAGATAATTTGATATCGTAAAATGCAACTTAACAGCATCGTGCTAGCAAGCTCTCCGTGCAATGCAAAACACATTGCTGCAGAAACCAACACTGCAAGAGAACACAAAGGGCTTTGATGGATTCCGTAAAGAGGCGAAATGCTGTGGTGGCCGTATGAGATATATATATATGATATATATATATATATGTGTGTGTGTGTCTGTTTATACATGTACATATATGTGCGTGTATATATAAATGTATGTATATATAAATATATATGTTACTGGAATACAGTGCATAAATATATCCATTTTGTCTTTTGCTCCATGTGAGGCATAGGATCAATCGCTGCTATAGATCGCCCCCTTTCATAAAACGTATATCAAAGCACTTGCAGTGTTGCTCTGTAGCAGTAGTTGTTCCTTAAGATGGTTGCTAGCCTCATGCACCATCTGCTTTAACTACACTTTCTGTCATGGTTGGAAGGTAGCATTAACCGGATTCGTTGTATCTAGGTTTTCATTCAGATGCATGTGGGTGCATATATATGTATTATACTGTATGTACGTACGTGTATGTATAATATATATATATATATATATATATATATATATATATATATATATATATATATATATATATATATATATATACACACACACACAGAAATCGTCATGCGAAAGGTTAAAACAGATGACAGCTACAGGAATTTTGATCTATTCACACTAGGAGGGGAGTAGATTCTAGAACTAAGATATGCAGATGACACAGTCATGCTGTCAAACGGCGCCAAGGGCCTGGAAAGACTGCTCATGTCCGCCCAGAAGCACAGTGAAGCTCAGAACCTTTTCCTGAACATAAAGAAAACTAAGATAAAATAGAACTGCAACCCCAGATTGCTATTAAAAAGGAGGAAATCGAAAATGTCACACATTTTGTAGACCTTGTATCTATCTACCTCATCTAACGACGAAGATTGTTTGAAAGAAATTAGAAGACGCTTGACCGTGATGATGCAGTAACTAAACAACATGCACAATTTATGGCATAAAACTAACAAGCGCTGCCGAAGACGGATGTGTCGGACTGAAAGGCGCAAATATCGCAGTCAAGCTGTAAACTAGCGACACAGCGCATTCCATTCTCCGGACTATATCCTGCTGCTTGCAAAGCCATGTTCACGGCTTGGTAGCGGGAGATTGAGAATGAGGTACGCAGAAGAAGAACTAACAAGCAACTAAAACTGAAGATCATGAGAACATGCACATTCCCTGTAGCGATGTACGGGTGCGAGGCATGGACTATGACACCAGCAGCAAAAAGGGAAGAAAATTGGAGTTTTCGAAACAAAATGTTACAGAAAATGTTAAATATTCTTTGGTTAAAGAAAGTGCCAAATATAACCATCATAGAAGACCGGAATGTTGAAGAAAACCGGCTCATAAACACTGATCTATTTCGGAAATTGAATTTTTGCGGGCGAGTCAATCGTCATGACGGACTCGACAGAACGATTGATGGAGGGCATGGCACCTGGAAGGCGACGCAATGGTCGACCAATTCGAAGGTGGATACAAGAAATCAAGAATACTCTAAACATGAACAATGGAGCAGCTCGGATGATTGACTGCCGACCCAGATTAATATCGGCTGCCTGTGATGAGAGCGACGTTCTACAAAGGGCATGCTACACGATAATGATGATATATATATATATATATATATATATATATATATATATATATATATATATATATTTATATATATATATATATATGTGTGTGTGTGTGTTGTTGTTGTTGTTGTTGTTGTGGTGGTGGTGGTGGTGGTGGTGGTGGTGGCGGTGGCTGCTGCTGCTGCTGTTGTTGTTGTTGTGGTGGTGGTGGTGGTGGTGGTGGTGGTGGCGGTGGCTGCTGCTGCTGTTGTTGTTGTTGTTTTTGTTGCTGTTGTTGTTGTTGTAGTACGCGAAAGGGTTGTCAATATGGCCTCTCCCGTCGTTTTGTTCAACCTTGTTTGAATGCCTTGTAAAGAGAACACAGTTTCAACACTCGTGACTTCGCTGAGGCGACACATTCCTGAACACATGAAGTCAACAGATTATAAGATCTCGCGAGCTCCTTACCTCTAGATTACAGCCTATATTGCAGGTACTGTAAAATTGCCATACTTGAATTTTAATATCAGATTAACTGTACTCAACAGCCCAACTGATCTTTCACGGCATAATTAATACTTGAGTTTTATTTTTTTTCGAATTGAGGCCGTCTAAAGTTTTTAATATTGGAGTTCTGATAGCGTAACATACTTTAGATGAAGAACTGATAAAAGCGCATGCAGGATCCAGAGCAGGAAGATCTTGCGTAGATCAAATAGCAACGCTCAGAATTATTATAGAGAAATCTAGGGAAAAGGAGGCACAGCTATAAATGAACTTTATAGATTTTGAAAAGACTTTTGATATTATAGAAAGAACAGCAATTTGATAAATACTGGAGCATTAATACCAGACATATTTATAAGAATAATACAAGATATCTCTGATGAGGTCACGCGTAGAATAATCCACAAAGGCAAATTGTCAACCCCGTTTGCAGCTCAAACTGGGGTCAGACAGGGATGCTTACTATCTCCAACAATCTTTTTCATGGACTGGGTGATGCGACAGACTGGGGTCAGACAGGGATGCTTACTATCTCCAAACAATCTTTCTCATGGACTGGATTATGCGACAGACTGGGGTCAGACAGGGATGGTTACTATTTCCAAACAATCTTTCTCATGGACTGGGTGATGCGACAGACAACGGAGGCTAGAACTAGACCGCGAAAATACGACACAAGTTTCATATAGGATACGGCACATAATAGGAGCAGATGGAGACATCTGTTGTAACCCTATGTTCCAAAGGGAACCAGACTGGTAAATGATGATGATTACATAACAAGGCGTGATTGGTTGAATAGTTATGCTGCTGTTTGTCTAGAGACACGCGTTCGAACCTCATCAAGAATTAGAATTGGAAATACATTGTTAACTCCATTTTACGCCTAGCGATGGGATGGGCCACTTTTTCAGTTTACCTCCTTCTGAAGTGCTCTCCAAAATCGATAAAATATATTCCATGTGTGTTCAAAAAGTATTCAACTTTTCGACCGGAGAAATGCAGTTACACACATGGAGGTTTGAAACCCTAATCTCCTTCAAAGTACTCTCCTTGGGGCTCCACACACTTCTCCCAGCGGTCTCGCCATTGCTGGATGCATTTCAGGAAGGCCTCTTTCGGAATCAAGTACAGCTGAGTCGTTGCATTCCGTATAATGTCTTCTCCTGACTCAAATCGGGTCCCTTTAAGCGGAATCTTGGGCACTGCTTGAGGCACAGCCGAAAATTGCCAGGAGCCATGTCGGGAGGCTATGGAGCTTGCCGAACTAGAGGAAGGTTGTGTTTGGCCAAGAAAGTCTGAATCAGATGCTAAGATTGGGCGGGTGTGTTGTCATGATGGAGCTGCCAAGTTGTCGTTGTCCACAGGTGCTGTCGTTTTGGGTCAGACAGCATCACGAAAGCGACGGATGACCTCCAGGTAGTATTCTTTGGTAATGTTTTGACCTTGTGGTGCGTACTCGGGATGCACAACCTCACGGGAGTCAAATAAAACGGTCAACATGACTTTGGCATTGCTACACTCCTGCCTCCCTTTATTTTTTCTGCCTCTGGGATGATGATTATGGGTTGTACCCAAATTCCCAAGACTCATAACTACTTGGGTATCGCTTAGCCTATGGAAAAATTATATGCAACACTGCTGCTCAATTCTTTCCGTCATTTCGTGGTGAATGAAATTCTGACTCGTGCTCACTACACTCAACACTGAAAGTCTGACTGTCAGGGACTGACGCAATCTGCAGGCAGGAGGAAAAATTCACGCATGCGCATGAAGGTCACTTATACTTCCATGCCGAAGGGCAACTCACATGCTTCTATTTCTCTACCATGTAGTGTTCCCTGAAAACATTATTTTCAAGGCAGACTGGATAATGAGTTATGAATCAACGTGATCACTGTAGTAGTGAGCGACACGCAGATGAAGTCAAGCATAACACAACAGCTTGGAGGACCCCGGTCATCAGTACGCTTGGAATATGAGCAAAGCAGCTGCAACCTGTCCCCGTCCGCCCTTATCAGAGGTTACAATAAACATACTCATCGTGGGCATTCACCAGAGGAGATACCAAGATTACTAGAGTGTAAGAACCGTAAAACACATCAAGTCTATAAAACACCACATGGAAGCTATAAAACACACCACGAATGCTATAAAACACCAAAACAAAGCGGTACAACACCCAATGGACGCTATAAAACACCAAAGGGAAGCTGTAAAACACCCCACAGAAGCTATATAACGTCCAATGGAAGCGGTAAAACACCCAACGGAAGCTGTAAAAAATACCCCATGGAAGCTATAAAACACCACATGGATGGTATAAAATGCCACATGGAAACTAAAACAGCCCATATAAGCTATACGAAAAACCCAATTGACGTTAAGAAAACACATTTTATAGACGTTATATAAAACACCTTATGAAAGTTATAATACACCTTGAATTGACAATGCATTATTACAATTACATGTCTATTTCCTGGCTGCGCTTTTTTCTGCAGAAAACGTTAACATTTGAAAGTTCAAACTCTTCGTAAATGTCACATTCGATAGTAGCACACAGACCATTCAAGCTTTCGTACAGGATCATTGATCCTCAGTATGATGTGATCAATTTCATCGTGAAGAAGCTCCTCTCTCTCTCTCTCTCTCTCTCTCTCTCTCGGTTTCAGCCACGGTAATAGTCAAGACGTTATGATTATCAATTCATAAATATAGAGGTGATCTAAGTGTGCTATTACAAACCGGGTATAACAAGATGTTCACGTGTTTCGACACTTTGGGACGGGCGTTTTTAATGTCTCAAAGTCTTCCCATGGAACCGTCTATGTGAGCCCATTACATAGCTGTAACATTTTTGTTTTCATGTTCACTCTAAATGTCTGTCAATACGAGTCACATATTTGCTGCGTATATTATCTTATATCTGGCGGTACCCATGCTGAGGATATGCCCGTCAATCGAACTGTACAATAAGTACGGGCATCAGAAGTTTAACAAATAAAAGGTATCCCCCCTCCAGCACCATAGGCCTGCGTTACACTCCCTCTATTTTTCCAACCCCTCCTCTTAAGCCTATTCCTCTATAATAATGTCAGAATGTGCCTGGGGACGGCGTGGACTAGTGGTTAAGCAATACGGCTCACAATCCGTTATCCCGGGGAAGTAAACCCCAGAGGAATCAGACCCTTACATGAAATGCATGCCGAAGTCGGATGCACTGGGCCGACAGCCGCAGAATAAAAACAAAAGTGCAATGCACACCGCCTTGGGGAATAGAGAAATAAGGCAAACGCCAAAAAAAAAAAATAACCCACAAAAGATTGTGTCTTGAAGATACAATTATAATTTACTTTGAAGTTTAAATCAAAAACTTACATTTCAATATAACGTTACACAGATAACGGCCATTAGCAAGAAGCCTTGTTTACATTTTGATGTTACCAGAACTTTTGGCTCGATATTTACTAAATGTCCAATGGAATCAGCTGAGCTGACTGCAAGTCACGTCTCAAATGTCGTATCGAAACTTCGCGTCACAAAGTGAGATCAGTGGTACGAAATGTTTACAATTTTTGAAGTTAGTTGTGTTAGTAATCCACAGTCAATGATAATATTTTTCATTGGGGCGTCACAACATATATATAGGAGGCTAAACTTAGAGAATAATGTAAAAAAATACTAATTATCATTGGTCCAGTAGGTTCCTGGGGGAAAATACAATTACTGTTAACTGCAAAGAATGCTTTAAAAGACAAATAAATAGTGGCTAGCAACTTCAAAATCAATCAAAAACATTCATTTTTAAGAAACCGCTGCGGCAAGAGCACACATTGGACTTTGGCGCAGGGTTCCTGTAAGGAATGACAATGCGGGTCCTGTACTTCACGAAGAAGAGACATGTTTCCGTAAGGTGTTTTACGGTAGGATCTGTTGCACTTTTTCTTACCGCAGTCCATCTTGCAAACCGTTTTGTAAGCAATTTTTAAACATTATTAGCCTAGAATAAAGGTAAAAGTCAGTCCCATAGCACCAATTGCTGTTGGGGATTAAGATAACTCTTCATGTACTAAGCCGCAGCCTATGTTAGGTGTGCTGGGATGGTTAGTTCCCTTCTTTACTGCTTTTACCTTCCCCGATTTATACGTCAGGTACCCATTTACAGCTGGCTAAACTGGGAAAGCAGACGTATCAGGCACGAACCACGTACCTGGTTTCGAACGCTGTAATACCAGTCTAGCAAGCCACCTCACTGTCGACTAGCTCAGAGTACAGAAATTGTATTCTGTTCTTTCATGGAGCTGTGGAATATAGCGGCCAGAGTGCCTCTCTCATGGCAAATAGCTTCTTATGGGTACTGACTTAGTTATGGAAGGGGAGAGCTTGAGTGGAAGGGAAAAAGCGGGCGAGGAAGGGAACTTGTGATACTATAGTACAGCGGTCGTTAACCTTTTCCTCACCGGCAATTCTCTTTAAATGTTTTTTGTAGCCATGGATCATGGCCTACTTTAGATATGTCGTCTGAATCACCAGGAAAACCATTGGAAACGTCACATTCCACCACCGACTAAATAAAGGAACTCATATTCTGGCAAGGTTTATAATCAATTCATGCTCTACACAGAGCAAATAGAGTTCATAGTACAAAACACAACAAATCACCGCTGAGAGAATCTTTACACAAAATCTTACCATGAAACGAACTGCATATCCATCTTTGTTTCCGGATCATGCTATTATAGTTGCACTGATAGTTGACACATGCAGGTTCCGTTATTTAGTCAGCAGTGGAATGTGAAGTTTCAAAGACATTTTTTCGTGAGTCAGAAGGCCTGTATCTACAGTAGGCTGTGCCTCGGACGCGCCACAAATATTCCATATATGAAAATGCTAAGGAGTGAATAATGTGTTTTTACAATAGTAAAAAATGTATGTAGTTGAAAATGTTAATATAAATATGGTGTTAGACGAGAAAATATAAAGTTCAGAACTATGCGATCACGGACTACAGTCCTACTGTGATGACCAATCATATGTATCACATTATCCTTGGCGTCAGTCCGGCAGATGTACCGTATGCGAGGAAAACAACAATATTCTGTATGCGTCCATATATTTTGCAGTGGTGTACCAATGCGGGGCTAGGTATATAAGGTTAATCCATCTCGCCATCATCTAGGTGGGCGGACCCCGTGGACGTGTACAGGCATATGGCAACCAAAACATTGTTCTACGTGTCCATCTGTTGCCAGGCACGCGTACTACATGTCCGACCCAACGCTAGGCTCGTCAAATGACCCGTTCAAATTCTCACCGGAGCGTCGTTTAATCGACATTTATGTAATTGAGTGACAGTTGTATACATTAGCTTCTGCTGGATTTTTCTTTGTTTCTGTTTTTGTTACATCTTTCTATTTATCTTTTGTTTTGAAATACGAACATTTCATCAAGCCTTTGCCGACCTCCAGGTGTCTGCGGGCCACATATTAAGAACCGCTGCTGAAGAGAACGGGGCGAAACAATCGTTACGGCGTTTATTTCCATTGCAAGGGTCAACCGAGATCATGTCTAGGGCCCAAGGGCTGTTTTTGATTGGAATGTATGTGCTTTCGATCCGTTATCCTGTTTGTTATGCTGCATTTCGCTGCATTTCATGCCTGGCTCAAGCCGTAGGAAACCAGTGCATGACGGAGCTCGACGTTCCGCTTAACTGCACACCAGAATTCAGTCCAGATTATCACTACTCAAGGGCATTTCTGCTCGGATTGAAGCCTACTTCCTTTTACCCACCCCTCCCTCTACCGGAGGTTACACGGTACCTCTCCCAACCTCGTATTCTCAGCACAGCAAGGGTCTCGCTGGCCAACAAATGGACACAATCAGAAGCCTCGGCGGCGGGGCACGTAAAAACAGGAAGTCTGACACGGACAGACACGGAAAGCTTGACACAAACATTGGCTTAACACACTCCTCGCGGTCCTCATCCCAAGGCTGTGGAGTACACGGCTCCACATGGGGAGTCTGTAGGGATTTTGGTTGGCACGCTACGCATGAACACAACCTCCGCAGTTGGACATGTCAGTGGTCGATCGACGCAACGGCTCTTTGGTGCCTACGCGAACATTATTATTATTATCTGAATAGGCGATAGTTTTCAGTAAAGATGGTAGGATCAGGATGTGGAGCAGTGCATGAGCTGGTAGCGGTCATCGACCTAAAGTGGACTGCTAGCGTGAGGGCCAGCGACCAACAGCTGCCAAGACCCTTCTCCGCCTTCACGCGGGTTTCCTGGATAATAGGCCGCAACATGGCAGACTGGTTAAGTAGATGGAATAGAAAAGGGAAGGCAACCCGGTATCCAAAATGTCATGCTGAAATCGGATGTGTCGGACTGAAAGGTGCAAATATTGCAGTGAAGCTGTAAACTACGATCCAAAGCATTCCGTTCTCCAGACTACATTCTGCTACTTGCAAAGTTTTTTTCAAGGCTTGGTAGCGGTAGTTTGAGAACGAAGAAGAAAAATAAGAAGTGGAAGAAAAAGAAGAAGAACAAATTTGCAAAGATGGCAGGGTGTTGCAGTCTGAAGGGGTCAAAGGGTACGGTTCTTGTAGTCGCTGCCAGCAAAGTGGTTCATAGTTGATAATTGCAATGCCACTTCTACTCTCTGGTATGTGGTATTGAGTGGGCATAAAGTTGTCGTTCCTTCGGTAGTTTGTGTAAATCAAGTGTCCTGGAAGCATTCGCAGTCAATATAACATACAATTGGAAAAAGAAATAGAACAAAAGTAACAGTCCATAACCAATTCACCAACTACAAATGCACCGGCAAACTGCTATTTTCTCCCTGAGAACGGGCCACTGCAGACTACTGGACGACCTATATCGGCTCAAAATCTTCCAAACAAATGAATGTCCATGTGGGACAGGAGTCCAGACCCCTGAACACGGACTTCAAGAATGTCCATGTGGGACAAGAGTCCAGACCCCTGAACACGGACTTCAAGAATGTTCATGTGGGACAGGAGTCCAGACCCCTGAACACGTACCTCAAGAATGCCCGGCTCACGAAGAACTAAGATGCCAGACCTGTGCAGATGAAGCAGAACTGAGGCAAAAGCTATGGGGCCACAGCTCAGACCTGGAAAGGACTGTGGACTTATATCCTGGCGATATGACTGAATATTAGGCATGATCAGAAAATCCGAACGCAGACGAAGGAAACAGATGTCTTGCCCTGGACATGCTCGAGTTCTTGAACGAGCTGACGTCCGTAGTAGGAACTTTGGTATGCACAAGGCCGACATCCTCAGGTCAATCAAAAACCGTCTCTTGGGCAACCACATTACAATCGATCAACTGGTCTCCTTCTTCTTCTTCTTCTGTCGCTACCAAGCCCCGATGTAGCAGGTAGCATCCAAGCAAGTAGCAGGATGTAGTCCGGAGAACGGAATGCGTTTTGTCACTAGTTTACAGCTTGACTGCGATATTTGTACCTTTCGGTCCGACATATCCGTCTTCGGCAGCGAACAACTGGTAATTCTCAGACTATAGAGTTTGTTTGTTTAGTTTTTTTTTGTTTTGCGTTCGCCTCATTTCTCTATTCCTCATGTCGGTGTGCGTTCGTCATGCATTTTATGTAAAAGTCTACTTCGTCTTGCATTTTCTAAGGGTTTGCTTCCCCGGGGTAACGGCCGGTGCTGTGATTGGGGATCGAATCGAGTACCTTTGGGTTATGAGCCGCGTCACGTAACCACTAGTCCACTCCGTCACCCTATAGAGTTTTGAAAATCATTCGTCTGGCAGAGAGAGGTGCCTGAGAGGATATCATATTTGTATGCACAACCAGCGGGCAAATGGAACCATAATATCCTGTCTCTTGAGCAAGTAACAGGAAAGCACCATCAAACGTAACTAGATATGTTCTGGCGTGGGATGCACAAGGGAAAAGGAAGAGAGGTAGATGAAGAAACACCAGGAATAGAGTGAAAATGTACCTCGATCCCTGGACCTCAACTCCAGAGAGGTAGAAAGGGAAGCTCATAATCGAACTTGCTTGATGAAGGTTGTCAATGGCCTATGCCCCGAAAAGAACGACGGACATTGATTGATTGAGTGGTAATTGCATGGAACTAGCAGCATCATCATGTTACGCGGGGTGCAGTTAATCCTTAAAACATGCAGGACTGCTCAGAGTGTAGTGACGTCGATCCCCAGCAACAGTGGGATTGCTCAGAGTGTAGTGACGTCAATTCTCAGCATCAGTGGGATTGCTCAGAGTGTAATGACGTCAATTCTCAGCAACAGTGGGATTGATCAGAGTGTAGTGACGTCGATACTTAGCAACAGTGGGATTGCTCAGAGTGTAGTGACACCAATGGGATTAATCAGAGTGTAGTAACGTCAATTCTCAGCATCAGTGGGATTGCTCAGAGTGTAGTGACATCTATATAATTTCCAGGAGTGCAGTGACGTCGATTATTAGTAGAACCCGACTTAACATTACATTAACTTTTCATGGTTAGCCCTTTTGTGAAAGGGGTGGGGATGGTGGTGATGGGTACTCTATTGTACCTGATATTGGGAAGGGATTTGAGTTTATGGACGAAGTGTGAGCAACCCTAAACTTCCATTTCGTTATTTTCCCATCCCAACCCCTAACTTAGCAACCCTAACTATGTTATTTTGGCATCCCACTTTCCCGTTCGAGCCAATTGTTTGCTACCGCAAAATATATATAGCATTATGCACGAACAGGAAGCAGGCAGTTTCCTCAAGTGCCTCGGCGTTGACATTGAATCTTATTCCGCCTTCCTAGACAGAGGCTGGCGTGAGAATGTGTGCAGAAAGCCTCGACAGATGCAAATTCTTGGACGTACGTAATCGCCAGGTGACTCGGTCTGTGTAATTGAGAAGTGGTTCTCAACTATTTGTTGGTCGTGGGCCCCTTGACTCTCGTACTATTATCATTGGCTCTTTCCGTCTTGTCACACGATAGTAAGTTGTGCTTGAAAAAAGGGGATGTAACTGATGATGCTGGTCCATCACATGTCATGAAGACCACTCTCTGTTTAGCCGTGTGGACAATCCTTTCTCTTGCTGTGTCCGCTGGAATGGGTGACCTGCGCGGTGATTTGGATTAAAGTGTGGAAGAACTTGCGCCATTTGTCAACCTCACTCTCTGGTCCTGAGCTACATTTGGATAGTGGCAAGACATTATCGAGACGACTGGAGATAGCAGATTTTTCATAAGGGTTTACTCCCGAACCATTTCCCGTAAACAGGTATCCAGGAAGGTAGTAGAGGGGGGTATGGCATCTATCGTTGTGTGTCTTGCCTTTCTCATAACCACAAAAGGTCGTAGGGACTTCACTCAGCGTATGAGTGATGTGTTGGGCATCTCTCTCCGGCGATGTGTTCTAGTCCGTTAACTAGTCCCTTTTTAAATTTCATGTCACACCAAAACCGACACTGTCTGCAGCTAGGGTGAAGAGCGACAATCTCGTGAAGTTCAGCCGTGTGAACTAGACTGAAAATACGACACATGTTTAAATGTAGTACTAATTCATATAGCCAATGTCCATGCTTAGATAATCGGAGGGAAGAAAACACACACAACGAATTAACTAATTCAAATGGAAAACGTTTCCGTGAACACAATTGTATGTGGTTGACTAGTGTGAATTCCAGGCCAATTCCTGGTGTGGCGGCATCTAAAATGAACTAAGACACCAGAACAATGTAAAACCGCAGCCGGTACGGCGCCATCTTTGCCGCTCTATGTAACTACCGTCCACGACGGTTACGAATGTGACTCTTAAGACCAATCCGAGCAGAGAAGCGTCTTCCACATTGTGTGCTAACTCCCGTACTATAAACATATAGCAAAAATGCATCTCTTGAGGCTGAAGATGCAGCACAGTGGAAACAGCTTCCAGCGACTCAGCTGGCTGCTAGAATCATGGTCAGCGAAGCAGAGCTGTCCAAGACCCTATTCCGCCTCCAAGCGTAACAGCTGGCTGCTAGAATCAGAGTCAGCGAAGCAGAGCTGGCCAAGACCCTATTCCGCCTCCAAGCGTCACAGCTGGCTGCTAGAATCAGAGTCAGCGAAGCAGAGCTGGCCAAGACCCTATTCCGCCTCCAAGCGTCACAGCTGGCTGCTAGAATCAGAGTCAGCGAAGCAGAGCTGGCCAAGACCCTATTCCGCCTCCAAGCGTCACAGCTAGCTGCTAGAATCAGAGTCAGCTAAGCAGAGATGTCCAAGACCCTATTTCGCTTCCAAGCGGATGCCTGAAGGAAGCAGAATACATTAGTGTAGTGAAGTCTGGCTTAGAGGAATAGTGATCGCAGATCTAAGGCAAATCTGGTGCTCAGAAACAGCTAGCTGAATTGGATGTATTGGGGCCAAATGCGCAGCGTCGTAGTAAGCTGCGCGACAGCGTCCTTTTCATGTTGCATCTCTGTCTCTTAGTCACTCCTCTTCTTTCTTCTACCCTTACCTTTGTTGGTGTACAGGTTTTTGTGTGTTTGTATGAGGGGGGTGGGGGGGGGGGGGTGTACACTTGCAATAGAGTGTGCAGACAAACAAGTTATTGATTTGCTGTGCATGCACATGATGGAGGGGCTACCTTCTTCTGGTCTTCATGCAGACTACTATTGTGTAGGATTTTCGCGTTGTCTTTATATTTGTTTCTCCCGGACAACGACTAACTGTCTGCTCTTTTCCATTTTCAACTGGCAAGGGCTCTGTAATGTGCACATAGACCGCACGGGACCTCCTTGTTTATCGTTCGTCTTCAATACGACCAGGCCCCGATCTGGCCTTTGTTGAGACCCACTGACGCTTGCGAGATTCAACACTCACCCTTTCATGCTTTCGTTCGTTTGTTTCTTGAGAGACGAGCGCCATACTTCTCTGGTTTAGCGAACCCTCTTTTGAAATCAATCTACCACAAAATATCGCGTATAATAGGCATGCTTGATTTAGCCCAATATTTCCTGGTCAAATCAAATTTCATGTATAAGACGCACCACGATTATTCAAGGTGTTATTTTATAAAGCATTATACAACAAAAAAAACCCACTAAAGAATGAGTTACTTCTTCTTTTTCTTTTGTCCTACTGCCTTTGCTATACGGTTTCCTGGACCTGTCGTAGGATCTTTTACACTTCTTTTTCTTCTTCTTCTTTTTTTTCATCTTTTCCTTCATTTTCTTCTTCGTTCTCAATCTCGCTACCAAGCCCTGAACAGATGTAGTCCGGAGAACGGAATGCATTGTGTTGCTAGTTTACAGCTTGAATGCGATACTTGCACCTTCGGTCCGACACATCCATCGTCGGCAGAGGTTTTACACTATTTGCAGTTCCTGTAGATCTTACCTTTGTAACAGCCCTCTTTAAATGCAAAGCAACCGTCAGCAAATACAAGAAAGCTGTTTATACTCCGCCATTTTGACGGGAAATACGGATAAGTAAACATAAATAGGTACGCAACACCCAACTTGTATGTACTTTGGACTCTCCCGTCATCCCTCACTCGAAAACACATGGCACATTCAATTTCGCGGCCATTTTCACTGTCCTGTAACAAACTTTCCAATGTAGGTCACTCTCGGTATCGACAATGACGTCTTTTTTAGTACTCGTGTATAACACGCACCCGAGTTGTAGCGAACGAAAATGAGTAAATAATTGTGCGTATTGTTCGCGGGATTGTATGGTAAATGTAAAATGTAGTTGACATGAGAGAACAGCAAGAAGGACGTACCTACGAATCGACCTAAAGATGCTTTTTGTAATGGACTAGACGAACGAAAATAAAACAAATGAAAATGGAGACTTGAGTGAACATGAATATCAGTATTAACAGACAAACTGAATGAAATGCAATGATTTGTTTATGAAAGTATACTGCGCAAGTCTAGATGGAAGGTATAGTACACAAGAATAGATGGAAAGTAAAGTACGCAAGTCTAAAATATAAAGTATAGTACGCAAGTCTAGATGTAAAGTATAGCACGCAAGTCTAGATGGAAAGTATAGTACGCAAGTCTAGATGGAAAGTATAGTACGCGAGTCTAGATGGAAAGTATAGTACGCAAGTCTAGATGGAAAGTATAGTACGCAAGTCTAGATGGAAAGTATAGTACGCAAGTCTAGATGGAAAGTATAGTACGCAAGTCTAGATGGAAAGTATAGTACGCAAGTCTAGATGGAAAGTATAGTACGCAAGTCTAGATGGAAAGTATAGTACGCAAGTCTAGATGGAAAGTAAAGTACGCAAGTCTAGATGGAAAGTATAGTACGCAAGTCTAGATGGAAAGTATAGTACGCAAGTCTAGATGGAAAGTAAAGTACGCAAGTCTAGATGGAAAGTTTAGTACGCAAGACTAGATGGAAATTGTACCACACAAGACTACATAGAGGGCCAATCTGTAAAGTTTTCACTTGTTTGTTTGATTATGTTCGCCTTATTTCTCTGTTGCCTTTTGCGGTGGGTGTAGCACTATGTTTTCAGTTTGCGCCTGTCTGCCCAGTACATCCGATACCGGACCCATTGTATGTAAATGTCTGCTTCCTCCTGCATGTTCTAAAGGTGTGCTTCTCATGGGTAACGGCCCGGGCTGTGATTAAGGAGCGGGCCGAGCACCTTCGGCTTGTGAGCCGTGTCACTTAACCACTAGCCCACGTCGTGCACAAAGTTTTCATTGAAAGAATGCTAACATTAAAAGGGATTCTGTGCACTCACCGCAATTGGTAGTCAAGAAATGGGTTCATTCTCACCTTCGTTCCAATGTCAGGGATAGATAGATCACCTCTGCGGCTAGGCCCCTGTTTGATGGGAGCCTTTTTTGCTGGGAACATGTTAGTACTGCCAAGACTTTTAGAGTTATGCACTTTGTCCTGCCACCTGGTCTCGAGCAGCCTACGCAGACATATCAAGGGAAAACGATTGAACTGTCTGGCATGTCTACTTTACACTGTTCATGTCTAAGAGGCATACATCATAGTGGATAACACTACAGCACGATACAATTGTATTTTGTTGGTGACATTGATGCCATGTAGGTTTCAGACGCTTGATTGGAGGCAAGTGCAGAGCCCGCCTTAGCAAATCATGTTGTTGTCCTCACTGTCGATATTCTTCTCTAGTGAGAAGATCGTTGTAGTCAAGAGGTTAAGGCACTCGTCTCTCAAACGGAAACGGGGGACGATCGAGTCCCTCAAATTTTAAGCAAATCCAAGCTCACGGGGAGGTAAAACCAGAGTGCCTGCATCCTGAATTACCTCCAGTAGTCTCGACCAAGTCACTGACCTAAGGTAACTTGGGACATGAGAGTGAGATTTATGACTAGCGCATTTCCTTCCTCGCCACAATGCAAATACAGCGCACGTGACATTAACACCGTCTGATGTTGTGGCCATCGTCGCTTGCGATGGGCAATAATTAAATTAATAATTAGAGAGGGTACTATACTGTGATGGGGAAACTAGCGACTGCCTGTAGACGTTGGTTCTGTAGAATAATGTTTGATTCTATGTGCGTCTCCCTATGGGCAGGCTGGAAATGTATAAATGAATATCAAGCATAGGCGCTATCTGCAGTTGGCTCCAATACAAGAAGCCTGCATCTCAGCTTTTGCAGTGGTTGATTATAGTTGTAATGTGTTTTTTTCACACTATGGGGCTGCCAGCTCTAATCACAACCCTCTTTACTAGCATTCTTCTCATCACGGGCAACACCCGGATGCAGTGAGTTACTGTAATTTTGTTATATATATATTCGTTTAGCAGTTTCGCTGTTCTCATATGTTTTGCTTGTCCTTACAAGTCCTTCATACACGCTTTTTGTTTTTGAAACATCTGTCACTGTTCCGTTGTTGTTGTTTCGATTGCCCACAGTGAGTAGTAGGCCTACCCCTTTTGTGCGCTCTGAAATGACGTCAAGTGGCAGGTCACAGTAGCTTTACTCACATCCCGAGCGTGCTGATGAAGGTGGACCGGGGTCGTCCAGGCGGTTGTGCTATGCTTGGCTTAATGTACGTGTTGTTCACTACTGCAGGGATCACGTCTATCCTTCACCTCGTTAATCAGTCTGCGATGAAAATAGCCCGCTTCCAGGGAAGGCTACGAGTAAGCCAAGCTGAGGGCCTTGGCCAGTATATTTTGCCTGACCCCGACTAACGTGTCTGATCAGTATATTTTGCCTGACCAGACGTCAGTCTTCCTCCGCCTGTTCTGATATTAAAGTGCTTATTAACATTACTTGTTTTTCAGCCATTTTGGAAAATATTTAGACAGATTGTCTCCTACTCTTTGGGCCCAATTTGGGAACCGTTCCCTTATAAGAATTGTGGAAACAAAGGACAGGTATTAAGTACTGGATGGCATGCAGAAAGAATAGTGAGCATTATTAGCTAAGCCAGGTTGGGGCTAGCATAAAGCACGAAGACCCCACTACAGTATGTGCTCGCCGGGTTCCCGGAATACATATAATTATATCTCGCTGATGGAATGATTTATTCGCGTTTAATGTGAACGAGAAAGGGGCTTCCTGAATGGCAGCGGAGCTTTGCAAAACCGCGCTTATATAAATTTGTGTTTTCTCGTGGATGTGTTAGAGAAGGCGTGAGATGGACATAGAGGCGAACTAAGAACGGTCGACAGAGACGAATTAAGAAACGGTTGAGGGAGACGAACTAAGAAACGGTCGACAGAGACGAACTAAGAAACGGTCGACAGAGACGAATTAAGAAACGGTTGATGGAGACGAACTAAGAACGGTCGACAGAGACGAACTAAGAAACGGTCGACAGAGACGAACTAAGAAACGGTCGACAGAGACGAATTAAGAAACGGTTGATGGAAACGAACTAAGAAACGGTCGACGGAGACGAACCAAAAACGGTCGACGACGGTCAGAAGGGGGGTTGACCTTTCGACATCTGCCTCTTTTGTAGAACGGGGACGTCAGTGGTCTCTAGGTAAGGACCTGGTGCAATGAAGTCAGTTCTTCTACGAGTCGTTTTACTGCTAATTTCGTGAATGTTATTCCTATGTAACCTTCCATTTATCCTCACTTACTTTCTCCTAAATATGATTCCTCTCCGAGCTTTTTTTCAACCTCACTCCTATTACAAAAATGCATGACGAAGTCGAAAGCACTGAGTCGACAGGCGCAAAATAAAGACCTGGTGCAACGCACACCGCCTTCGGGAATAGAGCAAAAAGGCTAACGCCAAAACAACCACACAAAAAACAAAAACTACCAAACGTTATTGCTCAACCTCACTCCGAAATGTTATTCCTTTCCTAGCGTTTCTTCAACCTCATTCACTTACTTCTAAATTGTATTTCTCTCCGAGCTTTTCTTCAACCTCAATTTTTTAAAAATCCTTTACAGCATTCCTGTCTGATTTTTTCTTTCATCCTCACTTTAAAAAGAACCTAAACTAGATTCCTCTCGGATGAATTTTGGAGGGGTTTAACTTTACACTGTTTCATCCGCCATTACCCGAGAGGGTGCTGTTTGACAGCTTTCTACTTCTTTCCCGTGATCTAGTCTTGTGACAACTGGTCCGTGATCTAGTCTTGTGACACCTGGTCCATGATCTAGTCTTGTGACAACTGGTCCATGATCTATTCGTGTCACAACTCTTCCATGATCTATTCGTGTCACAACTGTTCCATGATCTATTCGTGTCACAACTGGTCCATGATCTATTCGTGTCACCACTGTTCCATGATCTATTCGTGTCACAACTGGTCCATGATCTATTCGTGTCACCACTGTTCCATGATCTATTCGTGTCACCACTGTTCCATGATCTATTCGTGTCACAACTGTTCCATGATCTATTCATGTCACAACTGGTCTATGATCTATTCGTGTCACCACTGTTCCATGATCTATTCGTGTCACCACTGTTCCATGATCTATTCGTGTCACAACTGGTCCATGATCTATTCGTGTCACAACTGGTCCATGATCAATTCGTGTCACCACTGTTCCATGATCTATTCGTGTCACCACTGTTCCATGATCAATTCGTGTCACCACTGGTCCATGATCTATTCATGTCACCACTGTTCCATGATCTATTCGTGTCACCACTGTTCCATGATCTATTCGTGTCACAACTGTTCTTCTTCGTTTCTGGTGTGCTCCTTGTGCCTCCCGATTGCATCTCGAGACACTTATCGTTGAGGTGATATAAACGTGATGGAAAGGATACTTCTGCTTCTTCTTCCTCGTTCGTTCTCAGACTTTGACTGCAAAGCCCCTAACGAAGGCAACAGTCGACTTGAGGCTCCGTGTACCTCCGTACAGCTTCTCGTGGAAGGACAGTGGTCGTTGTCAAATGCTACTTCTTTTCTGTCACGAGAGGGGTTGGGGGGGGGGGGGGGGGGCTGTGCTGCAGGCACCAAGGGCCGCAGTGCCAATCTTGAACTTATTGTACAGATGCCATCTCAGTCTGTTATGTCCTCTGCGTAGCCGGAGATTGATCAACTGGTCTCGCCTGGAGAGTTCGTGTTAGGCATCGTTTTCTATGCGACCAGGGTTGAATTTCTGTCCATGTTGCCATGATGGCTGCTTTTGCCTCATTGTATGCGATTTATGTATCACTCTGCTGCAGCATTCCTCCCTCTCTGGCGAATGTGTCCTCCTCCTCGTTGCCTGGAATGTTGCAGTGGGCTGGTATACACTGGACTATGCTTTTTTTTCTTTGAAGCACTAGGGGCACGCGTTCGAGTGAGGGAAAGGATACAAAGAAGAGTCTGGACATTTTACTGATGCCATTATGATAGAGGAGATATAAACATACTGAAAAGGATACAAAGAAGAGTGACAAAGCGGACAGTGGAATTCCGGAATTACAGTTATAAGGAGACAGAAAAACCCACCTGGAGTGTCTAGAAAAGAGAAGAATTTGAGGTTATTTATAGCAGGTTTGTAAGGTAATCAAGGGAAATGATAAATTAAACTATAACACGTTTTCAGAGTACAGCCGCTTACAAGAACAATAGTACACATCTATTTATTAATTTTAAAAAGGTCCAGATTAGATATGAAATATTTTTTAGCCACAGAGTGGGGAATGTGTAGAATGCATTGGCACAAGATATAGTGGTGGCAAGGTCTATTAATGCATGAAAAATAGATTGGATGCAGTAGGAACTGGTTGTACAGACAGAGCCTTCTAAACCAGCATTTTAAAAAAAGTTATGAAGAAAGAATGAGTCTACATTACAGCACTTAGATGCATGTCGTGAAAAGCAAATAACGAAAATTGTACATGGGACTAGTATCTTCATCATGCAAAACAAATTGCTACAGAAACCACCCCAGCACAAGGAAGCAGATGAAGTGATGAGACGCAAGCTTCTTATGTTCTGTTAAAAAGCGGCACCAATGCACTCCGGGCAGACCCGTAGGTGCCCAGTTCCTTTCAGCAAATAGTGAAGAGTTTAGCTACTGATTGTTCCTTTAGCTTGCTGGTTGTACACACTCTTGTTTGGTCCTCTCAGCCAAAGGGCGGTCGGTGATCATCCTCAAAGTGTCAAAATGACAGGCTTCTTAAGATATGCCAACTTCAGGAGTGGCTAAAGGGCTGTAGGCCGGAAGAAAATATCTGCGATCCGCCACCGGACCACGGACCGGCGGTTGGGAAGAACTGAGTTATTCACCTGAGTGAATGGTGGGGTTTGCAAAATATTGAGTTGATGAAGCTTCTTCTCACTTTCTACCTCGTTGTATCCCAGTGTCGTGATATGTATTTGTCTTTCGCCTCTCTCGTGCCCCAACATTGTTTCCCCATTTTGCGGCAGGTCTCATTTACGCTGTCTATCCACCTTTTCCTCGTTCTACCCCTCCCCCTTCTTTTTGATGTTCTCCTGTAGAAGTTTGCATGAACAATATGGTCTGCTTACATTCTCCCAATGGGGCCAAACCAATTCATTCTCTGTTGCCCAATGTACTGTAGGCTGGGAATTGTTCCAACATTCTCCTGAATACTCATATTTGTGATTCTGTTTCTTCTGGTGTTGATAGTGACCTTTCGTAAGCACCGCATTTCGCAGGTGGCTAACTTTCGTTCCTGTGCGTTTTTCAATGATCATGTCTGGCACTGGTAGCACAGGACTGGGATGAAGATACTATTTATCTTCTGATGTTTTGCTTGGAAGGAAATCTTGAGGTGTCTTAATAGTTGAGACAGCTGGTAGGTGACAGCGTTTGCCTTCCGCACTCTCGTCTCTATCTCTCAATCGAGTCTTGACATCTTCAGTAAAAACAGTTACCAAATGCCTAAATCATTACCCTGGATAAATCTCGCCGAACTCAGTTCGACAGACGAGGCTTGGCGTGGTTTAAAAAAAAATGGTATTACCGCTTCACCCAGTCAAACCAGCTGTAAATAAATAGGTAGCTGACGAAGTAAAGAAAACAATTCGGAGAACTTCAGTGGGAGCTTCTGAGTTCGTCCTATGTAGTCGATACTTTTCACAGTGAGAGGCACCTGATACAAATGGGGGTGGCCTGACGAAATGAAGTCAATTCTATTGTTGCTAATGGGATTCCTCTCCGATCGTCCCCACTCACTTACTCCTAAATGTTGATTTTCGAACTTTTCTACGTCCTCTCCTAAATGTTATTCCTCTGCGAACTTGTCTTCTTCCTCACTCATATATATATATATATATATATATATATATATATATATATATATATATATATATATATATATATATATTATGAAGAAAGAGCAGCAGAGATGGCGCCGTACCGACTGCGGATCTAACATTGCTCTGGCGTTTTAGTTCATCATAGACGCCGCCAGGTCACTAATTTACCTAGAATTCACACTTGTCGGCGACTTGCACTTGTGTTCACGGAAACGTGTCGTTTTTCATTTGAACTGGTTAATTCTTTCATTATTTTGTGTTTTATTCCCTCTGATTATCCTGGAATGAATATCGGCCATATGAATTAGTACAATTATTAATCATGTGTCGTATTTTCACGGTCTAGTGTACACGGCTGAACTTTGCGAGATTGGCGCCATTCGCCCTAGCTGCAGACTGTCGGTTTTGGTGTGACTGTGAAATGTAGACTCGGGACTATAATGGACTAGAACACTTCGCGCGGGAGAGATGCCAAAAACATCATACTCACACTCTGTGTGATGTCCCTACGACCTCTTTTTGGAAAGAAAAAAACACAACGATACATGTCATAACTATCCGCTACCTTGCGGGATACCTGTCTACGTAAAAGCCTTCTGGAGTAAACACTGAGGAAAAATCTCCATCCTGTACTATCTCCAGTCTTCTAGATAATGTCTTGCCACTGGCCAAATGTAGCTCAGGACGAGAGATTGAGGTTGGCAAAGGGCGCAGCTTCTTCCTCAATTTAAAATCCAAATCACTGAGCAAGTCATCCATTTCAGCGGATACAGCAAGAGAAACGTCGGTCCACACGGCTGAACAAAAAGAGTAGTCTTCATCACATGTGATGGACGAACATTATCAGTTACTTCCCATTTTTTTCAAGCGCAACTTACTATTGTCTGACAAAAGTCTGAGAAAGTGGTCATATATGTGTTTATATATATATATAATATAAGCTGTGGCTAAGTACAGTGAAGTCTCTAACACCTCATCCCAGGTGGCAGTGTCTGCTGTAGGACGTTTCTATTTTATTTGTAATCTTTACACTGCGCTGCGACTTTATAGACATTTGACCGTTATTCCCTAGCCCCATAAGTCCTCCTGGTGCACACTAGCAGCGAGAATAAACGCCGTGATGGTAGTTGTTCAAAATAATAAGAAAGAAGAAATATATAAAGAAGACTCCTCACAAAGCATAGTGCCCATTAATGAAGCTGTTATCGAACACTTAATCGCGGTCGTGTAGTGGTGGCTGCTGTAGTAAATATTCATACACCATGAGGCTGCTATTTCCCGACATAACCATCATTATTTGCCTTTAACGCCATACTTAAGATTTGACAGTGGGTACCGTTGTTTGGACCCCAGGATCCACACGGACGTTAGTAGAAATTGGTGCGGATGTGGTCGTTTGGGTAGTAGAGTGTTTGCTCTCACGACAAAGGTGCTGTGTTTGATTCTTGTTATTGACACGCTCCAGCCGACCCACGTGTTATTAGGCACCCAAGCAAACACCAGAACTCATTCTGCAGGACTGCCCTACCTATGCAGACCAAACAGAGGCAATCTGGCCAGGGGGAGGGACCATGCTCGAAAATCTGTGGGGTGGGGGAGAAACGCACAGTCTCCTTCGTGAACCAGGTCACACTGGAAGCATATGGTCAGTTGATTGAAGAAGAAGAAGAAGGAGGAACAGGAGGAGGAGGAATGATAATGTGCATCTGGTTACCTCGTAGGCTACGGAGGGCAGCGAGAAAGTGAGTTCACTTGTCTTTTTAAAACATGAAGTTATTTTTTATTTCCTTTTGTTTTTGTTTTGTTTTATTCTTTTGCGTTCGCCTTATTTCTCTAATCCCCAAAGGCGATGTGCGTTGCACTGTTGTTGTTATCTTGCGCCTTTCAAACCAGTGCATCCGACTTCAGCTTTAATTTTTGCAAGGGTCTGCATCCTCCTGCATTTTCTAAGTGTTTGCTTCCTCGGGGTACCCGCCGTTAATGTGATTGGGGATCGAACCCAGCACCTTCTGGTTGTGAGCCGTGACACTTAACCATTAGCCCACGCCGTCCCCTCATGAAGTTATTATACAACGAATCCTCTAAGACTTTGCCCTGTTAAGTTTGTCTGTTCTTTGACCTTAGTGCAGAGGCGGTACATGTTAATGAATAAGTTACGCGCATCAGCTACGGAAGCGGAAGTCAGGACAGCTGAGGGTCGCATGGGAAGAGTACAATAATGCGCCGCGCGATTACACTGGGCGGAGAGTTACTGTTGCAACCCTATTCATTTAAATAATCGAGAGAGGGAGAGAGAGAGAGGGGGGGGGGGTTGGGTAGAGAGGAACGTGAAGTGTGAATGATGAATGAAGTTTTTTGTTTTTTTTAAAAGTGATGACAAAACTGCTTTGACACAAGCGCACCTGCCTCTTTCTGAAATGTTCTTACTGCCTCCCGTCCCTTCCCGGTGTTGTCCAAGGATTACAAAGACGTTAGCGTTAAACTGGGTTATTGCTTCACAGAGGAGCTCGTCAACGATCGGCGTGGTTGCCCTTCTCTTGACCCCTGGTTCAAAACCCTGGGAGGGCATATTCTGTTCTTTTTATACTTACGTAGTCAGTCCTCTTCACCTTGGGGTGTAGTTTCTTCTACCTTACTTACTTAGTCACGCCTCTTCTATCCTTTAGTATAGAGTCTTCTTCCTTACTTAATCATCTTTCTTCTAGCCTAGTGTATAGAGTCTTCTACCTTATTTAGCCACCCCTCTTATTCCCTGTAGTGTAGTGCGTTCTGCTCTACTTATTTAGTCACTCTTATTCTACTCTGTGGTGTAGTCTTCTACCCTAGTCAATCATCGTCTACTCTGTCGTGTAGTCTTCTACCCTAGTCAATCATCGTCTACTCTGTCGTGTAGTCTTCTACCCTAGTCAATCATCGTCTACTCTGTCGTGTAGTCTTCTACCCTAGTCAATCATCGTCTACTCTGTCGTGTAGTCTTCTACCCTAGTCAATCATCGTCTACTCTGTCGTGTAGTCTTCTACCCTAGTCAATCATCGTCTACTCTGTCGTGTAGTCTTCTACCCTAGTCAATCATCGTCTACTCTGTCGTGTAGTCTTCTACCCTAGTCAATCATCGTCTACTCTGTCGTGTAGTCTTCTACCTCACTACTTACTTAGTCAGTCCTCTTCTACCATGTGATGTAGAGTCTTCCACCTTACATAGTCTCTCATCTTCTACTCTACCGTGTAGATCACTCCTCGTCTACTCTATGGCGTAGACTCTTTCAGGACTTAGCCGGTCCCCGACAGCTTTTCACGCATGGTCACTTCCCCGGACCAGACTGCCTCTTTTTAGTCTGTGTAAGTGGGACAGTTTTGTAGGATGGGTTCCGATATTTACGTGGGTGCTCCACAATCGCATGTGGCGGTGCCTGTAAGACCCATTCTGTGGAGGTGGGCCTTGAGTCTGCAATGTCCAGCTCTATATCTGAAGATCTTTGTCTGCTCATCTCTGTCAAGTTTGTCTATGCTGTTATTATTTGGTGTGTATTCAATGTGCCGGTCTCTCCATTCCGGCCTCATGGATCATTTTATGAGTGTCTGCTTCTTTATAACTCTGCGTGCCGCCATTTCCGCCTGTTGCCAGCTCATCTGCCTTCCCGTTTCCAATGATCTTACAACGGGCCGGAATTTACTGTATGACTAAATCTTTGTTTTTTTTTGGGGGGGGGGGGGGGGGGGCAGCAAGCAATGTTATATTTTATTTCGTATAAGAATCTATCTTGATTGGAGCTTACGATTGTTTTGAGTACGCTCCTGGAGTCTGTTAGAATTCGCTGACCCTGATGCAAGCAATCAGCCAAGAGTCACTGGCTGCTGTCAGCTCATTCACTTCTGTATCTTGACCTCGTGTTCCATGTTCTGTAAATGGTGGTCCTTAGTCCCCGCTAGTGCACTATCTTCAACATCAGTCCGGTTTTTAAAAAAAAATCCTTGTTAAGGCAAAAAGTTGATTAACTATTTCGACTTTGCTTGTTTGAGGGGCTGCCTCCTTACGGCCTACACTCATGCCCGCCTGTTTTAATCCATCGCTGCTTATTTCATATTCGCAGCTGCCCTCCATATTAGGGACCCAATGAGCAACCCGCAACCCTGCTGACGCGCCTGGTAGGAGGGTAAACGTCTTCCTTAGGTTTTTTGTTGTTGTTTGTTTCTAAATAGGACGAGAAATAACATCAAATCGTGTCAGCACATTACGCTGGCAAGCGCCTTTTATTCCTCAATCTATCAACGCCGTAATGATCTTATTGTAATTGCTTCATTGACCTTTTCGTTGGATGGACACGGCAACGTTCTTCTGAACAATTATTGACTGCCATCACAGAGGATTATGTGGAAACCACACGAGGCAGAAGGAAGCGAGGAACAATCTGCAGAGAGGTTGGAGCCATAGGGGCCAGGGAGTGAGAAATAACGACAGAGTGTCTGCGGACCAATGAACATGTCCTACAAGACTGCCCAGCCCACACAGACCTTCGACGACAAACCTGCTGAGGCAGAAGCTGCGGGGCTGCCGGTTGAGAACTGGAAAATGTAATTTTTTTTTTGCGTTCGCCTTATTTTTCTATTCATCAAGGCGGTGTGCGTTACACTGTGGTTTTTATTTTGCGCATGTCGGCCCAGTGCATCCGACTTCAGCATGCATTTATGTAAGGGTCTGCTTCCTCCTGCATTTTCTAAGGGGCTTCCCCGGGGTAACGGCCGGTGCTGTGATGGGGATCGAACCCAGCACCTTCGGTTGTGAGCCGTATCACTTAAACACTGGCCCACGCCGTCCACTGGAAAAGAATTTGAACTACGTCCTGGCGAAGTGGCAGCGGATCTAGTTTGACCAAATACCTGAACGAAAAAGAGTAAGAAGAAGAAGAAGAATGCGAATAAGAAGAACTGGTTAATTTTGAGTTCAGCCATTTGCGCGGTTTTTTTTGTTTGTTTTTTTTTGGCACCGTAGACCAGATAGGAAAGGGGAGATACAAAGAGAGAAATGCCTTTTAAGTTAATGGAAAGTAAGTGCTGTATGAGCCATTATCGTGGAAAATGACTTTCTAGTTTGATACTTCTTTGTACGCGGCTTTGTGTACCGATTTACAGCTTGGTACACTGGAGTGTCAGCCAGTACATATCAGTGGAGGTTAGAATATGGCCGTTGGTAAACTTTCAAGAATACCGTAGAAGGCGACTACAGATGGTTGTGTGTAGAATCAGCAGCCTCATCGTGTGATACAAATGGCTGCAGAGACAGTCACTGCTAGAGCACACAACGTGATTTGCTGCAGTATTCGTGTAATAGAACGACCTTAGTGATAGCCTATGCTTCACAAGGAAGCGAGGATAGAACAGGCAGACGATATGGAATGCCTCGACTAGGAAATGGACTAACAGTACCAGCGCTCTAGCAGCTATGCAGAGGATACTATCGCCCAGTCATGCAAAACATACTGGTCAGACTATATTGACCAGGGTCATGTGGAACATACTGATCAGACTACGTTAGTCAGGGTCAGGTGAAACATACTGGTTAGGGTCAGGTGAAACATACTGGTCAGGGTCAGGTGAAACATACTGGTCAGGCTATGTTAGCCAGGGCCAGGTGAAACATACTGGTCAGACTATATTGATCAGAGTCATGTGGAACATACTGGTCAGGCTATGTTAGCCAGGGTCAGGTGAAACATACTGGTTAGGGTCAGGTGAAACATACTGGTCAGGGTCAGGTGAAACATACTGGTCAGGCTATGTTAGCCAGGGCCAGGTGAAACATACTGGTCAGGCTATGTTAGTCAGGGTCAGGTGTAACATACTGATCAGACTATGTTAGCCAGGGTCAGGTGAAACATACTGATCGGGCTATGTTAGTCAGGGTCAGGTGAAACATACTGATCAGGCTATGTTAGCCAGGGTCAGGTGAAACATACTGATCAGGCTATGTTAGCCAGGGTCAGGTGAAACATACTTATCGAGACTCATTTCACTAACAAGCAGTTCTCCCTGGAAACAGGTTATTTCACTGCAGTCTGTGTAACAAGATGGGGATTGATACTGTGATCCCTAAAATTATGAGCCCACTAAAGAGCTTCGCATTGCACTACAGCTAGGTTGACATCGGTCCACCTTCTAATGTACGCCTCGGAAAGTGAGGACAGCCACTGAAACCTGCCACAAAAGAAAGTCGTCCAAAGTAAATAGCTCAAGTACGAGTGACATTAGCAACAACAATAGTGGTGGTTTCTGTAGTAATTTGATTTACACCATGAGGCAGCTAGGCCAATGCACAACTCTCTTATCTCACTATTTACTGACCGTCTCGGGGATCATATATCATCCTAGCAGTTGAGAATACGCTGTACATGTGTGATGGGTGGAACATCTGAACAATGATTTTCGTTTCAATACTTTTCCGAAGCAGTTCACAATTTGAAAGAAACTTTGGTTGTATGTCAAGGTCAGTTCTAGTGTTCGGCGAAGGTATTCAAATACATACGGGCTCTAAATGGAGGCACAGCACAGCGCAGCGTGGAGTTGTGGATTGGCTCTCAATACTTGGAATGTTCCCAAGGCATGCTCAACACATGGCAGCTGCACATCTTTTCGCCATTCTCACGGCGAAACTGTTGCTACTAATATGATAAGGCGCGAGTCTAGGACACTCTAATATGAGTCTCTGACGGTCTTATATGAGGCGGTGCGAGTCTCTGACGCCGTAATATGAGAATGTGAGAGTCTCTGACGCCGTAATATGAGTATGTGCGAGTCTCTGACGCCCTCATATGAGGAGGTGCGAGTCCCTGGCGTCATTATATGAGGAGGTGCGAGTCTCTGACACTCTAATATGAGGAGGTGCAAGTCTCTGACGCTCTCATATGAGGAGGTGAGAGTCTCTGACGTCATCATATGAGGAGGTGCGAGTTCCTGACGTCACCATATGAGAAGGTGCGAGTTTCGGACACTGTAATATGCGGAGCTGCAAGTCTCTGACGCCCTAAAATAAGTAGGTGTGAATCTTTAATGTCCTAATGTGAGGGGAGGAGGTGTGTGATTGTGTCACTATATTATGAGGATGTGCGAGTGTCTGACTCCATAATATGAGTAGGTTCAATATTCTGACTCCAAAACATGAAGAGATGCGAGTCTCTGACAACCTACAACTTGAATATTTCGGTTTGACGCACCTGGTGAGCTATACGCAATAATTCACCTGGGATAATCACAACTGATACCAAACCAGGTTTTGCATGCCGTCTAGTCTGGGAACCGCCTCAGTTGAAGCCGAATCTTAAACAAATTGCTTAGAGTGTCTGTGCTCTCACGAAGGGGATCATGGGATCTCTTACTGGGGAGAAAAGCATAGGACAACTGCTCCGGCACACATGTTGTGGAAGGCGAGTAGGACGGCTGCTCCGGCACACATGTTGTGGAAGGCGAGTAGGACGGCTGCTCCGGCACACATGTTGTGGAAGGCGAGTAGGACGGCTGCTCCGGCACACATGTTGTGGAAGGCGAGTAGGGCGGTTGCTCCTGCACACATGTTGTGGAAGGCGATTAGGGCGGTTGCTCCTGCACATATTTTGTGGAAGGCGAGTAGGGCGGTTGCTCCTGCACATATTTTGTGGAAGGCGAGTATGGAGGCTGCTCCTGCACACATGTTGTGGAAGGCGAGTAGGGCGGCTGCTCCTGCACACATGTTGTGGAAGGCAATTGAAGCGAGTTGTGCATGGGATATTCATTTATGAGAAACCCTGGTATGTGCAGTTTGAGAAAGTGATTGTCGTCCTACGACTTTATGCCCCATTGCTGGCGTAGTCGATGGGTTTTGAGGCTGAAGACTACAGGCCGATCCGACACTGCTATCGCCACCTCGTGCGCTGGCAATGTTTGTTTATTTCACCCTCAAACAGAAACACAACAATGTGCCTTACCCGTATTCTTCTTCTTCTTCCTCGTTCGTCTTCAGACCTCGGCCAATGACTCTAACGAAAGCAGCAGTCGACTTGAGGCTCCGTGCAAGGACACTGGTTTTTGCCAAATGCTACTTCTTTTGCCGGTATACAGTGGACAGGACTGCAACATGTGTTCTGCTGTCATGGGGGTTGTGCTGGAGGCACAAAGGTCCGTAGTGCCGATCCTGAACGTGTACAGATGCATCTCAGTCTGTTGTGTCCTGGGCGTAGCCGAAGAATGACCACCTGGTCTCGCCTGGAGAGTTGGTGGTAGGCATCTTTTTCTATGTGGCCAGAGTAATCTTTTTTTCATTTTGCACTGTACGTTGCCCTGATAACTGCTTTTGTCACCGCTACCCATACATCCGTTGTCATCAGGCAGTCTCCGAATGTAAAGTAAAGGTATTTTTCCAATGTAATACCTGAGATAGTATGGGTGATTTGGGGGGGGGGGGGTGGGGTGTGGGGGTGTGGCGTGTCAAAGCGGTTAGTAGCACAGCTCACAACCCAAACCTGCTCGTGTCCAAATTCTTGTTGCAGCAAAGTCGTACCATTCTAGTCATGAACATATTCCTGCTGAAGTCGAATGCACTAGGACGTTACGCGCATATCACCCTGCAAGGCATTTCGCCTTAGAAAACAAGGCAAAACGTATAGGGAGAGGGGGTGAGGCTGGAAATCGTGATCAAATATAATTTGTTACGATTCACCTGAATACTACTCGAAGAATGATCAAAGAGTAATACCGCTGGGTACTTGCGTCTTAATTCACCCCAAACAAAGGAAATATATATTTTTAGCGCCAAATTTGTGGTAGTGACGTCACAGAATAGTCCACTTTATAAACTGTTAGGGGTATCAAACATTTTGCCAGAATAGACGAGATTGTCTGCTTCCGCTTCACATCACATTATGACATAAATTTTACATTTCGTGTTCATCTTATCAATCAATTTCTTGAATCTGTCAAAGTTGATCCATGATAAGAAGAGTAGCATCCAGTTTGTACAGCAGCATGACATTATGCATGTTGTCACACGATGTAATAACAACCATATTATCTAACCATAAGGGGCAATGAGACGCTAGTCCAGTCAGGTAATGACCAGGACGTCGCGTCCAGGTCAACCACTATACACAGACCAAGACCACAATCTCTCTTCCAAGTAGCGTTCTCTGGAGACAGGCTGTTTTCAAGGCAGCCTTGCTGACTAAATGTAGATCAATGTGATCCCCGTAGTAGTGAAGCTAAGCATAGCACAACCGCATGGAGGACCGCGGTCCATTTTCATCACCATGCTCGGGATGAGAGGAAAGCTACTACAACCCGCCACTTTTAACGCCCTTTTCGGGGAGCACAAAAGAGTCAACTTGCTCATTGTGGGCGTTCAACAACATAACCATAATCCTAACCCTAAATCTAACCTTAAATGTAACCATAACTCTAACCCTAACTCTAAACATATCCCTAAACCTAAACCTAAACATATCCCTAAACCTAAGCCCAAACCTAATCCTAAACCTATCCATAAACTTAAACCTAACCCTAAATCTATCCCTAAACCTAATCCTAAACCTAACCCTAACCAAACTTAATATAACCATTTGTTCTACACTTAAATCTGTCCAAGCTCTTACTTATTTAAAAAGAAATATGTCGACCTGGTGTCGACCCCCGAAATGGATTGTCCTGTTATGTACGATAGGATCATAAGGAACTCAGTTTTGGGTTAATTAAGACGCAAGCACCTACCACTGTAACCTACCAGGCATGTACAGGCGACTAAGGAGGATTGAGCATGAAGCTGTTTACCCTTTCTTGTAGATCTTTAAGCCACGTAAACTAGATACTGGCAGGTTAACATTTGTTGACTGTGAATTTTTGAAGGCATTTCATTTGCTCCCAAGGATCTGAAATAGTTTTGATTGATCGATTGATTGATTGCTACCCTTAACTTTATCAAAATAGTGGCACATGGATCTTCTGATACTTCGGTGGGTGTCACACTGACAAGAAATGTTGCGCACCGCTGATCTACATTATTAGGACGTATAACGCGTGGTATTTTAGATAACTTGCCGCACGATACCAAATTGAACCTCGTCTGTGGGGCACTCAGCGTCTAGCTTATCAGCGAGGGGTAAAATCTGCAGGCTCTGCGCAAGGAATCCCCAGATCTTGACCCATTTCGGAGAGCGTGTTAAAGGTTGTTGACATCCGATAGAAAGTTATTTGTGAACGCCAATAATACAGTGTTGGCTTTCTCGACTATGTAAGTAATTCCTTGTTGCTGTTATTGTTGTGCCTGTAAGTCTGTTGTTTAAATGTTCTGGTTTCGTTATGAACTGAGTATAACGAGCTTATATTAAATGCAAGACCTTGTTACATATTCTCCTATTTCGGAGGTTAGAGAAGTGTAGTATCAGGGTCAGGGGAAACATACTTATCAATATGCTGATAAGTGCATGCGTTGTAGCGGACAGCGGCCCAAAGCTGGCTGCTAGCGCCAGAACCAGCAAACCAGATGTGCTAAGATCATTATATGCCTCAAAGTGCTGATTATGGATAACAGGCTGAAACAGAGCAGAGTGAAATGGCTAAGCAGAAGAGATTAAAGCGAGAACGCTAACCCGGTACCCAATAATGTCTGTTGAAGTCGGATGTGTCGGACCGAAAGGTGCAAATATCGCTGGTCAAGCTGTGCACTATGACACAACTCATTCCGTTCTTCGGACAGCATCCTGCTACCTAACAGCTCTGTACTGGACTTGGTAGCGTGAGATTGAGAACGAACGAAGAAGGGGAAGAATAAACCCAAACAAGATGAAGCACTGAATGAACTGACAGCAGCCAGCGACTGATAGATGGCTGCTTGCATCAGGGTCAGCGAATCATCGCTGACCAAGACCCTATTCCGTCTCCGCGTGGCGGCACATGAAACAGGCTGCATAAGTCACAAGTGTAATCTGGCCAAGGGATCGGGATCGCAGTGGGACGGCACACCCGGTGCTCAAATAAAAGAAACAGCTGAAATCAGATGTGTCGGGCCGAAAGGCGCACATATCACAGCTCCGCTGTAAACTACGAAACAGCGTCCTTTTTAGAAGAAAAGGAAAAAGAAGAATAAGATAAACTAAACCACGCTATTTTGCAGTACTCCTGAAAACAGGCTGTTTTACATCAGTATAGCCAGCGATGTGTGGTTCAGTTCGACACTAGACTCTACAAAGCGGGGAGGTAACTCGGGTGCCTTACATTGGACTACAGCCCAGAGAACACAAGTCCACAGTCTGAAGTATACATCGAGATATAAGAAAATCTACTGTAACACGTCACAAATGAAATGTCAAGAGTTAAATGAACTCAGTACGATTGACGTCCAACAACTTATTTCAGACAATGACATCCATGACAGTCGTAAACAAAAGTCAACCTTACTATTTGTAGCTATGGTTAATGCGAAATGTTGATATTGGGCAAAATTAGTTCAAGCTCAAATATTAAGCAAGAGAATATGTACTCTAGGTCATTTGGATAGCACAGTACGATTGTTTACAACACAAAGTAACCCGTGTACTCACGTAAGGTCAGTTCTTCATTGCTATAGTTGATTCCCTCCATAGATCCGACATATCGGCTTGCAAACTATCTTACAATGCAGTACAGCTGAGGTATTGGCTTGAACAGTTGTCGTACTTATACATAAGAGTTATCTCCACGCCAAGTATTTATAAACATCCCTGTTCTTCTGAGTGCCAGTTTTACATTGTAAGAAAAGATTTGTTCAGAGGTTCAAAGTATTTCGGAACGAATGAGTTAAATTGCATTTTGTTTCCGAACATGTTTCTGCGCTGTTGTTTGTATTTGTGTGATGTAGTTTTGTTAAGTATTATTTGTATTTGTAACGGGATGTAAGACCAGAGTGCCTGCATCCTGAGTTACCTCCAGTCGTCTCGACCAATAGTCTTGCCACTGATCCACGGTAACTCGGGATAATAGTGAGATTGATGACTAACACATATTCTTCCTCACTATAATCCTCATACAGCGCACATAACATTATTAGGACAAAACCCGCCTGATGTTGTGGCCGTCATCATATCGCGATGGGCAATAGCATTTGTATTTGTCTTGCATAACACAATGTCAACATAAATTTACAGTGGGTGGTGAGGAAATAGATCACGTCACACATTTTGAATATCTGGGCTCCAGAATTAACAAAAATGGCGACTGCTCGAAAGAAATCTGAACAAGACTAGCCACGGCTATGCAGAGACTGAACATCCTGAAGAAATTATGGCAGAGCACCAACAAAATGATAAAAGTAAAAGTCTTGAGAGCCTGTGTTTTTCCTGTTGCAGCTTATGGCTGTGAATCATGGACGATTACCAAAACTTCTGGATAAAGAATCAAATCCTTCGAGTCAAAACGTTACAGAAAGATCCTCAAAATACAGTGGACAGAGAAAAAGACAAATGTAGACATTCGGCAAGAGTTGAGCATATTTCTCCTGAATTGGTTTATCAATTCCATTTTGGCTAGATAATGCTAATAATTTGGTCACATCAAGAGACACAACGGTCTCGAGAGAACAGTGATGGAAGGTATGGTGCCAGGCAAAAGAGGAAGGGGTAGACCAAGAAGACGATGGCACCAAGATATCCAGGAATGCCTGGGTATGACTGTGGTGGAGGCTGGAGTTTTAGCAAGGGAACCAGTTTCTTTCAGACAGACTGTGATGCGAGCGACGTTCTATAAAGGGTGTGCTACATGACGAGAATGTCCTCATCATTCAATTAAAAAAACAATGACACACATACATGAAAATGGTATTGTTATATTTTAGGGCAGTCAAAATGGCAGAATATGCTTCTTAAGGCAAGTGTATAGACACGGGAGGAGATGCCATTTTAAATGCTTCACTTGTTTTATGAATATCACGGATGCTTTATCACCACAAGGCAATTAAGCGAAAGATCAATAGAATACAATGAAAAGCATTGATCAAGAAAAAGGGGGACTCAGTCGTCTCGAGGTAAGGTGTCTGCCTCGGGTGCCGCAGGTCGCGTATTCGAATCACGGTGGAGACCGGAATATTTTTCACACGGATCTTCTGGTAAACATTCACCCATAACTGCCCGTTTCGGCCCGACACATCCGACTTGAGTAGAGTGTTTTTGTGACGGGGTTTACCTTACCTATTCTATGCTTATTCTCTCAGCCAGACTGTACGATTGCAATCTGTTTCCAGGGCTGCCGACTTGTGATCGAAATAGAGTCTTGGTCAGCTGTACAAAGAGTCCCTTGATGCTGTCGGCTCATTCACTATTACGTCCTTGACCCCAATTATTGTTACTATTTTTAGCACCCCCTCTGAGTCTCGGAAACACGTAGTCGGAATGTACTGCATTGGCAATATTGCAGTATGCCATTGTAACTTTCCCTTTAAGGTACAGCCAAAAAAGTCCGATAGATGACGCAGCTGACAGGGATGAAGTGTAAGAGACTTCATAGTACACAGCTTGTTTATAAGGTAGAGTGCCCAGTTCCACATTCTCCGCGGCCTTTCCTTCCCTAAAATTACGACCGGTACATATTTACATCTGGTCCAACTGCAGCGTACAGGTAAACTATATTTGTGTATACCCCAATGTTAGTTTGTTGTATGAGCATCAATACTTGTGTATACCCCAATGTTAGTTTGTTGTAGGAGCATCAATACTTGTGCATACACCACTGTTAGTTTGTTGTATGTGCATCTGTACTTGTGTATACCCCAATGTTAGTTTGTTGTATGAGCATCAATACTTGTGTATACACCACTATTAGTTTGTTGTATGTGCATCTATACTTGTGTATACCCCAATGTTAGTTTGTTGTATGTGCATCTATACTTGTGTATACACCAATGTTAGTTTGTTGTATGTACATCTATACTTGTGTATGCACGTTGAACCTCACGCCTCTACCGTGAAATGCGTGTGCTCTGCCACTACGCTAATCAGACTATACCCAACACTAGAATAATGATCTACTGGACTCTGCTCTGGGCGATAGAAATCCAGGCAGCGAGGAAGGGAACCAATCACTCTCATCACAAAGATGAACGCCTAGCTCAAAGAAGTATTCTTCTTCTTCTTCTTCTTCTGCGTACACAGTCAGACAGTAACCATTATTTTCTCGAAAAAAGCGGCGGTCATCCTGAGACTCTCGCCACTACCATAGAGCTTGTCTTGCAGTTCCACTGGCAATGGCCACATCTGCTCTCTCTGGTCCTCGTATGTCGGGCAGTTCTGCAGCAGATGTTCAGTGGTCATTTTACCAGTACCGCACGGGCATTCGTCGGTACACCCTATCTTCAATTTGTTGAAGAGGTGGTACCTCAGTCTGTTGTGGCCAGTGCGAAGTCTGAAGACAACGACCTGCTCTCTTCGGTTCAACTGGTAATAGGCATCGTTTTTGGTGTAACCAGTATGTTCGGTTTCCCATTTGGACATGTACCTGGCTTTGATAAGCCGTTTTGACTCTTCGTACGTCATACTGGTATCTATTTGTGGTAGCCTTGCACCTTCTTTTGCCAGTCTGTCTGCCTCCTCGTTGCCTTGGATGTTGCAGTGTGACGGAACCCACTGTACCACTACCCTTTTTGGTGCGGACTGTTGGCACAGTTTGCAGAGTGCTGCTCTTAAGTCATTAAGCTCAGTGTTTTTCTGGCTTTTTAGCGCTGTGACTACTTCGAGAGCATCTGTCAGCAGGACTATATGGCTCTCATTTTCACTGTGTGTTACCATTTCTTCCACTGCCGCCCTCAGTGCCTCTGCCTCTGCTCTGAAATTGCTCGTGTACTTACCAGTAGCGAATGACAGTGTTATTTTTCTGCCATTTGGTAGGTTCAGGAATGCTCCTGCCCCTCCGTTCTGTGTAGTGTTTGTTACAGAGCCGTCGGTGTATGCATGGGTCCAGTCCATGCTTGGGTAGCTTTTCGTTATGAAGCTTAGGGTAGTATCTCTCCTTTCTTTTTCGGTCTGGCAGTTTTTGTTTGCAATACCTGGTATATTTTCTACCACCTCTGGAAATATATCCTGCCTCCAAGTAGGTTTTCGTACAGTAGTGATGGGTTTTGGTGTTGTTAGTGCGTTTATGGGATCTTCGTGCATCTTTGCTTTGGCTATTTCTGCAAAGTTTCTCCGCTTTAGTTTCCCAGTTCCCAAATTGTTTAGCCTCTGGTACATTGGATGGTCCGTCAGTCTTCGGAGTTTCTCTGACTGCAGCTGGGCTCTGCAGTCTCTTCTGTCGGTCATGGATTGCAGTTTTGTAATCTTTTCAAGTTCTACAATTGGCGTTGACTTCATGCCACCAGTTATGATTCTCATAGCTTGGTTTTGAAGTTTGTTAACTTTATCGAAGTTCGCCTTCGCTGCTGTTGTCCAAGCCGCGATGCCATACTCGAGAACTGGTCTCACTCTTCCAGTGTACAGTTTCTTTAGTATGCCTTCGTCTGCTCCCCAGCTTGTGCCAGCAAGTTTCCTCATGATCGCCATTCTTTCTCTGGCTTTCATTCGGTTTCTCTCAATCTGACTTTTCCATGTCATGCGCCGATCAAATGTGACTCCCAGATAGGTTGGGTTGTCGTTTGGCTGCAGGATTTTGCCATTTAGGCTTAGTTTGGTACTTTGGGGTTTTAATGAGAGCGAGAATATTGTGCACGTGGTTTTCTCCTCGTTTATTTTGACCAGCCATGAGTTCGCCCACTCTTCCAGCGATGTTAGGGCCGTTTGCATCCGATTTCTTGCTATGGTGAGATTCTTTTCAGAGGTCCACATAGCCAGATCGTCTGCAAACATTGAGCTATGGACTCTTCTTGGTATATTCTCTGTAATATCGTTTATATATACCAGGAAGAGTGTGGGTGACAGTACTCCCCCTTGGGGTACTCCCTGCTCGAGTGTCACCTTTTTGCTCATCTGCCCTTGTACTTGGACTCTGGCCGTTCTTTGTTTGAGGTAGTGGTTGATCCACTTGTACATCTTCCCACAAACATCACTTCTTCTTAGCTTGACTCTAAGTCCATCCTTCCAGACTTTGTCAAATGCCTTTTCCAGATCCACCCAAACAGCTACTGTGTGTTTCTGTGCCTGGTAGGCATCTTCTATCTCCTGGGCTATGAGGATGACCTGGTCCTCAGTGGATCTGTGCTGTCTAAAGCCGGCTTGCTGTGGAATTAGTATTCGTTTTTCTTCCAGATGCCACATCAGTCTGGTGTTTATCATCCGTTCCATCAGCTTGCCGACACAGCTCAGTAGGCTTATGGGCCTGTATCCATTCGGATCTGTTTTGTCCTTTCCTGTTTTTTGGTACTGGTACCAGTATTGCATCTTTCCATGCCTGGGGTACAATACCCCTTTTCCAGCTTTGGTTCAGGACTGACAGTAGTTTTTCCTTCGCTGTTTGGCCCAGCCCCATCAGCATTTCGTTTGTTATCCCGTCTTTTCCGGGAGATTTCCTTCTCTTTAGTGTTCTCATAGCCTCTTCCATTTCGCGCATTGTTAGTTTGGCCATCATGTGCTCTTCAGGAGCCGTATTTTTGTTTTCGTGCCCCTTTAGCTCTTCGCTAATGTCTGTATGCTTATCTGCAGGGACCTCGATGTGGTTTGCTCTGGCATAGTGATCGACAAAGGCGTTTGCGGCTTTCTTACCTGTGATCAAGTTCTCGCCTTGCTTGATAGTAATTTGTTTATTTGACGGGGTTTCGTCGTTCATGGCTCTGACTAGCTTCCATAGCTTGTTCCCTTCTTTGTCCAGGTTTAAACTTTCCGTTTTATTTTTCCAACTTTCTCTTGCTGTTTGCTTGAGAGTGTGTTTGTACTTCGCCGCGGCGGCTTTGAGGGCGATGTTTGCCTCCACGGATTTTTCTCGTTCTGCCATGTTTCTAGCATTTGTTACTGCATCTTCCACTTTCTGTAACTCATCATTCCAGTAGGGCTTATAGTTTTTCCTAGCTCCTCTTGGGATGGTTTCAGTGGCGGCTTGCATTATTGCCTTGCTTAGGCTCTCTACCATGGGCTTCATTTTGGTGTTTCGTGTGTTGATGGTTTCACACAGCCCATCTGTCAGGATTGCAAATCTGTCCCAGTCGGCTCGTTTGTAATTCCAACGTGGGAGCGGTTTTGTTTCCTGTGGGCCTACTTCCATGTCAATGGTTAGCCTGATCGGCCTGTGGTCGCTACCTGCCAGTTGGTTTAGCACCTGGCGGTCTATTTTATAGTGTATGTCCTGTGTGGAGAAGGCCAAATCTGGAGTCGAGGTGGTATGCCATGTTCTTGAATAGAAGCTAGGGCTATCCTCCGGCCTATTGATTAGGGAGAGATTTGCATCTATCTCCCAATCTTCCACTTCGTCACCTCTGCTGTCTGTGTCAGAGTATCCCCATCTCTCCGAGTGGCTGTTGAAATCTCCAACCACTATGCAGTTGGAGTCTCTGACCTCCATACTCGAGAGCGATAGGTCTCTGTTTGGTGGTCCGTACAGATTGAAAATGCGGAGCTTCGTCTCTTGAGCCATTATGTCAACTCCTACAATTTCTGCTTGTCCGGTGTGATTGACAGGTACCGCGCTACTCGGTATGCTGTTTCTGGTCAGTATCAGGACCCCTCCTTTGTGGCCTTCTCTATCTAGACGGAAAGTCTGGTATCCTCTGATTGAGAATTTATGGTTATTGTTGAGGTGCGTTTCCTGGATACATGCCACGTCAATCTTACCTTCATGCAGGTGATGTGTTAGGGAAAGTTTTTTGTTAATGACTCCCTCCGCATTCCACTGTAATATTCTGAGGGTCTTGAAGTTTTGGCCAATAGTCGTTTCCCCATAGCCATGTGCCTTGACTCCACGACACATGGGTGGGTGACCACCAGTAGCCAAGGGTGGGCCCCTTCGAGGCGTGGGGCCCGGCGCTATCGCTGCCTGGCGGGTCTCCTCAGGATGAGCGCCATACGTTTTTCGAATAGGTTGTGCTGCCATCATACTGTGATTTACGTTGCACTGTTTTGTTAGGCTTGCGGCCCCGTGCATCCGATTTCAACAGGCGTTTCTGTAGGGATGCCCTCCTTAGCCTTTGGCTGTCCCCAGCCTATCTGCAAGGCAGCAGTTGTTTACGATCAGAGTTTTCTCTCCTATGGAAGTTGTCTTACCAGACTATCGAGTCTTCACTACTCGTGTCTATAGGGTGCAATGATGGTATGTGATATATGAGATGGACTGGTTTACCCGGAAGAGAGGCAGTCCAGTGTGTCTGTATCCCAGGATCGTCACGTCCTGCCAGAAACGTAGCATTTGCATGTGAGTGGGGTATCTCTTTTTCCCTTTATTTTCTTGGCTTCTATGCAGGGATGGTACGCCTAGCATTCCCCGCCACCTGGGGTGTTGACACAGTGGGGCAGGTGTGCAATGTCCGCTGGTCTGCATCTCTTCTGCGTCCAGCATGATAGTTATGGCTGATAACGTACAGAGGTAGATATCGTAACCGGAGTGCATTTAGCCAGAGGACAAGCCTGGTAATGTCACAGAGATGTTGATCGCCTGGTGTGCGGACAACTCTCATGGTCAGTGGTTGAGTCTTGACAGTTCACAGTGTGGTGGCTGCTCTACTGTTTTCGACACCCCGACCAGGTTCTAAGTCTTTGGTTGGTGTTTTTCGCACCCCATCGCCGTATAGGGTGAGTATCAAGCAGTTTTCCGCCCGCTTTGATTTGCGGGCGGCAAGGACCTCTTACTGTGGCTCTACCTGATAGGGCTGGGGCGCAAGCCCCAGGTCCCGAGCATGTAGGAGCCTCCCATTGCAGTGGTGCTGAGATTTTGGGCGGGATTGCGGCTTTCAAGGGTTCTGCCGTAATCCCCCACATGGTAGCCTCGCGCCCTTGGCTTATCAGCCTGGTACGTGAACCAAAGTGTCTGCGGCTCCTCTCGATTTGAGCTGGTTTTCCGTAGCAACGCCCTGTCATTTGTAGGGTAAAACTGACCTGTCTTCAGATCTATTTCCAGCACCCGTTCACTATTTTGTCAGACGAATTTATTGAGGGCTTTTGTTTGTCAATGACCAGGTATTTGAAATCTGCAGAGTTAAACACGATTTCCGTAGCGTTCTTTCATTTGAGCTGACTTGTCGTCCGTGAGTCTAATACCAGCGTACGTTCATTATTAGACCCAAACGGCAGTGCTCTCAATTTGTCAGTTGTTCTACAGTATTGGCGTGTTCAGTCAAATTAAGCCGCAGGTTCCACACCTGGTGGTGCCCTTCCGTCAATTCCCTTAGCGAGACAATCAAGTTTCTTAAAGGGTAGCCCCAAAGATTTTCGAGGGTCTAATTCCAGCACATGTTCTCTATTAGACCCCACTAAGGTGTACTTTTTGATAGTCATACTGCAGTATTGGCGTGGTAAGTTAACTTAGGTCTCAGGCTCCACTCCTGACGGTGCTCTTCCGTCAATTCCTTTATCAAACACTGGATGCAGACAAAACCGAGCCACGGGGGACATAACCCCAGATTTCTGGGGGTCTAAGTCCAGCACCAGTTCCATATTAGACTCCAGAAGAGTGGTCTCGGCATGTCAATCATTTCAGTGTTGCCCGTGTTGAGTCAAATTAAGCCGCAGGCTCCACTCCTGGTGGTGCCCTTCCGTCAATTCCTTTAAGTTTCAGCTTTGCAACCATACTTCCCCCGGAACCCAAACACTTTGGTTTCCCGGAAGCTGCCCGCAGAGTCATCGAAGCAACTCCTGCGGATCGCTAGTCGGCATCGTTTATGGTCAGAACTACGACGGTATCTGATCGTCTTCGCGCCTCTGACTTTCGTTCTTGATTAATGAAAACATTCTTGACAAATGCTTTCGCAGTAGCTCGTCTTGCGGCGATCCAAGAATTTCACCTCTAACGCCGCAATACGAATGCCCCCGTTTGTCCCTGTTAATCATTACCTCCAGTTCCGAAAACCAACAAAATAGAACCGAGGTCCTATTCCATTATTCCATGCACCATTATTCAGGCAGCCGAGGCCTGCTTTGAACACTCTAATTTTTTCAAAGTAAACGCGCCGGCCACCCAGGACGCTCAGCGAAGAGCACCCGTGGGAGAGAGCCGGCAGACGGTAGGGCAGGAGACAACGGGCAGTGAACCGGCGCGAGCCGGACCGCCCGCCTGCGCCTGAGATCCAACTACGAGCTTTTTAACTGCAACAACTTTAATATACGCTATTGGAGCTGGAATTACCGCGGCTGCTGGCACCAGACTTGCCCTCCAATAGATCCTCGTTAAAGGGTTTAAAGTGTACTCATTCCAATTACGGGGCCTCGAAAGAGTCCCGTATTGTTATTTTTCGTCACTACCTCCCCGTGCCGGGAGTGGGTAAGTTGCGCGCCTGCTGCCTTCCTTGGATGTGGTAGCCGTTTCTCATGCTCCCTCTCCGGAATCGAACCCTGATTCCCCGTTACCCGTTACAAACATGGTAGGCATGTCACGTACCATCGACATTTGATAGGGCAGACATTTGAAAGATGCGTCGCCGGCACATGAGGCCATGCGATCAGCACAAAGTTATCCAGAGTCACCAGTGGGGACGCCGCAACCCCGCGAGGGGAAACGACGATTGGTTTTGAACTAATAAAAGCGCTCTTTCCGCGAGGGTCGGAGCTTGGTAAGCATGTATTAGCTCTAGAATTGCCACAGTTATCCAAGTAGGATCGTGTCATCTAAGGAACCTCGACTGATTTAATGAGCCATTCGCGGTTTCACCGTGAGACAGTGTGAACTTAGACATGCATGGCTTAATCTTTGAGACAAGCATATGACTACTGGCAGGATCAACCAGATATCTGTCGGAGACGTACGTACTGCGCACACCGGTCGGCGGAGGAAGGGTGTGTAAAAAGCCTCACTGGGACGGCCGCAGGGACCGACTGACGGGACGGACGGACGGTTGTTCCACCCGTCCCTCACTCCGTCGACCTAGGACCGCCTGACAGGGGCCTCCCACACGCACCAGACGACCGACCGACCGGGCTCGCTCGAGGAGGGATGGCAGCGCTCTGTGCAGAACGGATCCCAACGACCTCGGCGACGAATTTCACTGGGACTAGAGACACAATTTGGCCTGCCCTTCTTCTCCGTAGGGAGAGAACGCAGGGCCTCGAGGCAACGATTCCTGCTTTCCATTTGCCGGTCACAAGCTCTTTGCGAGAGTCGGACCACCAGCGAGACGTACTGTCGAGCTCTGCTATAAGCCTTAGATAAATCACCAGGGACGGACCACGTTTCCTGATACGGACCAGACTAGCGCACCTCGGTGGAGGAGCCACTACCACAAACCGCACCCAATTCGCACTACGGGGAAAGGCAGGCGAGCGTTTTCCGCAAGCCCGCGCTATCGCTCCGCCTGGCGGGACTGAGATCGCTTTACGAACACTGGATGAAATTGAGTCGCTGCGGCGAGACAACTACCCCAGATGGCGAACTATTTAATAGGCGAGGAAGGGAACCAATCACTCTCATCACAAAGATGAACGCCTAGCTCAAAGAAGTATTCAACCCTTCACCCCCTGCGACATTACCTGCTTGCCATTTGTGTGATTTCTCACTCCATACGAAGCATTGGGTAACTACAATAACGCCGATCATCTTACAGGAAGTCGTGCGTCCAAGCACTGACATGCGCTCTTGCATTGATGACTCTTCCTGTAGCACTCCGCTTTCCATTATGATATTGGCAACTCCGTCTAAATAGCTGCATGCTATAAGAATACCTGTATTTAACTTCTTGCTGAAAACAGTGGTTTTTTAAATCATGTTATCAGAAAGGGCATGTTATCTGCGTGCTCTCCAATTAAGCTTGTTTAAAAAAAAAAAATGGTTTTATTTATTGTACATGTCTGTCATCGTAACTAATTTGTTAGGTGTGTACCGTTATTAGTCTGTTGTACGTGCCACAGCACTAATTTGTCACATATACACCGTTATTAGTTTTTGTATGTGCACCAACACTAATTTGTTATGTGGACACCGATGTTGGTTTTCCGACATTAATGGTATGTGCACTGATATTAGTGTATTGTATGTGCACTGATATTAGTTTATTGTATGTGAACTGATATTAGTTTATTGTATGTGAACTGATATAAGTTTTTTGTATGTATGCTTATATTAGTTTGCTATATATGCCGCAACACTAGTCTATTGTATATGTCCCAACATTAGTTTTGTTTTATGTTCCCTAACACTAGTTTGTTAAATGTACAACTATAGTTATGTATACACCACTGTCAGTATGTTGTATTTGCATCTATACATATGTATGCACCACTGTTAGTTGTTTTATGTGCATCTATACGTTTGTATACACCACTGTTATTTTGCTTATGTGCATCTATACTTGTGTATAAACCAGTGTTAGTTTGTTGTATGTGCATCCATACGTGTGTATTCACCACTGTAATTTTGTTGAATGTTCACATCACTAATTTATTACATGTACACCAATATTATTTTGTATTAAGTACACCGACACCAGTTTATTGTATATGCCCCGACACTAGCTTGTTGTATGTGTCTCGACACTAGCTTGTTGTCTGTGTCTTGACACTAGCTTGTTGTCTGTGTCTTGACACTAGCTTGTTGTATGTGTCTCGACACTAGCTTGTTGTATGTACCGCGACACTAACTTGTTGTATGTGCCCCGACAATAGGTGTTGTATGTGCACCGACACTAGCTCTTGTATGTGCACCGACACTAGCTGTTGTATGTGCACCGACACTAGCTGTTGTATGTGCACCGACACTAGCTGTTGTATGTGCGCCGACACCAGTTTATTTTGTGTGCGCCGACACCAGTTTATTTTGTGTGCGCCGACACCAGTTTATTTTGTGTGCGCCGACACCAGTTTATTTTGTGTGCGTCGACACCAGTTTATTTTGTGAAAAAAACATGAAAAAAAACTAGTAAAAGTTGATAAAGGTTGAGCTTAATCAAAATTTAAAAATGGGTATGGTCAGATACCGCACCGAGACGAGAACACAAACAAAACCTACGTTACGACCAATAGGCCTTCATCAGGGACAACAACACTGAACTAACAAATCAACATATAAGAAAAAATGGTCAACTCATCTGTTTCAGGTGGGAGACGCTTTCTGTCTAAGCGACCGGTCGTGCCAAGTACTCGATAGAAACTGTTTATTTTGTGTGCGCCGACACCAGTTTATTTTGTGTGCGCCGACATTAGCTATTGTATATGCCATGACGCTAGCTTGTTGTATCTGCACCGACACCAGTTTATTGCATATGCCCCGACCCTAGCTTGTTGTATACGCCATGCCGCTAGCTTGTTGTATCTGTACCGACACCAGTTTATTGTATATGCCCCGACCCTAGCTTGTTGAATATGCCCGCCTTATTTCTCAATTGCAGAATGTGACGGATTTTACCTGTCATGAATGACCTAATCACATTTTTATGGGGCAAAGCTGGCGAGTTTAATATTGGACCGAGAGACCTTATATGAGAACGGCATTGCTAATTCTGGCATAAGCTTCCTGGTTTTTTTTTCTCGTGTTATTGAATACCTCAGCGCCTCTTCCCTTTGACTTGTAAATCACGTGTTATGGATGATACTAGTTTATATTTTATCAACATGTCTTCTGCTCTTGACACTGTAGATCCTTGTTTTGTTATGTGACATCGATCGTCGTATGCAGGATACGTATTTCTCTTGTATTCTTTGTAAGCCTGGTTTATTCCTAAGCCATAAAGTCAGTTTGTACTTGTGCTTTGAACCTATTTGTGAGTCAGAAAGCTGCATAGTTCCTTAATGGGTAGATATAGCTGATAGAGAGATGGCTTTGCGTACTTTGGCATTGCCTTCCTGTTGTTTCGTAACATTGAATACGGTGGATCCTCTTCCTTTTGCTTAGCAATCTTGTTGTTGTCGGTGATACTCGTTCACATTATATCATCATTTTTACTTTTCTTGACACTGTAAATCCTCTGTTTGTCCGTTGATGTCCATCTTTGTTTTAAGACCGATTCTTTCTCTTGTAGTCCCTTTGATGTTTCAGTGTGCCTTTTAAGCGAAATAGTGGCACAGCGAATAGAGTTTGTCTGTCTTGCGAAATATTTTGCAGGGTATATTTAAGAGGCTCGCTGTACTGCAGTTGTTGTTGTTGTTGTTGTTGTTGTTGTTGTTGTTGTTGTTGTTGTTGTTGTTGTTGTTGTTGTTGTTGTTGTTGTTGTTGTTGTTGTTGTTGTTGTTGTTGTTGTTGTTGTTGTTGTTGTTGTTGTTGTTGTTGTTGTTGCTGCTGCTGCTGCTGCTGCTGCTGCTGCTGCTGCTGCTGCTGCTGCTGCTGCTGCTGCTGCTGCTGCTGCTGCTGCTGCTGCTGCTGCTGCTGCTGCTGCTCGCTCCTCCTCCTCCTCCTCCTCACAGTGAGTAGATGTACTCTTTTTGTGCGCTCTGAAGAGAACGTACGCTTAGTGGCTGGTTGAAGTAGCTCTTCTCACATCCCGGGTGTGCTGATGAAAGTGGACAGGGGATCCCGTTGTGCTATGCTTGACTTCATATGCGTGCCGCTCACTATTGTGGGGATGCCGTCGATCCCTCACTTAGTTAACCTTTACCAAGAAGAACAGTCCGTTTCCAGGGAGGACTACGTGGAAGTCAAGGCGGTTGTCTTGGCCAGTATATTTTCCCTGATCCTGACTAGAATATCTTACCAGTATGTTGTGCCTGACCAGACGTTAGTCTTCCTCCCCACTGTACTGTAATCAACTAAGATGCAAATTGGAACCTGACTCTGGTAGAGTTGATGAAGTTAACTGGTCACTTCGCCTTACAATATCGGAGAACTCACACAATAAAAATCTCTAACACTACATTTACAACGGTAGTGCTGAATTACTTCTGTTCACGAACCAATGAGGTCAATAACCCATCACACCACACTGTCATGTGACCCGTCTATTTCCAATGTTTGTCAGTCCAGCACCATCATATCTGCGTCTCCAACATTTCTCCCCGTTCATTTCTAAGTTCATCGCCATAATTTCTGTGACTCCCAAATTTCTCCCCTTTAATTTATAAAGTCATCACCAGCATTTAGGCGTCACTCAAATTTCTCCCCTTCCATTTCTAAGATCTATCACCAGTATTTCTGAGTCTCCCAAATTTATCTCCGTCCATTTCTAAGGTCATCACCAGTATTTCTGCATTTCCCAAATATCTCCCCTTCCATTTCTGGACATTATCTGTCCTGTGCATTTTTTTCTGTACCATTTTGTTTTGCATGATGATGTTGCTAACACGTTGCGCAATCGTACTTGGTTATCTGCTACGACTTGCATGCTGTGGTGAAATCACTGATGCTATTCTGTGCTTCGCAGAAAGTTCTGGATAACGCATGGTCTAGGGGTTGTGAGCCGCATTTACAATCCAAACGTCGTAGGTTCAGATCTCGTCGTGATTATTTTAACAGATCGGGCAAATCAGGCTTTTTTATGGTATGGTAGCTTTTTTTCAGTTGTTGTTAAACGAATGCCCGCAATGGAAGGAAAACTTAACTATTTTGTGCGCTCTGAAAGGGTGGCGTCAAGACTGGTTTCCTACAAGGTGGTGTCAAGTCTGACTTCAGCCAGGGTGGTGTCAAGTCTGACTTCAGCCAGGGTGGTGTCAAGTCTGATTTCCTACAGGGTGGTGTCAAGTCTGGTTTCCTACAGGGTGGTGTCAAGTCTGGTTTCCTACAGGGTGGTGTCAAGTCTGGTTTCCTACAGGGTGGTGTCAAGTCTGGTTTCCTACAGGGTGGTGTCAAGTCTGGTTTCAGCGAAGGTGATGTCAAGTCTGGTTTCAGCGAAGGTGCGATATCAAGTATGGTTTTAGCCAGAGTAGTGTCAAGCTTGGTTTCAGCCAGGATGGTGTCAAATCTGGTTGCAGCCTGGGGGAGGGGGGGGGGGTGTCAAGTTTGGTTTCACCCAGGGTGTTATCAAGTCTTGTTTCAGCCACGGTGGCATCGTCTTGTTTCAGCCAGGGTGTTATCAAGTCTTGTTTCATCCAGTGTGGTATCAAGTCTTATTTTAGCCAGTGTAGCAGACCCCACTGTTTGCCCTGGCCGTTATTCTAACTTAGAACATTCTCACACTCATCCACATCATCATGACCATACTCAGTAAATGACATATCACACAGCAGGTGGCATATTTATTAAATCATACTCATATCATAGAATGAGTAGAGAAATTACAAACACAATATAATACATATCATCTTAACTAAACATTCTACTAAAACGGGAATTGTAAGCATTAGCTATTGATGGAATTCCCAACTATCTAAAAACCCAGTTCTATTGCCTTGCAATTACATCACACACACATCGCCTTAACTGCGTCTTCAACACACCTTATCAAATACTCTGCCTCACTTAAATCCCCTCAGGCGGGCGATCTCGACATAACTCGGTTCACAATGTGTCCTTGCTTACAAACACACGTTCAGATTATCTATTAATGCAAAACTCACACACCTATTTGAGCGATCCTGTTCTATCACTAAACATTCGTCCAACAGTCTATCAATCGCTCCTCTACCTAAGTCGGTGAGTTAACCATACTATCCACATTCAGTCTCTCTCTCACTCTCCTCCATACAGCCTCTCTCTATCCAGCCCCTCTCTCTATCCAGCCTCTCTCTCTCCAGCCTCTCTCCATCCAGTCTCTATCCAGCCTCTCTCCATCCAGTCTCCGGAGCTAAACTTTGTCTCGTGTTATATATCCTCAAGCAAGGCCAGAGCTTGACCAATCGATCTCAGGTGATGGCCATCTTCAATCCAATTGGACCGAAACACTTTGCACACCTGTCACTCCATTTCTCTCGCAGCAAGCCCCGCTGCCAATTTCGTCTGTCAATCAATCTCCCCCTACCAAAATCGGAAGGTCAGTGGCCAGTTTCTATCTGTCCACATTCCTTAACCCAACTCTGTTCTCCTTTGCTGAGACGGTGAGTGACCTTGACATGCATTCAGGTAGCTTTAAGCTTTAACATGTTCAGGCATCCTAAACTCCCCTTGCTCCGACGGGAACTGTTACACCAGTGTGGAATCAAGTCTTGTTTCAGCCAGTGTGGTATCAAGTCTTGTTTCATCCAGCATCATCTGTTTCTACATTTCCCCGTCATTTCGCACATGACGTAATTTCCAACGTCTGGTCTCTTATCTCACTAAGTTGTCTCTCCGCCATGTTACTCAGTTCTGACATTCCTCGTTCCTATTGTAGTTTTAACCTCTGTATTTAGAATACTATCTTCACGGTTTCAATTCCAGAAATAGTTAACGTCGGGACCCTTTCATTTTGTCAGCAGTGTTGCACAATATCGTTTTCTCGTTCCTTAAACAATATATATCGTATCATGTTTTAGTACCCTCCTTCAAGCGTACGGATCGGCTGTCAGCCACTTTTACATTTGCAAAGCTAATGTTATTTGGTGTGCCGACGTGTTTAACTTGGAGCGTAGGTGGGCTTGCCTTGGATTGCGAATTAAATGTGGGTTCATAGGAGGTTTTTTTTAACGGAAAATTGTAAAACAGTTGCATTATAAAATATGTTTTGTTCCGCTGCATTTAATTAATGCGGTGGTGGGCTCAGTGGTCTCCAGGTAAAGTGTCCACCTCGGTGCCGGGGATCGCGGGTTCGAATCACGGGGGAAATAGGTGTTTTCCATGTATATCCTCTAGTAAAAATTCCCCTGATCTCTGCGTAGTGAGATCGGACACCCGTGTGCAGTATCAAGCACGTTAAAAAATCTCATATCAGAAATAAAAAAGAGTAGGATTAACGGCTGCTGCCCAGAAAAAATTTTTAAAATGCAAGTTAAAAATCAAACCAAATCATTTGTACCTCCCCCAGGCATAGTAAGCCGCAGGAAGTTTAAAATACCTACTACGGATAGCGCTAGTCTTCGGCAACCTGACAACGACATTAGCTTGCCTATTTGCATGCAGGATTCCAAGTATCCAAGGTAAGATCGTTCTTAGTTCCTAGTCGACTTGTACTTCTACAGGGGCAGAATCCCATGTACAGGTCCCAGCTCATGTGTGAGCTGGATGTAGCCGGGAGAAAGGTTTCCCGATTAGCGGGCTAGGCTTCAGCAGCTTAATACTCCGCTGCCTTGGGACAAGCGCTTACGGAGGGTGGTTAACCGATGTGCGAGACCATCTTAATAGACCAAAACACTAGAGCAACGTAGACCCGCAGCCTGTTAGGCCCCATCTATGCTGCTCTTAACAAACCACCTTACCATGGCCGGTGTTATGTCATGTCACACAGTCGCGTCTTACGACATTCTCTATGTGTGTGAGGCAGTGGTGCTATTCCTGTCTTTGTCATAAACAAAGACCCCGACAGACCACTCGGAGATAGGGGTCTTCTAAATACAATAACCCTACATTGGTGTCCTACCCAGAAAAATCCTAAAACAACATTGACCAAGGGCACACAACATAATCCGCCGCACGCACCGGACGACCAAACAATGTCCTTGCTAGTTGCTGTTGTGCTGTATTTAGCTGAAGCGTTCTTGAATGTCTCTTATTTCACATTGATTGACCACGTTTGGTCGGGTGCCGTAAATGATATCAGTGTTTGAGATGGGATGCGATGGAAGCGGATGTCATAGATTAGACGAGACGTCACCTAGACGCGCAAGTGATGTAAGATACGATAGAAAGATCAGCGGGCGTCTCTCCTTTGAACTGTTATCTATGGTTGACACAATTTCTAACACCTATTATTCATAGGCGTCTCAGTCTTTGCAGACCATGCGACTGGCACCCTGTGAGTAGCCTCTCAGAGCGCAAGACTAGACGCTGAATATGGAGACCCTGGCCTTCCCAAACTACAGGATCCCCTCTCGGCCTGGCTAGTGTAATCCAAAGGAATTTTTCTTATTCTTATTCTTTTGCCCTGGCGATTGCGGAACAGAGACCACCCTGTAATGATTCCATCTCCTTTCCTAAATGTTTGCCCTATCCAACACTAACGCCATCTCTTCAGGTCATGTTCCACTGATATCCGTCTAGTTCCGTTCACTCAGTTAGTGATCTTATCACAACATGTCAATCTCTGTATTCGCAGAGTAAAACACTTATGGACATTTGAAATGACGGGTCCGTGTCGCATAAGCGGACTACCTACCTACGTATCTATCTATCAAGTCCCAGGGAGTGCTGGCTAGTCGTGTGACGATGAGAGTATCATCGGATGTCTCGAGTAACTAGCATCTACGGGCAACGACTCCACTGCCTTCGACTCCTGCGTTGTGGAAACCTTGGGAGAGGGTAGGGCTACGGGAATAAACCCAGGCAGAAAATCCGGAGTGACAGCACCTAAGGCGGCTGGTTTCAAAATTGCGAACTCATTCCTGCAGCTGAGCTGGTGCCAAATTGTCATGCTTTGCATTTCTTTGAATTACACTAGCGAGGCCGAGGGGGGGGGGGGGGGGGGTGGGGGGATTCTGCAGTTTGGGCAGTCCAGGATCTCCATATTCAGCATCTAGGCTTGCGTCCTGAGAGGCTACTCACAGTATAGCACGCGTATGGTCTGCAAAGACTGAGACGCCTATGATGATATGACCTATCTATCAGACTGACTAAAAGGGTCCGAAGACGCAATTAATGTGAGTACAGCAGTCAGCAACTCAAAGAGTATCACACCATTTCAATCTCAATACTCGCAGAGTATATATTCTACCCCAGGCTCAATCCCCAGTTTGTGCAGGATGTTTTTCTGGTCGCAAGCAAGACCATGTGGTCGACCCAGCGACATCAATCGGGTACCAGAAAAATCTGGGAAGTAAAGGCGGCCGGCGTGATGCTGACCGCGTCATTCACTATCTCACACAATAACATGGGCTTAACTCCGTATTTCCTATACACCTGCATGGTGTGCGGGATCTTTACTTTCCGTTTTACTCTGCGCTGGTAATTCATTTATGAAACTCTATACATATTTTCGTTGCTGTTTTCTTTGTTCTCTATTGATCATAATCATACAAAAGAACAGTGTATTTGTATATAAGAATGAATTCTTTTTATTTCCATAAGTTCCCCAAATGCAATGAAAGCTCATTTCGCATTTTGTGTTAAAATAATTTTTCATATATTTCTCCGTACCTCCTACTTTGTCTGTATTGCTGTCTACCTTGCCTGTAATAACGCTGTCTCTTTATCACGAGGGCACCTTTGATTTACATAATCTCCATTTGCCAAGTTTAAATTATTCTCAGGGGTTTGTTGTCAATATTTAAGCTGATCGGTATAGTGGTAGAACAGTCATTTTTCACAGCTAAGGTATGGATTCAACTCCGCAACCGTACAGCGTCAGTCGACCAATCTGTAAATGGGTCCCTTCTTCTTCTTCAACTGGCAGTTTGCAGCGATGTTGTGACATCACCGCTTTTCGGCATGACACATCAAATGTCAACACGACATTGTTCGGGACCTGGTTTGCCTTGCCTTTTCGATCCATAATCTCTTAACCAGGCTTGTAGTTTATCTCCAGGACTGTCACGAAGGTGGAACCTGGTCTTGGTCAGTTATGGGCTACTGCCCCTGATAAAAGCAGTCTCTGGCTGCTGCCAGTCTCATTCACTGCTCCCATCTTGTGGCCGCAACGTGAACAAGATATCCGGTTATGATAGGAAAAGGGCGAGCAATTTAACACCCCCCCCCCCCCCCCCCCCAACCTCACACAATCTGTGGTTTAGTATATTGATGTCTCTAACACCTCATTCCTGACCAGCTGCTAATTCCTTTTACTTAAACCATTTTGGCTTGGCTTCGCTTTGTTCGTTCTCAATCTTCCGCTACGAAACCTAACACGGGCCTAAGTAGCAGAATGTACTCCAGATAACGGAATGCGTTGTGTCATAGTTTACAGCTTGACTGCGATATTTTTACCTTCCGGTCAAACACATCCGAATTCAGCAAGCATTTTGTTAGTACCGGGTTAGCATTCCCTCTTCGAACCCTTCTCCTTAACCAGTCTGCTCTGTTACAGCCTGTTATCCAGGATCACCTCGTGGAGGTGTAGAAGGGTCTTGGCAGCTATGGTTCGCTGGCCCTAACGCTAGCAGTCAGCTATGGGTCGCTGACCGCTGCAGCTCATGCGCTGCTCAGCATCTTGATTTCACTTAAACCATTTAAAATAGGTACCTCGTCTCATCTATTTGGCTAAGAATGATCTGGTCGCGGCTGTAGACCTTACGGATAACTCGTGCCTTAGCACTTTGTGTGCTATTGCCGTGGCGGTATATATGATAAGACTTCTATCCACATGCGAAACACTTCGTAACCTATAACTCCAGGCATTTTTCTGCAGTGGGCAAATTCTTTCATTAGCGCGGACAAAATGATCAATTAATTATTTGTTTATTTAATCTTTCTTATGCTTTTCCCAAAATGAAAGGCAATGCACCACTGTTCCGTGTTTTCCAAATGTAATCTATTCATTTCACCATTTCTAGGTGTTTGAACATACGAGTGCCTGATATATTAGCTATTGCCCCAGTTCTCATTTCATCACCAATGCCGTCGCTCCTTTTGGGGCATAGGCCACTGTCAGCCCCTCCTTTTAGCAAGGCAAGTTCTGTCTTGAGCTGCCCTTTCTGCCTCTCTCCAGTTGAGGTCCAGGGACCGACGTTCATTTTCACAGTCTCTTCTCCAGGTGTGTATTGGTCTACCTCTCTTCCTCTTCCCCTGTGGATTTCATGTCAGGGCCTGTCTGGCCACGTTTAATGATGCATTGCGTGTGTTTGACCTGTTTCTCCATCCACTGGATATTGTTGATATCTTTTCCAACAGGCCTTCATGCCTCACCATGTCTTGCCAGCCTATCCCATTATCCTCCGTAGACATATTTGACGAACGACTCGAGATCTCTCGATATTGGTATTGGCCAATGACTCGAGATCTCTCTATATTGGTATTGACGAACGACTCGAGATCTCTCTATATTGATATTGGCCAATGACTCGAGATCTCTCTATATTGGTATTGATCAACGACTCGAGATCTCTCTATATTGCCTTTGCCGTTATCCATGTTTCTGTACAGGAGTACTGACTTGATACTGGAGTTAAACAATCTTAAGTTGAGCGGCTGATTATCGCAATGGTGGTGCACTCGCTTTTCATAGCAACGGTGTGGCGTTCGACTCCACTACCAGCAGCTCCAATCAACCCAGATGTAAAATGGTACCTGACTTAGGGTTAGGGAAGGAAAAGGCAGCGAGGAAGGGGACTGGTCACCCAACATCACAAGCTTGGGCTTAGTAAACTGAAATTTCTAGCACTTCATTCCTGACCAGCGGTTGTCTGCATAAGGACTTACTTTTAAACTTGGTATTAGTCTTTATTTCACTGAATTTTCATGTATTATTCATTAACAAAAATTCCGTCCTTGATTTTCCAATTCTAGCTCTTACATCTGCATCTGTGCCCCCTGATGTATCAATAGAGCCACCCAAGTACGTGAAGAGTGTCAACCTCTCACAGTGTCTCACCTCCAATCATGACTGGCTCTTTCCTTATGGTGTTCATTTTAAACAGCGTGGATTTCTTCATTTTAATATTTGCTATCTTTTCACACCATTCCATTTATTTTCTTCTTTGGCGAACAACCTTCCCCCCATCTTTTTTTAAAATTTATATTTCTAACCGAAAAAAAAAATATCGAAATCCTATTTGACATGTTTGTTGTCCCTGAAAAAGGTCTTCGCGTGCTGACGGTGGTTTTCGCTGCTGTTCTCGTCTTAGTTCCGTATCTGAACATACCGGCGGTACATATGGTGTATTTTTTTACACATCTTTCTAACTGCAGTTAGGTTCAGCACTCGTTTGCTGTTAGTCACAAGAATGTGGTCAATACATTTCGAGTCACACATGCATGTTTGCTTATGATACGGTCGTGTGTTACTATATAATAATGATTATTAGTTGTGAAAGCAGGCAGTGATATTAACATAAGGCATTCTTCTTCTTCCTCGTCTTTTTACTTCTTCTTATTATTATTATTCCTCGCCTTCTTCTTCTTCTTATTATTATTCCTCGCCTTCTTCTTATTATTATTATTATTCCTCGCCTTCTTCTTCTTCTTCTTCTTCTTCTTCTTCTTCTTCTTCTTCTTCGTCTTTTTATTTGAATTCTTCTTCGTCTTCTTCTACTTCTTTCTCTTCTCTTCTTCTTGTTCTTCTTTTCTTCTTCTTCGTCTTTTTGTTTTTTTTCGTTCTTCGCCTTTTCTTTCTTTTTTCTTCTTCTTCGTCTTCTTTTTTTGTCTTCTTCTTCTCTTCTTTTCTTCTTCTTCTTTGTCTTCGTCTTCTTCTTATTCTTCTGCGTTCGCCTTGAACAGGGCATTTGTGATGTGTCTTAACTTACACCTGGACTGCAATATCTGCACCTTTTGGCCTGACACTTCCGACTGTAGCACCCCATTTTCGCAAACGGGAATGCATTTTGTCTTCGATCCAAATCTCTCGGGACAGACTGCATGGTTGCAGCTTATCTCGAGATAGGGTGTTGGTCAGTTATTGGTCACTGGCCTTGATTTCAAGCAGATATAAGTCTATGGCTGCTGTCAGCTCATCCGCTGCTGCATCCTTGACCCATGTGATAGCAGCCGGTTAAATTATAATATACCTGTATTCGTGATTCCTGACTGTCCAGCAGCGCATGCGCAATAATACTTAGTAACCAAATATGTGTGCAATTTTGTTCAGTGTTGACAATTTGTTATTTATGTCGCGTCATGACAAAAATCCACTAAATATGATTTCAGAAAAAAAGGATCTGCATTACTAATAATGTCGCTGAACAGATGGCCGAACGCTTAGGTTTGCGTCCTGTTAATTAACGAGGAAACGGACTGAAGCTCTGGTAAAGACCTAGGTATTTTTTTTTTGGGAGGGTCGAGTAATGATCTTGCCTGTACATTGATAGATGACTGCTAGGACAAGCCGTCTTTACACCCCTTCCCTCCCTTCTACACCATATAAATACCATGTATAGACGCCACCAATGTAGAACACGCGTTATTTATTTTTTAATACAATTAATTGGATTAATTTAGTCTTATTCGACCTGTACTTCTACAGTCGCTAATGCCCATTTGCAGGTCCCAGCTCTGGCGTGAGCCGCATGTAGCCTGGGGGAGGATTTTCTGCTTAGCTGGCTAGACTCGAGCAGCTTATAACTTCGCCGCTTTGGTAACAAATACCACAGAGGTGATTTTACAATGTGCGAGTCCATCTTAATAGACTAAAACACTAGAGCAAAGTAAACCCGCAGTCTGTTGGGCGCCATATATGCTGTTTAAACCACCTAAGCATGGCTGGTGGTATGCCAGGTCACACAGTTAGTCGCCTCGTACGACATGATCTCTGTGGGTCAGTGGTGCTATTCTTGTCCTTGTCATACACAAAGATCCCGGCAGACCACTATTAAATTAGTACATTATTAATTGCATTCCTAGTACTTCAGTTTAGTTTAGTAGAAGAATGAACTTCATTGCACACAGTTGAACCCATAACTGCTCTGTTCTTCTCTATAGTTTTGGAGAATCTCAGCACAAAGCACGAACTCCTTAGCACCGGTTAGCACTGGGGAGGATCCGTAATAGACTGGCTAGATTGGTAACATAATTTTGACAGGGCAGTGGTCGTTAAGCTTACTCTTTTCGATTTCCAATTGCCAAGGGATATTTAACGTGCGTGACACTGCATACGGGCGTCCGATCTCTACTACCCATAGTTCCGGGGCAGTATTAGAAAGTACACGTGAAAAAATCCGGGTCTCCATCGTGATTTGAACCCGTGATCTCCAGCACCCGAGGCCAACGTCTTTTCTCTTGACCACTCAATCCCCTACATTCATAATAATGTAGTTTAAAAGAAGTAAAGATCCCGTTAACATGCCAGTGGGCCATATTAAGAAAAATGGTGTTAAGCCCATAACTTTCTTGACCAACGGCACCAACGCAATTCAGCATCAAGTCGGCCTCCTCTACTTTCCCAGATTATTCTGGTACACACATTTTGAGGATGGGGTCGACCACCAGGCTCCGTTTTACGATCTGAATAATCATACACCAACGTGGCCGAACCACGATCGCTCGGTTGAGAAGCCAGTCTACTAACCACTGCGCTTCCTCGGCTAAATAAATAGACAGTACCATATTAATCAAACAAACTGAAGCGAAATGATTGAACTAAGCGTCAGTGGCGTCACATTTCATGCGCGGCGAAATTACTTTCTCAGCTCAAATACACTTAGAATAACACGTCACAACAGGAGATCGAAAACTGACTGTTTAATTCGGAATGAAATATTTTTTGTTAAAAGCAGGAAATCACTTTCTACAAGTTACTATTTAACTTGCTATTAAATTAGAGTAGTCCGTTTGCGTGGTCTTCTATTTCTCCTACTTTAACCAACTTCCAAGTGACCTAGAGAGCTGGCATTGTGTACACAGTCTCTACTAGTGCGGCGTGTTAAATCTGTCATATTTTGACGGTTCGTGGACAGGGAACTTAACTTAACTTAACGTCTTTGTTCTGGTTTGGAAGAATCATCAGAGTCTGTATACAACCAGTTGCACTTTGATTACCCTGCTCTAAAAGCTATGCGTATCCAATCTATTCTTAAATGCATTAACTGCTACTGCCTGCACTACCTCCTGGGGTAATGCATTACAAGCATTAACCACTCTCCGACTTAACACATATTTAACCTTTCCTGTGATTATTTTATACACCTGTATTAAGTCACTTCGGATTCTTGTCTTTTCTAGAAACTGTAGGCCGGTTTTTATGAGTATTTCTCATAACTGTAATTCTGGAATGCCACTATCAGTTTTGTCGCTCTTCTTAGTATCCTTTCCAGCATGTTTATATCTCCTCTACGATAAGGACTCCACACCTGTACACAGTACTCCAATCTAGGTCTAACCAATGCTTTATACAGTTTGACAATCACCTCCTTACTACTACGTTTAATATCTCTTTTTATCATACCTAACATTGCATTTGCGTTATTCACTGCTACCTGGATTTGCTCACCCAATTTACCTGAATGCTCTATTATAACCACTAGCTCCCTTTCATTATCTATCATGCAAATATTGTTCACTCCCATTCGGTAATTATGTTCCATTTTGGATCTACCTATGTGGACGAATGTACATTCATCTATATTAAACTCCATTTGCCATCTTACAGTCCAGTCTCGAATTTGTATCTAAATCCGATTGTACCGAAGAAAGTAGTTTTTACTTTTATATATAAAGGTAAAGGCCAGTACCATGGCAACAGTTGCCGTCGGGGATAAAGATAACTCTTCATGTGCTAAACTAGTGTTTCCTAACCGCATCGCCGCATATATTTCTTGCCAGTCACGAACAAAAAATTGCTGCTGTTCCGCAAATCTATTTACTGCTCCAATTCGAGTTATTTTTAATAGTTTATAGAATTTACATTTTATAATATTAGATTTAACAACCAATTCACAAAATACTATATCAATAATATTATTTTGGTTTTTTTTTCTGTCTGGGAAGTCAGCTAGAAGTTTTTCCTATTTTCATCGGATGTGAACTTTTTTTTTCTTATAACAAAATATTTTCTTTCTAATGTGTTTGCCTTATTACTGTTCCGCTAGGCGGTGTGCGATGCACTATGTTTTTCTTTTGCGCCTATCGGCCCAGTGCATCCGATTGCGGCATGCATTCTATGTAAGGGTCTCCTTCCACCTGCATTTTCTAAGGGTTTGCTTCCCCGTGGTGACTGCCGGTGCTTTGTTGGGGAGCGAACCCATCACCTAAGGGTTGTGAGCCGTGTCACTTAGCCACTTCCTTTTTTCCTATTTTCACTGATCCGTGAACAATTTTTCCTATTTTCATCTGTCCATAAAGAAATTGTTTAATATTTTCATGGGTCCGTGAACATTTGTTCCATATTTTCACTTGTCCGTGAACATTTCATACTTATTTCCACTTGTCCGTGAACATTTTTATCCTATTTTCACTTGTCCGTGAACAATTTGTTCTTATTTTTGCTGGTCCACGAGTGTTAAAAGGTTGAGAAACACCGAACTAAACCACAGCCTATGTGAGGTGGGTGTGGCCTATTCCCTTCCTTGCTGTTTTTACCATCCCCAACTCATACCGTTAGGCACCCATTTACTGTTGTGTTTACTGGCGGAGCGGTTGTACCAGGCACAGACCACGACAACGATGTGATCCCAGTCTTAGGAAGACAGCTCACTGTCGACTAGGCTGCACGCTCCACACTTTTAGATATACGGATACTAAATTGCACTCACTCATAGCCTCCTGATTCATGGTCACACTGTAGTGTCAGGACGCCTTGGGTCAAAGTTCCTGTCTAGTTTGATCGTAAATGTATTACACATACCTAATCCGGCTCGTGTCAGAAACCTAAACCCTGTCACAACAGCTGGAGTGGTAGAAGGAAGTCTTTTATATTTAACTTGACTCGACGGGACGATGAGGCTAACGTCTGGCCAGGCACAACACACTCATCAGAGAATGTTAGCCAGGGTCAGTAGAAATATAGTTGCCAAGACCCTCACCTGCTCTCTTCCTTTGTCGTGGACAACAGTCTGGCTAACAAGGTGAGGTTCGACGTGATCCCCGTAGTAGAGAGCAACACGCAGATGAAGCCAAGCATAGTACAACCGCCTGGAGGTCCCCAGTCCACCTTCATCAGCATGCTCGGGATGTGAGGAAAGCTACTGCAACCCGCCACTTAACGTCCCTTTCAGGGCGCACAAAAGAGTAAACTACTCATTGTGGGCATTCGCAAACAACATCTTGACCCGACCGTTGTCCGTCTGTGTGGACTGTATTTTTACCCAACTTCCCCATAACCTGAAGAACCATCAACTCAACACCTGCTCCTCCAACCATTAACTCAGCATCCACTCCCTCAACCATTAACTCAACAACCACTCCCTCAACCATTAACTCAACAACCACTCCCTCAACCATTAACTCAACAACCACTCCCTCAACCATTAACTCAACATCCACTCATCTAGCCATTAACTCAGCAACCACTCCTCCAACCATTAACTCAACAACCACTCCCTCAACCATTAACTCAACATCCACTCATCTAGCCATTAACTCAGCATCCACTCCTCCAACCATGAACTCAACATCCACTCCTCCAACCATTAACTCAACAACCACTCCCCCAACCGTTAACTCAACAACCACTCCTCCAACCGTTAACTCAGCATCCACTCTTCCAACCGTTAACTCAGCATCCACTCCCCCAACCATTAAATCAGCATCCACTCCTCCAACCGTTAACTCAGCATCCACTCCTCCAACCGTTAACTCAGCATCCACTCCTCCAACCGTTAACTCAGCATCCACTCCCCCAACCGTTAACTCAGCATCCACTCCCCCAACCGTTAACTCAGCATCCACTCCTCCAACCGTTAACTCAGCATCTACTCCTCCAACCGTTAACTCAGCATCCACTCCCCCAACCGTTAACTCAGCATCCACTCCTCCAACCGTTAACTCAGCATCCACTCCTCCAACCATTAACTCAACACCTACTCCTCCAACCATTAACTCATCCAATCCTCCAACCGTTTACTCAACATCCACTCATCCAACCATTAACTCATCCAATCCTCCAACCGTTTACTCAACATCCACTCCTCCAACCATTAACTCATCCAATCCTCCAACCGTTAACTCAACATCCACTCCTCCAACCATTAATTCGACTCTTTGATTAGTAAGCCTATGTTAGCAGCCCATCTGTCATTACTGACTATAGCATGAAACGCCCTTTGATTAGTAAGCCTATGTTAGCAGCCCATATGTCATTACTGACTATAGCATGAAACGCCCTTTGATTAGTAAGCCTATGTTAGCAGCCCATCAGTCATTACTGAATATAGCATGAAACGCTCTTTGATTAGTAAGCCTATGTTAGCAGCCCATCTGCCATTACTGAATATATCATGAAACGCCCTTTGATTAGTAAGCCTCTGTTAGCAGCCCATCTCAGTCATTACTGAATATATCATGCAACGCCCTTTGATTAGTATGCCTCTGTTAGCAGCCCATCTGCCATTACTGACTATAGTAGGAAACGCCCTTTGATTAGTAAGCCTCTGTTAGCAGCCCATCTGCCATTACTGACTATAGTAGGAAACGCCCTTTGATTAGTAAGCCTCTGTTAGCAGCCCATCTCAGTCATTACTGACTATAGCATGAAACGCCCTTTGATTAGTAAGCCTATGTTAGTAGCCCATCTCAGTCATTACTGACTATATCATGAAACTCCCTTTGATTAGTAAGCCTATGTTAGCAGCCCATCTGTCATTACTAACTATAGCATGAAACGCCCTTTGATTAGTAAGCCTCTGCTGAGATTTATTTTCTGTTTCCCTGCGGTGTTGTCTTATTGCATCTGCGTGTTTCTAAGGTTGATGGTGTTGTAACGACACACAGCAAGGTTACGCTTGGGGTAACCGCCCCATTGGGCAATACTGGGCACCTTTCTATGGAGAACAAGCTATTGCCAGTTCAGCATATTGATCCAGGGTAACGACAATAACCGATAGCTAGTCTAGTGATAGATGATAAAATGGCAATATGACTTGCGCGTGAATTGGATTTAATTAAGGGTGAGTGTCACACCGTCACCCTCACTCTCGTCCTGGTTCCATTTGATGCAGTGGCAAGATATGATCAAGACGACTGGAGCAGTAATCCAGAAGCAGCGGGAGACCAAGTGGATCTTCTGTGTCTAGCCTTGATCTAAAGTAAGTATGATGACACAAGTGTGGCGAACGTAATTTTCGGCGACGGTCCACCCGAATTGCTGCATCAATTTTGGCGATGGCATCTTCTGACGCAACAATATGCGTTTGGCCAGGTCTCGGACGATCTTTCGTTAGCTCACGTCCTTCTTTAAACATCGTTATTCAGTTCTTTACTGTTGTCTTCGACACACTTTTGTCACCATACACTGCTTGCATTCTGCAATGAATGTCAACTGGTCGACATCCTTCAGCTGTTAGAAACCGAATCACCGCTCGCTGATCAACTCTGGACGGATTCCGTTTCATACCCGCTATGTTTTGAACGGTCTGCCGAGGAAACTATGAGTTGGAGGATAATAAAATTGTCCATTCTTGACGATTGGCATGTGCTGTTTACAACAGCAGTGACGCCATCATGCACATCGTACGTATGTTCACTTATTACAGTTTGATCCGCTTTCATTTGAATGCTCGCATAATAGACGAATAGATCTAGGCGCATTGGCATTAGCTTTTGTATGAAGGCTTTACAGTTATAAGCTCAAAGGTTAAACATTGATCGGTCCTGAGTGCCAACAGAAATTGATAGTTTATGTCAACGTATATTACATTTCATCTGTTTTCTTTGTGGGCCTGTTATCAGAGTATCATTATATATTACATTTCATCTGTTTTCTTTGTGGGCCTGTTATCAGAGTATCATTATATAGTAACGCGCCGAGGAAAAGTGTAAAATAACAGCATTGAAATTCCCTTCCAGCTATTTTTTTAAATCTATGTGGTTTAATATGACAGCTTACGGATCGTCTACACCGGCGAATCTCATATAACTCGGGTCTAAGATGCTGCAGTGAATGAGCTGACAGCAGACGGCGACTCATACCTAGCTGCTTTCATCAGGGTTAGTGACCTATTACTGACCAAGACTATTCCAGCTCCAAGTGGCGGCTCTGGAAACAGACTCTAGCCATGCAGCTTGGCTAATATATTAGAGATCGAAAAGGGAGCGGGAAAATGCCTTACTGAAATCGTATTATAGCGCTAGGAGGCATATATCGCCGCAACCTGACTATAAACTACATCACAACTCCACAAACGTCCAATTCAGGACAAGCACCGAAGAAGAAGGCGAAGAAGAATATAATAATTGGGTCATATTGCACGACACAGACGAAACGTCACTAACGATATTAGACTCTATAGATTATTCAAAATGAAAACTGCCATGGAAGTTCTGTAAAGACACATTTAGGTAATGGCTTAATGACTTCGCCAGGACAAAAACAATACGATACATACGTTACGACCACACGTTATTCGTCAGAGACAAAGAACGAAAGAAAAACATTTTAATAAATCACTACAAAGAGCAAGACATAATGGAGCGGTTTGAGTTCGCCGCCATAACATATATGCCAGGAAAGTGTGAGATGCAGTATGCCAGTTATGACATAGAGTAATCCAAGTTCCAAACAAGAAATGGCCAATATGATTGGAAACTAAATAAAAACAAGCACAATTCACGAAAACAAAAAACCCAACACAAATGACAATAAATCAGCACATATCAAGAGACACATACACAAAGATATGAGCACAGAAAGGAATAATTAAGAAATACTAATAAGAAAAGCTCCGAGAGGGATAGGCAGCATTTGGACAAGGAAGATCATGCACAGATCAAATAGCAGCTACTCAAGGCAACGTATTACATGTGTTGAACAAACTTTTGAATGGAAATAATTGCTATTCGCAAACTTTATAAACTATGAAAAGGCGTTTGACAGTGTGGACGAATTTCCCTACGGCAACTGTTGAGACACGATGGAATACCAGACAAATACGTAACCACCCATAATATATACGAAGATACAGTTAGTAGAGTGGTACATGAACGAGCACTGACTGACTGCTTCGGGGGGCAAACACCTGTTCTCACCTTTCCTGTTCTTGTTGACAATAGATTGGATAATGAAGACGACAATTGACGGAGAAAGAACTGGTATTCAGTGGACAATATTGTCACAATTGGAGGACATGGACTACGTAGATGATCTGGTACTTTTGTCACATAGTCAAAGCGAAAATCTAGAGAAATTTCATAGGGTGAAAGAACGATCGGCCACATTGGGACGGAATATCAACATGAAGAAAACCAAGCTCCTTAAACTCACTATCAACACAGAACCAATCATGCTGGAGATATATATATATATATATATATATATATATATATATATATATATATATATATATATATATAGAGAGAGAGAGAGAGAGAGAGAGAGAGAGAGAGAAGGAGAGAGAGAGAGCCTTTTGAAGAAGTGGAAACCTTCACATATTTTGGCAGCACAATTGACACGCCAGAAGGTGTGGATGCAATTCTAAGGATCAGAATGGGAAAGGCAAGAGGGGCATTCCTGACACTAAAACAACATATGGATATCCAGAGAAATCAATATTAACACTAAACGTTAGAATTCTCAACACCAGTGGTCATGTCAGTGCTGCTGTATGAAGCGGAGACACGGAGAACGACCAAGGCTATACGATAAAGACTCCAAACTCTGAAGGATAGTGGACATAAAAGTCGCAGAACATGGTGACGAATGAAGATCTATATAAAACGGATCCAACAATAGCCACTGGAACAACAAATTAAGCAAATACGATGACGCTAAATAAGACGTGGAATCCTTATAGGAAGAGAAATATAGGTGGACCCAAAAATACACAGAAGAGATTGTGAGAAGGAACTACGATTCAATTATTACACACGCAGAGAGGTAGAAAGAGCAGCCTCTAACCGTGTGTAGTGGCCAGATGTTGTCAATGGCCTATGCACTGATTAAACACGTTATTAAACAAGTCGCCGGAAGTTTTTGAACAAGTCGCCAGCAGTTCTTAAACAAGTCGCCAGCAGTTCTTAAACAAGTCGCCAGCAGTTCTTAAGCAAGTCACCAGCAGTTCTTAAGCAAGTCACCAGCAGTTCTTAAACAAGTCGCCAGCAGTTCTTAAGCAAGTCACCAGCAGTTCTTAAGCAAGTCACCAGCAGTTCTTAAGCAAGTCACCAGCAGTTCTTAAATAAGTCACCAGCAGTTCTTAAACAAGTCGCCGGCAGCTCTTAAACAAGTCACCAGCAGTTCTTAAACAAATCGCCGGAAGTTATTAAACAAGTCGCCGGAAGTTTTTCAACAAGTCGCCGGCAGTTCTTAAACAAGTCACCTGCAGTTATTCAACAAGTCGCCGGCAGTTCTTAAACAAGTCACCTGCAGTTCTTAAACAAGTCGTCGGCAGTTCTTAAACAAGTCACCGGTAGTTCACGAACCGTTAATTGATAGTTCTTGAACCGGTCGCTGACAGTCGTTGAACCGGTCGCCGGCAGTTCTCGAACCGTCCACTGGTAGCTCTTGAACAATTCATCAATACATTGGTAGTTTTCGAACCGGTTGCTGACAGTTCTTGAACCGTTCGCTGGTACTTCTCGAACCAGTCGCTGACAGTTTTCTAACCGTTCACTGGTAGTTCTCTAGCTGGTCGCTGACAGCCTTTGAACGCAAATTATGAATATCACTGCTCTATTAACCTGTATTATCTTTTAACACCTTCAAAAAGTCATATTTTCCCCTTATCTTGCCTGACACGAATCTTTTCAGAGACATTAGTAATTAACATTGTGGTATCCTTGCTAAGACTTGTGACTTCTTGTTTACCAGTTGTTTGTTATCATGACAACTTCAGTGTTTAAGTAGGTGCAGGAGTGTATCAAGTAGTTGGGTGCGTAAGAGCGTCCAAACCCGTCCTGTTATCGTGTTTAAGCCCGCTTGTTGAATGTCTGGAGTGTTTCGGTGTTGTGCTAATGCTGGCTTGAGTGGTGGAGCCTGTGGACACTTACAACGGGTTACCTGTTCTTCTTAAAAGGAATAGAGAAAGAAATAGAGAAAGGAATATGTTGAAACGCCGAGAGTTGTAAATAACGAATTTTTGTTAGTGATAGGAAAGCAATGAATTAATTGAGTCTGTAAATGTAGGGCTCGAACTAGAGCTATGTACAGATCAAAACGGAAAAGGGACAACCTTGACCATATACAAATTGACACCTACCATCAAATCTGCAAACGAGATCAGGTGATCATCTTCCGGCTGCGCACATGACACAGTTGACTAAGATGTCATCTTTATAATACATTTTTCTTCTGCTTCTTCGTTCGTCTTCAGACCTAGACTTTAATGGCTCTAACGGCAGCAGTCAACTTGAGGCCCTCTGGAGTTCCGTACAGCTTCTCGTGGAAGGACAATGACTGTTGCCAAATGCTACCACTTTCATCGGTATTCAGTGTACGGAACTGCAACATGTGTTCTGCAGGCATGGGGTCTGTGCAGCTTACACAAAGGTCCGTAGTGCCAATCTTGAACTTGTTGTACAGATGACATCTCAGTCTGTTGGGACCTGTGCGTAGCCGGCGAATGATCACCTAGTCTCGCCTGGAGAGTTTGTCGCAGGCATAATCGTGTGGCCAGGGTCAAATGGCCATTTTGCCTCATTGCATGTGATTTCTGTATCACTCTGCTACAGCATTCCTCCCTCTTTGGCGAGTCTGTCCGCCTCCTCGTTACGGGAATGTTGTAGTGGGCTGGTATCCAATGGACTATGCTTCTTTTTTCTTTGAAGCACTGGAACAGGCGTTCGAGTGAATCAACATGAGCTCAGAGTTCATATTTTGTGCTGTTTTTTTAGAGCCGTTACCTCCAAAAGGGCGTAATAAATTCAAAGATGGCACTGCGGACCTTTGTACCCCGAAACAGCTCCGATAACAGCCGCACACCCATTACAGTCCTGCCTATCACACACTAGCAGAATGAGTATAACGTTGCAACAACCAGTGTCCTTCCATGAGAAACTATACGGAACTGTACACATTGTCGAGTGAACTGCTGTCTTTGGTTGTCGGTTGTGCTATGCTTGGCTTTATTTTCGTGTCGCTTACTACTACTACGGATATCACGTCGATCCCTTACCTTGTTAGCCAGGCTGCCATGAAAACAGCCTACTTCCAGGGAGGACTACGAGGAGGCCAAGGTCAGGATATTGGCTAGTATGTTTTGCCTGACCCTGACTAACAAGTCTGGTCAGTATATTTTGCCTGACCAGAAGTTAGTTTTTCTTCCCACCAATGAACATAATTCAATGCAATTTGACATGGACTAACGTCTGGTCAGGCAAAATATAGTGATCAGACATGTTAGTCAGGGTCTGGCAAAACATACTGGTCAAAACCTTCACCTCGGCTTCCTAGTATCATTTCCTGAAAACGAGCTGTTTTCATGGCAGCCTTGCTAACGAGGTGAGAGATCGACATGATCACCGTAGTAGTGAGTGACACGTAGATAAAGCCACGCATAGCACAACCGCCTAGAGGACCCCCGTTCACCTTCATCTGCACGCTCGGGATGTGAGGAAAACTACTGCAACCTGCCACTTGACGTCCTGTTCAGGGCATTCGCAAATAACATCAAATTCTTTCCCTATTTTTAGCACGAAATATCCGTATTCTAGCTTGTAAGTGAATTACAACTTTGAGACGTGAGTGCGTTTTTTTACGGAACACGGTAACGTGTGTCTGTAAAACTTCTAAATGTCTTATCTCGGCAAACATCAATTATTTTTGTTCTAAGCCTAAATAAGCAACAGTCATCATGAGAACGGTTTTAAATTGTCAAAAAATAGCTCATCGAAGTCATGACTGTAATTAATTCACACACAAAATGTCATTACATTCAGTCTCTAGGACGACAAATTATAAATAACTAAATATGGACACGATTTTTGGAACAAACTCTAAAATATAAATGGTGTTTTAAATCGCTAAAGATGGGCACGAATTTTGGAAAGGACTCAAAATTATAAATGTTATTTTTCTTGTCTTCAGTTTGCCATGAACGTCCCCGGTGTGCAGTAGTGTCATCTAGTGAACACACGGCTACAAGCAAGATGGATATTAGCAACTCTTCGTAGGAGCAACATTATTATATTTGATATCTGCAGCCGCATCGATTTGGATGAGAATAAAGCTGTTGCTTGCGGTACCTCGCGGTCCAGGAGGCGCATTATGCTGGCTCATAGTGGCCTTGCCCTCATTACAGAAAAACTTCAGAATCAACGACTAGAAGAGTCTTCTCCTACAACGTGCTGCAATAAACTGCCGGTGAGTCTATGTAGTCCTATCTCATAATCATCATCCTCTGGTTGATCAGTCCCAAGACTGGTTCTAAGGTTGTCTGAACATGTCTCTCTGGCTGATCAGTCCTAAGACTGGTTCTAAGGTTGTTTGAACATGTCTCTCCATTTGACCATATCCTCTGGTTGATCAGTCCTAAGACTGGTTCTAAGGTTGTCTGAACATGTCTCTCTTGCTGATCAGTCCTAAGACTGTTTGTAAGGTTGTCTGAACATGTCTATCTATTTGACCATATCCTCTGGTTGATCAGTCCTAAGACTGGTTCTAAGGTTGTCTGAACATGTCTCTCTGGTTGATCAGTCCTAAGACTGGTTCTAAGGTTGTCTGAACATGTCTCTCTGGTTGATCAGTCCTAAGACTGGTTCTAAGGTTGTCTGAACTTGTCCTGGTTGATCAGTCCTAAGACTGGTTCTAAGGTTGTCTGAACATGTCTCTCTGGTTGATCAGTCCTAAGACTGGTTCTAAGGTTGTCTGAACATGTCTCTCTGGTTGATCAGTCCTAAGACTGGCTCTAAGGTTGTCTGAATATGTCTCTCTGGTTGATCAGTCCTAAGACCGGTTCTAAGGTTGTCTGAACATGTCTCTCTGGTTGTTCAGTCCTAAGACTGGTTCTAAGGTTGTCTGAACACGTCTCTCTGGTTGATCAGTCCTAAGACTGGTTCTAAGGTTGTCTGAACATGTCTCTCTGGTTGATCAGTCCTAAGACTGTTTGTAAGGTTGTCTGAGCATGTCTCTCCATTTGACCATATCCTCTGCTTGATCAGTCCTAAGACTGGTTCTAAGGTTGTCTGAACATGTCTCTCTGGTTGATCAGTCCTAAGACTGGTTCTAAGGTTGTCTGAACATGTCTCTCCATTTGACCATATCCTCTGGTTAATCAGTCCTAAGACTGGTTCTAATGTTGTCTGAACATGTCTCTCTAGTTGATCAGTCCTAAGACTGTTTGTAAGGTTGTCTGAGCATGTCTCTCCATTTGACCATATCCTCTGGTTGATCAGTCCTAAGACTGGTTGTAAGGATGTCTGTGCATGCATCTCCATTCAATCTTATTCTATGGTAGGTCAGTCCTAAGACTGGTTCTAAGGTTTTCTGAGCTTGTCTTTCCATTTGACCATATCCTCTGGTCAGTTCTAATACTGGTTGTAAGGTTGTCCCAAATTCCTGCAGCCAAACGATAACCCAACCTATCTGGGAGTCACATTTGATCGGCGCATGACATGGAAAAGTCAGATTGAGAGAAACCGAATGAAAGCCAGAGAAAGAATGGCAATCATGAGGAAACTTGCTGGCACTAGCTGGGGAGCAGACGAAGGCATACTAAAGAAACTGTACACTGGAAGAGTGAGACCAGTTCTCGAGTATGGCATTGCGGCATGGACAACAGCAGCGAAGGCGAACTTCGATAAAGTTAACAAACTTCAAAACCAAGCCATGAGAATTATAACAGGTGGCATAAAGTCAACGCCAATTGTAGAACTTGAAAAGATTACGAAACTGCAATCCATGACCGATAGAAGAGACTGCAGAGCCCAGCTGCAGTCAGAGAAACTCCGAAGACTGACCGACCATCCAATGCACCAGAGACTAAACAATTGGGGAAATGGGAAACTAAAGCGGAGAAACTTTGCAGAAATAGCCAAAGCAAAGATGCACGAAGATCCCATAAACGCACTAACAACACCAAAACCCATCACTACTGTACGAAAACCTACCTGGAGGCAGGATATATTTCCAGAGGTGGTAGAAAATATACCAGGTATTGCAAACAAAAACTGCCAGACTGAAAAAGAAAGGAGAGATACTACCCTAAGCTTCATAACGAAAAGCTACCCAAGCATGGACTGGACCCATGCATACACCGACGGCTCTGTAACAAACACAACACAGAACGGAGGGGCAGGAGCATTCCTGAACCTACCAAATGGCAGAAAAATAACACTGTCATTCGCTACTGGTAAGTACACAAGCAATTTCAGAGCGGAGGCAGAGGCACTGAGGGCGGCAGTGGAAGAAATGGTGACACACAGTGAAAATAAGAGCCATATAGTTCTGCTGACAGATGCTCTCGCCGTAGTCACAGCGCTAAAAAGCCAGAAAAACACTGAGCTTAATGACTTAAGAGCAGCACTCTGCAAACTGTGCCAGCAGTCCGCACCAAAAAGGGTAGTGGTACAGTGGGTCCCATCACACTGCAACATCCAAGGCAACGAGGAGGCAGACAGGCTGGCAAAAGAAGGTGCAAGACTACCACAAACAGATACCAGTATGACGTACGAAGAGTCAAAACGGCTTATCAAAGCCAGATACATGACCAAATGGGAAACCGAACATACTGGTTACACCAAAAACGATGCCTATTACCAGTTGAACCGAAGAGAGCAGGTCGTTGTCTTCAGACTTCGCACTGGCCACAATAGACTGAGGTACCACCTATTCAACAAATTGAAGATAGGGTGTACCGACGAATGCCCGTGCGGTACTGGTAAAATGACCGCTGAACATCTGCTGCAGAACTGCCCGACATACGAGGATCAGAGAGAGCAGATGTGGCCATCACCAGTGGAACTGCAAGACAAGCTCTATGGCAGTGGCGACAGCCTCAGGATGACCGCCGCTTTTTTAGAAAAAAATAATGGTTACTGTCTGACTGCTTACGAAGAAGAAGAAGAAGAAGAAGTAAGGTTGTCTGAGGGTGTCTCACCATTTAAATCTCTCTTCCGCAACTCACTTCAGTTCAGCAAATGTTCGCACTTTCATCCTTCTATGCCAAAGTTCATGTTTCAACCAAATACAGTACAGTTGGCCATCCATAAGTATAGATTTTTCTTTTCATTTATATCCCAATATTCTTTGGGGTTAGCATTTTCAGTTTTTCTCTGAAGGCCTTTTTTCTAACGTAATCCTTGGCACAATTTCCGTCTATCTTGTGTCATGTGTCCCTCAAATATATAAATTTATGATTCTTCTGTTCGATTAATTATCTATTGATGTTTATAATCATTGGCCTATGTTGCTTACCTATTACAATAGACGTTGTCTTCAATGTATTTATTGTCATGTCAAATTTGTTGGAAATTTGTTGGCTGTGCTGTTACATTTCTTCAAGCAATGTTGCTACTGATTATTCCACTATGGCTTGTCCATTGATAAATAACCAGACTACATCACCAGAACTGCCAGATAGGGAGGTCATGATAAGACTTCTGCACCCCCAAAGCAACTGAAGAAGGGATGAGCTTGATGTTAGCAGCCTGACTATACGAAATAAGCTGCTTTAGAAACCACTTTAAGTAGTCATCCACAGAGAGGGTGTTATAATTTGTATATGGGAGTGTGGATGAACATTCTGTGTTTGAAAGTTAAGAATCAAATCAAAAGTAAAGATCCCGTTAATACGCCAATGTAGCATATTTGGAAAATAGCGATGTCAATATTTTTATTGACCGACGACACACTAGGGGTCAACCACAGTCTACTGTAGATACATGCCTTCTGACGGAGAAATCCCCTTTGAATCGTCATATTCCAAGGCTGATGTAATAACGGAATTTGCACGTGTCAGCTATCAATGCAACTGTAATAGCCTGTTCGGGAAACAAAGATGGATATGTAGTTGGTTTAAGGTCAGGATTCTGTGAAAGAATCACTCTCAACATTGATTCGTTATGCTTTGTACAGTGAATTTGTTTTATTTCCACGTGTGAAGCATGACTTGATTATAAACCATTGCACAACATGTGTTCCGTTATTTAGTCGACCTTTATATGTGACGTTTCAAATGCGTTTTCCCGTGAATCAGAAGACCTGTATGTACAATAGGATGTGAACTAGGGGTCAACATAACGCCCGCCGCCTTTACATTCCCAGATTATTCTTGTGCCTTATTTGTTTATGCTGGATCGATCGTAGGAGCCATTTGTCGGTCAGAAAAATCATGCACTAAATGGGGACCAAATCAATGTACTAACCTCTGCGCTAAGTCGGCGCCTTTTGTTTAAGAGAAAGCTCTAGTAACATTACCACAAATACGGGGGTTCCTCAGAAGGTAATACGCTGCAAATGTTTATTCCAAATGTATGACATTCTTACACAGTAAATCTGAATGTTTTCGTTGCGCTGGCATTTAGTTACTGGCACGACTGCTGTGCTTTCTGTGCCTGTCTATTTCCTGGACCAAAACCATCGTTCACTATCTCATTTCCGAAACAGCACACCAGGGTATTGAAGAAAGTCAAGCCCACACGGCAGAGGCCACCAAATAATTCATTTATATTGGCAGAACGATCTTATCTGATGGGCACAATGGTCCCAGTCTGTCAGTGCGGATCAGACTAGCAGCATTTGTTATGCACGATCTCCGACGTGTGTGACGTAACGGAAAGATTCCTCACAAAACTAAAAGTCTGCATTTACCAGTCTTGCATGGTCCCAGTCCTACTTTATGATTCCAAATCCTGGACATTGATCGGTTATGCTGTTTATTATGCTGCATTTCATGCCTCCCTCAAGCCGTGCGAGACCAGTCCATGATGGAGTTCAACGTTCCGCTTAACTGGACACCAGAATTCAGTCAGTCCAGATTATCACTACTCAAGGATCTTTCTGCTCGGACTGAAAGCGACTTCCTTCTGCCCGCGTCTCCCTCCACCAGAGGATACCTCTCCCAATCTCGTATTCTCAGCACAGCAAGTGAACACAGTGTGAACACATGTGAACACAGAAGCTTCGGCGGCGGGACACGAAAAAAACAGGGAGTTTGACACGGACAGACACGGCAGGCTTGGCACAAACATTGGTTTAACACACTCCTCGCGGTCCTCATTCCAAGGTTGCGGAGTACACGGCTCCATCTGCGGAGTCTGTAGGGACTTCGGTCGACACGCTACGCATCAACACGCATGGACATGGTATTGGTCAATCGACGCAACGGGCCTTTGATGCTTACGCAAACATTATTATTATTAATCCTGAACATTACTCAAACATGACATATCGAGACTAGATGCATTTCACATGTTCAACCAGTGGGGCATCCTGGGCATCCATGGCACGACTACATCCATAACGTGGAGGTCCCTTCTAAGACAGACCTCCACCCAATCTCAGAAACACTTGAACGCCGCCGAGTTTCTTTGTTCGGTCACATCATACGGCCTTTCCATGAAACTCCGGCTAACAAGATACTTCACAGTTCGTTCCTTGGTGTCAAAAGACTTCCCCCAACCGACTGGAAGCGCAGAAGAGGCCGTCCCCGAACAGTACGGCTCCAGCAGATAGCATGCTCCCCCTCCGCTTTGGTCGAGGACTGGAGCCGTGCTGCATCAGTGGGCATGGATTGGCCTGCTGGTTATGCCGAACTTCTATGAATGCTCTAGACATGCGACCAAAAACTCAAGTCAAAGGGAATGTCACGTCCTGATCTAGTGTGCCTTTATGGTGAGTTTCAGTCACAAGAATACCGTTCAGTTTGCCTCATCGTCTTCAGTGCTGTGCAGTACCATTCTGGCGTCTTCCTAGCCACGGGGAGTGCATACATATTGTTAGAATCCAAACACAACAGACGCCAGAGTGCCGACTGTGCACACATTCACACGAAGCTGTTGAACACCACATCTTTGTGGGTGTCCGTCGCTTGACGGTGTTAGAAAAGAACTTCCTTTGCCAAGGTCAAACAAATTGAATAATCTCTATGGAACTAACCAACAGCTCACTAACATTTGCATATACCACTATATGGCATTTGGCCAAAGGAAAGGGGCCCGAGGCCGCTAGACCAATAACAAACCAACCAACCAGTGTACATTATACATGCTATTTCAGCGGCTTTACGCCAATGCGAAATAATGCCCTTCATGAATTAACTCGTTTCCTGCTTCATCTTTTCACTTTTGTGTTTTGTTGTGATATTTCGATGAATCCTTCTAATATCCAAGATCACAGCGAATTGCCATCGTAGTTCCATTGCTGGCTCAAAGCTGGAGAACCAATTGTGTACTTGTGATGTGGGGATGACATCGGCCCACCGCAATATGTGTTTGCTGGTTCTTCTTCTTCTGTTTTCCTACTGCCCTTGCTATACGGCGTCGCAGAGAAGTCGTAGATTTCGTGTTATCGCCAAGTGGAATGCTTGTGCTGTCGTTATGTGTAACTTCCGGAGAGTTTCAGAAACACCTTCGAACAACCGACGTCGAGGTCTGCCCCTTGCTCGTGGACCGGAAACCTGCATGTTATGCTCCTGATGTAGACTGGTCATAATGCATTCTGACTAAATGACGAAACCATTTGATTTGTTGAAAGTCAATGTAAGCACTGACTGGGTTTGTCTCCACTGTCTGCCTCAGTGCAGTATTGCGGATTCGGTCACAGATTGTCTTTCCTGCTGCACTTCTAACACATCGCATCTCACAGCTCTGGGTCTTACTCCCATGTTTTTTCAGCAAGGACCAAGATTGACATTGGTAACACAATGACTATGGAAAGACGCTCAGATTACAGCCGATCATGCTTTTCCATCTGTCCGCTTCCTGAAGCTTTCTCTTTCTCAACCCAGTTTTCAAAGCTGATCCAATTGGCTGCACAGCTTCCACAAACAACACACAAATGTTTGTGAATGTTCCCCCACACTTTCCATTTACGCTACCAAGAATCCAATTACAGCTTCTTGCTTCTAACGCGTCTCACACAGAGCACATTTATAACGGACTTCCACAGCAGCATAGTCTGTCTGAAGACTCTGCAGTCTTCTAAACCAGTATAAAGACGTTAATGTTAAGTTTATCCAATTTCGCACACGTGTGAATGCAACCTCTAAATCTCTCTCTCTCTCTCTCTCTCTCTCTCTCTCCCTTTCCCTCTTCTCTCTCTCTCTCTCTCTCTCCCCCTTTCCCTCTCCCTCTCTCTCTCTCCCCCTTTCCCTCTCCCTCTCTCTCCCCCCCCCCCCCCGCATTCCATAATAAAAATCAAACCAGTGTGGGTCATCACATTTTTTGAGCAACCCGTGTACGATACAGAAACGAGATTATCAATAATTAGTTTTTCTGGTGATAAGAAGTTTAGAAGATAGTGGATAGAAGTTGGGATTGATGACATTCTATCGGTGCTAACTGATTATCCACGATGTCCAATGTGGTAATGCTACTACTGGTCGTTCTCCATAATATAGAGAAATGCCAAAGTTTCCTGTGGAGTTTGTAAATGTATAACGATCGTGCTAACAAACATGTTCTCAGCTGAGGTACACGTATCTTCAGGGAACAGGGAACATGAGAAATTTACCAAAGAGGTATGGGAATGTTAGTGGGCATGGGAAAGTTTACTAACATAAAAATGAGACAGTAAAATGTTTACAGAAAGTTAATGAGGTCGGAAAAGTTTACTAAATGTCAGATGTGATACGGAAATGTTTACAGAAATTCAATGAGTTTGGAAAAGTTTACTAAAAGTCAGATGGGATACGGGAATACTTACAGAAAGTCAATGGGTTTGGAAAAGTTTACTAAATGTCAGATGAGATACGGAAATGTTTACATAAATTCAATGAGTTTGGAAAAGTTTACTAAAGGTCAGATGGGATACGGGAATACTTACAGAAAGTCAATGGGTTTGGAAACGTTTACTAAATGTCGGATGTGATACGGAAATGTTTACAGAAATTCAATGAGTTTGGAAAAGTTTACTGAAAGTCAGATGGGATACGGGAATACTTACGAAAGTCAATGGGTTTGGAAAAGTTTACTAAATGTCAGATGAGATACGGAAATGTTTACAGAAAGTAAATGAGTTTGGAAAAGTTTACTAAAAGTCAGATGGGATACGGGAATGTTTACAGAAAGTAAATGAGTTTGGAAACGTTTACTAACAGTCAGGAAATATGGGATGTGGGGATGTTTACAGAAATTCAATGAGCATGGGGAAGTTTACCAACAGCCAAATTGGAAATGGGGATGTTTACAGAAAGTCAATGAGTATAGAAGTTTATTAACAGCCAAATGGGACACGGTGATGTTTACAAAACATCAATAAGTTCATCAATGTTGATTGAAACTAAGTTGAGAAATAAGGGACAATAATAAATAGTTTTCAAACTCATTTAATTATTTTTTTTTGAAATAGCCATTTCCAACATATTCACTGACTTGCCTTTGAAACACACAGTATTCGATGGAAACATCTGCTGATGAAGATATGCGTTCTGGTTGTGATTTTTTGTCTCTCCATTTTATACCATATTTCAGAGTCAAATCTTAGGATTGGATTTAATAAGTAAGTGTTGATCTAAATCCCATTCACCTTTTCGCTGCATTGTACAGCACTGGCCACTGCAGCAGCTGGTCGCTTTTAAACAAAGCCTTTCTCGGGCATTTTGAATCGTTAACATTTTCGCTCCAACTTGAAGCATAAGTGTTAGCTGCAGCTGGTCCCTTTACAGGAAGAATGTTTCCGAGATTTTAAAGGGGCTGTATATAATGGCAATGTTGCTGTACATGGTGATGCCAGCCCTAAGCTCATCCGTATTTAATCCCAGTTTTCGACTTGCCTGAAAGGTGTCCGTAGTCCTATTCTTTGGATCAAGATGAGGATCAGTGCATGAGCTGCAGTAGTCAGCTAACCAAATCCGACTGCCATCGTTAAGGCTATAGAATCAGAGTTGCCAAGACCCTTCTACATTTCCACGCGGTGATCCTGGATAACAGGCTGCAACAGAGCAGACTGGCTAAGGAGAAGGGATCGAAGGGGGAAGGCTAACTCGGTACTCAAGAATGCCTGCTAATGTCGGATGTGTTGGACCGGAAGGTGCAAATATCGCATTCAAACTGTGAACTAGACACAGTGCATTCCGCTCTCTGGATAACATCCTGCTACTTGCAAAGCCCTTTTTAGGACTTGCTAGCGGGAGACCGAGAACGAACGAAGAAGCCCTATTCTTAGTAGGTAGCCCCATTCGTATCACCCCTTGATACTACTCGGCCACGGACTTAGTTTACCTTTACAGATGACCTTATGTTTAATAGCAAACATAAATTAAAGCAGGATCACTCACATCCCTGTATGATCCCTTTAACATTTTGTCATGGCATGTTTATTTCAAATCCTTATTGGAAGTCTGTGTGCGTATTGCTATGGTCATGTATTGTCTGATACGCTTTTTTGTTTTGTTTTGTATCAGCCACACAGACATCCTGAATTGGATTTCACAGAGTCATTGACCTTTAAAACCTGTTTTCAAAAACTCATTTTCAGCAATTCATTTACCAGGCTCATATCTGATCTGAAAGATTATAGGTCATTTTTATAAAGCTGGAAGGAAGCACAAAACATTGGACGAGAGATGCCAATATAAAAGGCATAGAACAGTTGTTCCCAAACTGGGGATCAGTGACATTACCTAGGGAATCCACGACAAGGACCAATGTAGATGTGATCAGGAGTTTTCAAAAGGGACAACGTACAACATAAATTGGAATAAAATTAACTGTAGTGACAAATGACACTAACTAACCTACTATAGCCACAAATGGGAATAATTAACTAACCATAACCATAAATGGGAATAATTAACTAACCATAACCACAAATTGGAATAACTAAATAACTAACTAACCATAACCATAAATGGGAATAACTAACTAACCATAACCACAAATGGGAATAACTAACTAACCATAACGACAAAAGGGAATAATTAGCTAACTAACCATAAAGACAAATTGGAATAACTAACTAACTAACCATAACGACAAATGGGAATAACTAACTAACCAAAACGAGAAAAGGAATTAACTAGCTAACTAACCATAACGACATCTGGGAATAACTAGCTAACTAACCATAACGACAAAGGGGAATAACTAACTAACTAATTAACTAACCATAAAGACAAATGGATTAACTAGCTAACTAACTAACCATAACGCCAATGGGAATAACTAGCTAACTAACCATAATGACAAAGGGGAATAACTAACCACAACGACAAATATGAATAACTAACCACAACGAAAATTGGGAATAACTAACCACAACGACAAATAGGAATAACTAACCACAACGAAATTTGGGAATAATCAACCAACCAACCATAGCGACAAAGGGGAATAACTAACTAATCATAACCATAAATAGGAATAACTAACCATAACAACAAATGACAATTGCTAACTAACGATAACGACAAATGGGAATAACTAACTAATCATGACCACAAATAGGAATAACTAACCATAACGACAAATAGGAATAACTAACTACAACGAAAATTGGGAATAACTAACAAACCAACCATAGCGACAAAGGGGAATAACTAACTAATCATAACCATAAATAGGAATAACTAACCATAACAACAAATGACAATTGCTAACTAACGATAACGACAAATGGGAATAACTAACTAAGCATAACGACAAATGGGAATAACTAACTAAGCATAACGACAAATGGAAATAACTAGCTAACTAACTAACTAAGCATAACGACAAATAGGAATAACTAACTAACCATAACGACATATGGGAATAACTAGCTAACTAACCATAACGACAAAGGGGAATAACTAGCTAACTAACCATAACGACAAAGGGGAATAGCTAACTAACTAACCATAACCACAAATAGGAATAACTAGCCATAACAACAAATGACAATTGCTAGCATACCATAACAAATGGCAATTTAAATAATTCCCATAACAACAAATGGGAATAACTATCTAAGCATAACGACAAATGGGAATACCTAGCTAACTAACTAACTAACTAACCATAACGACAAATAGGAATAACTAACTAACTAACCATGACAAATGTGAATAACTAGCTAACTAACTAACCATAACGACAAAGGGGAATAGCTAACTAACTAACCATAACCACAAATAGGAATAACTAACCATAACCACAAATAGGAATAACCATAACAACAAATGACAATTTCTAAATACCATAACGACAAATGGCAATTTCTAAATACCATAACGACAAATGGCAATTTCTAACTAACCATAACCACACATTTGAAAACGCATCAAGAAATGACTGAAATACAGGCATGGTATGGATGAAATGGTTTATGAAGTTTATCTACCTATGTTGTTGGGGGCTGGATCTACTAAAGGCTGTGAACCGCTGGCCTAGAATGTTGTTTCATGTCGCGTCTTCCTCCTACATGTTCCTATTTTTACTTGCTGCCATTCTTATCTCAAGTTTCGCCGTCAAAATTCTGGGAGTAATGAAAGGTTACTTTGCAGACGTGCCCGCTAATAGAACGGCGTTGGACAATACAGGCGTCAGATGATCCTTGATACCGGAGGCATTTCCTTTCTGGATGTCCCGTCCTTTCCAAATCTTAGAAGTTTGTGGTACCTACCAGCCGCGACAATATTGCTGCCGACGTCAGGGCTAGAGTATCATTATTAAACTGGCATAATGGGATTTCGACTTCCACTGTTCAAGTGATTTATGACAGGTTTCTGGTATAGCTTCTGATTAGCGTTGGGGTAGGTCAATCGTTTCTGGTCAAGGCAAAGGTGCGGAGTTCAACTCCCACAAACGTCACTCCCCAGTCGACTCAGCTGGTCTTCTTCTCTTCTTCTTTCGTTCGCTTTAAAATATTATCTATATCTACAATTTTGTCTCTTGAATAAACGCCATTGTCTTCTGTAGTTCACACACAGGTCCATAAAGTTTCTCTTCCAGTGTTGGTTCTATGGGTCAGTGGGATTTTCTCTGAATATCATATTCGGAGCAGTTCTGTAGTAATGGCTTTGCGGTCTGTTGTGCCTGTCCGCATGTACATGGTTGAGTTGCCAATCTTAATTTTTGTGAACAAGTGCCTCCGGAGTCGGTTGTGTTCTATTCTAAGGTGCAACATAACAGTTTGGTCTTGTGTATTCATCTTATGGTAATCGTCCTGTGTTACTTACTGTTGGTGGCTTTCTGATCGATTTGATCATCCTTATCTTCTGTTGGTGGCTTTCTGATTGATTTGATCATCCTTATCTTCTATTGGTAGCTTTATGATTGATTTGATCATCCTTATCTACTGTTGGTGGCTTTCTGATAGATTTTTTTTTTTTTTTGCGTTCGCCTTTTTTCTCTAATCCCCAAGGCGGTGTGCGTGGCACTGTAGTTTTTATTTTGCGCCTGTCGGCCCAGTGCATCCAACTTCAGCATGCATTTTACGCAAGGCTCTGCTTCCTCCTGCATTTTCTAAGGGTTTGCTTCCCCGGGGTACCGGCCGCTGCTGTGTTGGGGATCGAACCCAGCACCTTCTGGTTGTGAGCCGTGCCACTAAACCACTAGGCCACGCCGCCCCCTTCTGATTGATTTGATCATCCTTATCTTCTGTTGGTATGTAACTGGCATATCTGATTGCTCGTTTGCGGCACCCTCCTTTGCCAGTCGGTCTGCTCTCTGGTTTTCTAGTACTCCACAATGAGAAGGTATCCACTACATGACAATCTTGCTCTGGTTCCTCAGTTCAGACCGTAGAGCCTGTACATCTGACAGTTTCATAGACTTCAGTGCATGAAGTGCGGATTGTACATCTGTCAGAAATACTACAGGTTGTGGGCCAACATTGGTGTTCAACAGTTTCTTAGTTGCCACCTTGGTTGCCTGGATTTCTGCATCATATGTATGACATAATTTTCCAGTTTGAACTCTCTGACTGTATCCTTAATGTTGTTTGGTTATTCTATGTACACTCTCGCCCCGACATTTTTTACTGCATTATGTGCTGACCCATCTGTGTATGCTCTGATCCAGAGGTCTTCTGGGTATACATCATCTAGGAAACTGAGACGCAGCTGTAAATGGGTACCTGGCATATGGCCAAGGAAGTAAAAGTCAGCGAGGAAAGGAACTGGCCAGCCTACCTCATACAAGCTGTGACTTAGTATACTGAAGACTACCAACCCCATTCCCTGACAGTAGTGTAGCTGCTATGGGACAGACCTTTTCCCCTTTTCCATTTAGGGAAGTGAGGCTGGATGAGAGGTTGTGTTACTAGTCTCTCAACCAAACAGGCACGGGTTCAAAACCTCTTAAGGTGTAACATGAATCCATTATTTAGTATTAGTAGTGGTGGTGGTAGTTGTAGAAGTTTGTATTGTTGCAGTAGTGGGAGTGGTAGTTGTAGAAGTTTGTGTTGTTGCAGTAGTGGTGGTGGTAGTTGTAGAAGTTTGTATTGTTGTAGTAGTGGGAGTGGTATATGTAGAAGTTTGTGTTGTTGCAATAGTAGTGGTAGAAGTAGCTGTAGAAGTTAATGTTGTTGCAGTGGTGGTGGTGGTAGTTGTGGCTGTAGGTAGCAGTAGTGGTGGTGGTAGTTGTGGCTGTAGGTAGCAGTAGTGGTGATGGTAGTTGTGGCTGTATGTAACAGTAGAGGTGATGGTAGTTGTGGCTGTATATAGCAGTAGTGGTTGTGGTAGTTGTAGGTAGCAGTAGTGATTGTGGTAGTTGTCGCTGTATGTAGCAGTAGAAGTGATGGTAGTTGTGGCTGTAGGTAGCAGTAGTGGTGGTGGTAGTTGTGGCTGTATGTTACAGTAGAGGTGATGGTAGTTGTGGCTGTATATAGCAGTAGTGGTTGTGGTAGTTGTAGGTAGCAGTAGAGGTGATGGTAGTTGTGGCTGTATGTAGCAGTAGAAGTGATGGTAGTTGTGGCTGTAGGTAGCAGTAGTTGTGGTGGTAGTTGTGGCTGTAGGTAGCAGTAGAAGTGATGGTAGTTGTGGCTGTAGGTAGCAGTAGAGGTGATGGTAGTTGTGGCTGTTGGTAGCAGTAGTGGTGGTGGTAGTTGTGGCTGTTGGTAGCAGTAGTGGTGGTGGTAGTTGGGGCTGTAGGTAGCAGTAGAGGTGATGGTAGTTGTGGCTGTTGGTAGCAGTAGTGGTGGTGGTAGTTGTGGCTGTAGGTAGCAGTAGAGGTGATGGTAGTTGTGGCTGTAGGTAGCAGTAGAGGTGATGGTAGTTGTGGCTGTAGGTAGCAGTAGTGGTGGTGGTAGTTGTGGCTGTAGGTAGCAGTAGTGGTGATGGTAGTTGTGGCTGTAGGTAGCAGTAGAGGTAATGGTAGTTCTGGCTGTAAGTAGCAGTAGTAGTGGTGGTAGTTCTGGCTGTAGGTAGCAGTAGTGGTGGTAGTTGTGGCTGTAGGTAGCAGTAGAGGTGATGGTAGTTGTGGCTGTAGGTAGCAGTAGTGGTGGTGGTAGTTGTGGCTGTAGGTAGCAGTAGAGGTGATGGTAGTTGTGGCTGTTGGTAGCAGTAGTGGTGATGGTAGTTCTGGCTGTAGGTAGCAGTAGTGATTGTGGTAGATGTGGCTGTAGGTAGCAGTAGTGGTGGTAGTTGTGGCTGTAGGTAGCAGTAGAGGTGGTAGTTGTGGCTGTATATAGCAGTAAAGGTGAGGGTCTCGCGGTAAGGTGTCCGCCTCGAGTGCTGGAGGTCGCAAGTTCGAATCACGATGGAAACCGGTATTTTTTCAAATTCCTCTGAACTCTGTGTAGTGAGATCGGACTCCCGTGTACAGTGTCGAGAACGTTAAAAATCCTTTGCCAATTAGAGATCGAAAAGAGAAGGCTTAACGGCCGCTGTCCGGACAAAATTCAAGTTAAAAATCTACCCAAATTATTTGTACCTTCCCCAAGCCCTAGTAATCCACAGGAAGTATTAATTTACCTACTACGTATAGCCGAAGCGTTTGGCTACCTGGAAACAGACATTAGCATGCCTGTTTGAATATCAGGATTCCAAGTAATTATTTTTTTGTAAATTAAAACACTGTGAACCTTATAACCAAATGAGCTTTTATTTTAAAATAGTATAAAAAATACAGTTGTGAAACGTTGGAATAATGTTGATCAAATAATCTGCGAGGGGTGTTCAAATGAAAACGGACTTAACTGCACCAAGTAAACATTCGAACGAGGCGCATGATGACGTCAATTCTTGTGTTACCAGCACATACCAATCGTCAAGTTTGCAAAATGTCATTATCCTCCGACTCAAAGTTTCCTCAGCAGACCGTTGAAAACATGGCGGGTGTGAAACGGAATCTGTCCAGAGTTGATCAGCGAGGGGTGATTCTGTTTCTAACAGCAGAAGGATGTCGACTAGTTGACATTCATCGCAGAATACTGACAGTGTTTAGGGACTCGAATTGCTGCATCAACTTTGGCGATGGCATCTTCTGACGTAACAATATGCGCCTGACCTGGTCTCGGACGATCTCTCGTTAACTCACGTCCTTCTTTAAAACAGTTCTTCACTGTTGTCTTCGACACACTTTTGTTACCATACACCGCCTGCATTCTGCAATGAATGTTAACTGGTCGACATCTTTCAGCTGTTAGAAACCGAATGACTGCTCGCTGATCAACTCTGGACGAATTGTGTATCACATCCGCCATGTTTTCAACGGTCTGCTGAGAAAACTATGAGTCGGAGGATAATGAAATTGTGCAAACTTGACTGTTGGTATGTGCTGTTTACCCTCGAATTGACGTCATCATGCGCGTTGTACCTATCTTCACTTCGTTCAGTTAGATCCGGCTTCTGGCAAAAGAAGGTGCAAGGCTACCACAAACAGATACCAGTATCACGTACGAAGAGTCAAAACGGCTTATCAAAGCCAGGTACATGACCAAATGGGAAACCGAACATACTGGTTACACCAAAAACGATGCCTATTACCAGTTGAACCGAAGAGAGCAGGTCGTTGTCTTCAGACTTCGCACTGGCCACAACAGACTGAGGTACCACCTATTCAACAAATTGAAGATAGGGTGTACCGACGAATGCCCGTGCGGTACTGGTAAAATGACCACTGAACATCTGCTGCAGAACTGCCCGACATACGAGGATCAGAGAGAGCAGATGTGGCCATTGCCAGTGGAACTGCAAGACAAGCTCTATGGTAGTGGCGAGAGTCTCAGGATGACCGCCGCTTTTTTCGAAAAAATAATGGTTACTGTCTGACTGTGTACGCAGAAGAAGAAGAAGAAGATCCGGCTTCATTTGGACACGCCTTGTAACTAAGAAACAAGTGTGCACCAGTCATTTGCTGTTTCAAAGTTACATGACATGTTCTAAATTACTTCCTTTCAACTCTTGCCTTGTTTTCCATGTCACCATGTATATAAATGATGAAACTGGCAGCTCGATACACGTTTCTGTAGCCAGTCAGCTGTTCATATAGAAACTGAATCATAACTTTCAGTGTACATTTCATTGATTCTATTTACAAAAAAACTTGAACATTTCTCGACAATGTTGAATGTTACTAAAACCATAGGCCAAAAACAGTGAAAGGGAAAAGCGTGTTGCGTAACAGTAACAGCATTCATTTTTACAAGGCTGCTCTGTCGCTGCACATCCATTACAAGCCCTGCCATCGCCTGAAGTGAGTAGTTAAGTGAACTAAGTGTATTTGTGTTCAAATGACAATCTCTTACGAAACCCTTAGAGCACGCCGGCTGAAAAACGCAAAACGAGGGCCGCACGTGAACAAGTTGAATGGTCTGCAGACTGCATCGTAGAAATCCTATCTTCTTCTTTGTCTTCTTCCCTAGGTGTTCATAGGGACACCATCCTCTCTTAGCTTAACTTAACTGAACTTCTTAGCTTAGCTTTACTTAATTTCATTATACGGTTTAGAAGGCTCCGCAGAGTCTGTATACAACCAGTTTCTTCTCCTCAACTTCTAATATAAAATTAACTATGTGTATCCAATCTATTCTTGAATGGATTAACTGACCCAGCTGCCACTATTTCCTGTGGCAATCCGTTCCAAGCATTCACTACACTCCGAAAGGGACGGCGTGGGCTAGTGTTTAAGTGACATGGCTCACAAACCGAAGGTACTGGGTTCGATCCCCATCACAGCACCGGCCTTTACTCCGGGGAAGCAAACACTTACAAAATGCAGGAGGAAGCAAACACCTACATAAAATGCATGCTGAAGTCGGATTCACTGGGTCGACAGGCGCAAAATAAAAACCACAATGCAAAGCAACACCGCCTTAGAAAATAAAGCAATAAGGCGACGCAAAAAAACAACTACACTTTGACTGAAACAAATGTTTCCTAAAATCAAATCTGGAGCTTTCTTTAACTAATTTGTAGCTATGCCCTCTTGCTCTTGTAGCCTGCTGCACTTTGAAAAAAACTTGTTATAGTCTAATTTTTCCTTTCCCTTGATTATCTTATAAACCTGTATTAAATCTCCTCGGCCCGTTTTTCTGATTGTTTCGTAATTACTATAATTTCAGAATCCCACTATCAGCTGTGTTGCTCTTCTTTGCATCCTTTCCAGTATATGTGTATCTCATCAATGATAAGGGCAATACCTGTACACGTTATGCGTTGTGAAGTGCCTGTTGTGAATGTGTGATGTGACATTAAGGTCCTAGATAAATGTTTGTTTCAGCTTCAAGAACTGCTTTCTCTTGTGTGATCCAGTGATGGAAGCAAGTATCACTATACATCTTATCGTAGACCTGTCAGCTTATAAACCATATTAGCGTATCTGTTACTTTGGGACCAATGTAGATGATGGTTCACAAATGACGCCACTCTATTCATTGTTGCAAACCCTACTACAGCCACCAGCGCCCCCCCCCCCCACATCCCTTCCTCTCACCCTGAATCTTAACTCTCACCCTTAAACTTACCTCTCATCCTGAATCTTGCTTCTCACCCCAACCTTACCTTTCACCCCCAAGATTACCTCTCTCCATCCTTACGTCTCCCATCAAACTTACCTCTCACCCCAACCTGATATCTCACCTCAAACTTACCTCTTACCCCAACCTTATATCTCATCTCAAACTTACCTCTCACTCCAACCTCATATGTCACTAATCCTTATCTCTTACCCCAACCTTATATCTCATCCTCAACCTTATCCCTCACCCCAATCGTACCCCTCACCCTAACCTTACCTCTCACCCCAACCTTACCACTCACCCCAACCTTACCACTAACCCCAACCTTACTCCTCACCTCAACCTTACATCTCACCCTAACCTTACTCCTCACTCCAACCTTACATCTCACCCTCAATCTTACTCCCCACCCCAATCTTACATTTCACTACAACCACCTATCACCCCAACCTTATATCTCACCCCAACCTTACTCCTCACCCCAACCTTACATATCACCCCAACCTTACCCCTCACTCCAATCTTACATCTCACCCTCAATCTTACCCCTCACTCCAACCTTACATCTCCCCTCAACCTTACCCCGAACCTTACCCCTCACCCCAACCTTACCCCTCACCCCAACCTTAGCCCTCACCCCCAGCTTACCCCTCACCCCTACCGTACCCCTCACCCCTCTACCTTACTCCTCACCTTACCACTAACCCTAAATATTACATCTAACATCACCCACCTTTTTAGCACTGAAGTATCATCCAGATTTCTCACCTTGCATCACTTATTAATCGTTATATAAAATGGCATCATCAACCAATTATCACTTATCAACTGTTCACTCTAGAGCTTGTGCATTGCACCACTCTCTGCATTCCCCGCCAAAGGTAATAATTGCTGCGATGTATCCTGTCATTGCATAGCCTGCATGAATAAATGAAACCAAAACTTGAATCACATCTTCACAAACTGGGTATCCTTTGCACACTTAGACCAGTCATATTCTTTCGTTCTGTGACCTTGACTGTGTGACGATACCTAATCCATGCATTGGCTGCTGTAGTTGACACTAGTAGCAAATAGGAGATAATAAATGAAAAATGTGGTAAGCTGACAGCACTTACAACTAAATGTGTTGATGTTGTTGTTGTTGTTGCTGATGTTGTTATTGTTGTTGCTGATGTTGTTATTGTTGTTGCTGAGGTTGTTGTTGATGTTGTTATCGTTGTCGTTGTTGTTTTTTAATGCCCACAATGAGTAAGTTTACTGTTTTTTTGCGTCCTGAAACGGACGTTAAGTGGGGGTTGTAGGAGCTTTCCTCACATACCGAGCTTGCTGATGAAGGTGGACCGTGGTCCTCCAGGCGGTTGCGCTATGCTCGGCATCATCTGCGTGGCGCTCACTGTTACGGAGATCGCATCGATCCACATTTCGTCAGCCAAGCTGCCTTGCAAACAGCCTGTTTCCAGGGAGCGCTAAATTGAAGAGCAGGTGTTGTCCTGGTCAGTATGTTGACCCTTAATGCGACGTCCTGGTCAGTATGTTGACCCATAATGCGACGTCCTGGTCAGTATGTTGTGCCTGACTGGGCTAGCGTCTTAGTTCCTCAACTAAATATGAAAGTAACTTGGATTGTGTGACGTCACATTGCTTTAACACCTTCTCACCGCCCTCTCTAATGTTACACTGTCATAAAATGTAGGGGACCACCAAACATTCCCCCCTTCCCAACCCCCAATTCTTTCTCACAGTTTAACGTCATATAAGAACGACCCCCTTACCTACAGAATGCCTGTCTCTCGGGGTAGAAACCAGGGTTTGAACCCCGATACGGAAGCCAAGGTAGCGAGGAAGGTAACTGGTTACCTCACCTCACAAATGAGCTGGACAAAAGTCCAGTAAACCCTGTAACACGTGATCTCAGACGGCAGGGTCTACTATGGGACACCTAGACCCTATCCACCGACCAGTCAGAATTCTCCTAATTTAATTTAACATTTAAAAACAAACATGTTATAATCTTTAGACCCTGTGTTACCGGGACCCGAAAAGGAAACTGAATAGTTACACTGTAACTTGTCAGGCATTTCGTAAAAAGGGATTAATGAAAGTTGGGCATGTGGCCGGCTATCCCATCTTTTAGAAAGACATGAGAGAAAGGAACAGAAGACCGCACCACATGCCAAAAGGGTAGCGAGTAAGTAAAGTCAAAACTGAGGGTCACTGTGAATCATGTAGAAAGTGTATGTCACAAGAAAAGGAATAGAAGACTCTGGTACTCATTGCTGCTACAGTCGACCCAACTGTAAATGGGTACCTGACGTAGGAGTTGGGGAAGGTAAAAATAGCAAGGAAGAGAACTGGCCACCCCACCTCACATAGGCTGCGGCTTAGTCATGCAGAGCTATATTCATCCCGACTGCATTTGTTGACATGGGACCCACCTTTACCTTTACGCTTCATGTTTGTTCTTTTTGCTGTTTTTCTTCTTCTTCTTTTTCTGTTTCTTTTTCTTCTTCCTTTTCTTGTTCTTCTCTTCTTCTTTCTCTTCTTCTTCTTCTTCTTCTTCTTCTTCTCCATTTCGGTCCGTATGGAGCAAAGGGGCACTGCTGTTGATGGCCCCTTACAGAAAGAGCGAGCCGAATCGCTGATCGGTAGTAGACTTTGTATCAATTTGTGTTACACGATATCAGCAGCTCCATGCACAACCCTCTTTATGCTTATTTTATCAGTGGCATGGAGGTGCAGTAATATAGTATGTCCTAACCGTGAGAGGGTCCTGGAAGGAAGCCACACAGGAATTAAAAGTGCTTGCTTGCAGCAAATTAATTTAACAGGCTGGCCTTTAAGCCTGTTGCCATTTCAGACATGTGCGAGCGTCCAGCGCCCCCCTCCCCTCCGTCTCCGCCCAAGCAGCGCTTACCACGTGGCTCGGATGTCGCGGCCTGCATATTGATCACCTCTGAGACCCGGTAACCAGAACACTTTCTACTCTCTGCTACTGAGTTCCCCAATCGCTTCACTCACAGTGGCGAAACTACAAAACCGAGGGCAGGGAGGACCGGGGAGACGTGCACATGGTTGGTTGGCTGTTAATGTCCACAATGGGTTGGTAACCCCTTTGTGCGCCCTGAAAAGGACGGAACTTGTGGCAGATTGCTGTAGCTTTCCTGACATTCCGAGTGTGCTGATGAAGTGTACCGGGGTCCTCCAGGCGGTTGTGCAATGCCTGGCTTCATCTGCGTGTCACTCACTACTACGTGGATCACATCTAACTTCACCTTGTCAGCCAGACTGTTGTCCTCGACAACAGCCCGTTTCCAGGACGACCAACAAGGAGGTCAGGTAAAGATCTTGGCCAGTATATTTCTCCCTGAACCTGGCTTACACTGTCTGATCAGTGTGTTTTGCCTGACCAGACGTAAGCCTCATCGGCCCGAGACGTGCACATAAATTAAGTGACACATGCCTTGTCTTGTGTTCGTCTTTGTGGGCTATTCCTCCTTTTGGCGAAGCACACATTGTTCCTGGCCATAGACAGTCATATTGCTTTTTATCAGGAGATGTCTTTGTCGAGTCAGCAACGTTTTTGAGAAGCCCTGCTTCATTTTCGTATTGGGTATCTCAAGGCAGGGAGAAAGGGAACTGGTCGCCCCATCTTGCAATGCTATGGCTTAGTACAATGAAGGAGCAATACTTCATCCCCGACGGCAGGGTCTATCGTGTGATTACCTTTTCCTCTACCTGTCGGATATTAGCATTTATTACAAGTAAAGAGGAGATGAGATTATCTTCCGATCAGATGAAACATCCTGATCAGACAATGTTAGCCAGGGTCAGGTAAAACATACTGATGAGACTATGTTAGTCAGGGTCAGGTGAAACATACTGATTAGACGATATTAGTCAGGCTCATGTAAAACATACTGATCAGATTATGTTAGTCAGGGTCAGATGAAATATACTGGCCAAGACCCCCATAAAATGCATCCATGGATCACAGCGTCAAGCTCTTAGCAGCTAAAGATGTTAGTGAATTTGTTACGAGGCCTAAGATGCTTCGCAGTGATTAAGCTGACAGCAGTCGCCGACTCATAGCTGGCTACTTGCATCAGGGTCAGCCTGTCGGATCTGACCAAGACCCTATTCCGTCTCCAAGCGGCGGCCCTGGAAACAGGTTTCACTGGGTAGTTTAGTTCAGTGAATAGATATCGCAGTGTGAAGGCAAACCCGGTACCCCTCAAAAAGCAAGGCTAAATTGGATGTGTTGGTTTGAAAGGCGAAGATATCGCAGCCTCGCTGTAAACTATGACACTACAACCCTTTCTGGACGAACGCCTGAAGAAGCAGAGAATTAATTACATCTCATAATCAGGTGTTTTTTTTCAGATCATGATTCGCTCTCCCTGAAAGAACAATGGAGGTTGTAACTTGCAATGGGGGCTATTGCTGTTGGTGCGCAGTCATCCACAAATGGGAAGATCCAATAAGGTACAGGATGGGAGGGAACACTATTAGGGAAATGGGACCTAGGTGTTATAATAGATAATACTGGTAAGATGCGGGAGCAAGTCCAGGTGGCAGTGAAAAAGGCTAATAAAATGCTGGGTATGATAAAAAGAAACATTTAACATAGGAGCAAGGAAGTGATAGTTAAACTGTATAAATGATTGGGGAAACCTAAATTGGAGTACTATGATCAGCTGTGGAGTTATTTTCATATAATGCATATAAACATATTAGAAGATACAAAACTGATCGTGTGATTCCAGAGTTATAGTTATGAGGAAAGACTAAAAAAAACGTGTCTACAATGTCTAGAAAAGAGAAGAATTCCAGGTGTTAATGAAATTTTATAAATTAATCAACAAAAATGATAAATTAGACTATACCAAGTTGTTCATAGTACAACCGGTAATAAGAACACGAGGGCACAGCTTAAAATTGTTTCAAGGCAGGTCCAGATTTGATAATAGTCAAATAGTGGTAAATGCTTGGAATGCATTGCCATAGGATGTAGGGGAGGCAGGGTCAGTAAATACATTCAACAATAAATTGGATGCTCACAGTTATTTGTCTGTATTGGTGGAGTGGAACAAACTGGATGTATACAGACTCTGTAGAGCCTTCTAAATCAGTATAATGAAGTTAAGTTATGAACCAGTTGCCGTTTTGGAAATTAATAGGCAAGCATATCAGTCCATTTTCTATATTGGAAAAGGGATTTGCATGTTTTTAGAGAATTTACTTGGATGACTAAGATCATGACATGTATCTAGAAAAGAAGAAACGAATACCTTCATTGAAAAGCAGACAATCAAGCAGGTGAAAGATTTTACGTACCTAAGGAGCACGATATCAGCAGACAGAAAAATCACCACGGAAATCCAAACAAAGATGCAGTAAGGCAAATCAAATCATTGGACAATTTTCGCCATTACTAAATTGCTAGTACGTGACAATAGCTACCAGAAGAGCTTTTATACAACACGATTTTAGTCCCTACATTGTGCTACTCAACAACAACAAAAATAAATTTGGACGATGCTAACAACAAAAGAAATCAGACTAGTCGTAAAAGCAGACGTAGAATGCCTACGACGAATACTGGGTATAACAAAAAACAAAATTAAACAAGATCAGAAACGAAATCGTGAGACTGGAACAGTGAGAACAACACGAGTATTAAACTACATAAAACGACAACAACTCAAGTGATTTGGCCACGTAACAAAGCTACCAATACACAACACCCTCCAACAGGCAATTCTATTTAGATACAACGGATTCGTGGCCAAAGGCCGACCAGAAAAAGAGTGGATTACAGAAATATCAGAGGCCGTGAATACCAATGTGCACAAGGCGCACGTTCGGGCTCGTCCCAGAGAACCTCTTCATAACCTGATTCTGAAAGGCAAAGTAGGAGCAGCGGAAAGAAGAGACAACCTCTTCATAACCTGACTGAAAGGCAAAGTAGGAGCAGCGGAAAGAAGCAAAAGACTGGGAATTTCTAAAGGAGTTCTTTAGTGAACAGAAGTGTGTTAAACAGCATCACGTGTTCCACGAAAGTTGTTCAAGAAAGAAATTATAAATCCATGTAGCGAGCTCCTTTGTTGTCGTATTACAGTAACATGCCTCCTTCACAGCAACCGTCGGCAATATGAGGGCCTAGTGTGAAACAGCCTTCAACACCGGGACACAGCCAGTATTAGCTTCTTCATTCAACTCTCCTCATCAAAATGGGTAAGATTTTCTGAATGCCCAGATGACGAATCTCATTTATAGCCTTTAGCCTTCCTTCAATAAAAAACAAACTAACTTAAATGAAGGCTGAAATAATGAATCTCCCCTTTCTCCTTTAGTCTTCTTTCAATAAAAAAAGCTAACCTTGTTCTACCCAAATGAAGGCTGAAATAATGGATCTCCCCTTTCTCCTTTAGTCTTCTTTCAATAAAAAAAAAAGCTAACCTTCTTCTACCCAAGTGAAGGCTCAGATGATAAATCTCACCCTCTCACCTATAGCCTTCCTTCAATAAAAAAAAAAATTACCTTAAATGAAGACTCAGAAGGCGAATCTCCACATCTCACCTACTTAGTATATCCTTACTTCAATAAAACAAAACAATTAACGTAAATGAAGGCCCAGGTGATGAATCTCCACTATCTCCTTTAGCTTTCATTCAATAAAACGACTAACTTAAATGAAGGCTCAGATGAAGAATCTCCACTCCCCTTTACCCCTCTTGGAATACTTGGAATCCCGGTATTCGAACAGGTATGTTAGTGTCTATTGCCAGGTAACCGAAAGTGTCGACTTATGTAGTAGGTATTTTAAACTTCCTGTGACTTTCTAGGCTTGGGGGAAGGTTCAAATAATTTGGGTAGATGTTTTGGGAATTTTGTCTGGGCAGCGGCCGTTAAGCCTACTCTTTTGGATTTCTAACTGCCAAGGGATTATTAACATGCTCGATACTGAACACGGGAGTCCGATCTCACTACCCAGAGATTAGGGTAATTTTTACCAGAAGATCCACGTGAATAAATCCTGGTATCCACCGTGATTCGAACCCGCAACCTCCGGCACCCGAGGTGGACACCTCGCACCGAGCCTCTCTTTAGTCTTCAACTCAAGTGAAGGCTCAGATTATGGATCTCCTTTAGTCTTTTATCCATAAAAAAAACCGCCACATTTTCAAATTAACATTCAGCATTCACAATAAGTACAAGACAATAATAGTTTGAGGTAAGCACACAATGTGAAATTAATTTCACTATCGAATCGTAACTTTTTGTCTAACACTCCTGCGCATTTAACACATTTTAGTGTAAGTATGTTTTTAAACGTGCAAGTCCACTGTCATATACCAAATTTAAAAAAAGACATTTAATCTACTGGGACTTTCTCTTTTTTACGGCGTTGTTCCAAGACCGAACTTAATAATTGCTATTAGCAAATAAGCAATATTTCCTTGTCACGCTCAATGTTCTGGGCCCTCGAGATATGCGGTTCCACCTTGGTTGTAGTTACGCCACTGCTCACACTATCATTCTGTTTTTGCAATTACATTTTTTTCTTTCTGTTTTATGTCTTTACTGCACATTCGTCTCGACCTTTATTCTTGTCTTCATGTATTTATCCTAATCTCAGCTAACATTTTTTTTTTTAAATGTGTGTCCGTCTCTTAAACAAAATGACATAGCATTATTTGCATCTAGTGTATCTGTTGTACTCGCTTTTGCCGTTTAGATATTAACCGATCTGGTACGTAGCCTACTCGAGCCACGACCAAGTTTACCCAGCAAGAAATTATTGTCTCACTGTTGAACATCCTGGAAGGCTAGGCGGTGAAGTTAGGGACCTGGTCGCTCCACCTCAGAAAACCCGTAACCTCGTTCAATATAGTCTCTAATAACACCTCCTTTATTTTCCATTACTTCTTCTTCGCCGCACGTCTTGAAAAGGACGTTTTGTTACATTGTGTGTAGTTTACAGCGAGGATGCGATATATTTTTGTTTGATTAAAAGTTTGCTTTTCTCGATTCTGCTGGCGAAGACATGTACTTTCAACCGCAAACCGTAGTATTTTTGGTTATATGAGTACGCATTGCTTAGTGTATGGACGCTTGTGTATATCTGTTTCTAGTGTGGACGTCGTGACCAGTGGATGCGTGTGTGTATGATCTATATGTTTGTATTAAAACGAGTGGCAAAGTTTGCGCCCTACCGGCTGCGGGTCTACATTGCTCTGGTGTTTTAGTTCATTATGGATGCCTCCAGGCTACAGATTTGCTGGAATTCACACTAGTCAACAACTTACATGGAAACATGTCGTTGCTTTCAATGTAGTTGGTTAATTCGTTCGTTTTTTTTGGTGGGTGTTTTCTTCCTTCCGATTTTCCTGGCCTGGACATCGGCTATATGACTTAGCACTATGCTTAAACCTGTGTCGTATTTTCACGGTCTAGTTCTCACGGCTCAACTTCACGAGATTGGCGCTCTTCACCCTAGCTGCAGACAGCCTCGGTTTTGGTGGGAATGAAATTTAGACACCACTGTAATTGACTAGAACACTGCAGGGACAGATGTCTCTACGACCTCTTGCGGTTATGGAAAAGGCACGACACACAACGATAGACGTAATTACCGTCCGCTGTCTTGCGGGATACATGTTTACGGGAGTAAAGGCTTCGGGAGTAAACCCCGAGGAAAACAATCCGCATCCTGTGCTTTCTCCAGTCGTCTCGATAAAATATTGCCGTAGGCTAAAGGTAGCTCATGACCAAAGAGTGGGGTTGACAAAAGGTGCAGATTCTTCCTCACTTTAATCCAAATCACAACGCAAGTCACCCTTTTCATCGGAAACAGCAAGAGAAAAGACTGTCCACACAGCTGAACAAAGAGAGCGGCCTTCATCACATGTGATGGACGAACATCATCAGTTTGAAATGTATTCCACTATGACAGTTTTGAAGTACAGTAGTTTTGCACCTTTCTGCCCAGAACATCTGGTTTCAGCACGAAATTGTAGATACCGGGCTTACCTTCCCTTTTCCATCTCTATTATAGCAACATGGCCTAACGGATGCAGTCTGTGCTCATGGTCGCCACTTGAAGACGAAATACGGTCTTGCTCAGCTCTGATTAGCTGGCCCTAATGGAAGTCGCCAGCCGTGAGCCTCTGTTTATTATCAGCTCATTCAGTGCTGTGTCCTCGGCGCCCCCCCCCCCCCCCCACGACGTTTCAGTATCTCTTATGGAATCACTTTGAATTGTACTCTTTAATATTGTCGTCGACGGGACGCAGACCCGCCATCCATAGAGCTATAAAAAAGCAAAGGCATTCATCAAACGATCCACGAGAAAGGAATGAAGAGACCAGCACAAAGAATACAAGCCATAACATGACAGCATATATAAACTTGGCAGAGATAGACAGACAAATATCTTCAGACTCAGAACTGGGCATTGCAGACTCAAAAGACACACCTCCACGAAATGGGTGTTTTGTGACACCGCCACAAGCGATTGTGGAGCACCCAAACAAATACCAGAACATATCCTGCAAGACTGCCCTACTTATGGAGACCAAAGACACAGCCTAGCCCGGAGAGCGACCATGCTCGAGAAGCTGTGAGGGGCTTGCGACCTGAAACGCACAGGCACCTTCGTGAACCTCACCAGGCTAAAAGCAGAGCATCAGTAGATCCAAGAAGAAGAAGAAGACGATTGTTGTTCTCTTGTGGTCGATAGGTGAAGCACTCGCCTCTCAAAGCGATGAACTGAAACGGTTGGCGATCGAATCCCGCAAGTTTCAAGCCTGGTTTCAAGGAAGGTGGTACCAGAAGGGCTGCATCCTTAGTTACGTCCAGCCTGAGTTTCGTCCAGTCGTCTTGCCACTGGTCCAGAGTTGAGTTAAATGTTTACTATGTTTTTGTAGCCGGTTACAGTGGTTCTTCTTACATCTTGAAGCGTACTGCAGAACGTGGACAGTGATCATCTTGGCTGTGGTGCATTGCACAGTAACCTCATCAGTATGAGGTTTTTCTTGTATTCTGACGTTCGTCTTGAAAGGACATTCATTGTGTCGTAGCTATAGTGAGGATGTGATATCTGCATCTGTCGATCCGATACATCCGTTTCGGTTTGAGCACGACATTTGGGGGGGGGGGGGGCGGGGGGAGGGGAAACCAGGTTTGCCTTCGCGCTTCCATCTCTCTTCTGTTAGCCGTGCAGCCTGTTTCCCGGGGCTGGCACTTGGAGGTGGAACCGGGTCTTGTTCATCTATGGTTCATTGATCCTGATGCAAATAAGTCTTATGAGGATTACAGTGTCGATCCCCACCTCGTTGTCCAGATTGCCGTGACACATCTTGTCTCCAGGAGCACGAGCGTGGACATGAGATGGGGGTATTGGTGAGAATATTTTGCTGGACCTTGATTACTCGTTAGTCTCTCCCCTTCGACATGTATGTTTTTTTAGTAGTAAGCTCATTTACATTGTCACATTATTGTGTGTGGGGAGGGGAAGGTAATGCCATAAAGAACTTACTTCATTGCACATGGGGGCCCTCCTATGTGTTCAGTCCTTTCATTGATGAATATGTAGACGACATAGCACGAACTCCCTAGCTCTCACCGCGTGTCTTCTTCTTTGTCGTTCGTTCTCAAACTGCCAGTAAAGAGGCTTTGCAAGTAGCTGAATGTTGTCCGGAAAACGGAATGCGTTATGTCGTCATTTTCAGTTTGACTGCTATATTTGCACATTTCGGTTCAACACATCCGACTTCAGCAGTCATTTTTTGGGTGCCGGGTTAGCCCTCCCTCTTCGATTCCTTCTCCTTAGTCTGCTCTGTTGCAGCCTGTTATCCAGGCTCACCGCGTGGAGATGTGGACGGGTCTTGGCAGCTCTGGGTCGCTGACGGCTGCAGTTCAAGCACTGCTTAGCATCTCGATACCCACGGCATCTCTGAATTTCTTCCTTTGACTTTGTAAGGTACCCATTTACAGCTGAGCTGACTGGCAGAAGCGATCATACCATGAAATAAAAACCAACGAAATGCCAGCTCTGTCAAACTGAGCACTACATAATTCTTCTTCTTCTTCTTCTTCTTCTTCTTCTTCTTCTTCTTCTTCTTCTTCTTCTTCTTCTTCTTCTTCTTCTTCTTCTTCTTCTTCTTCTTCTTCTTCTTCGTACGCTGTCAGACGTCAACCTTTATTTTTTCGAAAAAAGCAGCGGTCATCCTGATGCTGTCGACACTGCCATCTAGTGTTGCCACTGGTGATGGCCACATGTGCTTTCTCTGATCCTCGTATGTCGGGCAGTTTTGCAGCAGATGTTCAGCGGTCATTTTCCAGGTACCACACGTGCATTCGTCAGTGCCACCTATCTTCAATTTGTTGAAGAGGTGTAGCCAGTATATTCTGTTTCCCATTTTGTCATGTATCTAGCTCTAATAAGCCTTTTTGACTCTTCGTATGTCACACTAGTATCTGGTTGTGGTAGTCTTGCACCTTCTTTTGCCAGTCTGTCTGCCTCCTCGTTGCCTTGGATGTTACAGTGGGATGAAGCCCACTGTACCACTACTCTTTTTGGTGCAGACTGCTGGCATAGTTGACAGAGTGCTGCTCTTAAATCATTAAGTTCAGCATTTTTCTGGGTTTTTAGTGCTGTGGCTACGGCCAGGGCATCTGTAAGCAGGACTATATGGCTTTCATTTCTTTTGCATGTCACCATTTCTTCTACTACAGCCCTCAGTGCCTCCGCCTCCGATCTGAAATTGCAAGTGTATTTTCCAGTTGCCACTGCCAGTGTTATTTTTCTACCATTTGGTAGGCTCAGGAATACCCCTGCCCCTCAGTTCTGTGTTGTGTTTGTTACAGAGCCGTCGGTATATGCATAGGTCCAGTCCATGCTTGGGTAGTTTTTCGTTATGTACTTCAGGGTTATGTCTCTTCTTTCTTTTTCAGTCTGGCTGTTCTTTTTTCCAATACCTGGTATATTTTCTACCACCTCTGGAAATATATGCTGCCTCCAGGTAGGTTTTCGTACAGTAGGAATGGGCTTTGGTGTTGTTAGTGCGTTCATAGGGTCTTCGTTTATCTTTGCTTTGGCTATTTCTGCAAAGTTTCTCCGCTTTAGTTTCCGATTTCGAAAATTATTTAGTCTCTGATGCGTTGGATGGTCTGTCAGTCTTCTGAGTTTGTGTGCTTGCTGCTGGGCTTTGCAGTCTCTTCTGTCGGTCATGGATTGCAGATTTATAATCTTTTCCAGTTCTATGATTGGCGTTGACTTCATGCCTCCTGTTATAACTCTCATGGCTTGGTTTTGGAGTTTGCTAATTTTATCGAAGTTCTCCTTTGCTGCTGTTGCCCATAGCGCAATGCCATACTCGAGAACTGGTCTCACTCTTCCAGTGTACAGTTTCTTTAGTATACTTTCGTCTGCTCCCCAGCCTGTGCCATCAAGTTTCCTCATGATTGCCATTCTTTCTCTGGCTCTCATTCGATTTCTCTCGATCTGACTTTTCCATGTCATGCGCCGATCAAATGTGACTCCCAGGTAGTTTATGTTGTCGTTTGGCCGCAGATATTTGCCGTTAAGACTTATTTTGGTGTTTTGGGGTTTGTTTGAAAGCGAGAATATCGTACATGTTGTTTTTTCCTCATTTATTTTGACCAGCCATGAGTTCGCCCACTCTTCCAGCGATGTTAGGGCCTGCTGCATCCAATTACTTGCTATGGTGAGATTGTTTTCAGAGATTCACATAGCCAGATCGTCTGCAAACATGGAGCTGTGGACTCTTTTTGGTATATTCTCTGTGATGTTGTTTGGAAGAGTGTGGGTAACAGTACTCCCCCTTGGGGTACTCCCTGCTCAAGTGTCACCTTTTTGCTCATCTGCCCTTGTACTTGAACTCTGGCTGTTCTTTTTTTGAGGTAGTGGCTGATCCATTTGTGCATTTCTCCACAAACTTCACTTCTTCGTAGATTGACTTTAAGTCCCTCTTTCCAGACCTTGTCAAATGCCTTTTCTAGATCCACCCAAACCGCTACTGTGTGTTTTTGCTCCTGGTAAGCATCCTCTATTTCTTGGGCTATGAGGGTGATCTGATCCTCAGTGGATCTGTGCTGTCTAAAGCCTGCTTGCTGTGGAATTAGTATGTGTTTTTCTTCCAGATGCCACATCAGTCGTGTTTATCATACGCTCCATCAGTTTTCCTATACAGATCAGTAGGCTGATAGGATTGTATCCATTTGGATCAGTTCTATCTTTTTAATTTCTTTTGGTACTGATATAATTACAGCATCTTTCCATGCCTGCGGTACAATACCCCTTTTCCAGCTTTGATTCAGGACTGATAGTAACTTTATCTTTGCTGTTTGGCCCAACCCCATCAGCATTTCGTTTGTTACGCCATCTTTTTCCGGCGATTGCTTTTTCTTTAAAGTTCTCATGGCCTGTTCCATTTCATTCATTGTTAGTTTTGCCATCATGTGCTCCTCTGGTGCCATTTTGATGTTGTCGTGCATCTCTTGTTCTTTATTAATGTCGGTATGCCTATTTGTAGGAATATCAATGTCGTTTGCTCTGGCATAATGTTCTATAAAAGCGTTTGCAGCTTTTTTTCCAGTGAGCATGTTGTCACCCTGCTTGATGGTAATTTGTTTGTTTGATGTAGTTTCGTCGTTCATGGCTCTGACTAACTTCCATAGTTTGTTCCCGTCTTTGTCTAAATTGAGGCTTTCTGTTTTGTTTTTCCAGCTGTCTCTTGTTATTTGGTTTAGAGTGTATTTGTATTTTCCGTGGTGCCTTTAATGGCGATATATGCCTCCATAGATTGTTCTCTCTCTGCTATGTTTTTAGCACTACATAATTCGAACCTTGTAAGTTGTTATCGTAAACCAAACTCACATACCCTACGCCACCGAAACGCCCATTCATCTTAACACATTTTCCTAGTGCTTATAACATATCCATCACAAATGTGGTACCTGGAATGAAAGAACAGAACCACTTTAACCTTCTATCCATATCGTAAAAGGTAACCAAAGAGGGATTTACGCAGGGTTAGCAACCTTACCATGTCAAACAATTGCTATTAAAACCAATACTACATAACTCGCTACCGGCCCCAGGATTTCCCTATAAACCAATGAACGTAACTCAAGGATACTTAACTAGGACATACCTTAGTGTGGGAAAAACATCATCATAGGCTCTTTCCGTCTGGTCCGACGATAGTAAGTTGTGCTTTGAAACAAATGTATGTAACTACATGCTTAATCCTGCTCCTCCATGTAACACGATCCACCATGACGTCATGTTCCCATGATTCCAAATCGATGCATGCATCATTCATATGCCGCTTGCATACATCCTTGTACCGAATTAGTGGCCGGCCCAGAGAATTTTTCCATAACTGTAATTCCCCAGAGATAAGATATTTTGGTATTCTGCCATCATCCATCCCCCGAATGTGTCCCAGCCATCCGGGCCTTCGAAGACTGAGGATGGAAAATATTGTGGCAATGCCTGTTCTCTCCAATACCTCTGCGAAGTTGGCGATCTTCTCTTGCCACCCAACTCCCAGGATTCTGCACAGGCACCTGATGGGATAGCTATTTAGCCGCCTCTCCTGGTGCATGTAGGTTGACCATTTCTCACGGCCATAAAGAAGGGTGCTAAGGACACAGGCCTGGTAAACAACTGTTTTTGTTTTGACAATGGGCTTCTTGTTCTCCCAAACCCTTTTTGTTAATCTGCTCATTGTTGTTGCTGCCTTGCCTATGCTGATATTGATCTCTTGGTCTGTGGATAGTTTATTATTGACTGAGAATTCCAATTACGTAAAATGATTTAGTACATCGAGAACATTATCATCAGTGGAGCTTACCGGTGGTTTAAAAAAAAACATAATTAGCTAAAAATTAAATGTTGCAAGGGGTCACCATTAGCGTCAAGGCATACCTGCACACGTCTATCCATGTTACGGAAAGTATTCACAAACAGACCAGGAGTTACAGACTCCTGCCGAATGTTTTCTTGCAGTTCCATGAGATTACATGACTTGTTGAGAAACACTTTCACTGTCGGCATGCCGCATCGGAAGAAATCAGCTGAGGAAAAGTCTGGCTACCTTGGTGGTCAGTCCCCTAAGAAATGACACGATCTTCGAAGAATGAATTTCAGTCGTGCTGACATTTGAGGTGTTGATTGTGGCTCCAGCCTGCTGAAAATGGCCAGCATGTAGTTCCTGGTCGTCCAACTGGTTCACAGTATGACTTAGTCTTAGTCGACCTGTACTTCTATAGGGGCAGATGCCCCTAAGCCCTAAGCTTTTGTGTGATCCTCCCGGCTAAGATTTCCTGCTAGCGGGCTAGGCTCGAGCAGCTCTTTACTCTACTGCGTTGGGATAAGTGCCACTGAGGGGTGGTTAACTGATGTACGAGTCCATCTTATTAGACTCAAACTTTAGAGCAAAGTAGACCTGCAGCCTGTTAGGCGCCATCTTTTCTGCACTTAACAAATCACCTAACCATGGCCGGCGTTATACCATGCCGCACAGTTAGTCTCCTCTTACGACATGCTGTCTGAGGGGCAGTGGTGATATTCTTGTCTTTATCATACACAAAAACACAGTGGACCACTCGGGGATAGTATGTCTACGTCACATTATATTGAATTACGTCCATTGGTTTAAAAGTTGTCAGAGAATACCAGGTCCCAGCAGCGAGTGGGACGCATACAGTATTTAGACGCGCACTCTTGCAATATTTAATATAAGCTCATTATGTTTCTCACACAGCAAAGTTTGCTCCTGTCGGGGAGGAAGACTAACGTCTGGTCAGGCAAAATATACTGATCAGGCATGTTAGTCAGGGTCAGGCAAAATATACTGATCAGGCATGTTAGTCAGGGTCAGGCAAAATATACTGATCAGGCATGTTAGTCAGGGTCAGGCAAAATATACTGATCAGGCATGTTAGTCAGGGTCAAGCAAAATATCCTGATCAGGCATGTTAGTCAGGGTCAGGCAAAATATACTGGCCAAGACCTTCACTTCGACTTCCTAGTAGCCCTCTCTGGAAACGGGCTGTTTTCATGGCAGCCTAGCTAACAAGGTGAGGGATCGACGTAATCCCCGTAGTAGTGAGTGACACGCAGATGAAGCCAAGCATAGCACAGCCGCCTGGATGACCACGGTCTACCTTCATCAGCACGCTCGGGAGGAAAGCACTGCAACCCGCCACTTGACGTCCTTTTCAGGGCGCGCAAAAGAGTAACCTACACATTATGTACATTCACAACCAACAATGCCCCTGTCAAATTGTTATTGAATCACGTTCATTGGTTTAAAGTTATAATGGTAAACCAGGGATCATTAGCGAGTCAGAGGAACACCCTGTATAAATGCTGGACTTCTGTATATAAATCAGATGTAAGGGAGGCCATATACTTCACTTGGAGCCATCAGATCAAATCATTGTATAATCCTATATTTCATCCATTCGTAGCCCATCCTATTGTGATAGTTCCTTACAGAATAATGTAGGACAAAACATAGGTTTACAATGCACCTCTTGTATCGTCCTAAGAATGTGACGCAGGACAAGACAGCCAAGTCAACGTATCAGCGGCAGTCCAGTCTTACGGTGAAAGGTTAGCCTTGTTTCATGTTGACTTTTTCGGTTGGTTCTACTACTATTTGTGTAATCCCAGTGTTTGTATCATGAAATATAGATCACATTCGATGTCAGAGTCAGATGTCACCATTGGTGCTATCACAGCTTGTATAATGTAAGATAGATCACATGTGATATGAGTTTAACTACCATTGGTGCTATCATAGCTTGTATCATGTAAGATAGATCACATGTGATATGAGTTTAACTACAATTGGTCCTATCACAGCGTGTATCATATAAGATAGATCACATGTGATATGAGTTTAACTACCATTGGTGCTATCACAGCTTGTATCATGTAAGATAGATCACATTTTATATAAGAGTTCAACCACTATGTAATGTATGGCAGCCTGTATCATGTAAGATAGATCGATTTTGATATAAGAGTTCAACTACCATTGGTGCTGTCACAGCTTAAATGATGTAAGATATATCACCTTTGATATAAGAGTTCAATTACCATTGGTGCTATCACAGCTTGTATCGTGTAAGATAGATCACATTTGATATAAGAGTTCAATTACCATTGGTGCTATCACAGCTTGTATCGTGTAAGATAGATCACATTTGATATAGGAGTTCAATTACCATTGGTGTTATCACATCCTGTATCACGTTAGATGATATAAGGTGCTTACGAAAAACAAATGAAACAGAATGAGAAGCGAAGCAATTCTGAAAGGAAAGTGAACATTACCAAAAAGCATGGTGTATATACACAGACTGAAACATAGCTATGAACAGGAATGACTAGCTCAGTGGTACACATCCCATACAGGCCGAATATATTTCAAACACCAAGTAAAACCAGATCCTCAGAACCCAGCCAAGAAACCGAAACAAGGAGACCAGAGTTTGATCTTCAAGCTGAGAACAGGCCATTCCCCTCTCAACAAACATCTGAATAGCTGAGATCCACTACGTGAACCAAACTGCAGATTCTACCATGACCACGAGGAGTCAGTCGAGAACCTCCTGACTTTGTGTCCAAGTCTGGCCGATCTTTGAACCTGCTGCTACCACCACACCCCACCATACTCAACACGCTCTACACATTACTACAACAATTGAGGAGGACGTGTGCTTTTGTTCGGGGGGGCATTGGGATGTCAAGAGTTGCCAACGCACAGCTAAAGGGATTATATCATCATCAACATCAAATTCTTCTTCTTTTTGTTCTTCTTCTTCTTCTCTTTCATTCTGAAAAGGACGTTAACCAGTTTTCCTCACGATTGCGATATGTGCGCCTGTCAGCCCGACCCATTCGGTTTCAGTTGGCATTTTGGTGTACTTTTTTGCCTTCCCATTGTATCCCGATTCTTCTACCCAAACTACACTAGTGTTTCCAGGGCCGCCACTTAGAGACAGCTGTTCAGCTCTAGTTCGCTGACTCTGATTCAAGCAAACAGCTATGAGCCGCTGGTTACTATCTGTGGTCGAGAGGTAATGCACTCACCTCTCAAAGCAATGAACGGAAACGGCCTGGGTTCGAGCCCTACATGTTTCACGCGACCCCTAGTCTCAAAGGAGGTGGGACCAGAGGGCCTGGATCCCGAATTACCTTTAGTCGTCTTGACTTAAGTCTTGCCACTGATAGAAGGTAGCTCGGGACCAGAGAGTGGGGTTGATGACCGTCGCAGCTTCTTCCCCGCTTTAATCCAAATACAGCGCTTGCTACATCATCAAGACAAAACCGTCTGATGTTGTCGACATCATCGTTTTCGATGGACAACTAACTAACTAACAAACTACAGGTGCCTTTGAGGCCATCATGTCAACTATTTCGTTTCCGCAAACTCCGGTAAGGCCAACACAGTAGATCCACACGAGATCCAGAAAGTCTAAGCCCTCAATGTCAAATATCTATTCATGCCATAGCCAACCCTTGTGTACCCTCCGATGTCTATTGACTGTTAGAGACATCTATTGTAAGGCGGGAGTCTTGTGGAACGAGTCCCTATCACTGGAATTAGGGAAGTGAGTTCTTTGGTGCTTCATGGAACCAATACTGACACACGGCAACGAGTCATGGGCAATCAGCAAGCAAACACACCATTGGAAGCAACGGAAAGAATTTTGAGAATTCCATGGACTGCGAAGAAAGCATATTGCGTGATACTTGGAGAGACACAGACACAAAAACAGCTTATGGCATAAATCATGGCAAGGAGGTCACCCTTTATCGGGTATGTCATAAGTGATTAGTGAACTGGCTTCCCAGTCGGGCGATCGGGGTTCACTTCCCAGTTGGTGCAGGATTTTTTGTCTGATCACAAACCGGCGCTGTGGTCGACCCAGCCACAGAAATTGGGTACTAGAATAATCTGGAAAGTAAAGGTGGCCGGACTGATGCTGACCGCGCCATTCACTATGTGCCGTTGGTATCAAAATAATATGGGCCTAACACCATATTTCATATGCGCCGCATGGCGTGACGGGATCTTTACTTTACTTACTTACATAAGAATATATGGGTTTGAACACACGGTGACAGCAAGCAGAATCGCAGGGAAGAGAGAGAAGATATTGGAACAGATTGAATAAATGGCATGGAAGACGATCAACGGCGGAATTGATAAACGACACACGTGATAAAAAGAGGTAGATATCCACGAACGTCAACTGGCAGGACACATGACGATGATGATTGTAAGGCGGGGTTATCAATTCCCGTCCTCTCTGTCTTGTGTTTACCGTTCTAGTCGTGCTCAAGCCATTTCACATACACGTTTACATAGGACTGCTGGTATAGACTTTACATACAGTCTAACAATATGGATCAGATACGAGCCAACAGTAGAACTGATGTCAACCAGACATGGACGGAGATCGTAAAGTGCCATTGGTCATCACATCATTCAATATGACGTTGTTTGATACACATACTATTATTACATTTGAGGTTACCAAATCCGAAATACCAACATCCGAGACCAAACAGAGTTCCGGGATGTCGTCGACTCTGCGTCAATACGAAAGTGCAGATGGACCAGCCTTGTGGTCCGAATGACTGGCGATAGATGGACGAGGATCGTGTCTTTCTGGTGGTCATACAACTATAACCGCTGACGTGGTCGCCCGTTAACGAGATGGAGAGATGATCTGCACCACGTTCTATGACCATCATGGTACCTCATGGGCGAAGGAAAGACACATATTCACACAGCTTTTGGCTAACTGACAACACGCAACCTTACCTGATTGAATATCAGGATTCAAGTATTTGAGATTTTGTTTTTGTGTATGTTATTTTTTGTTGCACTCAATGATCTGGTTGATTTGTTTCCAAGAGTACTTCTTAACCGTTTTAATTACAGGCATGCCTCGGAGGTATTGCAGGTTCGGTTGAGACCACCGCAATAAAGCGATTACCGCAAAACAAGTTGTTCACACCAGTTGTTCACACCAGTTGTTCGATAAGAAGTGTATATAAAATACTACCTATCATGTCCGCACAATGTCATTTAAGTGGGCAGTCAGGTCAGGTCATCCCGTAACCAGTGAGGTCGTTGTAGCACACATGAAGATATCCTCGCCATCCCACGCCACCCTTATCTGTCAGCGGCCGCTGCCTGTGCCTCTTCTGATCGGAGATTGGTCCATTCTTTTATGTTGTCCTCCCACCTCCTTTTAGGATGACCTCTTCGTCATCTGCCTTGCACATTTCCGTGCAGGATCGTATTTGCAAGACCATTTGATCTCGATATGTTACCGAACCAAGTTGCCAATAGGTCTTCAAAAGGCTCTATTGCTGTTGTAATTCTATCTCGTATTTCCTCATTGGGCAGTAACGTTCCTTTATTCTAGGGATTCTTGCCCATAGAGAATATGTCGCAAAAAAGGGGACTGGTATGTGGCTAGAATATCAGGTCTTGGTTATGTGGTTAGCGGAACTTCATAGATGGCGTCTAACAGGCTGCGGGTCTACATTGCACTAATTTACGCATTCACCACCATCAGTTCCCCAAAAATAGGCGAACGTATATTGCAGGGGCAACTAACATAACGGTTAGTTACGGATACTGGGATGACCTGGCAAATCAATAGGACAGGACCTTCACCTGCCACAAAATATGAAAGGAGGTCACACCTCCCCACGATGTCTAACGACACAAGTGGACTGAAGATAGATAGTAGTGATGGGTCTGAAGATAGATAGTTGCAATAAAACTGATGATAGATAGTAGCGATAAGAATGAAGATAGATAGAAGCGATAAGAATGAAGATAGATAGCAGTGATGGGTCTGAAGATAGATAGTAGTGATGGGTCTGAAGATAGATAGTAGTGATGGGTCCGAAGATAGATAGTACTGATAAGACTGAAGATAGATAGTAGCGATAAGACTGAAGATAGATAGTAGCGATGGGTCTTCTTCTTCTTCGTACGCAGTCAGACAGTAACCATTATTTTTTTTAAAAGCAGCGGTCATCCTGAGGCTGTCGAAACTCCCATAGAGCTTGTCTAGTGATGCCACTGGTGATGGCCACATCTGCTCTCTCTGATCCTCGTATGTCGGGCAGTTTTGCAGCAAATGCTCAGCGGTCATTTTCCCGGTACCACACGGGCATTCGTCGGTGCCACCTATCGTCAATTTGTTGAATAGGTGGTACCTCAGTCTATTGTGGCCAGTGCGAAGTCTGAAGACCACGACCTGCTCTCTTCTGTTCAACTGGTAATAGGCATCGTTTTTGGTGTAGCCAGTATGTTCGGTTTCCCATTTGGTCATGTATCTAGCTCTAATGAGCCGTTTTGACTCTTCGTATGTCATACTAGTATCAGGTTGTGGTAGTTTTGCACCTTCTTTTGCCAGTCTGTCTGCCTCCTCGTTGCCTTGAATGTTGCAGTGAGATGGAACCCACTGCACCACTACCCTTTTTGGTGCGGTCTGCTGGCATAGTTGACAGAGTACTGTTCTAAAATCATTAAGTTCAGTATTTTTCTGGCTTTTCAGTGCTGTGACTACGGCCAGTGCATCTGTAAGCAGGACTATGTGGCTTTCATTCCTTTTACCTGTCACCATTTCTTCCACTGCCGCCCTCAGTGCCTCTGCCTCCGCTCTGAAATTGCTTGTGTATTTTCCAGTAGCGAATGAAAGTGTTATTTTTCTACCATTTGGTAGGCTCAGGAATGCTCCTGCCCCTCCGTACTGTGTTGTATTTGTTACGGAACCGTCGGTGTATGCATGGGTCCAGTCCATGCTTGGGTATTTTTCCGTTATGTAACTCAGGGTAGTATCTCTTCTTTCTTTTTCGGAGTGGCAGTTTTTGTTTCTAATACCTGGTATATTTTCTACCACCTCTGAAAATATATGCTGCCTCCAGGTAGGTTTTCGTACAGTAGTGATGGGTTTTGGTGTTGTTAGTGCATTCATGGGGTTTTCGTGCATCTTTGCTTTGGCTATTTCTGTAAAGTTTCTTCGCTTTAGTTTCCCATTTCCGAAATTGTTTAGTCTCTGGTGCATTGGATGGTCAGTCAGTCTTCTGAGTTTCTCTGATTGCAGCTGGGCTCTGCAGTCTCTTCTGTCGGTCATGGATTGCAGTTTTGTAATCTTTTCAAGTTCTTCAATTGGCGTTGACTTCATGCCTCCTGTTATAACTTTCATGGCTTTGGTTTTGGAGTTTGCAAATTTTATCGAAGTTCGCCTTTGCTGCTGTTGTCCATGCCGCAATGCCATACTCGAGAACTTGTCTCACTCTTCCAGTGTACAGTTTCTTTAGTATGCCTTCGTCTGCTCCCCAGCTTGTGCCAGCAAGTTCCCTCATGATTGCCATTCTTTCTCTGGCTCTCATTCGATTTCTCTCGATCTGACTTTTCCATGACATGCGCCGATCAAATGTGACTCCCAGGTAGTTTGGGTTGTCGTTTGGCCGCAGGTATTTGCCGTTTAGACTTAATTTGGTGTTTTGGGGTTTGATTGATAGCGATAATATTGTACATGTGGTTTTCTCCTCGTTAATTTGGACCAGCCATGAGTTCGCCCACTCCTCCAGCGATGTTAGAGCCTGCTGCATCCGATTTCTTGCTATCGTGAGATTCTTTTCAGAGGTCCACATAGCCAGATCGTCTGCAAACATTGAGCTATGGACTCTTCTTGGTATATTCTCTGTAATGTCATTTATATATACCAGGAAGAGTGTGGGTGACAGTACTCCCCCTTGGGGTACTCCCTGCTCAAGTGTCACCTTTTTGCTCATCTGCCCTTGTACTTGGACTCTGGCCGTTCTGTTTTTGAGGTAGTGGTTGATCCACTTGTACATTTTCCCACAAACTTCAATTCTTCTTAGCTCGACTCTAAGTCCATCTTTCCAGACTTTGTCAAATGCGTTTTCCAGGTCCACCCAAACCGCTACTGTGTGTTTCTGTTCCTGGTAGGCATCTTCTATTTCCTGGGCTATGAGGATGACCTGATCCTCAGTGGATCTGTGCTGTCTAAAGCCGGCTTGCTGTGGAATTAGTATTCGTTTTTCTTCCAGATGCCACATCAGTCTGGTGTTTATCATGCGTTCCATCAGTTTGCCGACACAGCTCAGTAGGCTGATAGGCCTGTATCCATTTGGATCTGTTTTGTCTTTTTCTTACTTTGGTACTGGTACAAGTTCTGCGTCTTTCCATGCCTGGGGTACAATACCCCTTTTCCAGCTTTGGTTCAGGACTGATAGCAGTTTCCTCTTTGCTGTTTGACCCAGCCCCATCAGCATTTCGTTTGTTATCCCGTTTTTTCCGAGAGATTTCCTTTTCTTTAATGTTCTCATGGCCTGTTCCATTTCATTCATTATTAGTTTTGCCATCATACGCTCTTCTATTGCCATATTGATGTTGTCGTGCCCCTTTTGCTCTTCATTAATGTCCGTATGCCTATCTGCAGGGACATCTATGTGGTTCGCTTTGGCATAGTGTTTAACAAAGGCGTTTGCGGCTTTTTTTCCAGTGAGCAAGTTTTCGCCCTACTTGATGGTAATTTGTTTGTTTGCCGGAGTTTCGTCATTCATGGCTCTGACTAACTTCCATAATTTGTTCCCTTCTTTGTCTAAGTTGAGGCTTTCCGTTTTGTTTTTCCAGCTTTCTCTTGCTGTTTGGTTTAGAGTGTATTTGTATTTCTCCGTGGCGGCTTTGAGGGCGATATTTGCCTCCATAGTTTGTTCTCGCTCTGCCATGTTCCTAGCATTTGTGACTGCGTCTACCGCTTTCTGCAACTCATCATTCCAATAGGGCTTATAATTTTTCCTTGCCCCTCTTGGGATGGTTTCAGTGGCAGCTTGCATTATTGCTTTGCTTAGGCTTTCCACCATGGGCTTCATTTTGTTGTTCCGTGTGTTGATGGTTTCACACAGCCCATCTGTCAGGCTTGCAAATCTGTCCCAGTCGGCTCGTTTGTAATTCCAACGTGGGAGCGGTTTTGTTTCCTGTGGGCCTACTTCCATAAGCGATGGGTCTGAAGATAGATAGTAGCGATAGGTCTGAAGATAGATAGTAGCGATAGGTCTGAAGATAGATAGTAGCGAAATGTCTGAAGATAGATAGTAGCGATAGGTCTGAAGATAGATAGTAGCGATAGGTCTGAAGATAGATAGTAGCGATATGTCTGAAGATAGATAGTAGCGATGGATCTGAAGATAAACAAAGTCCTCCACAAAACATATTTTATTGCTGAATAAATAAATACTGATCTTCATCGTCCGAGCCTTCGCTGAATCGTAAACGTTTTCTTCGTGAAATATTTCTCCTCGATGTTAATAGCTGTTGATTGATCGGTGTGCTTGTTGATCAAAGCTAAGATGGATGTGGCAATTTGATAAAATTGGGCAATGAAGTTTGCCGCTCAGAGCAGACTGTAAGGTTATTAAATAGACCTACTGAAAGTAGGTATCACATATCAATCAATCAATTAATTAACCATTAACACGTTAGTCTACTAGGGGTAAAGTAAAAAAAGTGGAAGTAAAGATCCCGTCTAGCCAGGCGGCGGATAGGAAGTATGGTGTTAGGCCCATATTATTTTGTAACCAACGGCACATAGTGGATGATGTGGTTAGCATCACACCGGCCGCCTTTACTTCTCAGATTGTTCTGGTACCCAATTTCTGAGGCTATGTTGACCACAGGAGCCGGTTTGCGATCAGAAAAAAATCTCTCACCAACTGGAGATTGAACCCTGATCGCCTGACTGGGAAGCTATTGCACTAACGCTGAGGAAATATCAGCACATAAAGTACTCTATAGGTCTCTAACCTCAGCGAGTGTGAAAAAAATCATGCACTGTACATTATCTGAAATTATCAACCCATGACTTTCTTTGTCTTCTTCGCTTCCTTCCACCTTCACCAGCTGTCCGCTGCAATATTACTTTGAGGGAGTTTCGTCACATAACCAAACCATGTCAGTTTTGTTCGTTTCACTACTTACTTACTTTCCGTGTCCAAGCACCACGTTATAAATCTTGCATCCAGTATTCAGCGTCATGAAGTGCCTTGTCATTTGCCTCCAGCAAGTCGCACCTATTGCATGTTTCCTGGAGGTTGGGGCAGGTCTTCAGATGGTCTGGGTCCTGTATTGCGCCACAATCACATGTGTCACCATCTGCGTATCCCCATCGTTTCATATTCTTTTTGCACCGTGATACACCAGTTCGGAGTCTGTTAACGACTTCCATATCGTGTCTGGGGGCAGGTTCCTACCGAATTTCCATCTCTGAGGGCCTACATCAATTTATGCCATCTGTCGATACGGCAACTTTTAGGGTTTTTCTGTATGGGTGGTGCTGATTTTAGGAAGCAAAGTCTGGATTTAAGTCTTATGCTCTGTACCTAATGTTCAAAAATGTGGTGCCTTGGATCGTGTTCTTGTTTTTCTTGTTCGATTTCTTCTGCGACACTTCTTCGGATCTCGGGGGATGTGCTGTTACAATTATGGGGTATATATTATCAATAGGTGTGGGTTTTAGGCACCCTAATACTATCCGACCCGCCTTATTTATTGCTGTATCAACTTGTTCCGCATGGGCAGAGATGTTCCAAATTCATCTACGGAAAAACACAAGGCAAGTGCAGTTTCACTACTGTCAGAAGCGGTTTCTGTTGACCTGCCAGAGAATGTATTTGATCTCTAACATAGTCATTTTTTGTATGTTCTTTATAAGAGATGCACACACATTCCCCTGTAGAATTTCTATTCAAAATCGTGTATGCTTCGCTTCATATCAGCAGTAAGTGTCCAACACTGCCACCCGTACACGTTAACAGATAGCACTAATGAATTTACATAACTTGCCTTTCCTTGTAGTGCTGATATTGTTTTTCATCCAGTCTTGATTCGGTGGATGCAGCGATCTCGCGTCTTGTCGCAATTTCTTTAATAGATCTAGCGTCACTACACGTACATGACCCTCAATATTTAAAGGAATGAACTTCTTCTAGTTTTTGACCATTTATTTTGATGTTTGTAAAAGACTGGTTGTGATACCAATTCCCAGTATGGTGCTTTTTGTGTGTGTGTGTTAATTTGTATGACTTGTTTTGATCACTTTTTTCCAATTTTGTGTGGATCCAGCCAAAAGACGGAATACCGTCACCAAAACGCTGGTTGCAGAGAGGTCGACACCAACTATTAAGGGTGTTCTGACTCTAGTGTCTCTTGCAGAATATAATAATCATAATATATAATGAAATATAATTAAAAATATAATAATGAAATACAATAATAATATAGTAATGAAATGAAATAATAATATTATAATAATATACCAGATATGTATAGTATTAATAAAATAATAATGAAATATAATACAAATATAACAAGTAAATATAACACCTAAATATAACAATGAAATATGAAATAATAATGAAATGTTAAAATGTAACATTGAAATATAATATTAATAATATAATAATGAAATATAGTAGTAATAATAATACAATATCGAAATATAATAAAAACAATATAATAATGAAGAAGTTTGCAAGATTGTGAGAATACCCAGAATAAGACACGGACGGAGACGTAAAGCCTGAAACTACGATAAGAAATATAGCGCCGGTCAACTCGCTCGATGGGATGTGTTGCGCAAGAGACCAAAGCACCATTTTCCGATATCGCACTCAACACATACAATTTATCAGTCACTTGAACAGAATCCAACTAGACCATACTCCAGAGTGCCGGCTGTGCACACATCCTTATGAAACTGTTGAACATCATCTTTTTGAATGTCCGGCGCTTGCCGGTGTTAGGAAAGAGTTTCTTCCTCCGAGGCCAGACAAATGGAACACTTTGTGCATAACTAAATAACAGCTTACAAAGACTTGCAGATACCACTATATGGCATTGGGTCAAGGGACAGGAGCCCATAGGCCGCTGGATCAATAACCAACTAACCATCGGAAGAATAATAAATAAACACAAACAATTTCAGAGAAAAAAAGTACTATATCTGCGCAGCGCAGTAAATGGAAGCTTTCATGTGCTTATTTCATATACTGATGATAAGTGTCCTTGTCAGGAGCATACCATGACCCTGGAACACATCCTACAAAGCTGTATGCTCACGCAGGAAGAGAGAACAATACTGGCCTCGCGAGACAGATACGAGACAAAAGCTGTATGGACATAACACAACCTGACAAACAACGATGTCCTTTGTAATAGAAAACGGGACCTTGATATGATGATGAACGAAGAAGAAGTAGAATAAGAAGAAGAAGAAGAGATAGGGAAGAAGTATACAGTCGAGTCAAGTCTTTCGCGCGTTTTAGCTTGCAATAATTTTGTTATTGATGCATATAACTGTTGGGGTGATAACATTACTGACAAGTTTAACTGTTCAGGTGGTAACATTACTGACAAGTTCAGCTGTTAAGATACTAACATTACTAACAAGTTCAGCTATTAAGGTAACAACATGATTGTATCAGCTGATGTGACAACATTACGGCTACTTTTAGCTGATGTGACAACATTTTTTATATGTTTAGCTGAATAGACATTTTTTATACTCTTTGCTGAATAGACAACATTTTTTATATGTTTAGCTGAATAGACATTTTTTATACTCTTTGCTGAATAGACAACATTTTTTATATGTTTAGCTGAATAGACATTTTTTATACTCTTTGCTGAATAGACAACATTTTTTATATGTTTAGCTGAATAGACATTTTTTATACTCTTTGCTGAATAGACAACATTTTTTATATGTTTAGCTGAATAGACATTTTTTATACTCTTTGCTGAATAGACAACATTTTTTATATGTTTAGCTGAATAGACATTTTTTATACTCTTTGCTGAATAGACAACATTTTTTATATGTTTAGCTGAATAGACATTTTTTATACTCTTTGCTGAATAGACAACATTTTTTATATGTTTAGCTGAATAGACATTTTTTATACTCTTTGCTGAATAGACAACATTTTTTATACGTTTAGCTGAATAGACATTTTTTATACTCTTTGCTGAATAGACAACATTTTTTATATGTTTAGCTGAATAGACATTTCTTATACTTTTAGCTGAATGGACATTTCTTATATTTTAGCTGAATAGACAACATTTCGTATACGTTTAGTTGAGCTAATAACATATTAATACGTTTTGATGTTGACAGTACACCAGACACAATAAGTTAAAGTAGTGTATTATACTTGCAGGTACAAATGTGTGGTCGATATCCTTGGAATCAGAACGGGCGGGCGTACATGAGACTGGAAGTCAGGATGTCTCTAATTGGACACCACCTCCGCAGGAAAGTGAGCAGGCATCCAATTTCAGTTGCTGCCGGCACAAGAAACCACGATACTCTTGCCATCTCTGTGATAGTGCTACGGGTACTCCCATGGCACCGCCCAAAAAGAAACATTGCAGATCGTTGTCCGTCCCTCCTGACAGCCTCATGGTCTTTCCTGCCCCCGTAAGAGACCCAGGTGGCAAGATATGGAAGCCAATAGCTGTGATTCCACAGAGCAACAACGACATTCAGATGAACCAGGTCACGAACATGCTGCCCATCCTTCACACTGGAGATTCAACGAAATGGTTATCGAAACTATCCTCAGGCTTTAAACTCGTACCGTTGGTCCCGAGTCCACCTAGCGTGGACAGTGGGCACTACACCACATCAGACCTCCAGACCCCTCCAGGGTCGCCAGTCCCCCGTCCTGCCTCAGCTACCAGCGACATGTCCTTCAGCTCCATGGGTTCTGCCTGGTACGATTACAACCCTATTAGAAGTCGAACAAGAGTACTGGAAAACCGTAGTCTTTCATGCGAGGAACGAATCTCTGCATCATCCTCCACCATCTCCATGCCTTGTGTTCACGGCATCATGGAGCCCTCCTCTGGGTGCTGCCACAACAGCGGTCAGGACGGCAGCAACATCTGCAGCATCCCCAGGTGCCACTCTCAGCCCTGTGTTCTCCACCACCGCCGATGTGGCAAGAAGAGGCGACGTGACTGTGATAGACCTACACTAAACTTCATCAAAATGACAGAGGTGAGTAGCAACACCGATCGTGCTTGAGCACTGTTTAGTGGAGCTGACTGACAGAAAGCGTGAATGGGGGGGGGGGGGGGAAAGGGGGGGGGTGTAGTGGGGAAACAGAGAATATATGTATCTAATATGTTCAGTGAATCTAGCATGCGGATATGGAGGGGGGCGTTAACACGTTTCTACTCATCTGGCATCAATCGGCAAGTTTTGTTGTCGTCTTTCTTCTTTGCGTTCGGGATCTTTGGTCATGCTTTATCTGCAGGCCAGTCGCCATGATGAAGTATGTAGTCTTCACCAGGTCGGAGCGGCTGCCCCACTGCTTTTGTCTCAGGTCCGCACCCTCTGGCCAGGTCTGGCATATCATTCCCCTATAGAGAGGACATTCCTGTAGACGGTTCTCGTTATTCTGGCCCCCTGTTCCACATGGGCACTCATCTATGTGGGAGATATTTAGTCGGTAAAGATGTTCTAGTAGTCTGCAGTGTCCAGTTCTCAGTCGAAATAAAGTAGTTTGTTGGCTTCCTTTGAGTTGGTAAATTGGGTCTGGTGTACTGCTTATATTTTTGTCTTCACTCCATTGGTGTATATATTGATTTATGATGATGGTACTCGATTAAATTGTGCCTTTTTACTGCCATCTTTTGCTAGAGCGTCAACTCTCTGTAATTCCGCAGTAGGTCTAGCCACTGGAGCGCTATTATTGAGGATCTCTGAAGTTTTCCTAGTTCTGCTCTGATTTATGATAAGAGCGGTTCGTTGTTTCTTTTCTGTATTGCTTCTATTATAAATCTGCAGTCTGTGAAGACATATGTTTTTGTTGAGTCTTTCTGTCTCAGGTATTCTCAGTGCTCGCAGGAGGGCCATAGATTTAGCTCTGTTTGTGGACGACTTCCCTGTTGAGGAAGCCTCTTCGATTATATTTCCACTTGTGTGTTTTATGAATATCTCTCCTCCTTCGTTCGGGCCTGTCCCCTATGCTGAACCATCTGTGTATTTATTGTCTAGATCGCCTAATTCTTCTTTTCGCTTACCCTTTGTTTTTCAGCGTCAGGTTATGAAGATATCTCTAAAACGAGCGCTTCCGTATGCCTCCTCTACAGTAGCATTCACTGCCTCAGATATTTCCGTACGCCACCTTTTTTCTTGCTCAGCCCTTGGCCTTGAATCCGTTTAATCTGAAAAAAAGCATTGCCTGTTTGTTTTTTTTTGTTGTTTTTTTTGTTTTTTTTTTTGGGGGGGGGGGGGGGGGGGGGCGCTTGTTACGTGGCCAATCCAGTTTAGTTGCTATCTGATGATGCAGTATAATACAAGTGTTATTCCCACCAGTATCCTGATGTCATCGTTTCTGATCCTGTCTCTCCTTGTTACACCAATATTTTCTGTATACATTTAGTTTCTTTTGTAACGATTTGTCGTTTTTCAATTCATTTTAGTGTCCAGTTTTAACATTGATAGCTTAGTGTTTAATGTTTTTTGGTCTACAGGAGTGTAATTGTTGCTGGTCTACAGGAGTGTAACGTTTTTTGGTCTAAATGAGTGTAATGTTTTTGGGTCTGCATGAGTGTAATGTTTTAGGTACTACAAGAGTGTAATGTTTTAGAGACTACAGGAATGTTATGATTTTGGGTCTGCATGAGTGTAATGTTTTAGGGACTGCAGGAGTGTAATGTTTTATGGACTACAGGAGTGTAATGTTTTAGGTACTACAGGAGTGTAATGTTTTATGGACTACAGGAGTGTAATGTTTTAGGTACTACAGGAGTGTAATGTTTTAGAGACTACATGAATGTAATGATTTTGGGTCTGCATGAGTGTAATGTTTTAGGGACTGCAGGAGTGTAATGTTCTGGGTCTGCATGAGTGTAATGTTTTGGGGGCTACGGGAGAGTATTGTTTTAGGGGCTACAGGAGAGTATTGTTTTAGGGGCTACAGGAGAGTATTGTTTTAGGGGCTACAGGAGAGTATTGCTTTAGGGACTACAGGAGTGTAATGTTTTAGGGGCTACAGGAGAGTATTGTTTTAGAGGCTACAGGAGAGTATTGTTTTAGGGACTACAGGAGAGTATTGTTTTAGGGACTACAGGAGAGTATTGTTTTAGGAACTACAGGAGTGTAATATTTTCAGGGGCTACAGGAGAGTATAGTTTTAGGGGCTACAGGAGTGTAATGTCTTCAGGGGCTATAGGAGAGTATAGTTTTAGGTTAGGGGCTACAGGAGAGTATTGTTTTAGGTTAGGGGCTACAGGAGTGTATTGTTTTAGGTTAGGGGCTACAGGAGAGTATTGTCTTTGGGGCTACAGGAGAGTATTGTTTTAGGGGCTACTGGAGAGTATTGTTTTAGGGGCTACAGGAGTGTAATGTTTTTAGGGGCTACAGGAGAGTAATGTTTTAGGGGCTACAGGAGTGTAATGTTTTAGGGGCTACAGGAGTGTAATGTTTTTAGGGGCTACATGAGAGTATTGTTTTAGGAACTACAGGAGTGTAATGTTTTAAGGGGCTACAGGAGAGTATTGTTTTAGGAACTACAGGAGTGTAATATTTTCAGGGGCTACAGGAGAGTATAGTTTTAGGGGCTACAGGAGTGTAATGTCTTCAGGGGCTATAGGAGAGTATAGTTTTAGGTTAGGGGCTACAGGAGAGTATTGTTTTAGGTTAGGGGCTACAGGAGTGTATTGTCTTTGGGGCTACATGAGAGTATTGTTTTAGGGGCTACTGGAGAGTATTGTTTTAGGGGCTACAGGAGTGTAATGTTTTTAGGGGCTACAGGAGAGTAATGTTTTAGGGGCTACAGGAGTGTAATGTTTTAGGGGCTACAGGAGTGTAATGTTTTTAGGGGCTACATGAGTGTAATGTTTTTAGGGGCTACATGAGAGTATTGTTTTAGGAACTACAGGAGTGTAATGTTTTAAGGGGCTACAGGAGAGTATTGTTTTAGGAACTACAGGAGTGTAATGTTTTCAGGGGCTACAGGAGTGTATTGTTTTAGGAACTACAGGAGTGTATTGTTTTAGGTGCTACAGGATAGTATTGTTTTAGGGGCTACAGGAGTGTAATGTTTTCAGGTTCTACAGGAGTGTATTGTTTTAGGGACTACAGGAGTGTATTGTTTTAGGTGCTACAGGAGAGTATTGTTTTAGGGGCTACAGGAGTGTAATGTTTTCAGGGGCTACAGGAGTGTATTGTTTTAGGAACTACAGGAGTGAATTGTTTTAGGTGCTACATGAGAGTATTGTTTTAGGGGCTACAGGAGAGTATTGTTTTAGGGGCTACAGGAGAGTAATGTTTTAGGGGCTACAGGAGTGTAATGTTTTAGGGGCTACAGGAGTGTAATGTTTTTAGGGGCTACATGAGAGTATTGTTTTAGGAACTACAGGAGTGTAATGTTTTAAGGGGCTACAGGAGAGTATTGTTTTAGGAACTACAGGAGTAATATTTTCAGGGGCTACAGGAGAGTATAGTTTTAGGGGCTACAGGAGTGTAATGTCTTCAGGGGCTATAGGAGAGTATAGTTTTAGGTTAGGGGCTACAGGAGAGTATTGTTTTAGGTTAGGGGCTACAGGAGTGTATTGTCTTTGGGGCTACATGAGAGTATTGTTTTAGGGGCTACTGGAGAGTATTGTTTTAGGGGCTACAGGAGTGTAATGTTTTTAGGGGCTACAGGAGAGTAATGTTTTAGGGGCTACAGGAGTGTAATGTTTTAGGGGCTACAGGAGTGTAATGTTTTTAGGGGCTACATGAGTGTAATGTTTTTAGGGGCTACATGAGAGTATTGTTTTAGGAACTACAGGAGTGTAATGTTTTCAGGGGCTACAGGAGTGTATTGTTTTAGGAACTACAGGAGTGTATTGTTTTAGGTGCTACAGGATAGTATTGTTTTAGGGGCTACAGGAGTGTAATGTTTTCAGGTTCTACAGGAGTGTATTGTTTTAGGGACTACAGGAGTGTATTGTTTTAGGTGCTACAGGAGAGTATTGTTTTAGGGGCTACAGGAGTGTAATGTTTTCAGGGGCTACAGGAGTGTATTGTTTTAGGAACTACAGGAGTGAATTGTTTTAGGTGCTACATGAGAGTATTGTTTTAGGGGCTACAGGAGAGTATTGTTTTAGGGGCTACAGGAGAGTAATTTTGATAGTTTCACAGGTCGCACTAGTAGATGACGTGTACACAATTTCAACGCTTTAGGTTTATGGATAAGTTGGTTAGAAAAGAATAAATAGAAGTCCACGCAAACGGTCAAGTTAAATGGCCTGCTCTTGCAAGTCATTATCTTCAGGCTGAGAACTGGACATAACAGACTCAAGGGTCATCTTTACAAGAAAATGAGGATTGGGACAAATGACAAGTGTCAATGTGGGGAACATACCATGACTGTGGAACATATCCTACAATACCGCACGCTCACGCAGGAAGCGAGAGAACAATATTGGCCTCGCGAGACAGATATGGGACAAAAGCTGTATGGAGATGAAACGGCTTTACAAACAGCGGAGTCTTTGTTAAGAAAAACCAGGACCTTGATCTGAGGATGAACGAAGAGGAAAAAGAGACGTTACGTTACAGCTTGTAATAAAATAAATGTCACGGAGATCTTTATTCCAGTGGTTCAGTGTGCATGCTAGGTTTTTATTTCAACTCCAGACAGAGAACAGGCTTAGACGTCACCAGTGTTATAAACCGCCCGTCCTATTAGTCAAGAACATAGGAGCAAGAAAGTAATAGTCAAACTGTCTAAAGTACTAGTTAGACTTATATTGGAGTAATGTGTACACGTGTGGAGTCCTTATCCTTAAAGAAGAAGAAGAAGAAAAAGTGCATTTTAATTATGAATCATATATCATGTGTGGCCGGAAGTGCAGCAGTGAATGGATTGACGGCAGCCAGTGGCTCATAGCTGGCTGCTTACTTCAGGGATATGAACATATAACTGACCAAGACCATTAAATGTCCTTAAAAGGCGGTCCTAGAAACACTGCAACCATGCAGCCTGGCTAACAGATTCAGGATCGAAGAGAAAAGACGAACTCGTAATAATAAATACAGTGATGAATTCGGATTTCTGGCAGAAAGGCGCAGATATGATGATGTGAAACTATGGTACAGCGTCACACGCATCCTTTTCATGTCGACCGAAGAAGAAGAGGCAGAAAAAGACCAAGAAGAAAAAGAACAAGCAGCAGCAGATTGTTGTAAAATGCGACCAAAGAGGGTTGTCTTTGGGGCGTGTGATCAGAAGTGCTAGAACAGCTGCACATAATTTGACACGTGCTTCCTTTAAGGGAGCCAACCGCAATGGAGACCTATGCCTCGTAGGGATCAGAAAGGTGTCAGTGCAAGAAGACCGGGATATGCAACAGGCAAACAAATACATACCACTAACGATTCACTCCGAGTGAAGGATAGGACCACCAATACAGTTGGCCCGTTTACAAACAACCTGCAACCGAGCACTTGCAGGAACAGTTTCACGGCAAAGGTTTCACGTGATGATGATGCAAGCTTCATTCACAACCCTATTAGACACCGTTTACATCAAGTTTGAAAAACGTGCAGTGGCCCTGTTCTTCTCAGCTTGGACACCACATGGGTAACATACATGTACATGAACAAAGTTTCTCAAACAATTATCTTGTTCGTCATGCAGTCCGACATGTCGCAATCACACCACACGCGATGTTCCTGTTGGTACGAGAGCAAGTCAGTTAATAGATCACAACTGGCATATTTTTTTTCAATCAATAAGATACGTTCTTCTTTTTCTTCGTACGCCTTCAGACGTCAACTTGAATATCTGAAGAAGTCAGTAGTTAACCTGAGGCTGTTGCTATCTCAATATAGTTTTAGTCGACCTGCACTTCTACAAGGCCGGGTGCCCCTGTGCAGATCCCAGCTCTGGCGTGAGCTGAATGTAGCCGGGAGGAGGATTTCCTGCTTAGCGGTCTAGGCTCGAGCAGCTTACTACTCCGCTGCGTGTGGACAAGTGCCGCGGAGAATGGTTAACCGATGTGCGAGTCCATCTTAAAGGGCTCGAACACGAGAGCAAAGTAGACCCACAGCCTTGTTAGGCGCCATCTATGCTGCTCTTAACAAACCACCTTACCACGGCCGGTGCTGTGCCATGTCACACAGTTAGTCGCCTCTTACGACATGCCCTCTGAGGGGCAGTGGTGCTCTTCTTGTCCTTGTAATACCCGATACACAAAGACCCCGGCAGACCACTCGGTGAAAAGTGACAGCTCTCAAATAAAATAACTTGAAAATCGATGAGTACTCTACAAATATATGTCCAGAAATAGTGTCGGTATTGTCACATGGGCTTTCTTTATTCCTTGTATGTTGGACACCTTTGTAGCAGATGCTCTCCAGTCCATTTCCATTCATCTGCATGTGCTATTCCTAGTTTGTTGAACAGGGGGTATCTTTGTTATGGTATGTGCGGAGTCTAAATATTACTAGCTGTGTGTATCTGTTGAGCAGATGATATGCATCATTTGGTTGATTACCTGTGTGCGCTGCTTCCCATTCGTTTCTGTATCTACACCTGGTAAACGTATGGGGCCTCTTCATAAAAAACAAGTTTCATGTCCTTTACAGAAAGTCGCTCTTAAAACTGTTAACCTATTTGACTGTGCAGTACGGTTGGTTACTATTACTTTTTTACATGGAGCAGCGATCGTACCAAGATAAAAAAAGAACCAGTATCTGTCAAACGGGAGTCGTACCATGTGCGCTGCGGGCTGTGAAACCGGCGTTTCACCCCTAGGCTACGCTGCCTCTAGGCTTTTCTCGTTATTCCTAAGTCAGGTTGAAGCAGCTTTCCCACGACACTTCTTTGCCAGAAGTATAACGAGATCCACTGAATCACATCTCTCTTGAGCCAATGAAATAGTTTATAGAGTATCACTCTTAGTTCCTCTAGGTGTGTATTTGTCTGGCGCCCTAGTGCCGCAACCACTGACAGTGGTCTGTGATGAGTACCACTTGTCTCTCTCTTTTTTTTCACATGTCATTAGAATTTCAGCTGTACTTTTCGTGGCCTCTGCCTCTGTACTGACGTTACTTGAACATCTTTCAGTCGACGCTGATAGCTGTCATTGTGTACTGTTGTTTACTCTCAGAAAGACCCATTTGTCTCCATTCTCTATTGCGTTTGATGCGCAGCCATCTGTATATAAATGGGTCCAATTGTTGTGTGGTTAATGATTGTCTGTACGTTTGGCTTGGCTTGGCTTCGTTCGTTCTCAATCTCCCGCTACCAAACCCTGAAAGGCTTAAGTAGCAGAATGTAGTCTAGAGAACGGAATGCGTTGTGTCGTAGTTTACAGCTTGCATGCGATATTTGCACATTTCGGTCCAACACATCCGACTTCAGCAATCATTTTTGTAGTACTTTGTTAGCATTCCCTCTTCGATCAGTTCTCCTTAGCCAGTCTTCCCTGCTGCAGCCTGGTATCCAGGATCACTTGGAGGTGTAGAAGGGTCTTGGTAGCTCAGGTTCGCTGACTCTGACGCTAGCAGTCAACTATAGGTCGTTGACCACTGCAGCTCGTGCGCTGCTCATCATATTGATTCCTGGCTGTGCGTTTTACAGTTAAGGCTCTTCTTTCTGTTTCTGTTTGGCTGTTTTTTGTTGTTTAAACAATGCCAAGTAATGTTTTCTGTCAGCCCTGGAAAGCGCTGTTTTTTTCTGGTGGCAAGTGTATGTGTAGTGTTCGTTCGTTGTATCTGTAATGTGCCGCTTTGCGGGATCTGCTCTCTACTTTTCTTTCACTGATGTCTGTCCCTTCCAAGCCCATCTATTCTTTGCGACATTGTGTGATCTATCTGCCTTCTGAATGTCTCACCTTGTTGTTGGAGGGATCCCCTGCTCTAATGTCCTCTTTCTGCTTGTCTGTTCTTGGACGAACTCTAGCGGTTCTGTTTTTAAGATAGCGACTGATCCATTTATACATTTCTCCGCAGACTTGCCTTCAACGCAGTTTGACTTTCAATCCCTAAACGACCTATACATGAACAGTTTCCTAAACAATCTTGTCTTGTTCATCATGCAGTCCAACATGTCCCTCCAATATGTATCGTTTTCTCATTGCAAGTAATTTAATTGAGGGCGTCATTAAATAGGTCACACATGACTATTTAAAAAAATACTAAATGAGACGAACTTGAAAATAATTTATTGTTGCCCTTACATTGTTCCTTATTTCTAAATATAATTCCCACCAACATTGATACACTTATCCCATCGTTTTCTGAATGCATCACAACCTGCAGCATAGAAGCCTTTGCTCTGCTGTCTCAGTCACATTTTATGTTCTACCTCTTCGTCATTCGCGAATCGTCTCCCGCAAAGGTCTTATGCTGTAGGCTAAACCATACAAACACCATATTACAGTTGCTACACTGTCTGTCGTTACTCGGCTGTCACGAGTGCTGCCTTTGGGAGGCTGCGCAACAGCGTTTTAAATCGGAGGGTCCTTAGCCTTGATACGAGCCTACCGGGCCGTAGTGCTCCCCCATCCTTCAGTATGCCAGTGAGACGTGGACTGTATACAGCAGGCATGCTAGGAAAGTAATCACTTCCATACAAGCTACCCCCGTAGATTGTTCAAAATATAGTGGCAGGATAGGGTACCAGACACAGAGTTCCCCATGAAGGCAAAAATGCTGAGCATCCACACTGTTGCAGAAGACCCAGATTATCTGGACCGGCCACGTCGTGCGCATACCAGACAAGCGCATCCCCAAACAACTAATGTATGGTGAACTGAAAGAGGGCCTGCGTCTGGTCGGTGGGCCAAAGAAGCGCTTCAAAGACTCCCTCAAAGTATCTCTGACACGCTTCAGCATCGATGCAAACTCACGGGAATGTCTCGCACAGTACCGCAAGGCATGGCGTGGAACCACCATCAGAGGCACCTCCATTGCTGAGGAACGCCGGACCTCCGAAGCACAGAAGATGCGCACTTTGCGAAAAGACAAAACAACTGACACTCACATGTCCAATTCTGACCTTAAATGCTACGTATGTAGAAGGGGTTTCCGTGCCAGAATTGGACTACACAATCACCCCTGGACTCACCGGTGAGGTGAAGCACAACATGTCTGACTGCCGTTGTCATCATCGCTTGCGGTGGAAGGCTATTTTTATATACCCTCTCTCCACACACACACACACACACACTCACGCACACTCACTCTCTCACACACTCACTCACTCTCGCACGCACGCGCACACACACACGCACACACTCACGCACGCCCACACACACACATATACTCACTTTCACACATACACACACTCTGTCTGTCTCTCTCTCTATCTCTCTCTCCCTCTCTCTCTCTCTCCATATGGTTTTGTTGCAACATGAACATTACATCGAGATCGTACATCATCATCAATTTGGAAACGTCCTTGAGATAGTCATTTTGCCTTCTCACTTAACCCCTACAGACCCATACCCCCACCCCCCTCCCAAAACAAAGGAATGTGCAACAGCGCGTTATTCTTTGATTGTATACCTGTGAGCACGGACGCCATTTTAAAACTAAGCAGCTCACGTGCATACGACACTTAGCCTCTGCTACCTATAGTATCACAGAGCTGGATGGATATTTCTGCCACCTAATGACACCTCCAGAAACTACCAACCACATTTTTCAGCTATCCCTTATCAGTTTTAGGACTGAGTTACTGACTTACCCTCGTGGGTTGCCTTCCGGCTCTCTTGGCCAAAAAGCACGTTGTCACATTGTCATTCTGATCGCAACAATTGTTCTCGCTTCAGCTAAGACCCCACGGGGACTGCTCTTGTGCTCCCTGGCCTGTGTGACCTGCTTTCGTTTTTTTTCCATGTATAACAAAGCTCGGTCTGTTTCTCGCCCCAGATTGGACTAGTGAAATTCCGTTAGGGTTGTATCAATGGTATTACTGTTAGAAGTTAATATATGTCTCTAGACACACTAACAAAAATAAATAATAATATATGACAAAAAGATTAGAGGTTCTCAGAATCAACAACCACGCGGGAAAAGACGTGATGAAAGATAAATCGGCTACATAAAATAGATGCAATTTTTAAATCTGGAATGGTAAAGGTACCCTTTACCGCGCACCACAACCGAGAAATTGCGACCCGTTCGTTCCGTTTACCGGTCGAAATTTCTGCGACAGCTCTAGAGTCGTCGGTTTATTGTATATAAACTATCGGGTTAGTGTCATAGAAACGGCTGAACATACTGCTCTTTTGATTTTAGAGAGTTCCAACTTCCGTCATGTGCGGTTAGACGAAAACGATGGCGATTTTTAAATTGCATTTAGATTTTGGAAAGGATTTCTTCTGGTTTTCGCTTGTATTTGAAGATTCACCCATTATTGAGAATGGGAGAGTTGAGTTTCTGCAACATATTTTTCTGAGGTAGATCTATTTAGTTTGTTTGTGTAGATACAATAATTACTTTTATAGTCGAAGTGGCAGACATTGCCATTACGGTAAACATCGATAGTAGTATTAGTTCGTTTTTCGGCTATTATTTTTCTTTCTGTAACCAAGGGACGTGGCTACCGGGTGAGTCTATATGTTTGTGCTATTTTTCACAACTTTCACTTTCATCTCTTTGTATCTCTGAAACTAACATAGTCATAGTAACACCAACAAGTTCTTTATTAACCGTGCATATTTGTTTTAACTCTCGACGACGTGGCTGGTTACAGTGATTCTTATATGCCCAAGCGTTACCGATGAAGATGGATCTGGGCCCTCCTAACTGCAGTATAGTTCTAGGAATCTCAGTAATTTCACCGCTATTGGTATGTCAGTGTCAATGCCCACCTCGTTGACTAGATTGCTATATTCGATCAACGTGATTTCAGGAGATTGATGTGGAAGGAAGTTGGGGTCTTGGTCAGTATATTTCACCTGACACTGATGTGAGATGAGGCCTTGTCAGTATATTTCACCTGCCTATGACGTGAGGTGTGGTCTTGGTCAGTATGCTTCACCTGCCTTTGACGTGAGGTGGGAGTCTTGGTCAGTATATTTCACCTGTCTATAACTTGAGGTGGGGTCTGGGTCAGTATATTTCACCTGACACTGATGTGAGATAAGGCCTTGGTCGGTATATTTAAATTGCCCTTAACTTGACATGGGGGTCTTGGTCAGTATATTTCACCTGTTCGTGACTTGAGGTGGGTTTTTGGTCAATATATTTCACCCAACACTGACGTGAGATGGGGGTCTTGGTTAGTAAGCTTCACCTGACACAGCCTTGAGATTGGGTCTTGGTTTGAATGCTTCATCTGATCCAGCCTTGAGATTGGGACTTGGTTTGAATGCTTCATCTGATCCAGCCTTGAGATTGGGACTTGGTTTGAATGCTTCATCTGATCCAGCCTTGAGATTGGTTCTTGGTTTGAATGCTTCATCTGATCCAGCCTTGAGATTGGGACTTGGTTTGAATGCTTCATCTGATCCACTATTTCAAAAAGACACAAACATGTTGCACACTTACGACGTTTTCCCCCATTTCCTGAGTGTGTTGTGAGGATATACAGGGCTGAGATATTATGGTTCGCTTGCCACGGTAGACCCTCTACCGCTCCTTCTGGCTATCTCTCTCTCTCGCTCTTGCTCCTACCCAACCATTTTCTCTGACTCACCCTCACTCTTCATCATTCTCTCCTTTCCCCGTTATCTTTCCCTCACTCTCCCTCACTCACTGGCGCTCTCGTCCCTCACTCTTTCTCTCCCTACATCCCTCACTCATCTTCTGCTTACCTAACTCTGTGTCCTCGCTCTCCTTCCCTCACTGGCGCTCTCGTCTCTCACACATCCACTCGTTCTCTCCCCTTCACACTCCTCTTTCCCGCATTCTCACCCTTTTCACTCTTCCACTGTCTCAATGCTCTCACTTCTTCACTTTCTGTCACTCACACCTTCTGTCGCTTTCACTCTATTTCTTATTCACCCCATTAACTCTGACCATCATGCTTTCTCTCCCAGTAGTGTCTCCCTGTCTTTTCCTCATTTAGCCTCCCTCTCTCACCTAATTCCCTCTTTTCTCCCTCCTTCCCTTTCTCTTACCCCTCACTGCCTCTTTATTTCTTCTTCAATCTTTATTCTCCCTCATATCTCCTTGACTCTCTCACTATCTCCTTCTATCGCTCTCTCCCTCTGTAACACTCATATCTCTTTCACTGCCTTGCCTTTCTATAACATAGGAAAAACCAATTCACAGCTCGATAGGTTGGAGTGCTTCGCGACTGGAAAACGTTGGCTTTTGCCACCAGAAGCAGGCGCACAAACCTCTCAGCCAGGTGGATATGAAAAGGCATGTTTGAAGATCTTGTATCTCAAGAGACCTTTCTATTGCTGATCTTGTCTATAATAGCCTTTAACCCCCACTCTCCCTAGGATATTTAATAAAGTCGGTAATAACAAAAATACAGACCCTCACCCCTTCCTCACATATCAATTGCACTCCAACCTCCTCAACTCACGCACCCTCCTCTCAATCCGCCCGCCTCTTCCTCTTCAAAATGACCCATCACCTTCCCCATCTCCTCCCCTCTCTAATCTGGTTGTCTCCTGCCTCGAAATCGCCGTTTAACCCGCACACCCTTCCTATCTCCCCTTCCGACAGACATATACGCGTTGGAGAAATAACAACATATATATATATATATATATATTAAGGATGTGGCTGCCTCTCACCGTGAGGTACTATCCCTAACACACTTCTGTCCTACTTCCCTTGATGGCCAGGATCCTATTTGATTCCCCCACTTCTGTCAAGCTTACGTATGGCTTCTACAGTCTGCCTGTATACGGCAGCCCCCCCCCCCCCCCTCACCGGCAACGGCTTTGGCTGGCCGGATAAACTATGTGAGTGAAACGACAAGATGGAGAGTCCACCCCTGACAAGTACACACAGCTGCTGGTGAAAGAGGCGGAAGATCAACCTGTGCGACAACGACTCTAAAAGCGGGAGCTGGAAACGCCTGGTATCGGGCTAAGGGCGCACCATAGACCATAGTTGGTAAGCGGCCAGAACGACGTTCAGAAAGCAATGGCAAACTACTGGATGTAAAATGCCAAGAAACATATGACAGTCGAGAGAGACGAAACTCAAAGATCTGATGGTTAGGCCCTCAGGCCAGGCAGATCATCGACGCCAACTGGGGAAGAGGCCAATTTCAGAGTCAGTACAAGTAATTCTGCACGGAAAACAACCTCTCCATTGCCAACACCTTATTCAAACAACATCCACGTAGACTATACACGTGGACCTCTCCTGGTGGCAACAGCATAAACCAAATAGATTATATCCTAGTGCAACAATGATGGAGATCAAATATGCTGGCAACAAAAACGCTGACAGGAGCAGACTACGATACGGACCATGAATTACTGTTTCCTGTTTTGAAAACAAGATTACGTAGGATCCACAAAGGTTGCCAGCCAATACGCTTCGATGTAACAGTAATACCTACTGAAAGAAGAAAACAAATTTGAGGCGTTGCTTGCGGTACAGGAAGAGATGACATCTGATGAATTGACATCGTATGTAAGGGATATTTTGATCTCGACAGCGAAAGAAATGATTCCCAAGATGTTGCACAAGAAACAGAGCTATATAACAGAGGAAACACAAAAACTCATTGAAGAAAGGCAACAATTAGAACAAATGGGAAGTAAGGGGACCAACATAGCATATAAAAACTGCACGAGAAAAGTTAGAAGAGAAATAAGAAAAGATAAAAAAAAGATACCTAATGGAAACGTGTAAGGATATAGAAAACCTACAGCAACAAGGCAGAGAGAGATGTATTTAAGGCAATAAGAACACTGAAAAGGGAGTTCCGTCCGGTTCCACATGTCATAAATGACAAAGAGGATAACACATTAACAGAAATCAAAGACATACTGAATAGATGGCGAGTACTGCAGAACCATGTATGGAGATAGCACAAAGCGCTCGGTTACAATCCTACTAAAGGATGAGAAAGAACCTGAACCAACATTGGAAGAAGTACGCTCTGCAATTAAAAGCCTGAAAAAGGGAAAATCCCCAGGATGCGATGATATCCAAGCAGAGCTAATGCAAGCAGGAGGGGAGGCAAGTGCTCGAGTCTATCACAAGCTGTGTAAACAGATATGGCACAGTGCAGAGTGGCCAGAAGAATGGAAGAAATCAATCTATATTCCTCTTCCCAAAAAAAGGCAACTTGAAGCTGAGCACGAACTACCGAACTATCGCGCTGATCAGCGACGCTAGCAAATCCTGTTAAGAAGGATAGAGAAAAGGTTTGAATCTGAACTTCACGTAGTCCAGGCAGGTTTTAGGAAAGACAGAGGGACTAGGGACTACATATTCAAATTAAGGAATATCTACAAAAAATGTAGAGAGTTTAATGTAGACCTGTACACATGTTTCAATGATTACACCAAGGCCTTCGACAAGGTAAAACATCAAAATCTGTGAAGAATCATGAAGGAAAAGGGGTTTCCTTTGCATATATCCATCTCATTGAAATATTATACCAAGATCAACAAGCCGCTGACCGAGTATCTGGGCAAACATCAGATTGGTTTGCAGTACAAAAGGGAGTCCGACAGGGATGTATCCTCTCACCTTATCTGTGCAACATATATGCGGAATGTAAAATGAGAAATGTTCGAGAAGACGAGAACATTGAAAATTTCGACCCATTTACGATTAGGGGGTACGGGATTCCAGAGTTACGATACACAGATGACATAGTGATACTATCAAGAAGTGTAGAAGGGCTAGAGCTGCTACTTTCAGCTGTTAATGGACATAGTAAACATCAAAACCTATTCTTAAACATAAATAAAACAAAGATAATGACCACCGACAAAACACAATGTCAGCATAACTTTACAGTGTTGGTGAGGAAATAGATCAGGTCACACATTCTGAATATCTGGGCTCCAGAATTGACAAAAATGGCGATTGCTCGAAAGAAATCAGAAGAAGACTAGCTATGGCAATGCAGAGACTGAACAGCCTGAAGAAATTATGGCAGAGCACAAACAAAATGATAAAAGTAAAAGTCCTGAGAGCCTGTGTTTTTCCTGTGGCAGCTTATGGCTGTGAATCATGGACGATTACCAAAACTTCCAGACAAAGAATCGAATCCTTCGATTCAAAATGTTACAGAAAGATCCTCAAAATACCCGGGACAGAGAAAAAAAACAAATGTAGACATTCGGCAAGAGTTGAACATAAAGGAGAACTGGTTTATCAGTTCCATTTTGGGTAGAAAATGCAAATACTTTGGTCACTTCAAGAGACACAACGGTCTCGAGAGAACGGTGATGGAAGGTATGGTGCCAGGCAAAAGAGGAAGGGGTAGACCAAGAAGACGATGGCACCAAGATATCCAGGAATGCCGGGGTGTGACTGTGGCAGAGGCTGGAGTTTTGGCTAGAGAACGAGTTTCTTTCAGACAGACTGTGATGGGAGCGACGTTCTACAATGGACATGCTACATGTAGATGGTATATATATATATAAACAAACCATCAGGTCTCTTTTTCTTATCAGATATCCATTGTTTCTCTAGTGATTCTGCTGTAATTCTGTTGCGTGTTTTAAGAGCGATTATTCTCATAAGAATGTTGGTTCTATGGCTCATAATGCGTGTCTATGTTCTTCACACTTTATTGCCCTTGGTTTATTCTCTAGTACTATACCCACAAAAATGGATTTTAACATGTCTGGTGGAGTTTGTTGTCTCGTAAAAAGTGGCTTACCTGGCCAAAAAAAAGAGGCATGTTTTGTGAACAGTACTACAAAGAATCATGACCTTCAGCCACGTGGGCTGTACATCAACCTCGTCACAGCACGCTATTACCTGTTTGAAAGATTAGGACCATGCTAGTGTCGAAGAACTGTGTAGAAGGCATCCTGGTAATGAAATACTCAGGTAACGGTGTCATCAAATCAGGCGTGGAGAAGTGCTAAGAGGAGATGATCCAAGACACATTTTAACGAGTGCACGTGTGCTTAACCTAGCCACAGCGTACCCAGCCTAAATGGGTACCTGGCTGTTAGAGTTGGGGAACTTGTTACTTCAACTTACGTACAGTTCAGATGTCTTCCATTAAAGCCTCTAGTATTGCATTCACAACAGCAGTTTCGGCTGTGGGGCAAACTACATTTTGTAGATATGCTGCAGTTTATTTTCTTAGTACCTAGTCGACCTGTACTTATACAGGGATGGATGCCCCTGTGCAGGCCCCAGCTCTGGTATGACTGGATGTAGCCTTGAGAAGAATTTTTTGTTTAGCGGGCTAGACTCCATCTTAATAAACTCAAACATTAGAGCAAAGTAGGCCCGCAGCCTGTTAGGCGTCATATATGCTGATTTAAACAAAGCACCTAACCATGGCAGGTCTTATACCAAGTCACACAGTTAATCGCCTCTTACGACATACTCTCTGTGGGGGCAGTGGTGCTATTCTTGTCCTTGTCATACACAAAGATCCCGACTGACTACTCGCTATGTTTCCAATTATTCCGACTTGGTCTCTCGATCTATTTAGTGCCATTGCTGTTCACTTATTGTTTGGTACTTGCGTCTTAATTCACCCCAAACAAGAGTTCCATGGGTTCCCATTGTACGTATTTGACTGTAACGGGAAATTCCATTTCGGGTCGATTTCATTTTATTTTAAATAAATATGTAGACTTATATAAAGATATGAATTCCCCATTATGTATTAAATCTCTTCTTCTTTAATTCGTTAGTTAATTATGCTAGTTGTTCGTCGTCCCTGATGAAGGCCTTTTGGTCGTAACGTAGGTTTCATTCGCGTTTCCGTCATGGTGCGGTATCTATGTTTTTTTAAAATCCACTATCGCCTTATTTTAACTTAGATAAAAATAGAAGTGTTGCGACCAATCTTTAGAGCTAGGATTAGGGTCAGCTTGCCGCCCCACACACACACACACACCCCCCCCCCCCCCCAAAATGTTTTAATTATATGCTTGTCAGCTCTTGAGACCAGCAGCATACATAGAGAATGATATGCATGTAGGCCATGAGCCTTGCAGCCAAGTGCCTTGCATCACAGGGATGTCCTGCCGACAATGTGCATGTTGATATCTACATCCATCATGTCGTTCAGTCAAGGGCAACACCATAACATGGTTGTTATTACATCGTCTGACGGCATGGATAATACCATGCTGCTCTAGAAACTAGATACTTCTCTCCTTATCATGGGTCAACGTTGACAGATTCAAGAAATTCTTGCTAAGACGGGAGGAATAAGCGGATGCAGAAATTCTCGTCTATTCTTGCAGAATGTTTGACATCACTAACAGTTAAAAAGTGGACTATTCTGTGACATCACTAACTCAAATCCCTTGCTAAAAATATATACATTTTCTTTTGTTTGGGGTGAATTAAGACGCAAGTGCCTATTGTTGTTGCAAGGGTCGACTCTTCAACCACAGAAATGACCTATTTTGGTTGTTGTTGTTGTTGTTGTTGTTTATATACCATAGCTGCTGAGGAAGTGCAGTTGGTAGCCCAATGCCATTGATATATAAATACAGGCGTTCCTCTGTTGCTGCACTGTTCCATACACTGCATTAGCAATTGTCAGCCACATTTGTAAGAATCTTTTCCTCATGCTCACAAACGCATTGCACTCAATGTATAGGTGTCTAACTGTTTCATCGAGGTGAGATCAGTTTAAGCACAAAGGCAGGTGCTGAAGGTTGATCCTATTGACTCTGGTGTGTCCTGTTCAGATCTAAACGATTAGACTTTGATCTCTTCTGTGTAGTCTGTATATGTCATCATTACTCTTTGGATGTGACATCTCGCAAAATACTCTGCGACGTATTGTCGCCATCCTGTTCATCTAGATTTCCCTGTTCTTATTCTTAAAGATTCGTTAAACTGGTGTAGTTACTGCAGGGTCATGTCCAATTATTGTTTCGAGGTTCCTATTCTTGCTAGTATATCAGCCATCTAGCTTATTGGTAGCCGGCTATGTCCAGTGAAACAACTGTAAAGTTACGTTAATCGCCTGGGATAAGATTGTGTGCCTACGAGAGATGGTTGAAAAGTTTTGCACTTTAGTATGAAGAAGTCAAGGCACTTACTTACCTGGAAATTGGTGTGAACTTTAGTTCTTCTTTGTGTATTCACCCTGCAAGACGATACACTTCTCCCATCTTTTCTTCCTGATTCCCTGATTGTAGAACTCCTTCATTTTGTTGCGGAACCACGTCTCTATTTCAGTAATCAAGCCCTGAACGTCAGAAAAACGACGTCCATGTAGCGAATTCTTCATGATTGGAAGCGGGGAGAAGTCACTAGATGGGTGCCAGATCCGGCGGTATTGTGAATGGGGCATGATTTTATACCCGCATGTAGCATGTACAAGATGGTTAGGCGGCAAGTATTGTTTTTCTGTGGAAGGGGGGAGGGGAGATAAACTTAACCAGCACACGTTACCCGATTCCCCCACCCCCACACCCCATCCAGAGATGGCAATAACAAAATCGTATGACAGAAAGGATAAAGTCGGACAGCAACAGATACAAGACAACGTTGGCAGCAGCAGAGCAGATGGATCACCAACTTCATCCTCCTCTTTTATTAACAGATGTTATGCTTCTAGCCCAGTGAGGTTCACGAAGAAGACGCTCTGTTTCAGGTCATCGCAGATCCCATACATCCCTTCGAGCATGGTCGCTCCTCCCGCGCCAGACCGCTCCTCCCTGGTCTAAACAATTGTGGAAAACTGCAGGACACGCTCTGGTGTCTGTCTGGGGGCTTCGCAACCACACGCTCTGGTGTCTGTCTGGGCGCTCCACAACCACACGCTCTGGTGTCTGTCTGGGCGCTTCGCAACCACACGCTCTGGTGTCTGTCTGGACTCTCCGCAACCACACGCTCTGGTGTCTGTCTGGGCGCTCCGCAAACCACACGCTCTGGTGTTTCTCTGGGCGTTCTGCAACCACACGCTCTGGTGTCTGTCTGGGTGCTCCGCAACCACACGCTCTGGTGTCTGTCTGGGCTTTCCGCAACCACACGCTCTGGTGTCTGTCTGGGCGCTCCGCAACCACACGCTCTGGTGTCTCTCTTGGCGTTCTGCAACCACACGCTCTGGTGTCTGTCTGGGCGCTCCGCAACCACACGCTCTGGTGTCTGTCTGGGCGCTCCACAACCACACGCTCTGGTGTCTCTCTGGGCGTTCTGCAACCACATGTGGCGGTGTGACAAGACTCATTCCGTGGAGGTGGGCCCCGAGTCCGCAATGTCCCGATCTGAGTGTGAAACAGGTCAATAATAAAATAGCTCATATTACCAGCAGAACAAGAGAGGTGAGCAGGTGGCAATAGTTGAACTCTGCGCAGACCACAACAGAATGAGATACCATCTGTTCAACTAATTAACGTATTACAGCATAACCTTCCCAGTCTATTTTGTTTCTTCTTTTTCTGCGTTCGTTCTGAATCTCCCGCAACCTCGCCCTGAACAGGTCTTTGCAAGTAGCAGGATGTAGTCCGGAGAATGGAATTCGTTGTGTCGCTATTTTCCAGCTTGATTGCCATATTTGCACATTTTTGTCTGACACATCCGTCTTCAGCAGATGTTGTTTCTTAACCGTTACTACTACCCTGTTCGTTGCAACTTTTCAGTATAATTCTAGAATACCATTTAAATCACATTAGTAAAGAAAGTGTGTATGAGTATGCCAAATAAGGTTCTCCCTGCTGCGATGAATACATATTTTTTGCTGTTTTAAGGTTTAGGGTGTAAAGGCTCAAGGCTAACACATACCGACGAATGTGTCGTGCAGCACATATAAAGTGGCTGCTACAAATAAGTGGCATACCTGAGAAACAAAGAAAGCACATTTGGTCATCACTGGTACCATTCCTGGAGATACCAATAGCCTCGGGCTAACCACTGTACACAAAGCGTAAGATACATGCAAGAAATAATATCATCAGAAAACTGACCGGCACAACATGGGGGGCTCAGCCATAAGTTCTTCGTACATCTACACTTGCCTTGTGTTTCTCCGTAGCTGAATACACTGCACCAGTCTGAAAAAACTCTACTCATGCTAAACTAGTTGACACAGCAATAAATGAGGTGGGTCGGATAGTATCAGGGTGCCTAAAACCCACCCCTATTGATAAAATATATCCCATAATTGGCATAGCACCCCCCGAGATCCGAAGAAGCAGCAGAAATCGAACGAGAAAAACAGGAGCACGACCAAAGGCACCCAATGTTTGGACATCAGGTACAAAACACTAGACTCAAATCCAGCCATAGTTTTCTAAAAACAACAATCCACATACATACAAACCCTGAAAGTCGCCGTATCGAGAGGTGGCACGAATTGGTGCAGTCCCCAGAGATGGAACTTTGTGAGGAACCTGCTCCTGGACATCATCTACCATACACAATATGGAAGTCGCTGAACAGACTTCGAACTGGTGTATCACGGTGCAAGAGGAATAGGAAGCGATGGTGATACACATGTGATTGCGGCGCAATCCAGGACCCAGACCACCTGATGATCTGCCCCAATCTCTAGGAAACATGCAATAGGTGTGACATACTGGAGGCAAGTGACAATGCAATCCATGTCGCTGAATACTGGAAGCAAGATATATAACGTGGTGCTTGGACACGGAAAGCAAGCAAGCAACCACTGTTTTCTTTAGGTATATTCAAGTTGGCGCCAGGAAGCGTACGAAGGTGAGGAGGAGGAGGAGGAAGATGAAGAAGGTGCCTGTTGGTAAGAGTGGCATCTACTGTATGGTAGTTGTGATAGCGACTGACAATGTTTTGAATGGTGGGACTTATCGATATCTATAGAATTATATGGTCTCTGTTTGGGATCTGTGTGGCGTCTATGGTGGCTCTGAGACGGACTGACAGTTTATCTGAGAAGGGGACTTGACAGTCTTTATAGAGTTGAATCTGTTGGGATCTTAGTGGCGTCTATAGTGGCTGTGAGACAGTTTGTCTGATGAGGTTATAATTCCTGATCGTGTGCTTTACTGTTCCCTTATTGGGCCATCTAGCTTTATAATTGAGACGAGAAAACGATAAAAAGAGAGAAATAGTGCTAGAGAATTAGGGAGAGAAGGATAGAAGAGAAGTTGTTGGAGATGGTGAATATAGAGACAGAGTGTTTTATGGGAGGAAAGAATAATGGAAAAGACAGCAAAAAAGAAAGCAGATACATAATGGAGAGTGTTATAAAGGAAATTGAATACTGTTTAATTAATTCAATCAATTGGTGTGGGGTTAATAATGTTTGGTCAGTTGGAATATATTAAACAGTTTTTTTCCTCTTAATTGGAATGGATCTAATAATGTTCGATCAATTGGAATGTATCTAGTAACGTCAAATCAATTGGAATTGATCTTCTTCTTCTTCATCGTACGCAGTCAGACATCAACCTTTATTTTTTCGAAAAAAGCATTGATCTAATAATCGTCAATCAATTGGAATGGATTTAATAATGTTCGATCAATTGGAATGTACGAGACGTGTTCAAATGAAACTGGACCAAACTGCAGCAAGTGAACATACGTACGATGCGCATGATGACGTCACTTCTGATGTAAACAGCACATACCAACCGTCATGTTTTGCAAAATAAAATTTAATTATCCTCCGACTCATAGTTTCCTCAGCAGATCGTTTGAAAACATGGCGGGGGTGATAGGGAAACTGTCCAGAGTTGATCAGCGAGCGATAATTCGGTTTCTAACAGCTGAAGGATGTCGACCAGTTGACATTCATCACAGAATACAGGCAGTGTATGGTGACAAAAGTGTGTCGGAAACAACAGCGAAGAACTGGGCAGCGATGTTTAAAGAAGGACGTGAGTTAGCGAAAGATCTTCCGAGACCAGTTCAGGCATATATTGTTGCGTCAGAAGATGAAATTGATGCAGTAATACGGGTGGACCGTCGCCGGAGCTTACGTTCGACACATTTTTGTCACCATACACTGCCTGCTTTCTGCAATGAATGTCAACTGGTGGACATCCTTCAGCTGTTAGAAACCGAATCAACTCTAAACGGATTCCGTATCACACCCGCCATGTTTTCAACAGTCTGCTGAGAAAACTATGAGTCCGGGGATGATGAAATTTTGCAAACTTGAAGGTTGATATGTCCTGTTTATACCAGAAGTGACATCATCATGCGCATCGTACGTATGTTAACTTGTTTCAGTTCGGTCCAGTTTCATTTGATCACGCCTCGTATTTAATAGTGTTCAATGAATTGGAATGGATTTAATCATACTTGATTTATTGTAATGGCATTTTTGTGTAAGAAATGTACAGAAAACAACGGCAACATATTTGTATACACCACTAGAGGATGTGAAGGCAGTCCCATAGAAAACACTGCTGTCGGGGATAATGTGTGGCATGCTTGATTGTACCAAGTCTGAGATTTTTCCCCGAAGTGGAGTAACCAGCTCCCTTTCTATGTCACCAACTTACTTTCCCAAACTAAGTCAGGTACCATTTTGCAACTGGGTAGACGAGCGTGTAGAGACTGGTGATCATGCCAGTTCCGTTTACAGTGAGTAACAAGTGCTCCCAACTATTAAATCACTCAAGAATCTCATATACAATAAAGGCTGCTTTCCCCACTTACGCAGTGGACAGACTAAACTTGACTTAACCCTTGGTAGTTGCGAACCTAATCCTCAAGACTACAAACCCAGTATCTTATCTGCTTGGCCAAGATCTCCCCACTCTGTCAGAAAATCAACGAGATTATTTATGTTTTCCATTTGCAGACTGCATACACACGGTGCCCTAGAAGATCTGAGCCCTGGAACACACCTGACAGAGATCGGCAGGTGAGCTCACGGATAGTAATACAAGAAGTTAAACATCTACCTGTCCGTTCCTTTGTAGTTATTTCAACCTTTCAGCAAAACATGGAGCAGTCACTGTTATATTCACTATGTGCAAGCCAGACCATTTGTCACATGGCATGTGTTGTTCTCCGTCTTTCTTAGACTTTCTGTTCACTTTAATACATAAAGGTAAGTCAGAAAGCAGGTCACAAACTGATATAGAATAGCTGACAAATGTGGTTGGTTGTTGTTGTTGAATGCCCACAATGAGTAAGTTGACTCTTTTGTGCGTCCTGAAAAGGACGTTAAGTGGCGGGTTGTAGTAGCTTTTCTCTCATCCCGAGCATGCTGATGAAAGTGAACCGGGTTCCTCCAGGCGGTTGTGCTATGCGTGGCTTCATCTGCATGGCGCTCACTACTGCGGGGATCACATCAATCCACACCCCCCAGCCAGGCTGTCTTGAAAACAGCCTGTTTCCAGGGAACGCTACATGGGAGAGAGATTGTGATCTTGGTCAGTGTATAGTACCTGACGCGACGTCCTGGTCAGTATGTTGTGCCTGACCCTGACGCGACGTCCTGGTCAGTATTTTGTGCCTGACCCTGACGCGACGCGCTGGTCAGTATGTTGTGTCTAGCAGGATTAGCGTCTCGGTTCCCCAATGTGGTTGGTAGTTTCTATAGGCTTCATTGGAAATGTAAAGGTTTTCGAGGTTAATACCTTGATCAGATTCCACTGAGGGCAACGTTGTTATCTACACAGACAGATCTGTAATCCGTGTGTTGAGGAGTGCGCAAGCCTTTACGACTGTACGTGATGGGGGAACGATCAAGCAGGAGGGTGGGGTTTTTGGGGGTGACCACAAGCAGTCTGAGCATGGAGATCATGACTGTTACGAAGGAGATGGTCTGGCTGGAGTCACTGTGCACCATAAAGTGTGTATTCTCAGCGATTCAATGAAGGTGCAATCTGGATACGAGAGGCGTCAATGGTTGGGAATCGATATGTCGGTCAGAATTACAGAGAATCACTTTCATACTGGTTCCGGGACATGCATTTGTCGAGAAGGCAACAATGAGATAGCTGGCAGTTGGACGAGCACATCAACGTTGGTAGGCGAATGAAGATATCAGACAGGGACCATGTCACAAATGTCAATGTACGCAACACAGTCTGCCTGGCCTTATCAAGACCTCCAGTAAGCCAGAAATCCACTTACATATTAATGTAAGTAGGATGTAGTCCAGAGAACGTAATGTGTTGTGTCATAGTTTACAGCTTGACTGATATTTGCACCTTTCGATCTGACACATCCGACTTCAGCAGGGCATTGTTTTGGTACCTTGTTAGCCTTCCCTCTTTGATCCCTTCTTCTTAGCCAGTCTGTCCTGTTGCAGCATGTTATCCAGGATCACCACGTGGAAGTGGAGAGGGGTCTTGGCAACTCTGGGTCGCTGGCCCTGACGCTAGCAGTCAGCTTTGGGTTGCTAACTGCTACAGCTCATGGACTGCTCAGCAGCTTGATTCACCTGGCAGGGTCACCCAAGCCGGACAGATCCTTGGAGAGGGTCCAGAGTAAGGCGCGGCTGTAGAGCAGATATGCCCTATAGATGTAGCTGCAGAACACACCAGAGAGGGGTGTATGCTTCAGGCTGCATCAGTCCACACCCCTCCCTCCCCCCACTTCATGGGTTGTTTTCAAATGCCTACATTGAGTAGGTTACTCTTTTGTGCGCCCTGAAAAGGACGTTAAGCGATGGGTTGCAGTAGCTTTCCTCACACCCCAAGCATGCTGATGAACGAAGAACGGGTTCTACCAGGTGGTTGTATTATGCTTGGCTTCATCTGTGTGTCACTCATTACTACGGGGATCACGTCGACTCCTCACCTCGGTAGGCATGATGCCATGAAAACAGCCCGTTTCCAGGGAGTGTTACTAGGAAGCCGAGGTGAGGGTCTTGGCCAGTATGCTTTGCCTGAGTAATATGTCTGACTAGTATATTTTGCCTGACCAGACGTTAGGCTTCCTCCTCACTTCATGGGTTAAATGCATTCTTATCTCGTTCTTGTCCTCGATGTATCATTTACCCCGATCCTTGACGAGGATATCCTGGTCAGTGGACATTGCACCTCTACCCGTTTGTAAAAATCCTCCAGGTGGCGGGCGAAATGCCAGAAGTTCCGTCACAACACATGAGCTGGCAGGACTAACTGATGAAGATGGTCGTCTCAGATGTGTGTGCTACATTCCTGGCAGGACGTGACGATTCTGGGACACTGACACACAATACTGCCTCCATTCAACGGTACTCGAAAGATGCTCCCATGCCCTCACCTTCGATATCATGATGCCTCATAGACAACAGACTATAGAAAATCCAACCGAGAAAGATGTGTGCTTTTCTCTGGTACATTCGACTGCCGACTCATTACCATAGGGATTATATACAGCATCACCTACATCATTATCATCATTGCAGTAACAACAAGATGGATGATGCTGTTGATAACTGGCACAATTACCATGTCTAGTCTAGTCTGTTCTTGTTGTGAAAGGCTGGTGCTTCTAGACAGATTTGTTTCGCTTCTTAAAAAGCAACTAGAAAAACGGGACACATCTCTCTGTTACAGAGTCCATATGGTTTCTGTGAATGGTTATATATGGGACAGAGATGAGAATTTGCATGAGGGGATTAACCTTGTGGTCTAACCTCTCTATATTGGAAGACTCTTCAACCAATGTCATTGAAATAGACCAAACCTCTGCTGCATTTGGAGTAGCCGTATGAGTTTGGAGTAGCCCTCTAAACTTAGGATAGCCCTTGAAGTGTGGTTAAACCCTCTGATTTTGGAGTAGCTCTATGAGTTTGGAGTTCGGATCTGAGTTTGGAGTACAATTCTGAGTTATGAGTACGGTTCTGAGTTTGGAGTTAGGGTTCTGGGTTTGGAGTTAGGGTTCTGAGTTTGGAGTAAGGGTTCTGAATTTGGAGTAAGGGTTCTGAATTTGGAGTAAGGGTTCTGAATTTGGAGTAAGGGTTCTGAGTTTGGAGTTAGGGTTCTGGGTTTGGAGTTAGGGTTCTGAGTTTGGAGTAACCATCTTCTTCCTCTGTGGATTCCATGTCGGGGCCTGTCTGGCCACGTTTGATGAGGATTTATATAGTGTGTGTTTTCAATTATAGCCCTTATGTTATCTTCTGTTCCCACTGAATTGTGCTGCCCAAATATGTGAAGGTGCCCACCTCTGCCAGTGGATCACCTTCGAGCATGACTGGCTCTTTATTTAAGATGTTGATTTTAAGCAGTTTGGTTTTCTTCATGTTAATATGTTATCCCAGTTTGAATGAGTACCATATTTAGTTTTTCTTGCATTTGAATATGGTTGAGTGACAGCAGCACCAAGTCACCTGCGTAGCCCAGATTATCTGTCACCACCCGACCAGTTCTTTCCCCTGACATTGACATCTTCATAATTCAGGTTCCTAAGATCGCGGGTTCGAATCCCGGTGAAAACCGGGTTTTTCTTCACGTGGAATTTCTGGTAAAAATTCCCCTGTTCTCTGGGTAGTGAGATTGGACTCCCATGTTCAGCGTTGAGCACGTTAAAAATTCCTTGGCAGTTGGACATTGAAAAAAGGAGTCTTAACGGCCGCTGTCCGGACAACATTCAAGTTAAAAATCTGCCCAAGTTATTTGTATTTCTCCATAGGTGGTTCGTTAAGAGCAGCTATAGATGGCGCTTAATTGGCTGCGGGTCTACTTAGCTCTAGTGTTTGAGTCTATTAAGATGGACTCGCACATCAGGTTAAACCACCCTCCAAAAACGATGCCTATTACCAGTTGAACCGAAGAGAGCAGGTAGTTGTCTTCAGACTTCGCACTGGCCACAACAGACTGAGGTACCACCTATTCAACAAATTGAAGATAGGGTGTACCGACGAATGCCCGTGCGGTACTGGTAAAATGACCACTGAACATCTGCTGCAGAACTGCCCGACATACGAGGATCAGAGAGAGCAGATGTGGCCATTGCCAGTGGAACTGCAAGACAAGCTCTATGGTAGTGGCGAGAGTCTCAGGATGACCGCCGCTTTTTTCGAGAAAATAATGGTTACTGTCTGACTGTGTACGCAGAAGAAGAAGAAGAAGAAGAAGAAACCACCCTCCAGCAACAAAAACTGGTTGTATACAGACTCTGTAATGTTTTCTAAACCAGTATAAAGACGTTAAGTTATAATCCAGTATATCACTACCAGTAACAAGAGTGGTGGCAATAGACATCCCTGCCTCATTCCCGTTTATACTTCAAAACTCTCAGTCAGTACGCCTTCATGTACCACTCTACAAACTGTGTTTTCATACATATTATATGTGAGTGATAATAACTTTTCCGGTGTTCTGTAGTGTCTCGGTAGTAGCCATACAACGCTTCAGTCTAAGCTGTCAAACACCTTCCCATAGTCTGTCGAATGTGCATACAGAGATGAATTCCACTCAATTGTGTGGTCTACTATGAATAGCAAAGTGGCTTTGTGATCTGTAAAAGATCTTTCCTGATGAAATCTTGCTTGTTCTTCTCTGAGGTTCTTTTTCACTTCCTCTTTTACTCTGTCTAAGATAATTATGTAGAATATTTTGCTAGGTGCTGAGAGCAGAGTGGTTCCTCTGTAGTTCTTGCAGCCTGACAGGTCTTCTTTCTTCGGCAGTTTCATCAGAAGGCCTTCCACTTCAATGGCACTTTCTCTTCTTCCCACATCCTCTTGAACTGTTGTTGTTTAATGTCCACATTCAGTAAGTTTACTTTTGTGCGCCCTGAAAAGGACGTTAAATGGCGTGTTGTAGTAGCTTTTTTCACATCTCGAGCTTGCTGATGAAGGTGGGCTTCATTCCTCCAGTCGGTTGTGCTATACTTGGTTTCACCTGCGTTGTGCTCACTACTATGGGGATCACCACGATCCACATATAGTCAACCAGGCTGCCTTGAAAACAGCCTGTTTCCAGGGAACGCTAAATGGAAGAGATTGTGGTTCCGCATCCTCTTGAATAATTTGTACAGTACGAAGAGGTTTCAAAGGAAAACCTTTAAAGTGGGATAGAAATTAGAAAAACCATACCTTTGTATTGTAACTTGTTACTATGGTTGCTAAGCATGTCAAGAGTGTCCTGCATGTGCTATCACGGTGCAGACAAACAACATGATGTCATAATTGCAGTTAAAAGATGGAGGCCCCAATATTGACATGCACCAAAGAGGAGCAGCGTTCTGTTTTCCATTTTTTTTTAGTAGTGAAATGATGAAACCTATAGAAATTCTGCGGCAAACGACGGTGATGCATGCCTTTCACTCCTGGTCAATCGGCAATTTTCCACTGTGAGATAGTCAACCGACTCTGGGGTCACTACTCGGTGTGCCTGACCCGGTTTTGAACAGTCTGTCACATAACTCATGCTGTTTTGTGGCTCAATTCCAATTCCACTCATACGTTTTCTGGAGTGAAAGACATGCATTAACGTTCTGGACCTTCTTTCGCAGATCAATTTCTACAGGTTTCACCCCTTTGCTGCTCAAAAATGGGTAACAGAACTCTGTGCTTCTCTTTGGTGCATGTCAATATTGGGGCGGCCATCTGTTAACTGCAATTATGACATCGTGTTGTTCATCTGCACCATGATAGCACATGCAGGACACTTTTGACATCCTTAGCAGCCATAGTAACAAGTTACAATACAAAGGCATGGTTTCTTTAATTTATATCCCACTTTTAAGGTTATCATTTGATTCCCCCTCGTACATTTGTGGGATTGTCTGTATCTTCAATATAATAGGACCACTGTAAACCTCCAAGCATCTCGTCAAAGCTGACTAATGGGGGGTTGTCATGGGGCTAATAACCATGATTATGCAAATCCATTACTACCACTGCAAATGCTTACATACAGGCTTCCTGTAATGAGGCCAGATGTAGTGGTGGTCGTATGCTTCACTCGGAACAAGAAGGCGAATCAATCGAACTTGACTCATAGCTGTAAATCCTCTATTTCCAGCTTCACATGCCCCTGATGTTTCCAGACCTTGCAGTGTTTGGCCTAAACCCAATCGCCAGCTCACCTCTGGACTCTGAGCTCCCAGCCGTAGGACGACATCTCATGGACATGGATTTGACCCAGGCCGCATCCACGGCTCTTCCTCCGACTCCCCCAGACCATACCTCGCCAGATTTTCATCATGAAGCTGGCTGCAAGAGTCGACAGGAGGATGAGGATGACGATGAAGATGAGGAAGAGGAAAACTGCAACTGCCAGGACAGCTTGACAGATGATGGGGTACCACTGTTCCCTGTGAATGACTTAGACTTAGAACAGATTGAGAACCATTGAGATATGTGTCATTGATTGAAGCCACTTAATATAACTACTGGTAGCGGGTTGCCGTGGTTTTTCCTGCATCCCAAAGCAAAATTGAGGAAGAGGACCTGGCTCCTCCTAGCTGTAGTGTCACTCAAGGTTCCTCAGTAAGTTCATTACTGTTGGGACCACAGTATCAATCCCCAACACGTTAACCCAAACTGCTGTGAAGTGACACCTGTTTCTAGAAGCGTGACATGAAAGGGGGGGGGGGGGGTGTCTTTGAACAGTATGTTTCACCAGACTGAGATGTTACTCTTCGCTACTTAAACCCGATGAGATATGTCTGATGTTTAGACGAAATACAGTTGCATTGAAGGTTAGATACAGGACAATACTGTCAGAGGTGGAGTGTTAGATAAGGGCCACTACTGTCTGGGGGATGGGGGGAGGGAAGTTTTAGCGACAAGGCCCTGCTGTGGTGCGTTATACATAGGACATTAAGCCACAGGACATTGCTGTCAGGGAGGGAGTGTTAGACACAGGACATTGCTGTCAGGGGGGAGTGTTAAACACAGGACATTACTATCAGGGGGGGGGGGGGTGTTAGACACAGGACATTACTGTCAGGGGTGGAGTGTTAGACACAGGACATTACTATCAGGGGTGGAGTGTTAGACACAGGACAATACGTGCAGGAGTGTGACCAGTTCCCTTTCTTGCTGCCCTTCCTTCACTAACAATAAGCCAAGTACCTATTTACAGCTGGAACGACTCGAGTGCTGATACTGGGGACCGACCTCTATACCTTCACAGTGAGAAGCGAACACTCTGCTTCTCAGACCAATAAACTGGTGATAGGTGCTACTGACGAATGCCCCTGTGGTACTGAGAAAATGACCCCTGAACATCTTCTGCAAAATTGCCCGACATACAAGGACCAGAGAAAGCACATGTGATCATCACCAGTGCAAACATTAGACAATCTCTATGGCAGTGTCGATAGCCTCAGGATGACAGCTTATTCCTTTGAACAAATTCAACTTGACGTCTGACAGCGTATGAAGAAGAAGAATACCAGATGTTAGCCTTGTTTATTGTGCCAGATAAAACGTGAGCCTCTATGTGCATCTTTTCTTTTTGTCCGGCATTCGCAGCGATCATCTCACCACATATACAGCATACCAGGTTGAGATGAGACAAAATTTTACAATCTAACAAATCGATAATAACTATCATCTTCTTTTGATTTCCAGAAAGATGAGTTATCTTATTTATTCTTTATCATCTATGTATGGGTAATTGTTTCTAAAGCTTTCTTGGAATCATTGATGACCTCTCCATACCCAGGACCGAAGATGCAGCACAGAGCTGACTGTACCCAGTGACTGATAGCTGTCCACTTTTACATCAGGCTCAGCTAAATCAGAGCTGACCAAGACCTCTGTCAGCATCTAAGCAATGGCCCTGGAAACTGGCTGCACTAGTGTAGTCTAGCTAAGATAATAGGGATCGCAGTGGGGAGACATACCCAGTAAGCAAAAAAAGTCAGCTAAAACCAGATGTGTCCGACCGAAAGATGCAGATATTGCAGGCTCATTGTAAACTTCAACAAAACATCATTTTCAGGCCGAATGCTGAAGAAGAGACTTCACACCCGGCTTGCTTTTGGTCTAAGTGAATGGTGAGATGTGCAAATTTCTTGAGTTAGAGAGTCTTCTGTGCTAGAGAGATTTCACCACACTGTTGGATACCTTCTGCCACATGTTCTCAGAATGGCAGTGTATCTGTCTTCATCACTTTAATGCACATAACCCACTAAGAATAAGCCTCTTGGTCACTTTTTTTATCACAAAACCACACTTTTATTTCATATTGTCATTTTAGCAATATTTGTTAGCAAAAAATTAAGACTTTTATATAATAATTCATTATCTTATATCAGTGGTTCTTAACCTGTGATCCTGCTAGGACTTCTGAGGGGGTCCATGAAAGCTTGAAGAAATGTTAGCTTTAAAATTGGTTTTTTTTTTGCATTTTGCATTCTCCTTATTTCTCTATTCCCCAAGGAATAGTGTGTTGCGCTATGTTTTTATTTTGCACCTGTCAGCCCAGTGCATCTGACTTTGGCATGCATTTTATGTAAGGGTCTGCTTCTTCCTGCATATTCTTAGGGTTTGCTTCCCCAGGGCAATGACCGGTGCTGTGATTGGGGAGCGAACCCAGCACCTTCGGATTATGAGCTGTGTCACTTAACCACTAGCCCACGCTGTCCTCGCTTTAACATTTGAAAATAAGAATAGAATTAAGTCAGAACTCAGAATACAAGTTTCAGCTATTAATTAACACTGAAATAACAGGGTTTGTAAGTGAAATGCAGTGTCAGCCTTCCCATTGGAGAATCTCAAGAGTTCAAATGAATTTTCAACCAGTTTTGACACTGGAGTATAACCAATTTTGACACTGGAGTATAACCAATTTTGACACTGGAGTATAACCAATTTTGACACTGGAGTATAACCAATTTTGACACTGGAGTATAACCAATTTTGACACTGGAGTATAACCAATTTTGACACTGGAGTATAACCGTCTTGCTTAACATTAGAGGGTTTAAATAAACTTAACAGAGTACTGATTATTGAGTACTGGAAAAATTAATTCAGAAAGATTACATTCCATAAATATCATTTAACATAGCCTGGAACACCCATATATCAGGGTGTTTGTAAATACCCAAGCCACCCGTTTGTTGGTATGACAGGTGGACCATTATTTTAAGACATATTTTTGGCTGAACCACTTTGATTTTGAATATAATATAGTCTGCACAGTACACACATTTCTGAAAATAGAAAATATCGAAGCTTGTCTTCACAATGATTTTGATCATTATCCTGATGAAAAAGGGTTTTGAACATTTCAGGAAATGGCCTCTCTAAAAGGCTAACAAAACAAGTCACTGAATGTCATTTCAAGAATTTTGAGGCCGATAATTTGAGTTTAGATGGTGATTATTTGAAAACAACATGTGTGTGATTCAGACTACGATTCGTCCATTGATTATGGTCAAGCTAGATCTGTTCCTCGGATGATCAGAGGATGGCCCAGGGGAGTATCCGACATAACGTATCAAATAAATTTGATGAATTTATTCCACACTCTACTAAAGTAGGAATAGAAGGTTAGAAGGTCAGTCAATTTTTGATAGAATAACTAAATTATAGCACATAGTTTTGTCATAGTTAATAGCTTTACTCAAATGTCTAAATTGTGCGTATTTTCTCAGGAGCACAGGGGAATGAGATTTGACGGACTGGGTAGTCAGGGTTCAAAGGTTAAAGTGAGCATTACTGTAAACACACAGATAATTTATTTCTTAACATTTTTATATACTATATACTGAGTATTTTGGTGGGTCTGCAACAATAAAAGATATATAAAGAGAATCAATGGTAACAAAAGATATTTAAAGGGGGTCCGAAGCAGCGGAAAGGTTAAGAACCACTGTTTTACATAATTCCTTACATAGGTTTTCATGTATATTTCTTCTTCTTCTCTGGGAAAACAAATTATTTATGTATTCAACTAAATCAATCAAAACTCAGCTCCCTCTGGACCATAGACCTTCGTCAAGTCATTAAACTTTGACCTGTTAAAGTTTCAGTGACTTAAATTTCTACAAGATGTAATAGCTAGCAGCATGCCGAGCTGTCCTTAGTCATCTCTTACAACATACCAGGCATGTTAAACAAAAAATAGGGCCATAGCAGAAACTGCCCTTGGGGATGAAATGTTAGGGACTTCATTGTACTAAGCCCCAGCTTGTGAGAGATGGAGTGGCCAGTTCCCTTTCTTGCTGTTTTTATTTCCCTAACTGAAATTCAGTAATGAGGGATCAAAATCAGAGGTCCTGGCCAGAATAGCACAAACAACAGCAGCGCTTGTTTGATTGAAACATATATGCAAAGTTAAATGACTCTCCCTCGCCATAAAGGTCAGACTAATCTGCTCACTAGTTCTTTCGATATTCCTCTACGCCTGTGAAACATAGACCATTACATCAGAGTTCCTGAAAAGAATCCAGGCCACGGAGATAAGATGTTTTAGAAGACTCCTTAATTGCACCTACAAAGGCAGTATCACAAATGATGAAGTATGATGAAGAATCGAGAATGCAAATGGACTGCAGGACAACTTCCTCACAGCGATCAAAAGGTGAAAGCTGACATGGTATGACCACATCCCAAGGGCCTTGCAAATACCATTCTAGAGGGTACAGTACAGGGCAAATGAAAGCGAGGACATCCATAAATGGACTAACATACAACCCAAGGAGGCATAAAAAGCAACCACAGACAGAGAATGGTGGCAAAGAGTTGTGAAGGTGTCAGCAGGGGTGCCTCAATGATCTCCAGAGGTCATGGGGTGAACTGAACTGAGTTCAGCTACTCATTTACAAATGAATCACTTTACAGCTGGGTCAACTAAAGTGTGCCTGTAGATAATGTTGAACTAGGTCATTGTAAGTCTAAGTAATTTATAGACCGTAAGTCATTTTGTGAAGTTGTCATTATAGGTCTTAACTTAACGTCTTTATACTGGTTTAGAAGACTCTGCAGAGTCTGTATACAACCAGTTTCATTTACATCACATTGCTCTAAAAACTATGCACATCCAATCTATTCTTAAATGCATTAATTGACCCTGCCTCCGCTATTTCCTGTGGCAATGCATTCCAAGCATTCACCACTCTCTGACTAAAAAAATATTTCCTTATCTGGACCTTTCTTTAGTTAATTTGTAGCTATGCCCTCTTGTTCTTGTAGGTGGTTGTATTTTTAAAAACCTGTTATAGTCTTAATTTATTCATTCCTTTGATTATCTTATGAACTTGTATTGTCACCTCGAATTTTTCTCTTTTCTAGACACCGAAGGCCGGTTTTTCTGAATCTTTCTTCATTACTGGAATCCCACTATCAGCTTTGTCACTGTTTTTTTATATCCTTTCCAGCATGTTTATAACTCCTCTACGATAAGGACTCCACACCTGTACACAATACTCCAATTTAGGTCTAACTAATGTTTTATACAGTTTGACAATCACTTCCTTGCTCCTATGTTTAATATTTCTTTTTATCATACCTAACATTGTATTTGCCTTTCTCACTGCTACTTGGGCTTGCTCACTCACCTTACATGTATGATCTATTAAAACCCCTATGTCCCTTTCATTCTAATATTGTTTTCGCCCATTTGGTAATTATGTTCCATAGTGGATCTACCTATGTGGATGACTGCATGGAGGTGCAGTGGTTCTGTTCTTCCCCTTACAGTTAAGTGGCCAGGGATCCAGTATATTGTACCGGTACACAAACTCTTTAAAATATCAGCAGTTAGCAGTATGTTTCCAGAAATGTGGAAAATGGGGCCTATTCTCAATTGCTGTACAACAACAATCATCCATAGCACAATCATTGTCGATCATTCTATGACAGGAAGCACATTTTAGAGTGATTGCAATGATTATTATAGGGGACCTAAATGATTGAGGAGTGAAGAGTAAAATCAGGGCTAGGGGAAACATACTGGTCAATGTGGGAGGGAGTGATGAGTAACGTCAGGGTTGGTGAAACATACTAGTCAAGATGGGAATGAAGAGTAACGCCAGGATTGGGTGAAACATACTGGTCAAGATGGGAGTGAAGAGTAACGCCAGGATTGGGTGAAACATACTGGTCAAGATGGGAGTGAAGAGTAACGCCAGGATTGGGTGAAACACACTGGTCAAGATGGGAATGAAGAGTAATGCCAGGATTGGGTGAAACATACTGGTCAAGATGGGAATGAAGAGTAACGCCAGGATTGGGTGAAACATACTGGTCAAGATGGGAGTGAAGAGTAACGCCAGGATTGGGTGAAACACACTGGTCAAGATGGGAATGAAGAGTAATGCCAGGATTGGGTGAAACATACTGGTCAAGATGGGAATGAAGAGTAACGCCAGGATTGTGTGAAACATACTGGTCAAGATGGGAGTGAAGAGTAACGCCAGGATTGGGTGAAACACACTGGTCAAGATGGGAATGAAGAGTAATGCCAGGATTGGGTGAAACATACTGGTCAAGATGGGAATGAAGAGTAACGCCAGGATTGGGTGAAACATACTGGTCAAGATGAGAATGAAAAGTAACGCCAGGATTGGGTGAAACATACTGGTCAAGATGGGAGTGAAGAGTAACATCAGGGTTGGCTGAAACATACTGGTCAAGATGGGAGTGAAGAGTAACATCAGGGTTGGGTGAAACATACTGGTCAAGATGGGAGTGAAGAGTAACATCAGGGTTGGGTGAAACATACTGGTCAAGATGGGAGTGAAGAGTAATGTCAAGATTGGGTGAAACATACTGGTCAAGATGGGAGTGAAGAGTAACGTCAGGGTTGGGTGAAACATACTGGTCAAGATGGAAATGAAGAGTAACATCAGGATTGGGTGAAACATACTGGTCAAGATGGGAGTGAAGAGTAATGTCAGGGTCGGGTGAAACATACTGGTCAAGATGGGAGTGAAGAGTAATGTCAGGATTGGGTGAAACATACTGGTCAAGATGGGAGTGAAGAGTAATGCCAGGATTGGGTGAAACATACTGGTCAAGATGGGAGTGAAGAGTAACGCCAGGATTGGGTGAAACACACTGGTCAAGATGGGAATGAAGAGTAATGCCAGGATTGGGTGAAACATACTGGTCAAGATGGGAATGAAGAGTAACGCCAGGATTGGGTGAAACATACTGGTCAAGATGAGAATGAAAAGTAACGCCAGGATTGGGTGAAACATACTGGTCAAGATGGGAGTGAAAAGTAACATCAGGGTTGGGTGAAACATACTGGTCAAGATGGGAGTGAAGAGTTACATCAGGGTTGGGTGAAACATACTGGTCAAGATGGGAGTGAAGAGTAACATCAGGGTTGGGTGAAACATACTGGTCAAGATGGGAGTGAAGAGTAATGTCAAGATTGGGTGAAACATACTGGTCAAGATGGGAGTGAAGAGTAACGTCAGGGTTGGGTGAAACATACTGGTCAAGATGGAAATGAAGAGTAACATCAGGATTGGGTGAAACATACTGGTCAAGATGGGAGTGAAGAGTAATGTCAAGATTGGATGAAACATACTGGTCAAGATGGGAGTGAAGAGTAACGCCAGGATTGGGTGAAACACACTGGTCAAGATGGGAATGAAGAGTAACGCCAGGATTGTGTGAAACATACTGGTCAAGATGGGAGTGAAGAGTAACGCCAGGATTGGGTGAAACACACTGGTCAAGATGGGAATGAAGAGTAATGCCAGGATTGGGTGAAACATACTGGTCAAGATGGGAATGAAGAGTAACGCCAGGATTGGGTGAAACATACTGGTCAAGATGAGAATGAAAAGTAACGCCAGGATTGGGTGAAACATACTGGTCAAGATGGGAGTGAAGAGTAACATCAGGGTTGGCTGAAACATACTGGTCAAGATGGGAGTGAAGAGTAACATCAGGGTTGGGTGAAACATACTGGTCAAGATGGGAGTGAAGAGTAACATCAGGGTTGGGTGAAACATACTGGTCAAGATGGGAGTGAAGAGTAATGTCAAGATTGGGTGAAACATACTGGTCAAGATGGGAGTGAAGAGTAACGTCAGGGTTGGGTGAAACATACTGGTCAAGATGGAAATGAAGAGTAACATCAGGATTGGGTGAAACATACTGGTCAAGATGGGAGTGAAGAGTAATGTCAGGGTCGGGTGAAACATACTGGTCAAGATGGGAGTGAAGAGTAATGTCAGGATTGGGTGAAACATACTGGTCAAGATGGGAGTGAAGAGTAATGTCAGGGTCGGGTGAAACATACTGATCAAGATGGGAGTGAAGAGTAATGTCAGGTTGGGTGAAATATACTGGTCAAGATGGGAATGAAGAGTAACATAAGGATTGGGTGAAACATACTGGTCAAGATGGGAGTGAAGAGTAATGTCAGGGTCGGGTGAAACATACTGATCAAGATGGGAGTGAAGAGTAACATCAGGATTTGGTGTAACATACTGGTCAAGATGGGAGTGAAGAGTAATGTCAGGATTTGGTGAAACATACTGGTCAAGATGAGAATGAAGAGTAACATCAGGATTGGCTGAAACATACTGGTCAAGATGGGAGTGAAGAGTAATGTCAGTCAGGTGAAACATACTGGTCAAGATGGGAATGAAGAGTAATGCCAGGATTGGGTGAAACATACTGGTCAAGATGGGAATGAAAAGTAACGCCAGGATTGGGTGAAACATACTGGTCAAGATGGGAGTGAAGAGTAACATCAGGATTGGGTGAAACATACTGGTCAAGATGGGAGTGAAGAGTAATGTCAGGGTCGGGTGAAACATACTGTACAAGATGGGAATGAAGAGTAACATCAGGATTGGGTGAAACATACTGGTCAAGAAGGGAGTGAAGAGTAATGTCAGGATTGGGTGAAACATACTGGTCAAGATGGGAGGGAAGAGTAACGTCAGGGTCAGGTGAAACATACTGGTCAAGATGGGAGTGAAGAGTAATGTCAGGATTGGGTGAAACATACTGGTCAAGATGGGAGTGTAGAGTAATGTCAGGATTGGGTGAAACATACTGGTCAAGATAGAAGTGAAGAGTAACGTCAGGGTCAGGGGAAACATACTGGTCAAGATGGGAGTGTAGAGTAATGTCAGAGTTGGGTGAAACATACTGGTCAAGATGGGAGTGAAGAGTAACATCAGGGTCAGGCGAAACATACCGGTTAAGATGGGAGTGAAGAGTAACATCAGGGTCATGAGAAACCTACTGACAAAAGTAAAGAATTGAAGAGTAACATAATGGCCAGGTGAAACATGGAAAAAGTAAGATCAGGGTCAGGTGAAACATACCGGTCAAGATGGGAGTGAAGAATAGCATCAGGCTTAGTAGAAACATGGGAGGAGTAAGATCAGGGTCAGATGAAACATAGGAAGAGTAACATCAGGGTGAAGTGAAACATACTGGTCAATATGGGAGTGAAGAGTAATGTCAGGGTCGGGTGAAACATACTGGTCAAGATGGGAATGAAGAGTAACATCAGGATTGGGTGAAACATACTGGTCAAGAAGGGAGTGAAGAGTAATGTCAGGATTGGGTGAAACATACTGGTCAAGATGGGAGTGAAGAGTAACGTCAGGGTCAGGTGAAACATACTGGTCAAGATGGAAGTGAAGAGTAACGTCAGGGTCAGGTGAAACATACTGGTCAAGATGGGAGTGAAGAGTAACATCAGGGTCAGGTGAAACATAACGGTCAAGATGGGAGTGAAGAGTAACATCAGGGTCACGAGAAACCTACTGACAAAAGTAAAGAAGTGAAGAGTAACTTAATGGCCAGGTGAAACATGGAAAAAGTAAGATCAGGGTCAGGTGAAACATACCGGTCAAGATGGGAGTTAAGAATAGCATCAGGCTTAGTGGAAACATGGGAGGAGTAAGATCAGGGTCAGATGAAACATAGGAAGAGTAACATCAGGGTGAGGTGAAACATACTGGTCAAGGTGGGAGTGAAGAATAGCATCAGGTTTAGTTTAAACGTGGGAGGAGTAAGAGCAGGGTCAGGTGAAACATGGGAAGAGTAACATCAGGGTGAGGTGAAACATACTGGTCAAGGTGGGAGTGAAGAATAGCATCAGGTTTAGTTGAAACATGGGAGGAGTAAGATCAGGGTCAGGTGAAACATGGGAAGAGTAAGATCAGGGTGAGGTGAAACTGAAATCCCTATAATGGTGAGCTTACTGAGGAACCTCACATTGCACTACACCCAGTAGAATCTCAGTCCAACTCAAGTACACCTTATAAGAACCACTGTAACCCACCACCCTAGAAAGGTCATTTAAGAGTTTAATGAACTCAGAACAAGTGGCTTCTAACAACGACCATAATGATTGAAAAATATTGTTCAGGGATTTAAAATAACAGATTTCAGCCATTTATATAAGCAGATCTTTCTAGGGGTAGATACTTGTACAAAATGGTGTATGTTCGTAAATTGACAGGATTCTGGATGATCTGTTATGCCTATGGGTTTAGCACCACAAGTGGACACCTATGCTATCTCAGTTATATAATTTATGAAACGGTCAAGATGTTTGTGAGGAGTTCAAGATGAAGTGGAATAGTAAGCATCCAGACGACACACAGATGTGAGGATGATGGTAGAATCTCTTTAGCTGTGAGCTGATAACTCTTGACAGTCTCAAATGGATGGACAGAATCCAGAACGCAAACCAGTCCCACGACTGGATGATAAGATGATGCTGATGGGATGAGGACCCCAAACCAGTCCAGGACTGAATGAATTGATGATGATGGGGTCTGGGACCCCAAACCAATCCTAGGACTAAATGAATTGATGATGAGGTCTGGGGACCCAGAACTGAATGACCTGAAGATGAGGCTGGGGTCCCAAACCAGTCCCAGAATTGAATGACTTGAAGATGGGGGTCTGGGGTCTCAAACCAGTCCCTGAACTGAATGAATTGAAGATGGGGTCTGAGGCCCCAAGCCAGTCCCAGGACTGAATGGCTTGAAGATGGGGTCTGAGGCCCCAAGCCAGTGCCAGAACTGAATGACTTGAAGATGGGGTCTGGGGTCCCAGAACTGAATGACTTGAAGATGGGGTCTGGGGTCCCAGAACTGAATGACTTGAAGATGGGGTCTGGGCCTCCAAACCAGTTCCAGAACTGAATGACTTGAAGATGGGGTCTGGGGCCCCAAGCCAGTCCCAGAACTGAATGACTTGAAGATGGGGTCTGGGGTCCCAGAACTGAATGACTTGAAGATGGGGTTTGGGGCCCCAAGCCAGTCCCAGAACTGAATGATTTGAAGATGGGGTCTGGGGTCCCAGAACTGAATGACTTGAAGATGGGGTCTGGGATCCCAAACCAGTCCCAGAACTGAATGACTTGAAGATGGGGTCTGGGGTCCCAAGCCATTCCGAGGACTGAATGACTTGATGACAGGGATTACTAATTCATACGTTATCTCTTGACACATAGATTCAATTATTTACAGTTTCTATACAAAAATGTAATGCTCTGTTTGGCACAGTAATCAAATCTTTGAGTGAAAACAGGAGTAGCGCAAGACTGATTGACTGGGTGATGCACTAGGCAACACAGGACATGCCAAGAGAAATAAGATGGATTTTTCTCTCTATACTGAAATAAACAATATATTTATGCAGACTGTGCCACTATTACCAAATTTGGCCTCTGTCCAGAGCATGTGAGAGCATAATTTTGACGTGGGAAATGAAGAGGAAGGTCATCGGAGCTACCAGGAGAGACAGAATGTGGAACAACAGCATTCGAATCATGGTCAGCACTACATCTAGGGCCAAATACATTTCCAGACAGAAAATAAGTTGGATTGGTCATCTCATGAGAATGCGCCCTCATCAACTTCCACTAATGACTTACAGCACTGGTAGATCTGGCTACAGGGTAAAGAGGGCGGCCGCGAGGCAAGTGGATAGATGACATTAGAGTGATTATGCAGTGACACGGGCTCACATTGACCGACGCAACACACTTGACGCAGGATAGACGACTTAAGCTCTCCCACGACACAAGTGGAAAGAAAACTAACTAAAATATCCAGATGACTTTGCACTATTAGCATATCAATAAGTTTTCTTAAACTTCACTTAACTTAACATCTTTATACTGGTTTAAAAGACTCTACAGAGTCTGTATACAACCAGTTTGTCTTACATTTCCTTGATCTAAAAATTATTCGCAGATCTATTAGAAAGTTAAACTTCCAGAACATATACAAACCGATGACAATACGCTATCAAGATATTTTGGGAGCAGTTTGAGAGAATTGTTGCAAATTTTCTTACATTTTGTTGATCTGTTTTGCATTCATGTGTAAATAGGTATATGAGTTTTTGTGTACATGTGTGCATGTGTCTGTTTTAAAAAAAAATAATATTACAGATGGACATGATCGTGTTACGTAACCATATTAATAATATTAAATTATCATATAATTTAATATAATGGGGGTCATCGTGCGTTCTGCTCAATAGGGCTGCACGCTTTCTCTGAGCTTCTGCGATGGAGCTTCGCTCAGCGATCTGAGCACCTTTGATGATGCTAACACACAAGGTGGAATGGTTATGTGTAGGCAAATCTCAGGAGGGGACATCAATGTTTTAGCTTTTCAGAGACCCTTTCAAAGGGTCAGGCAAAACATCCTGGCCAAGACCGCACCTAGATTTTCACGTAGTCCTCCCCGGAAATGTACTGTTCTTCTTGACAGTCTGGCTAACGAGGTGGGGGAATCGACATGATCCCCATAATAGTGAGTGACACACAGATGAAACCAAGCTCAGCACAATCTCCTGAAGGACCCCATTCAAGCTTCATTTGCACGCTCGGGATGTGAGAAAAGCTACTGCAACCCGCCACTAAATATCCTTTTGGCTTAGCTGGCTTTGTTCATTCTCAATCTCCCACAACCAAACCCTGAAAGGACTTAAGTAGCAGAATGTAGTCCAGAGAACGGAATGCGTTGTGTCGTAGTTTACAGCTTGGCTACGATATTTGCACCTTTCAGTCCAACACATCCGACTTCAGCAAGCATTTTTGAGTACCGGGTTAGCATTTCCTCTTCGATCCCTTCTCTTTAGCCAGTCTGCCCTGCTGCAGCCTGTTATCCAAGATCACTGTGTGGAGGTGTAGAAGGGTCTTGGCAGCTTTGGTAGATAATCAACGGAAAGGATAAATTAGACATTTTGGTAACAAGTTTTTTAAAAATACAACCACCTACAGGAACAAGAGGGCACAGCTATATATTAATTAAAGATAGGTCCAATTAGATATTAGGAAAAATTTTTTTAGTCAGAGAGCGGTGAATGCTTGGAATGCATTGCCACAGGAAATAGTAGAGGAGGGGTCAATTAATGCATTCAAGAATAGATTGGATGCGCATAGTTTTTATATCAAGGAAATGTAAAAGAAACTGGTTGTATACAGACTCAACAGTCTTTTAAACCAGTATAAAGAAGTTAACTTCAGATAAGTTGTAATTAATACAATTTGGAACTCCAGTATATACAGAAGAAAAGCTAAACTTAGGCTATATGATAGTAGTGTCTTACGGGTACTTCTATAAGGTTTGAAATTGTGGCAGATGACATACTTCTATAAGGTTTGAAATTGTGGCAGATGACAAAGAGTGATATCCAGAGATTAAAAACCTTTCACCATGCATACCTTCGTAGAATTATTACAGACAAGACAGAATATCAGATGACAAACTCTTACAGTTCACCAGCCAAGAAGATATGGATATAATTATAAGAGAGAGGAGATGGATAGCACATTTCATGAGAATCAGTCTGGACGTGTCTGCAGAGACATCACTTATGTGGACACCGGGGGGCAAGAGAAAGAAATGTAGACCAAGAACTACTTGGAGACGCACGATGGTGAATTAGCTGTGCTGTGCATCTCTGACATAGGGCACTGTGCTAACAATTGCAGAAAGAAAAGCATGGATATTCCTTGTAGAAGCCTCATGTCCTCTAGGGCATAAAGAGAATTAGACCTATGCTTGTGTTTTAAAGAGCTACTATTGTCTGAAACAGCTATGTTGAAACAATTAATGGTTGACATGTATGCTGGGGCTTCTCAGCTAGAGTTGATAGGACAGGTTGTTGCTGAGCAGAGTGGGGCATATGTGTTGATAACCTCCAGTTTGAGAATGGAGATGGAAGTAGTGACCTCAGCGTTAAGATGACTATCTGAGGCCCCTTTAAAAAGGGCAATCAACGCGACTGACGTGCAAGCCATACTTCTGAAGGTACAGAAGGGATGGCTGAAGTACGAGTGGATAGCAGCTGTTGCTGCCTAAAACCTCCAGTGGTTGACATGGATCTACTGCCTTGGTCATGCTGGAGTTCAGGGCAAAGAGCAGACATCCTGGCTTCACAAACTACCATCATGGGGACGTTAGTGGATAGGAGTGACATTTTAAAGTCAATCGACAACAGTTTGTTGGATGAGGACACCAAAATAGATGAATCAACAATCTACAGACTGCAAATTTTGTACATCAAACGTGGGGCACATGAGAGGACAGAGCAGGAGAGTGTACAACCAGCGAGCTACAGAAACCATCAGCATCCAGACCCTGCGCCATTTGTTGAGAGAGACTGAGCACCTATAGGTATGCCTGGAGTACAGAGACGTCGATTCTTAGAAACAGAAATGTATGCATGTCTTAATAATCTCATACAGTTATGTTTGTAAATAAACACTGAAGACTGATGTTAATGGCAAACATTTTGTTCTGCTGTTGTTTAATGTACAATAATTACAAATAAACATTGTCTGTTTTGTTTTTTGTTACAAAATTAAAATGTATGTGTGCAGAATGATACAAACACCAATTTATTCCTCGTATGATCACCAGGAAAATGAGTTATTTGTTATTTTTTTTAAATATATATCATGTATAAGATATTGTTGCTAGAACTTTTTTTTTCTCAAAACAACCAAGCTATTCCACACTTGTCAGGCTTTTAGCCAGAGTGAATAAATGATATAAGTATGCAATATATGAGTTGAAGAGTATCCTACTACTGTTTAAGGGTTATATCTCACTGTTAGTTCCCTCTTATGACCATGCTCTCAGTGTGGCAGTAATCACACACACAGAGTCCTCAAGCACCAACTTGTGGAAGCGTCTCCTCTCCCCCTCCATATTGTAAAAGTAAAGTAAAGTATCCCATAGCATTACTGCCGTAGGGGTGTGAGGTGTTAGCGATCTCACATTTCAAAGGCTCAGCTATATGAGGGCGGTAGCCATCTCCTCTCCCTCGCCGCTTTTACTTCCTGGACTGAACCGGTACCCATTTAAGGCTGGGTCGACCCGGGAGCCATTGCAGTCTGAAAAAAACATTACCACCTCAACTGGGGAATGAACCCAGAACCACTCAGATGCGAAGCCAGCGCGCTAACCACTGCGCTACGCGGCTCCACATTGAGTTCATGGAAAATATTGATGTTACTTTGCTGGCAAGTTGCAGTGGCTCTTCTTTCATTCCAATGCATCCTCCTGGCTCTAGTACAACTTCTTTATCTTATTATCCTTTGTCATTTTTCCTGATAAGAATGTTGTGTCATAGCTTACAGCAAGGCTTTGATTTCATGTGACTTTTGGCTAGGCTATCCGATTTCAGCACGGCATTTTTTGTAACCAGGTTTGCCTTCTCTCTTCTATCCCTAATCTCTTAGCCAGGCTTCATGGCTGCAGTCTGTTTCCAGGGCCGCCATTTGGAACCAGTACAGCGTCTTGATCAGTTATATGTCACTAACCCTGCTGCAAGAGGCCATCTGTCAGCCCCTGGCTGCTGTCTGCTCATTCACTACTGCATCCTTCACCCATCCTGGTATTCAAACAGGCAAGTTAGGCCTACTGTCATGTAGCCAAAGACTATCTGCAGTACTTTTTTAAATTTGGTAAAACTTGCTTCTTGTGGCTTATTTGCCTATCGAAAAGTTAGGTTGCGTATTTGGGAAGCAGAATTTTCTTCGGACATCGGCTAACAGCCTATTCTTATCTGTTGTCAACTGCCAAGATTCGTTTAGTTGTATAGCATGTATGTGAAATTGTTGTGAGTTTATTATTAATCTCCAGGATGACTATAGACTCTGCTCTTGCCTCTGTTAAAGACCAGCGAATGCTTAAAGCTTGTGGATTCTTAAACCCCACCATTACGCGCTTTCATTTCTCAAGACGCTAGCACTTTTGCCTCTCAGCTATATATCAACTCTCTAGCTGCATACACCTTTGAGTTAAGTGGGGAGCCATTTGGCCAATGAGTCTTCTTCGAATGTCTTAACAGAGGGCAGTCCTGTGAACATGCTCTGCAGTTTTCTAGCTGAGTGCTTTGGAAGGTTGCAATGGTATTGTTCTTGTTTCCATCGTGGTCCTGTTCTATCTTCCAAGGTCGTCTTTCAGGTCATCGAATAAATCAAATGTCTTACTGAGAGAGACAGAGATCAAAAAAACGAGAGAGAGAGAAATATCCTTATGAATTCTGTTAGTATAATTATATCATATTCTGAAGTGTCATCATCATCATGTGCCATGCAGAAATGTGCATGTGATAATCTGAGAGTGTGAATTCATTAGCTGAATTGTATCATTATATTCTGAATATTGCTATCATTATAATGTACCATGCAGAAGGCAGGCATAAGGGATCCGTGAGTGATAGACTGATGTGAATTCCGTTAGTAGAATTATATTTTAATATTCCGAACATTGTGGGTCTCCAGAATTATCTGTCTTTAGTCTGGTTCGTTTTGTCTCCATAGGAGTCTGTGATTAAGCCATTTGTCCGTTCCTGCACTAGTAATTTCTATAGCATTTTCCTTTACACAATGAGATTGTTAACCCTTTACAGTCCAACACAACTGATGAGATATGTCTTAACCTTTAACAGTCTGGCCAAATTGATTTTTTTTCTTCTTCTTCTTCTTCGTTCGTTCTCAATCTCCCACTACTAAACCCTGAAAGGGTAAGTAGCAGAATGTAGTCCAGAGAACAGAATGCGTTGTGTCGTAGTTTACAGCTTGGCTGCGATATTTGCACCTTTCGGTCCAACACATCCGACTTCAGCAAGCATTTTTTGAGTACCGGGTTAGCATTCCCTCTTCGATCGCTTCTCCTTAGCCAGTCTGTCCTGCTGCAGCCTGTTATCCAGGATCACCGTGTGGAGTTGTAGAAGGGTCTTGGCAGCTATGGTTCGCTGGCCCTGACGCTAGCAGTCAGCTATGGGTCGCTGATCACTGCAGCTCATGCGCTGCTCAGCATCTTGATCCCCCAAATTGATTTGATTCGGTGTATTAACCCTTTACAGTCTAATTGGGGGAGGAAGAATAACGTCTGGTCAGGCACTACATACTGATTAGACATGTTAGTCAGGGTCAAGTAAAATATACTGTCCAGGACCCTCACCTCGATTTCCTAGTAGCCCTCCCTGGAAATGGGCTGTTTTCATGGCAAACTGGCTAACGGGGAGAGGGATCGATTTGATCCCTGTAGTAGTGAGTGACACAGATGAAGCCAAGCATAGCACAACCGCCTGGAGGACCCAGGTCCACCTTCATCAGCACGCTCGGGATGTGAGGAAAGCTACTGACATCCCCACTTAATGTCCTTTTCAGGGCGCACAAAAGAATAAACCTACTCATTGTGGATATTCGAAACAATGAAACAACAACAGTCTAATTGATTGTATTAAAGTCTTAATCCTTTACATGTCAGACTAATTAATTAGATTTTAGTGTCTTATTAAGACACAAATCGAATAAATTAGGCCGAGCTGTACAGGGTCAACCATCATTTCCCAACCCTAGTGCGGTTAATGATGTTTTGTTGACTCTCTTCCTAATCATGATGGTAAACCACTTTAGAGGACTCGAACCTCCAGCGGTTGGTGCGGATCTACTGTCCTGGTCATACTGAGGTGCCAGATTATGAAAGAGCTGACATCTTGGCTATGCAAGCAGCCATTTTTGGCACAATAGCGATGGACATGGGTGACATTTGGTAGTCTATAAATGATAGCAGTTGAATGTTGAACATGCCACTTAACACCCTTTTCAGGGCATACAAAGGAGTAACCTTGCTCATTGTGGGCATTCAACAGCAACAATACTGCGATAGATCAATCAGCAGTACACAGACTGTAGACCTTTGCAATCAAATGAGGGCCTAGAGGAATTGGCCACATGAGGGGATGGAGCAGGAGTTTGTTCAACCAATGGGTAACAGAAACCATCACTATCTCACACCCATATTGGTATGTTTGGAGTGCAGTGAAGTCGATTCTTTAGAACAGATCAGTCAATCAATCAATCTAAAACTCGACCACTCCTTGCGGAGCATAGGTCTTCAACCAACACACCAGGTCTTCCTATCATCAGCCATGCAAGCCAGTTGTCCATGTCTTGTCTGCCTCCCTGATATTAGCATCCAGTTTCATCTTCCATGAGTGACTCGGTCATCCGCTATTCCTCTTGGCATGTGCCAGCGCCTACTCCGTATGTCTTGCTCCACTGGTATCTGTTCCAGATTTGTGATCTTATCATACCATTTCCACCCTTATAGTCTGTGCAGACATCCATTTACAAAAGTCTGTACCTTTTTTTATAAGTGACCTTGTTCTCCATGAACTATATAATAGAATAGAATTTATGTTGGAGCTGCAGATTTTTAAATTTGTGGTAGTTTTAATTTCTTTCGATTTCTATAAGGTCTCTTATGCACTGAAAGTTCCTCTCGCTTTCTATATTCTTGTTGTTATGAATCAAACAGCATCTGGACACTCGCCCTTCGGCCCAATGCCATGTAATGGTATCTGCACGTGGTTATCAGTTGTTGTTCAGGGCCATACAAAGTGTTCCATTTATCTGGCCTCGGAGGAAAAAGCATTTTCCTAAAATCGTTGAGCTCTCAAAGAGATGATGATCAATGGTTTCATATGGGTGTGCACAGACACTCAGAAGTGTGTTGTGGTTGGATTCTATTCAGGTGCTTGTTAAGTGGGATGTGTTGGGTTCTCAGTCAGAAAATGGTGTTGATTTTTCCTTGTGAGTTGATTTATACTGTCATTTGGATTTGGGCTTGTCATATGTCTGTAGACCTCCCTCCCCGTGTTTCCCATGGCCCATCTGTTCAGCCAATGTTTGGCTGTTTGTAAAGTTTCGGTATTCTTGACTTATCATTTTCTGTACCTACTAATATGTCTACCATCATCATCATCATCAGTCCCGTAACCTGAAAGGTCATTGGTGCACCAATACTACAGAATGTTGTAACAGTTCCTGCCACTCCAATGGTTTTGTGCCAGGATATCAAATCTTCTGTCTGGACGAGTTAACCTCAGTGGTATGATTGTCATTGTTGTGTATCGAGATGGCTGGTGTATTTCTGATTTTTCTCAATGCTTTCTGCAATATCCGTGCGTCTTGGACCATTTTGCACCTGGCGGAGCCCATCCTTCTCCAAGCAACGTGTTCCTCCACATTGTGAATTTTTCTATGATCTCCCTGTCTACTCAAGCATGGCGTCCCATGTTCACTCTGAAGGTTATGCTTTTCCAAATTCTTTTTCCAGCCTCGTTTTCATCTTGGCCGTCTGTTTTTAATTGCTCTTGTGAATTCTGTGTTCGACTTTATCCTATAATATATCGATTGAAATACATCTCTGCAATTTGACGGGCACTAGTCCAATTGGAAAAACACACATAAAACATGTTATCCAATATCTATATTGCTATTAAAAAAATGAAAGATTCCAAATTATGCAGGAATGTATCTCTCAGCATAATTATATTGCAGTTAGTTGTATTTGTTTTCAAAACTTGTCTTTTGACATAATAACAGTGACCTCCTCAAGTATAATTATTTTATTCAACATCTGGCTGCGGGTGTGGGGCAGAAGAGCCAAATCATCGACGAAATCGAGATTGTCAAGTTTCCTCATCAATGTCCAGAACAGTAGTAGAACAGAAAGTAGGAAATTGTGAACCTTTTCTTTTCTCCCCCAGTTAAGGAGCCCTTGAATCCACATAAGGAGTCACTCTGAACATTCAGGGATAATAGCAGAATGGTCCAAATAATTGTTTCAATCAATGCCCAAGGATCCTTTCAAGGCATAAGCCATTGGTAATCCTCCTCCAGTAAGTTTGATCTTGAACTGCCCTTTCTTCCTCTCTTCAGTTGAGGTCCAAGGATTGTAGTTCATATTCACAGTATTTTCTCTAGGTGTTTTTTGGTCTACCTCACCCTCTGTGGATTCCATGTCAGGGCCTGTCTGATGTTACTTTCTGTAATGTGTGTCCTATCCAACTGCATTTCCTACATTTGATCTGTTGTTTCAGTGGTTGTTGTTGGTTCCTTTCTCATTGTTCTTTGTTCCTGACCATGTCTCGCTAGCCTATACCCATTATCCTCCTTAGACATTTATTGACGTACGACTCAGATTTCCTCTGTATTTTGCATTGTTGTTCTCCAAGTTTCTGCTCCGTACAGGAGTACCGACTTGACATTGGAATTAAACAATCTTAACTCTGTATTAATCTTTATTTCCCTGGATTACCATATATTATTCAGTAACATGAATGACGTCCTCACCTTTCAAATTCTAGCCCTACGTTTCTAATTCTAGCCCTACCTTTCTAATTCTAGCCCTACGTTACTAATTCTAGCCCCTACCTTTCTAATTCTAACCCTTGCCTTTCTAATTCTAGCCCCTACCTTTCAAATTCTAGCCCTACCTTTCTAATTCTAGCCCTACCTTTCTAATTCTAGCCCATACCTTTCAAATTCTAGCCCTACCTTTCTAATTCTAGCCCCTACCTTTCTAATTCTAGCCCCTACCTTTCAAATTCTAGCCCTACCTTTCTAATTCTAGCCCCAACCTTTCTAATTCTAGCCCATACCTTTCAAATTCTAGCCCTTACCTTTCAAATTCTAGCCTCACCTTTCTAATTCTAGCCCTTACCTTTCTAATTCTAGCCATTACCTTTCTAATTCTAGCCCTTGCCTTTCTAATTCTAGCCCTTACCTTTCTAATTCTAGTCTGACCTTTCTAATTCTTGCCCTTCAAATTCTAGCCCTTGCCTTTCTAATTCCAGCCCTTACCTTTCTAATTCTAGCCCTTTCCTTTCTAATTCTAGCCCTTACCTTTCTAATTCTAGCCCTTACAAATGCCTCTGTATCCCCTGAAGTATCAAAGGTGCTGCCCAAATATGTTGATGGTGTCAGGACTGAGTGGAGTGAAGTGAAAAGTGGTGTGCCACAGGGCTCGGTTTTGGGACCAATTTTGGTCTTGATATATATATAAATGATTTGGACATTGATATGAGATCCATGATTGCAAAATTTGCTGATGACACAAAACTATGCAGTAGTGTCTCATCTAAAGCGGAAGTGGATATATTGATGTCGGATTAAGATAAAATTCGAGAATGGTCTGTAAGCTGGCAAATGGAGTTTAATGTAGATAAATGTACAGTCATCCACATGGGTAGATCCAATATGGAACATAATTACAGAATGGGAGAAAACAATATTAGAAAGATAGATAAGGAAAGGGACCTAGGGGTTATAATAGATCATACAGGAAAGGTGAGTGAGCAAGTTAAGGTAGCAGTGAAAAAGGCAAATCCAGTGTTAGGTATGATAAAAAGAAATATTAAACATAGGAGCAAGGAAGTGATCGTCAAACTGTATAAAGCTTTAGTTAGACCTAGATTGGAGTACTGTGTACAGGTGTGGAGTCCTTATCATAGAGGGGACATAAACATGCTAGAAAGAATACAAAAAAGAGCGACAAAGATGATAGTGGGATTCCAGAATTACAGTTATGAGGAACGACTCAGAAAAACCGGCCTACAGTGTCTCGAAGAGAGAAGAATTCGTGGTGACTTAATACAGGTTTATAAGATGATCAGAGGAATCGATAAATTAGACTATAACAAGTTTTTTAAAATACAGCCACCTACAATAACACGAGGGCATAGCTACAAGCTGATTAAAGAGAGGTCCAGGTTAGATATTAGGAAATATTTTTTTAGTCAGAGAGTGGTGTCTGCTTGAAATGCATTGCCAGGGGAGGTAGTGGAGGCAGGGACAGTTAATGCATTTAAGAATAAACTGGATGCGCATAGATTTTAGAGCAAGGTGATGTAAATGTAACTGGTTGTATACAGACTCTGCAGGGTCTTCTAAACCAGTATAAAGATGTTAAGTTAAGGACTTTGACATGCACAAAATGTTAGTATAACTGAAGAGATTGAAAGGATTTGTGGTATGATAGAAGACTGGCAGGTTCAGTTTTTAGTTGTTAGTGGTTGGATATTGCTTGAAAATGTTGATACATGTATCTTTGCATTCGTTATACTTACAATTTGCTGTGTTTTTTGGAATAAAGCACTTGTTGAATTTAACACCAAAATAATATTTTTCTGTCCCTAACTTTTGAAATATTGCACTTGTTGAATGAATATTACAAAACAATTATAATTTCAAATCTGCGAAATAATGCACTTGTTGAAATAATATCAAAAACCTAATGCATGCTCTTCAGTTGTTGAGATAATTAAAACTTCAGGAACACTACAACATTTTCTGCTGACAGTGCAGTCGGCGATATGCTTGTAATTAGTTGCCCATAACACGCAAAGGTGGTGACAGCTTCAGACATGTCCAGCGAGATGTGTTCTCATATGACTGTAAAGACCAATCCTGGCAAGTCCAGACTCTGCCACACCCAGGGCATGTATGTGATGAAAAGAAATTAAAAATAGCACGTTGTTCTTTGATTGTACACTATGTGAACACAGACACCATTTTGTATTTGAACTGCGCATGTGCATGCGATATCTAGCATCTGCTGCCTAAAGTAATCACAGAGCTGGATGTTTCTGCTGCCTGATAACACCCTTAGAAACTACCAACTACAATTTTCAGCTATCCCAAATCAGTGTATGACCTACTTACTCTCGTATTTTTGGGTTTATCATCATGCTATTTTGCTCAATGAATAATATTTCCCAATTAGAACTGATAACCAGCAATATTTTCACTAACTTCCAAGTCCTGGGGTTTTCAACCTGTTTTGCTCCATACACCTTTTTCCACCATATGTCAGAACATCATTCCCCCCATTTCACCATATATTTAATGTAACTTAGTTAAACTTCTTTATACTGTTTTAGAAGACTCTTCAGAGTCTGTATACACCCAGTATCTTTTATATTCACTTGATCTATAACAAAAACTATGCGTATCCAATCTATTCTTGAATGCGTTAATTGACCCTGCCTCCACTATTTCCTGTGGTAATGCATTCCAAGAATTCACCACTCTCTGACTAAAAAAATATCATGTTATCTAATCTTGACCTGTCTTGTACTAATTTGTGGCTGTGCCTTCTTGAAGGTGACTATTTTGAAAATCTTGGTACAGTTTAATTTACCCTTTCCTGTGATTATCTTATAAACCTGTATTGTCACCTCGAATCTTTTCTTTTCTAGACAGCGTAGGTTGGTTTTTCTGAGTCTTTCCTTATAACTGTAATCCCACTATCAGCTTTGTCGCTCTTCATTGTATCCTTTCCAGCATGCTTATATCCCTTCAACGATAAGGGTTCCACACCTGTACACAGGTACTTCAATCTAAGTCTCACTATCACTTCCTTGCTCATATGTTTAATATTTCTTTTTATCATACCTAACATTGCATTTGCCTTTTTCACTGCTACCTGGACTTTCTCACTCTCGTTACCTGTATGATCTATTAAAACTCCTAGGTCTCTTTCCTTTTCTATCATTCTAATATTGTTCACTTACATTCTATAATTATGTTCCATATTTGATCTACTCATATGGATGACTGTACATTTATCTACATTAAACTTCATTTGCCAGCTCTCAGACCATTCCAAAATTGTATCTAAATCCAACCTCAATATATCCACTTCTGCTTCAGATCTTACTTCTGCTTAGTTTTGTGTCATCCGCGGATTGTGCAATCATAGATCCAATATCATCATCCAAATCATTTATATATATCAAGAGCAAAATTGGTCCCAATACCGAACCCTGTGGCACTCCACTTTTCACTTCACCCCCATTCAGAGTACTCCTTATTTAAGTCCACTCTGCCTTCTTCCCGTTAACCAAATTTCAATCCATTTGGCAACTTTGCCTATTCTGTGTGATTTTGACTTTCTAAATAATTGTTGATGAGGTACTCTATATCAAAGACCTCTGCAAAATCTAGATAAATATCTTTGAGTAAACCCATACTGACTATTTTGGACTAGCTTAAATTTTAAAACTTGAACAAATTTGTTTTTAAGAAATATAATTATTTAACCTGAACTGAAGCGTAATGCAGCAGCAGCACCCCCCCCCCCCCCCCCCCCCCTCTCTCTCTCTATTTGAAACTTAATATTTCCCACTAGTTGAGGACCCCTGTACTAATCCATCTGTCTGTCATTTCCACTTTTAAAAAAGTACCTAGTCACAATGGTTTTCGATTAATTTTATGAAAACAATAATGAAAAGTGTCCTTTTTGTAAGAAAAATCACGCAAGACATTCACAAGATGACACTTTTCTCCAACCTTCTAGACAGGACCAAGTGACCATCTTCTGACTTCACATACAGCATTGGCAAGATGGCACCTTTCTCCAACTTTCTAGGCAGGACCAAGTGACCATCTTCTGGCTCTACACATAGCATTGGCAAGATGGCACCTTTCTCCAACTTTCTAGACAGGACCAAGTGACCATCTTCTGGCTTCACATACAGCATTGGCAAGATGGCACCTTTCTCCAACTTTCTAGGCAGGACCAAGTGACCATCTTCTGGCTCTACACATAGCATTGGCAAGATGGCACTTTTCTCCAACTTTCTAGGCAGGACCAAGTGACCATCTTCTGGCTCTACACATAGCATTGGCAAGATGGCACCTTTCTCCAACTTTCTAGACAGGACCAAGTGACCATCTTCTGGCTTCACATACAGCATTTGCAAGATGGCACCTTTCTCCAACTTTCTAGACAGGACCAAGTGACCATCTTCTGACTTCACATACAGCATTGGCAAGATGGCACCTTTCTCCAACTTTCTAGACAGGACCAAGTGACCATCTTCTGACTTCACATACAGCATTGGCAAGATGGCACCTTTCTCCAACTTTCTAGACTGGACCAAGTGACCATCTTCTGACTTCACATATAGCATTGGCAAGATGGAACCTTTCTCCAACTTTCTAGACAGGACCAAGTGACCATCTTCTGACGTCACATACAGCATTGGCAAGATGGCACCTTTCTCCAACTTTCTAGACAGGACCAAGTGACCATCTTCTGGCTCTACACATAGCATTGGCAAGATGGCACTTTTCTCCAACTTTCTAGGCAGGACCAAGTGACCATCTTCTGGCTCTACACATAGCATTGGCAAGATGGCACCTTTCTCCAACTTTCTAGACAGGACCAAGTGACCATCTTCTGGCTTCACATACAGCATTTGCAAGATGGCACCTTTCTCCAACTTTCTAGACAGGACCAAGTGACCATCTTCTGACTTCACATACAGCATTGGCAAGATGGCACCTTTCTCCAACTTTCTAGACAGGACCAAGTGACCATCTTCTGACTTCACATACAGCATTGGCAAGATGGCACCTTTCTCCAACTTTCTAGACTGGACCAAGTGACCATCTTCTGACTTCACATATAGCATTGGCAAGATGGAACCTTTCTCCAACTTTCTAGACAGGACCAAGTGACCATCTTCTGACGTCACATACAGCATTGGCAAGATGGCACCTTTCTCCAACTTTCTAGACAGGACCAAGTGACCATCTTCTGGCTTCACATACAGCATTGGCAAGATGGCACCTTTCTCCAACTTTCTAGACAGGACCAAGTGACCATCTTCTGGCTTCACATACAGCATTGGCAAGATGGCACCTTTCTCCAACTTTCTAGACAGGACCAAGTGACCATCTTCTGACTTCACATACAGCATTGGCAAGATGGCACCTTTCTCCAACTTTCTAGACAGGACCAAGTGACCATCTTCTGACGTCACATACAGCATTGGCAAGATGGCACCTTTCTCCAACTTTCTAGAAAGGACCAAGTGACCATCTTCTGACTTCACACGAGGCAGAACAGAGTGAGTTAACATCATTACCACAAATTTGGGATTGGCTCGCGATGGACCTATACAATTATGATGCCAGAACATGTCAGTCAAACAGTTGTTCTGGATTGATCAACATTCTGATGATATGACCACAATCTGTATCTCTGTAAAGCAATGTCTGGAAGGTTGCGTGGATTACTCCCTTTAAACCATCGCTGTTGATGCCAAGCGCAAACGAGGAAGAAAGTTAAGAGATTGTGTTCATGTATCTATAATGTGTGTTTTTATAGTGTCGAGCATAATGGATAATTTTTCTATTGAGCATGTACTCTATGTTGCATGTAAGGTATGCGAAGCATGTTCTATGCAGAAAGTCGCCCCTTATTTGGCTGTTATAAGTTTCTTAGCAAGTGTGCGGTATGGTTGTTGTTTGCAAATGCCCACAATGAGTAGGTTACTCTTTTGTGAGCCCTGAAAAGAACATTAAGTGGCAGGTTGTACTAGCTTTCCTCACAACCCGAGCGTGCTGATGAAGGTGGACCTGGGTCCTCTAGGCGGTTGTGCTATGCTTGGCTTCATCTGCGTGTCACTCACTACTATGAGGATTACATCGATCCCTCACCTGTTAGCCAGACTGCCATGAAAACAGCCCATTTCCAAGGGGGGCTAACTGGAAGCCAAGGTGAGGGTCTTGGCCAGTATGTTTTTCCTGACCAGTTGTTAGTCTTCTTCCTCTGTGCAGTACATTTTAGACTGCCATTAATTTCCATACACAGAGGAGCGATAGCATCGAGAAAACAAGGTGCATTGAAATTGTAAAATGGACATTTCACCACTAGGCCCTGCTACCTACGAAGGGCGTTCAACTCAAACCGTTACTTTTTTTTGTAAGGAAACAAATTTGTATTTTCATGTAGTCAAAATTCCATTTATTTTTTCCATATAATCTCCTGCAACATTTATGCACTTATCCCAGAGTTTAAGTAATACTTGAAAAACTTAGACGTAGAAAGATTTGTCAGTATGTCTGAACCAATCCAGGACAGCCTGTTTCACTTCGTCATAAGTGCCGAAATGCGGACTACCCAAGAATTATTTTAGGGGTCAATACAGGTGGAAATCGTTTGGAGCGAGGTCTGGGCTGTAATGAGTGCCAGAGCATATGCGCTGCAGCAATCAGCGACCCATAGCTGACTGCTAGAACAGGGCCAGCAAACAAGAGCTGCCAAGACTCTTCTACACCTCCACGCAGTGATCCTGGATAACAGACTGCAACAGAGCAGGCTGGCTAAGGAAAAGGAATTGAAGAGGGAAGCGGCTAACTCGGGACTCAAAATTGCCTGCTGCTGTGTCAGACCAAAAGGTGCAAATACCACAGTCAAGCTGTAAACTAGTGACACAACGCATTCCATTCTACATCCTGCTACTTGCAAAGTCCTGTTCAGGACTTAGTAGCAGGAGATTGAGAACAAACACAGAAGACGAGTTGTTGAGTCGCTCAAATGAGTGGAGTCACTAAAATGAAGACCAGCATTATGAAAAGATCCCAACTGTTTTTTGTTTATATGCAGAGATTAAAAACATGACATGTGATAACAACAACAACATTCAATGGCTCACATAAACACTGTACAACATAACTGGGAAATAGCTAATAACTAACAAATACTAAATGTATATTTCGGACATGTCCAGATAAGTGATATCATGCATGGATAATTATAATGGTGGAAGCATTTTCATAATTTAGGAAACTGTATGGACAAGGTCATATGATCATATATTATAAAGAGTTTTAAGATGTATATATGTCTAGAGACTTCCGCAATTATTAACATGTTAGTTGCCCATCACAAGCAATAATGGCGACATCATCAAACAGTTATATTTGTCTTCATGATTAGACTTGCGCTGTATTTGCATTATAGTGAGTAAGAAGAAACTATGCTGGTCATCAACCTCACTTTCCCGACTTGAGCTACCTTGGACCAATGATGAGATGATCAGTCGAGACGTCTGGAGGTAACTCAGGTTGCAGACACTCATCTAACCTCCTTTGAGGGGTCGTTTAAAAACTGTGGGATTCGATCGGCCACCGCTTCCGTTCATCGCATTGAGAGGCGAGTGCCTTGCCTCATGACTACAGCGACCCCCTTTGAACTGTCCAGAGATTGAAAAGTTCATTGAACGGAGCAGTAAGCCTGCAGAAAAATGAACAATTGGATGTACTGCAAAGACTTTCAAATGGCGTTTAAGCTGGGGAAGGTTTATTTGGCTTTGTCCGTTCTGAGGTTGACGTTTTTGTTTGTCTCCTCACGTAAAAGTGTCCATCTTTGCTAGTTCTTTGTTCACTGTTTTGATTAGATGCAGTTATTTATCACAATCACCAAAACACAGAAAACATTGTGTGTCCGCCATTGTTCTGGTGCTATCAATTTCAAGAAAGGTTAATCCATACTGTATGTTTGCTCTGACACTTTCACCTGATTAGATGCAGTTAATTTTACAAAATATAAATTTGACTGAATATTGAAGTCATATTATTTTTCCCCAAGACGGTGTATTTTGCACCTGTTGGCCCAGTGCATCAGACTTCAACATGCATTTTATGTAAGGGTCTGCTTTTTCATTCATTTTCTAAGGGTTTGCTTCCCTGGGGTAATTGGCAATGCTGTGATTGCGAAGCAAACCCAGCACCTTTGGGTTGTGAGCCATGTCACTTAACCACTAGCCCACGCCATCCCTAAAGTTGGAAAGTTAACAATTCACAACGTAAACAAGTAAAACCTATTCTGGCCTAACAAAACACACAACATCCTGCATAGGCCATTGCTCTGATATAAAAGATTATATAATGAAGCTATATTGAATGATCCACAAGCTATCATTAGAGTTAAACAGTAATGCCATGACAGACACTGTCATCGGGGATAAAGTGTTAGAGACCCCAATGTACAAGTTCTAAGCTTTTAAGTGTTCCCTTCCTGCCTGCCTTGTCTCACCATCTGGTACCCAATCACAGCTGAGTAGACTGAAGTTTGTTAAGATCAGGGATTGAACGTGGTTCCTCTGCGGTGAGAGACAAGTGCTCTAATTGCTCACTATTAAAGAAATCTGGGCTTGCATGGATGAGAAGATTCTGATGAGATAATTTGGAAGTACAGTCTTGCCCATTTTACTTACATGCTAGCAAAACTATAGGGAGGCTAGCAGGAGGCAAACAATCCAAAAGGAGTTTGGTTGTATTTGTTGCTATGAATCTTGCAGCACCAGGGCTCTCACCCTTCGGCCCAATGCCATGTAATGGTATCTGCATGTGTTTGTTAGTTGTTTAGTGCCATACAATGTGTTCCATTTATCTGACCTCTGAGGAAGAAGCATTTTCCTAACACCGTTGAGCATGACCACTTAAAGTGAAGACGATCAATGGTTTCATATGGGTGTGTACACAGCTGACACTTAGGAGTGTATTGTGGTTGGATTCTGTTTAGGTGGAATGTGTTGGTTTTTCAGTGGGGAAAATGATGCTCTGTACTTTCCTTGTGGGTTGATATATACTGTCATTTGGATTGGGGCTTATCATATGCCTGTAGGGATCAAGATGCTGAGCAGCACATGAGCTGCAGTGGTTAGCGACCCATAGCTGACTGCTAGCGTCAGAGCCAGCGAACCAGAGCTGCCAAGACCCTTCTACACTTCCATGCGGTATTCCTGGATAAGAGTCTGCAGCAGGGATTGAAAAGGGGATGCTAACCCGGTACTCAAAAAATGGTTGCTGAAGTCGGATGTGTTGGACCGAAAGGTGCAAATACCGCAGTCAAGCTGTAAACTACGACACAACGCATTCCGTTCTCTGGACTACATTCTGCTACTTAAGCTTTTTCATGGTTTGGTAGCGGGAGATTGAGAACGAACGAAGCCAAGCCATATGCCTGTAGACCTCCCTCCCTGTGTTTTCCATGGTCCATCTGTTTAGCAATTTGTAGGGTTGTGACTGTTCTTGTCTTGATCCCTTTTTTGCTAGTCTGTCTGTCTTGTCATTGCCAGGTGGCCAGAGATCCACTGCATAACAATTTTTTGTTTGTTCTGCGTTCGCCTTATTTATCTATTCCCGAAGGCGGTGTGCATTGCACTGTGGTTTTTATTTTGCGCCTGTCAGCCCAGTGCATCCGACTTCAGCATGTATTTTAATGTAAGGGTCTGCTTCCTCCTGCATTTTCTAAGGGTTTGTTTTCCCGGGGTAACAGCCGGTGGTGTGATGGGGATCAAACCCAGTACCTTTGGTTGTGAGCCGTGTCACTTAACCACTAGCCCACGCCGTCCCCATAACTATTTTGACAACAAGGGAGGCGATAATGTGGTCAACATCTAGAGATATTTGGATAAGATCAGGTCTACAATGTCCAGCACTTTCTAATGCTTAATGGACGGACATTACGATTAAAACAAAGCACAAGCAAATTAGTATTAAAAACGTCAATAACCAGATGCGGATGGTGATAGAAAATGCTTCATCATCTAAAGGTTGCTGTGAACTGTTGAGACTCAGCCTGGACTGTGAAATTTGTTCGCACAGCAGAAGATCAAAAAAAGATCAGCATCTTCGTTGTCTGCTCGCACTGCTGATTGTACCTCAATTGACAATAAAGTCCTGTCAGCAGACTTCGAAAATGCATCATTGTTGCACTTGTGGAATGACTCAAGCTACTTCAGATTTCCATGTGAGACCGTCCAGGTTTCTGAGCTATACCAAAATATTGTGGTGACAAGATTTATAGAGGCACAGCCACTTGGTCTCCGGAGAGTGCATCTGTTAGGTCCAGGCTTTGTACAGGGAGGTCATGGATGATACTGTACATTATTGATTTAGCTTGGTTAACCTGTTTGGTATGTTCTATTTTTCAATTATCTATTTGAAAAAGACCTTCATTGGTCTAAATGTTGGTACTTGTATACTACTGGTATTATTTAAATCTTCTATCATTTTACAATCATCATGTAGCATGTCCTTTGCAGAACGTCGGTCTCACAACAGCCGATCTGTAAGTCTCTTGATCTCTAGCCAGAACACCTGCCTCTTGTCATCTTCAGGACCTCCGTAATGTCCATCTGCCCCTGTCCTATTTCCCAGTAACCATACCCTCCAGCATAGTTCTCTCTAGATCATTATTGTGTTTGATGTGGTACGATATTGTTTACTAGCCAATTTTTCTCAATATCCAGTCTTTTTCTGATATTTTCAGCATTTTTCCTTTTTCGTTATCCATGGTATTTTGAGCACTTTCTTGTAGTATTTTAGATCGAAAGATTCAATCCTTTTCTTAGGTGTTTGTGTGGTGGTCCATTTTTATCATTTTACCATGTTGATTAAATCTTGACATTGCATTCTAGACGAAAATACATAAATAACATTTCATAGAATGTAAACTAGAAATCTGTATGGAAGCAAAAATACCAATAGTTTGTGCCATAGCATAACAATGATCTAAAGTGTTCATGGCAACCCACATGTAATAATATTAACATTGTTGGCTGTGATATCCAGATAAAGCAACAGAGCAAGCCACACATAAATACCACCATGCAGTGTAAATATCTGCAAAATGCAGAACTTGCAACTATTATTCTCTGCGTCAAATCATAGCAATCCAGAAAACAAGTAAATATTTAAACGGTTTTCCAGTACAAGCTTTTAGTTATATCGACAAGTGTTTTGTACAACAAACTGCCCATAATACGTATATAATATATAATGCAGTATGTCACACCTAACTTTTTCACATACGAGGGGCGTATTTTTATTTTAATGAGAAAAAAAATATGTTAAAGTAGCCAAAATGCCATTTTATTTGGTCAAATATAATCTCCTGCAACGTTTATGCACTTATCCCAGCGTTTAAGTAATGCTTGAAAAGCTTCAGCGTAAAAAGATTTGTCAGTATGTCTCAACCAATCCAGGACAGCCTGTTTCACTTCATCATCAGTGCTGAAATGGAGCAAGGTCTGGGCTGTAAGGTGGATGTGGCACCTCCCAGTCCAGTTGCTGCAGATAGCACAAAGTGCGGTGAGCCGTATGAGGTCGAGCAGGACGGGATCATTACTCAAAGATGAACGGCATTCTCTAAAATGTTTACACCATTCAAATGTCTTACTGCAGCTGAGTGTCTCATCACTGTATTGTGATTGCAGTCGTCTGTAAATTTCCGCAAGTTTCACGCCTTCTTTCACAAGAAACTTCATCACACAACACGCTGTACCATGTAAGCACTAAGTGTTGTCTGCTATTTTTATTTATCACATGACTAGCTCATGGCAAGTGGGCTACCTAGCAGTAATAGAACACAAGTGCCCCTAATTAATTATAGTAGTTCCATCACGCTATAACCCATTCAGGTATAACTAGAACAAAAAGTCCCAGTTTGAGGAACGCCCCTCGTAGCTGTCTAACTCGGCATTCTGAATTTGGAAAGCACATTATTTAAGGTACCCTCCTTTAACAGAGCAGCATGTAGCCTAGTCGACAGTGAGCTGGCTTGCTAGACTGGGATTACAGTGTGCCAGAGATCGAAATTACGGACGGACAGAAAATAAAAATCGGGGGCGTGGTTCGTGTCTGGTACAACCGCTCCACAAATTGACCAAGCTATAAATGGGTACCCGACGTATGAGTTGAGGAAGGGAAAAAAAAAAAACATCAAGGAAGGGAACTGGCCACCCCACCTCATATAGGCTGCGGCTTAGTACATGAAGAGTTATCTTCATCCCTGATGGCAATTGTTGCCATGGGACTGACCTTTACCTTTACCGGATCCTGGACAGGTCAGTCGAGGTTCCATGAAAATTTGATAGATTAATAGGTTGCACTAGTTGAGCTGTGTCCATAATTTCAGTTCTCTAGGTTCTGGGGAAGTCGGTTCAATTAGGAGAAATAGAAGTCCCAACAAACGGACAATGGTTCTGTCAAGTTAAATAAAAGCTTGTAAAAACTTCTCACGAGGATGGTATCTGATAGACTACCACTGCGCACTTATAACAAAAGATCTAGTGACAGAAAACGAGAGAGATCATGTGGCAGGCGGATATAGGATTGAAAAGAAATCCTACAACAACCAACGCAGCATACTTGGTCCAAGAGTGGAGAGACTTCAGCTGCAAACAATGCAGATGATTGCAGTCATTTGTTGATAGTACTAAAGAACAGTATGCCACAGCTGTTTGAGAAAACCTAAATGATACATGAAGAAGATAGAGGTTTACAAGGAGCCCATACTATAAGAAGTGGGAGCAACAGCAAAGTCCTCGATATAGGAAAATTGATGTGACAGGAAAATTGATGTGTTTATTTGAGAGTGAATTAATGAGACATAGGAAAATTGATGTGTTTATTTGAGAGTGAATTAATGAGACATAGGAAAATTGATGTGTTTATTTGAGAGTGAGCGAAGGAGACAAGTGAGTTTGTAATGAACAAACATAAAATATCTGTTGGAACCTCCACCTTCCATGTCTAGGGCACGTGGATTTTTGACTTGACAGGCGGTGCATGCAGGAAGGGATTGATGAAACGCCTGGCCATAAGGAATGTGACATCATCTCAAAACCTAGCAAACATTTATTAGCTCACCCATTTACACATCATCATCTGTTCTCCACTTCATGCACGGGGCAGCCACTTCCCTCACAAGGAAGGACACCCTGCCTGTACTAGTATGCATCTATTCTTGCAGTGGTGTGGTCTCTGCAGCATGTTTCATGTGATGAGGTCACCAGACCCGTGCACAACTCTACTCAGTCGTTGTCTACAGCATGCATACCAGAGTGCAGTAGAATCCTGGATAAGGAAGGGACTCCAGGGTACAGCCATTCACATGATTAAAAATAATATGGATAATACTTTCGTTCTTTACTGCACTGCCTGCAAAACACAGCACACCTTACCCAACATGATAATGATATCTCATGTCTTACACCGGACAAAATATATTTCTTTTTGCTGCTTTATGAATTTCCCCCGAGTGCCACAATTGGTATGCTTTCATAGAATATATACTCCAACAAATGACATTACGAACAAACAAGATAAACATCTTCAAATCGATGGGCTGGATAAGGGAATTGTTCAAGGAAATCAAAACAACAAATTGCACATTGAAAATAGTACAGTAGCAGAAACATTTTTGTCCAAAACACTATAATAACGCTACCACAATTCATTGTAAATAGATTTTTTTCTGAACATTGTGGGGAAATGAGTTATTCATTCTTGTATTCTCCATATCTTATAATGGGGAGGTATTTCTGTGTTTACTTATCTAGCAGGATTGTGTTCTGGTATGTGAGAAACCAAATGCTGAGGAGCCTTCTATACGCTTATGTTCCCAGGAGAACCCTCTGTGCAACTAATGGAAATCTGACGTATGCTACATCGAGATCATGTCATAAGAGACGGCTTACTCACTTGAATTCTGGTATTCAATCAGGCAAGGTTGCCAGATGACAGATAGCCAAAAGCTGCTTGAACCCATGTCTGTCCTTCGTCTTTGGGTACTATTACAGTCCACAGGCATGTTGCTGGTCATCTCTCCATCTCGTCGGTGGGCAGCCACGTGGGCGGTTGTAGTTGTATGGCCACCAGAACGACACCCATCCTCGTCCTTCTATCGTCAGTCATGCGGACCATAAGGCTGGCCCATCTGTATTTTTGTACTGATGCAGGCTCAACGACATCCTGGAACTCAGTTTGGTCACGGATGTCGGTGTTTTGGATATGGTCTCTTAGGGAGATACTTAGGACTATATGCTTCACTGAACTTTCTGAGATTCTCTTCGTCTGATTTGCTCCCAAAGTTAACACCCCCACATCATTGCTGGACTAACCATGCCATTGAAAGTGTAAGCCCTAGCCTTGATATCCGTCATCTGCTGAAGTATCTGTTTAATGCAGTTGAAGCAGTCAACCCGCAGTTCTCCTGCGCAAGATCTCCTTATCAATGTCATGGTATCAATCTTGATTTCCTGGCCTGGGTAGACATATGCATTGACATTTTCGATGGGCTCATCTTCCAATTGCAGTTCCCTCACAGGGCAAAAAGCATTCAGTAGAAAGTGAGTCTTCTTTCTATTTATGTTCAGGCCAGCCGCCTTGCCTGCTTCATTCACCTCGTTTACGCTTCATTTGACTTCTGCAAGATCACAATGTAGTCTAACCTGATAATAATAGCTGCCCATTGCAAGCGAAGATGTGACCACATGACTGTATAGTGCGATATGAGTGCGACAACCTCTACCACATATGAGGCACGCGTCAACAGCGTTTGCAAATGGGCCATTTTACACTGTCCTTTCAAACAGCTTATTTTTTCTGCACCTCAGTAATGGTTGTCTTCTCAGTGATGTGAGCACCATGTGATGACAGTGCACCAGGCTGAGCTGCTTGGAGCACGCAGCTTCCAGGAGACAACATGAATGAAACTGTAAGAAATTTTCTGCATCTCATCTCTTGTGACTGTCCATGTTCCGCATACGTACATAATAGTAGTTAGCACAACAGTTCGATACACCTTGATTGCAACACTAACTCCTTGCTAGTCCTAAAAGTTTACTTGCAGTCTTCCAAAAACAGCCCTAGTCTAGCCAATTACAGTTCAAATTGTCCATTTCAGTTGACTATAGTAACACCACTTACAGTCTGATTTATCCGAAGTCACATGTTGCATATCAACCATATCTTGCTAAATCAATAATAAATTTAAAAATCATAGTTTTAGTTTTAATGACTTTTTTCAGTTTATCATGAAACACATTAAATTACTGTTCTTGCCTTGGACATTAAGGCTAACATCTTCTAAATTGGGTTACACTCTAACCTAACCTACCTATGCTGGAGCTCTTCAACTGTGAAGTGTTAATCTAACCTATACCTAGACTAGAGTTCTCCAACTGTAAAGGATTAATCTAACCTACCTAGACTAGACCAAAAGTCTACTCAGTTGAAGCAGTCTTCTGGGTTCACAGGAAAGTTCTAAAAACTACCACATTTAAGCTGACTTGACGTAGTGGTCCGTCTTCTACAATGGGGTGTAAATGTCTTTTATTTTTCTTGTAGCTTAAAGTGCTCTACAGTTTGAAGGAATAGCTAACAGTGTCTGCACTGGAACCTGGTGAGAAAAAGAAAGAGAGGTAGACCTCAACACACCTGAAGATGTGAAGTGGAAGCAAATAAAAAGCGCACTGGCCGGTCGTGGACAGAGTTGGTGAGACTGATCAAAACTAATGGCGACTATTTGTTGAGGACCTATGCTCCATGAGGTTTAAGGGTTTTTATTGACTGATTGAGTAAAGTTTCTACAAGATGAGTAATCCAATCCTATGCCCAACTCTTCTTAGTTGCCCCTTACAACGTGCCTGGCAGGTTTATAGTGGTACTAATCTTTGCTCCTCTTTCAGGCCCTGGTAGTACATAGACTACCCCGTTTATCAAACAGGAATAAAAGAGCGAAAAACTCATTTCCTCAGAGATTAGAAGTTCGGCTTTTATAGATATAGATATCTAAATTTTCTCACCACAGAAACAGACAACACTTTTTCCACAAGTACGTGAAAATAGACAAAATTCTACTGTAGCAACTCAGCACAAAGTAGCAATATGTAAACTTTGCCTACTGCATTGTATGAACAGACAGTACCCTGCCAACTTGCTCGACCTGTGCAAAACAGTAACATAGAGATTCAACTAACATGTAACATATCAGCGATCCAACTAACATGTAACATATCAGCGATCCAACTAACATATTAGCGATCCAACTAACATGTAACATATCAGAGATCCAACTAACATATCAGCGATCCAACTAACATATCAGAGATCCAACTAACATATCAGCAATCTAACTGATTCCTCTTCATATACTCAACAGTTGAGAATCATTCATTGACCACACAGGGTTGTGCATATGGCTGGCAACCTCACCATATGAAACAAAAAGTACTACAGAAATGACTAATACAAGATAAGATTAATGATTTGCAGCAGGCTTCCTGCTAGGTAGTCAAATGGGTGCCCCCCAACTTCAATGGGAGTGAACAAAAATACTTTTATGCATGGTTTCTGATTTTTCCAGATAAAAAATTCAATGTATGAAAAAAATTAAAATTTTTAGTACAATCAAAGAATTTCCCATACAATAATAATTCCTCTATTCTGAGATAACTTTAAAAAAAATATTTACAAATTACACGAGGTTATTTACGATTGATGTTCAAATGAAACCTGACTAAACTGCAACTAATGAACATACATACGATGCGCATGATGACGTCACTTCTGGTGTAAACAGCAAATAACAACCGTCAAGTTTGCAAAATTTCATTATCTTCCAACTCATAGTTTCCCCAGCAGGCCATTGATAACATGGATATATATGGCAAGTGTGATATAGAATCTGTCCAGAGTTGATCAGCGAGGGTGATTCAGTTTCTAACAGCTAAAGAATGTCGACCAGTTTACATTCAAGAACTGGACAATCATGTTTAAAAAGGAAGTGAGTTAATGAAAGATCTTATGAGACCAGGTAAGGCGCATAATGGTGCGTTAACTCACATTCTTCTTTAAACATCGTTGTCCAGTTCTTTTTCTTCGCTGTTGTCTTCGACACACTTTTGTTACCATACACTGCCTGCACTCTCCGATGAATGTCAACTGGTCAACATCCTTCAGCTGTTAGAAACCGAATCGCGCTCGCTGATCAACTCTTGATGGATTCAGTATCATACCCGCCATGTTGTCAAAGGCCTGCCGGGAAAACTATGAGTTGGAGGATAATGAAATTTTGCAAACTTGGCGGTTGGTATCTGCTGTTTACACCAGAAGTGACATCATTATGTGCATCACACGTATGTTCACTTGCTGCAGTTAGGTTCAGTTTCATTTGAACACGCCTCGTATTTCATTTCTGTAGAAGTGTAGAGTGAGAAATACCAGTAGTAAGTCCATAACAGATAATACTTCAACATATGGTATTATAGGAAATGTTCACAATCTCATGGACACAAAAGATAAACATTATCAAATTGATGGGACTGGTCAAGGAAATGAAGACAATGAAAATTGCACATTCAAAACATTTAATACAACAAGAATAGTTGGAAAGTTGACTACCAAGGAGAAACAAAGGCTTGGTAGGGAATTGTTGGTAAAGGAACTGAGGATACAAGGTGTAAAGGGGGTAACAGATGGGGGTATGAGACAACATACACACACAGGTGGGCAAACTGAGGAGAAACAGAAGAGCTCTAAAGAGAAGGGGCGAAGACTGGTAGTGTCAAATATTTGTGTCCGTAAAATACATGCTTCACATCTTTGTTGAACTTTAAAAAAAGCTGTCAACAAAATGGAACGCAGACACGTGTGGTCAAACATTTTTTTGCTAAGACTTGATAAATTAATCTTTCTGTAACACAAAGGCAAGTGTGCCATCAAAGATATTGCTACTCCGCCATGGACATCCAAATTATATGTGCGAGTTAGCCTCAATTCTACTATAGTAGACGAGGAACTGAGCTAACTCAATAATTCCACGTACTCATGGCGGCCAGTTTTTCATTCTCATTTGAAAAGTCTTGTATTAATTATTCATCTTTCTGAAGGAATAGATATCCCTAGTCTCCATCTAGGACAAGACACATGATAATGATGCAGAAGGAAGAGACTATAATAAAAATACAAGTCTTTATGAAGGAATAAGCAAAAACGACATATTTCCGTGGACTTTTTGGCAGCCTTTAACAATTGTTTGACATGAAAGCCAGACCAGTTGAGTTGAGCGCTGTGTTTCAAATATTCGCTGTCTACAAGTCTCTATATCTTGACTTTGGGGCGGCTGGTTAGAATTGCTTACAGTATTACACAGCACTGGTTTGTTTTCTTGGCCTGAAATAGACAGAATGTTAGATTGAGGGTTATGATAGCTCACTAAATTAAAGAACATGTTCAGCGTTATGTACAAGGGGAGTTCAAGTCAAACCAGGACTTTATTTTGGATAAGGAAATAAAAATAATTTTTCAAGTGGTCAAAATGCCACTTATTTTTCAATATAATCTCATGCAACGTTTATGCACTTATCCCAGTGTTTAAGTAATACTTGAAAAGCTTCAGCGTAGAAAGATTTGTCAGTATGTCTGAACCAATCCAGGACAGCCTGTTTTACTTCGTCATCAGTGCTGAAATGCAGACCTCCCAGGAATTCTTTTAGGGGCCCAAACAGGTGGAAATAGCTTGGAGCGAGGTCTGGGCTGTAAGGTAGATGTGGCAATACCTCCCAGCCAAGTTGGTGCAGATAGCACATAGTGCAGTGAGCCGTATGAGGTTGAGCATTAATTATCTTATAGGAGCAGTACACAACGTGCACTAACCTTCCAGAAATGCAAATGCTCATGAATAATAGTGTTTCATCGTACCCAGAGAAAGACTTGCCTCGTGTGTAATTTCACGATAGATTATGCGTTCCATAATGTGTATATTCACAGGAATGACTGTGGTGGGTTGAGAGCCACCACGGCTGGGATCATTACTCAAGGATGTACGCCCTTCTCTTTAACGTTTATACCATTCGAATGTCTTTGTGTGGCTGAATGTCTCATCACCGTATTGTGATTGCAGTCTTCTGTAAATTTCCGCAGATTTCACGCTTTCTTTCACAAGAAACTTCATTACAGCACACTGTTCCATGCAAGCAGTAACAGTGTTATCTGTCATTTTTATGTCACGTGACTGGCGAGTGGGCCACTTAGCAGTAATAGGATACAAGTGTCCCTAACTAATGATAGTAGTTCCAGCACGCTATAACCCATTCAGGTAAAACTAGAACAAAAAGTCTGTTTGATTTAAACACCGCACCCCTCGCATGAGGGATAGTTGAAAAGTTTTGCAGTTTAGTATGAAGGAGTCAAGGCTTATATGGGAATTGGTATGAACTTTAGTCCTTCTATATGTATTCACCCTGCAAGGTGATATACTTCTCCTATTTTTTACTTTCCTGATGCCCTGATTGTAGGGCTCCTCCGTTTGGACGTGGAACCATGTTTTTGTTTTTGTGCGTTCGCCTTATTTCTCAATTTCCCAAGGTGGTGTGCGTTGTACTGTGGTTATTATTTTGCGCTTGACGGCCCAGTACATCCGACCTCTGGATGCATTTTATGTAAGGGTCTGCTTTCTCCTGCATTTTCTAAGGGCTTGCTTTCCCAAGGTAACAGCCGGTGCTGTAATGGGGATCGAACCCAGCACCTTCAGCTTGTGAGCAGTGTCACTTAACCACTAGCCTATGCCGCCCCCATCCAGGGCTTGATTGCTGATCTAAAGAAGATGTGATTTTAGGCCCAGACAGAGGAGTCCTACAATCAATGCATCAGGAAGGTGAAGAATATATGCGAGAAGTATATTGCCTTGCAAGGTGAATACACAGAAGGACTAAAGTTTACATATACTTCCAGGTAAGTGTCCTGACTCCTTCGTACTAAAACTCTGTTACCATCCCTCGTAGAACCAATATTGAGTTATCATATATTATATACAATATACTGAGGCAAACCCACTGGCCCAGAAAAACAACATTGGAAGAGAAACTTTATGGACCAATATGTGAACTGCAAAAAGCAGTGAAGTTTATACAAGAGACAACATGACATTGTATTTTCAAGTAAATAACAAAACATAGAATCTGTATTGTATTGGTATGTACGAGGTGTGTTCAAATGAAACCAGACCAAACTGCAACAAGTGAACATACATACAATGTCACTTCTGGTGTAAACAGCACATATCAACCATCAAGTTTGCAAAATTTCATTATCTTCCAACTCATAGTTTCCTCAGCAGACCGTTGAAAACATGGTGGATGTGATACGGAATCCTTCAAGAGTTCATTAGCAAGCGATGATTCGGTTTCTAACAGCTCAAGGATGTTGACCAGTTGAAATTCATCGCAGAATGCAGGCTGTGTGTGGTGAAAAAACTGTGTCGAAGACAACAGTGAAGAACTGGACAACGATATTTAAAGAAGGACGTGAGTTAACACAACAATATGGGCCTGACCTAGTCTCGGAAGATTTTTCGTTAACCAACGTTCTTTAAACATCGTTGTCCAGTTCTTCACTGTTGTCTTTGACACACTTTTGTCACCATACACTGTCTGCATTTTGCGATGAATGTCAACTGGTCGACATCCTTCAGCTGTTTGAAACCGAATTACAGCTCACTGATCAACTCTGGATGGATTCCTTATTTCACCCGCTATGTTTTCAACTGTCTGCTGAGGAAACTATGAGTTGGAGAATAATGTAATTTTGCAAACTTGACAGTTGGTATGTGCTGTTTACATCAGAAGTGACATCATCATGTGCATTGTACGTATGTTGACTTGTCGCAGTTGGTACAGTTTCATTTGAACACGCATCGTACATTTCCTTTTTTTGCGATTCGTTAGTTTCCATTTGATCTTTGTCCCCGATGAAGACATTGCGTCAGAAACATTTGAGATTTGTTTGTTTCTGTTGTGATGTGGTTACTGAACCATAATCTATATATGTTTTTATTGAAAGTTAAATGCCATGACTTAAATGACAATTACAAGGCTCTTAAGAGCCAGGTCTAGAAACACATTATCCGATACTTACAGTTTTATAAAATGTCTTTGACTGCATGCTCAGACCTTCAGACTTTTCCACCAAGTCGTCCAACTTCTCTCCTCTTTGTAACACTGTCTCAATGGTGTTGTGCTGAAACATACGAGAACATGTCTGTAACAGAACACTCAGGCATATTACAGGGATTTAGCTTTTGTCAGATGGATTGTATTTGTGCCATTCCTTGTTGCTTTGTCCAAGCTAGGTACCAATTTACAGCTAGGTAGATAATATTTGGCGTTGCTTGGTTAAATACCCATCAAGTTAATTCTTTTCAGTGCCTTATTCGCACTGTCGGAAATCGCACCATTGAACTGATTGGTTGGAAATCGTTCTGTGAACACTAGCGCCGGCCATTGTCCCATAGCAACGAACTCTCCTTGATTAGGAAGACAAAATTATAACAGAACATTCTCAGCACAATTTTCACAAAACACGCGTTTGATTTGGAGGTGTTTTCAATTTTTGGCAAATTTTTCAAAAATTTCTTTAAAAGTTATGTACTTTTTGCTTCAGACATGATTTATTATTTGATTTGTCCAATAATCACACATCTGGATTACTCGTGGATATTCAACACATGCCCGATTGGCTGGGACACATAATAGGAAAGTTATGTGTAAAGGAATTGAAGGATATGTTGATGAGATACACGATGTGGTAGGTAACAAACACATTATGTCAACTTCCATCATTTTACCTGCAAAAAAAACGTGTGGATGGACGTGATGTATTCAGCATTAAAAAAATGGCTATGGGTAGGGTCTCCGTTCTAATTTCTAGGTTGAGTCTATCAACTGTCAGTTTACGCTAGCGTGCTTACGGTTAAGTAAGGCAAACCTGACAGATAGGTCTGCTTATACTGAAACCTTGAAGCCACATATTTAACCCTTTGAACCTTGACTACCCAGTCCGTAAAAAACAATTCTGTGCTCCTGAGAAAATACGAACCATTTAGACATTTGAGTAAAGCTATTAACTAAGACAAAATTTACTATGTGCTCCAATTTAGTTATTCTATCTAAAATTGACTGACCTGCTAATCTCTAATGTTCCTACATCAATAGAGTGTGGAATATATTCATCACATTTACTTGATATATTATGTGGGGGGGTGTGCCCACACAAAGGACCATAGTCTGATCCTCCGAGGAACAGATCTCAGCTTGATCCTAATCAGCGGAGAAATGATAATCCAAATCACATACACATGGTGTCGTTCAAATAACAGCTGATCCTTTTCAGAATAATCAACATATAAATCCAATTTATCAGCCTCAAAATACTTGAAATTGCTTTCAACGAATTGCTCTCTTATTGGCCTTTCAGAATGGCCATTTTAGGAATTTTTAAAACCATTTTTCATCACAAAAATCATCCTGCATAGATATTTGACAAATCTTGTCTCCCCACGGACTTCCCACCGGGACCTGACCACTTAGTCGGTGGGTACCGTGACGGATCGTGTAAGAATAGCGACACCATCTTGCAAGTAGCCCCGACTAAGAAAGTAGTCCTGGCTTATAAAAAGCCAGGAGGTTTTTGGTTGAGGCTTCCTGAAACGTTTCTGCGATACACTGTTGGAAAATGCAGAGAGCGTGAGGTTATCCGATTTGGGCAGACTGGAAAACGAACATCACCCCACTAGGAGCTGTTTGAACGAACATTACCCATTGGCAGCAGGTACATTACGACCTGCTACGATCTGCAATAATTCTACCTGAATTTATTTGAAGAGCAAATCACTGAAGCGGCAGTTGAGCGCCGTACTTGAAGAGAGTTCACCAGCACGAGCTACCCGATTCCGGCCAGGGCTGACGTATTTACTCGAGGGTTGCAAACAGCCAGCACCTCGAATTAGTTGATCAGGCTACACCATCGAGTGTCTTCTCATTTAGGCTGAGGTGTAACCAGTTGGCCATAATCGCTCGCTGGGTGAGCGATCCTTGTCCTCGGAGACGTGTGCTGACCCGTGACCCTCTATCACGGGGTCAGTCGGCTCCGGTGCAACACAGATCAAACTTCATACCTGCGGCTGCCGAGTCGTGTTTTTCCTGTCAAGAGACGAAAGAACAAGACCAAAGGACGATCCACCTGGGTTGCGCTAACAACGCAAGGCACAAACCAACGCTGTTCCGGCCATAATTCTGACCCACGTGGAGCACGAGAAAGGTGACTATTGACAGCAGTTCAGGTGTAGAAGGGGATTGGTTAGGTTAGGTATCCCTGCATAAGAGTGAGTGTGTAAGTTGGGAATAGTTAGTGAGAATTGAAGAATTTGTTTAGTGGAGTTTTGTTCTTGTGTTACACATACTAATTCCACAGCAAGCAGGCTTTAGACAGCACAGATCCACTGAGGATCAGGTCATCCTCATAGCCCAGGAAATAAAAGATGCCTACCAATAGCAAAAACACACAGTAGCAGTTTGGGTGGACCTAGAAAAGGCATTTGACAAAGTCTGGAAAGAGTCAAGCTAAGAAGAAGTGAAGTTTGTGGGAAAATGTACAAATGGATCAGTCACTACCTCAAAAACAGAACGGCCAGAGTTCAAGTACAAGGGCAGATGAGCATAAAGGTGACACTTGAGCAGGGAGTACCCCAAGGGGGAGTACTGTCACCCACACTCTTCCTGGTGTATATAAATAACGTAACAGAGAATATACCATGAAGAGTCCATAGCTCAATGTTTGCAGACGATCTGGCTATGTGGACCTCTGAAAAGAATCTCACCATAGCAAGAAATCGGATGCAGCAGGCCCTAACATCGCTGGAAGAGTGGGCGAACTCATGGCTGGTCAAAATAAACGAGGAAAAAACGACATGTACAATATTCTCGCTATCAAACAAACCCCAAAACACCAAATTAAGTCTTAACGGCAAATACCTGCAGCCAAACGACAACTCAATCTACCTGGGAGTCACATTTGATCAGCGCATGACATGGAAAAGTCAGATCGAGAGAAACCGAATGAGAGCCAGAGAAAGAATGGCAATCATGAGGAAACTTGCTGGCACAAGCTGGGGAGCAGACGAAAGTATACTAAAGAAACTGTACACTGGAAGAGTAAGATCAGTGCTCGAGTATGGCATTGCGGCATGGACAACAGCAGCAAAGGCGAACTTTGATAAAATTAGCAAACTCCAAAACCAAGCCATAACAGGAGGCATGAAAACGCCAATTGTAGAACTTGAAAAGATTTCAAAACTGCAATCCATGACCGACAGAAGAGACTGCAGAGCCCAGCTGCAGTCAGAGAAACTCAGAAGACTGACTGACCATCCAATGCACCAGAGACTAAACAATTTCGGAAATGGGAAACTAAAGCGGAGAAACTTTGCAGAAATTGCCAAAGCAAAGATGCACGAAGACCCCATGAACGCACTAACAACACCACAGTCCATCTCTACTGTACGAAAACCTACCTGGAGACAGCATATAATTCTAGAGGTGGTAGAAAATATACCAGGTATTGGAAACTAAAACTGCCAGACTGAAAAAGAAAGAAGAGATACTACCCTGAGCTACATAACGAAAAACTACCCAAGCATGGACTGGACCCATGCATACACCGACGGTTCTGTAACAAACACAACACAGAACGGAGGGGCAGGAGCATTTCTGAACCTACCAAATGGCAGAAAAATAACACTGTCATTCGCTACTGGAAGAAATGGTGACAGGTAAAAGGAATGAAAGCCATATAGCCCTGCTTACAGATGCCTTGGCCGTAGTCACAGCACTAAAAAGCCAGAAAAATACTGAACTTAATGATTTAAGAGCAGTACTCTGTCAACTATGCCAGCAATCCGCACCAAAAAGGGTAGTGGTTCAGTGGGTTCCATCCCACTGCAACATCCAAGGCAATGAGGAGGCAGACAGACTGGCAAAAGAAGGTGCAAGACTACCACAACCAGATACTAGTATGACATGCGAAAAGTCAAAACGGCTTATTAGAGCTAGATACATGACCAAATGGGAAACCGAACATACTGGCTACACAAAAAACGATGCCTATTACCAGTTGAACAGAAGAGAGCAGGTCGTGGTCTTCAGACTTCGCACTGGCCACAATAGACTGAGGTACCACCTATTCAACAAATTGAAGATAGGTGGCACTGACGAATGCCCGTGTGGTACCGGGTAAATGACCGCTGAGCATTTGCTGCAAAACTGCCCGACATACGAGGATCAGAGAGAGCAGATGTGGCCATCACCAGTGGCAACACTAGACAAGCTCTATGGCAGTGTCGACAGCCTCAGGATGACCGCTGCTTTTTAAAAAAAAATAAAGGTTGATGTCTGACTGCGTACGATGAAGGAGAAAGAAGTTCTTGTGTTAGATTCATTCAGATTTAGGTATGTTAGTGGAAGAGCAGTCTTAGGTGTGTAGATTTGATAGAGCAGGACCTTGTCCTCTCTGCTACAATATATGTTATTTCCGGAAATGTGTCGGCTGTGTAGACGTCACTATAATATGTCCAACATCCAAACAGTACAGCCAAAATTACGCCTTAAAATACTGGTTCGTCTGTCACACCGACAAATGAGTGGATCTGGGAATAGGGTATTTATATACACCCCGATATATCAGTGTCACAGGTTCAAATGGTTAAACAAACAGTGCAGGACAATTTCGTTTGTTGAGGATATCATGAATAACAGTTTGGCCACCATATTTTGTTATCTTTGCTCAAGTTGACGTTTGATAGCCTATGCAGAAGACGAGAACCAAAGTAACTGACTTACCAGTATAATCTTTGTTTCATCCAGTTCAGATTGAATCTTTGTCATTGCGTCAGCTTCCCGTGGATTCTGGGAACAAAATATCCAGTACATGTTAACTCTTACAAGTCAGAATTTTATTACCAGTTATTTAACAAACACAGCTCTAATGAAAATAGTATGTCCATTACTAATCAAAATTCTTAAACGCTTATAAAACAAATTTCACTCAAAGTGCAGTTAGAGATACTTAATTTAATGTATTTATACTGGTTTAGAAGACACTACAGAGTCTGTATACAACCAGTTTTCTTGAAGGGTGGTTTGACCGATGCGTGAGTACATCTTAATAGAATCAAACACTAGAGCTAAGGAATTGACGGAAGGGCACCACCAGGAGTGGAACCTGCGGCTTTATTTGACTGAACACGCCAATACTGTAGAACGACTGACAAATCGAGAGCACTACCGTTTGGGTCTAAAAATGAACGTACGCTGGTATTAGACTCACGGAAGACAAGTCAGCTTTCAAACACTCTAATGAAAGAACGCCACGGAAATCGTGTTTAACCCCGCAGAAACCGCAGATTTCAAATACCTGGTCACTGACAAACAAAAGCCCTCAATAAATTCGTCTGACCAAATAGTGAACGGGTGCTGGAAATAGACCATCTGAAGACAGGTCAGTTTTACCCTACTAATGACAGGGCGTTGCTACGGAAAACCAGCTCATATCGAGAGGAGCCGCAGACACTTTGGTTCACGTACCAGGCTGATAAGCCAATGGCGCGAGGCTACCATGTGGGGGATTACGGCCGAACCCTTGTAAGCCGCAATCCCGCCCAAAATCTCAGCACCACTGCAATGGGAGGCTCCTACATGCTCGGGACCTGGGGCTTGCGCCCCAGCCATATCCGGTAGAGCCGCAGCAAGAGGTCCTTGCCGTCCGCCGATCAAAGCGGGTGGACAACTGCTTGATACTCACCTTATACGGCGAAGGGTGCGAAACCACCAACTAAAGACTTAGTACCTGGTCGGGGTGTCGAAAACAGTAGAGCAGCCACCTCACTGTGAACTGTCGAGACTCAACCAATGACCATGAGAGCTGTCCGCACACCAGGCGAACAACATCTCTGTGACATTACCAGGCTTGTCCTCTGGCTAAATGCACGTCGGCTACGATATCTACCTCTGTACGTTATCAGCCATATAACTATCATGCTGGACGCAGAAGAGATGCAGACCAGCGGACATTGCACACCTGCCCCACTGTGTCAACACTCCAGGTGGCGGGGAATGCTAGGCGTACCATCTCTGCATAGAAGCCAAGAAAATAAAGGGAAAATGAGATACCCCACTCACATGCAAATGCTACGTTTCTGGCAGGACGTGACGATCCTGGGATACAGACACACTGGACTGCCTCTCTTCCGGGTAAACCAGTCCATCTCATATATCATCTCACATATCATCATTGCACCCTATAGACACGAGTAGTGAAGACTCGATAGTCTGGTAAGACAACTTCCATAAGAGAGACAACTCTGATCATAAACAACTGCTGCCTTGCAGATAGGCTGGGGACAGCCAAAGGCTAAGGAGGGCATCCCTACAGAAACGCCTGTTGAAATCGGATGCACGGGGCCGCAAGCCTAACAAAACAGTGCAACGTAAATCGCAGCATGATGGCAGTACAACCTATTAGAAAAACGCATGGCGCTCATCCTGCGGAGTCCCGCCAGGCAGCGATAGTGCCGGGCCTCACGCCTCGAAGGGGCCCACCCTTGACTACTGGTGGTCACCCACCCATGTGTCGTGGAGTCAAGGCACATGGCTATGGGGCAACTTCTATTGGCCAAAACCTCAAGACCCTCAAAATACTACAGTGAAATGCGGAGGGAGTCATTAACAAAAAACTTTCCCTAACACACCACCTGCATGAAGGTAAGATTGACGTGGCATGTATCCAGGAAACGCACCTCAACAATAACCATAAATTCTCAATCAGAGGATACCAGACCTTCCGTCTAGATAGAGAAGGCCACAAAGGAGGGGTCCTGATACTGACCAGAAACTGCATACCGAGTAGCGCGGTATCTGTCAATCACACCGGACAAGCAGAAATTGTAGGAGTTGACATAATGGCTCAAGAGACGAAGCTCCGCATTTTCAATCTGTACGGACCACCAAATAGAGACCTATCGCTCTCGAGTATGGAGGTCAGAGACTCCAACTGCATAGTAGTTGGAGATTTCAACAGCCACTCGGAGAGATGGGGATACTCTGACACAGACAGCAGAGGTGACGAAGTGGAAGATTGGGAGATAGATGCAAATCTCTCCCTAATCAATAGGCCGGAGGATAGCCCTAGCTTCTATTCAAGAACATGGCATACCACCTCGACTCCAGATTTGGCCTTCTCCACACAGGACATACACCATAAAATAGACCGCCAGGTGCTAAACCAACTGGCAGGTAGCGACCACAGGCCGATCAGGCTAACCATTGACATGGAAGTAGGCCCACAGGAAACAAAACCGCTCCCACGTTGGAATTACAAACGAGCCGACTGGGACAGATTTGCAATCCTGACAGATGGGCTGTGTGAAACCATCAACACACGAAACACCAAAATGAAGCCCATGGTAGAGAGCCTAAGCAAGGCAATAATGCAAGCCGCCACTGAAACCATCCCAAGAGGAGCTAGGAAAAACTATAAGCCCTACTGGAATGATGAGTTGCAGAAAGGGGAAGATGCAGTAACAAATGCTAGGAACATGGCAGAGCGAGAAAAATCCATGGAGGCAAACATCGCCCTCAAAGCCGCCGCGGCGAAGTACAAACACACTCTCAAGCAAACAGCAAGAGAAAGCTGGAAAAATAAAACGGAAAGTCTAAACCTGGACAAAGACGGGAACAAGCTATGGAAGCTAGTCAGAGCCATGAACGACGAAACCCCGTCAAATAAACAAATTACTATCAAGCAGGGCGAGAACTTGATCACAGGTAAGAAAGCCGCAAACGCCTTTGTCGATCACTATGCCAGAGCAAACCACATCGAGGTCCCTGCAGATAAGCATACAGACATTAGCGAAGAGCTAAAGGGACACGAAAACATGAATACGGCTCCTGAAGAGCACATGATGGCCAAACTAACAATGCGCGAAATGGAAGAGGCTATGAGAACACTAAAGAAAAGGAAATCTCCCGGAAAAGACGGGATAACAAACGAAATGCTGATGGGGCTGGGCCAAACAGCGAAGAAGAAACTGCTATCGGTCCTGAACCAAAGCTGGAAAAGGGGAATTGTACCACAGGCATGGAAAGATGCAATACTGGTACCAGTACCAAAAACAGGAAAGGACAAAACAGATCCAAATGGATACAGGCCCATAAGCCTACTGAGCTGTGTCGGCAAGCTGATGGAACGGATGATAAACACCAGACTGATGTGGCATCTGGAAGAAAAACGAATACTAATTCCACAGCAAGCCGGCTTTAGACAGCACAGATCCACTGAGGACCAGGTCATCCTCATAGCCCAGGAGATAGAAGATGCCTACCAGGCACAGAAACACACAGTAGCTGTTTGGGTGGATCTGGAAAAGGCATTTGACAAAGTCTGGAAAGATGGACTTAGAGTCAAGCTAAGAAGAAGTGATGTCTGTGGGAAGATGTACAAGTGGATCAACCACTACCTCAAACAAAGAACGGCCAGAGTCCAAGTACAAGGGCAGATGAGCAAAAAGGTGACACTCGAGCAGGGAGTACCCCAAGGGGGAGTATTGTCACCCACACTCTTCCTGGTATATATAAACGATATTACAGAGAATATACCAAGAAGAGTCCATAGCTCAATGTTTGCAGACGATCTGGCTATGTGGACCTCTGAAAAGAATCTCACCATAGCAAGACATCGGATGCAGGCGGCCCTAACATCGCTGGAAGAGTGGGCGAACTCATGGCTGGTCAAAATAAACGAGGAGAAAACCACATGCACAATATTCTCGCTTTCATTAAAACCCCAAAGTACCAAATTAAGTCTAAATGGCAAAATCCTGCAGCCAAACGACAACCCAACCTATCTGGGAGTCACTTTTGATCGGCGCATGACATGGAAAAGTCAGATTGAGAGAAACCGAATGAAAGCCAGAGAAAGAATGGCAATCATGAGGAAACTTGCTGGCACAAGCTGGGGAGCAGACGAAGGCATACTAAAGAAACTGTATACTGGAAGAGTGAGACCAGTTCTCGAGTATGGCATTGTGGCATGGACAACAGCAGCGAAGGCGAACTTCGATAAAGTTAACAAACTTCAAAACCAAGCCATGAGAATTATAACAGGTGGCATGAAGTCAACGCCAATTGTAGAACTTGAAAAGATTACAAAACTGCAATCCATGACCGATAGAAGAGACTGCAGAGCCCAGCTGCAGTCAGAGAAACTCCGAAGACTGACCGACCATCCAATGCACCAGAGACTAAACAATTTGGGAAATGGGAAACTAAAGCGGAGAAACTTTGCAGAAATAGCCAAAGCAAAGATGCACGAAGATCCCATGAACGCACTAACAACACCAAAACCCATCACTACTGTACGAAAACCTACCTGGAGGCAGGATATATTTCCAGAGGTGGTAGAAAATATACCAGGTATTGCAAACAAAAACTGCCAGACTGAAAAAGAAAGGAGAGATACTACCCTAAGCTTCATAACGAAAAGCTACCCAAGCATGGACTGGACCCATGCGTACACCGACGGTTCTGTAACAAACACTACACAGAACGGAGGGGCAGGAGCATTCCTGAACCTACCAAATGGCAGAAAAATAACACTGTCATTCGCTACTGGTAAGTACACAAGCAATTTCAGAGCGGAGGCAGAGGCACTGAGGGCGGCAGTGGAAGAAATGGTGACACACAGTGAAAATGAGAGCCATATAGTCCTGCTGACAGATGCTCTCGCCGTAGTCACAGCGCTAAAAACCAGAAAAACACTGAGCTTAATGACTTAAGAGCAGCACTCTGCAAACTGTGCCAGCAGTCCGCACCAAAAAGGGTAGTGGTACAGTGGGTTCCGTCACACTGTAACATCCAAGGTAACGAGGAGGCAGACAGACTGGCAAAAGAAGGTGCAAGACTACCACAAACAGATACCAGTATGACGTACCAAGAGTCAAAACGGCTTATCAAAGCCAGATACATGACCAAATGGGAAACCGAACATACTGGTTACACCAAAAACGATGCCTATTACCAGTTGAACCGAAGAGAGCAGGTCGTTGTCTTCAGACTTCGCACTGGCCACAACAGACTGAGGTACCACCTATTCAACAAATTGAAGATAGGGTGTACCGACGAATGCCCGTGCGGTACCGGTAAAATGACCGCTGAACATCTGCTGCAGAACTGCCCGACATACGAGGATCAGAGAGAGCAGATGTGGCCATTACCAGTGGAACTGCAAGACAAGCTCTATGGCAGTGGCGACAGCCTCAGGATGACCGCCGCTTTTTTCGAAAAAATAATGGTTACTGTCTGACTGCGTACGCAGAAGAAGAAGAAGAAACACTAGAGCTAAGTAGACTCGCACCCTGTTAGGCACCATCTATGGCTACTCTTAACAAACCACCTGGGGAAAGGTACAAATAATTTGGGTAGATTATTAACTTGAATTTTGTCTGGGCCAGCGGCCGTTAAGCCTACTGTTTTCTATTTCCCCTGAACAAGGGAGTCCAATCTCAATACCCAGAACCAAGGCAATTTTTACCAGGAGATCCATGGGGAAAAAATCCTGGTCTTCACCGTGATTCGAATCCGCAACCTCCGCCACTCGAGGCGGACATCTTACCTCGAGACTACTGAGTCCCCTGTATCAAGGGATCTCCTGGAAGAGTGATGGGTGGGTTATTTTTATTTTTAAGAATTAAGCCCAGTCACAAAATACAACTTCATGCAATAATAACATAAACAAGTATGTACAACTTTGGTGTGGGCACAAATACATAAATAACAACCTATGTTATGGCCAAAAGGTCTTTGTCAGGACAATGGACAACATAAGTGAAAATAACTAATGTGGAGACAAAGGTATTTTTATTTTAAATATTTCATGTCATCTATGGTTTATCTGTATAACTTTTATGGCTCGAGCGTCGCTCCAAAGAAAATCGCAGAGCGCAGGTCGCTCGTATGCGATGGCTGTTCTAATCAAATTTAAAAATGAACGGCTACATATAAATCGTCTGAACAACATTGCTCTTTAAATTGCAGAGAGTTTGAATGTTTGTAATTTACCATTAGATACCAACAATGGCAATTTTGAAATTAGATTTAGGCATTTGGAAATGATTTCTTATGTTTTAGGCATTTGGAAATGATTTCTTATGTTTTTCACTTGGATTTGAAGTTGGAGTCAAGTTATTGCAACAGAGACATTTTTAGTCAAAAGTGACATTGCGGTAAACATCGGTAATCCATTGTCTGTGATTTTATTTGGTTTCTTCCAAACCAAGGGGCGCTGAAAGCGGTAGAGTCTAAATGAGTGTGCTGCTTTTCAACACTATCACCGTCATTTTTTAAAAAATCTCAGAAACTAACACATACATAACAAAAACCAACAAATTCTTTATTTCTCTACTCACAAACAAATCATATCAAAAGACCGTCAAATAAAAATGTTATAAGCTCTGAAAGTAACAACTATAGTTAAACAATGTGACGTTCTGAAAAATAATGCAGCTGAAGGGGAAATTTCATCAATTTTTAGTAAAGGGTGATAAAGGTTAATATTAATTTATTTTATTTAAAAAAACACTATTTGGCGCATAGAGCTGTGGCACAAAATTACTCAGGATTGTTTCCATCACTGATTGCAGTCGACTTGTACCACAACTTCCTTATCTAACCTACTGGTGTATACAAGTACCATCTAGCTTAAACTAACTTACCTGGTACTTCTGAAGGTATGCTTCTAGCTCAGGGAATGGGGCTTCACTGTGGATGCAAAAAACGTTCAGAAATAAGTCAGTGTGGATACTGCAAACCTTTATTTGAAGGATACAGCATAGGGCTACTGCATACTTATACTGTGAGTGTAGAAAAAGGCAACTAAAGGAGATGGAGCATTGGGTTGGCATCTTCATCATTAAAATAAAATGCTACAAAAACTACCAATGTCCATGCACAAAAATACTTATGTACGTAAGTATAGTGTGGGAATGTCATGGTACCAGCGTCAAGACCAAACTCAAAGTCTACCGTGCCACGATCATTCCAACCCTACTCTACGCCTGTGAAAGCTTGACTGTATACTCTGGACATGCAAGGAGGTTAAACCACTTCAACACAGGTTGCCTGAGGCGAATATTCCACATCCGATGGCAAGATCGTGTCACTGACATCGAGGTTCTCTCAAAGGCTGACATGCCCAGCAACCATGCAATATTCGAAAACGCATGACTATGATGGACCTGACACCATGTTCGTTTGTCAGACGAACGGTTCCCAAAGAAATTCCTCTACGGCGAGCTAAGGGAGGGACGGCGTGAGAGAGGGCGCCCAAAGAAACATATTAAAGACAGTCTGAGGGACTCTTTAAAATGTTGCCAGATAGATGTCAACACCTGGGAATGTCTTGCGAAAAACAGATCTGACTGGAGAAGCACAGGCAAAGCGGGTGCAGCTACCAGTGAAGATCACTATGTCGTGAAATCCCAGAGCAGACGCGAGACTCGGAAATCACGAACAGCGGAAACACCATCACCTTCTACAGAACTCGAGTGCCTGTTATGCAAAAGATGTTTCCATGACCACATTGGCTAGTTCAGCCACATGCGCACCCACACTCATCAGGGAAAGCTGTGACAAGGATCATATTGGCAGTCCTCATTGATAACAATGGCCAGCTATTATAGCTTCCTGCAAGACAGCTCGGTGGTGGTACCATGCTCTGATGGGAGTGGGAATGGATAGATTTTCTTCTTCGGTATTCATTCTGAAATGGACGCTGTGACATTTACAGCGAGGCTGCGATATTTGCATCTTTCAGGCCAACACATTCGATTTCAGCTGCCTTTTTTTTGGTACTGGGTTATCTTCCCGCTGCGATTCCTATTCTAGTTTAGCTAGTTCCAGGACTGACGTTTAAAGTTGCTGGCTGCTGTCAGCTCATTCACTGTGCTGCATCTTTGGACCCCAATAGTTGTTGTTGAATGCCCATAACGAGAAGGATTACGCTTTTATGTGCCCTAAAAAGGACATTAAGTGGCGGGTTGTCATAGCTTTCCTCACATCCCTAGCATGCTGATGAAGGTAGACCTGGGTCCTCTAGGTGTGTGTCCTATGCTTGGCTTTATCTGCGTGCCGTTCACTAGTACATGATCACGTCAATCCCTCACCGTGTTAGCTAGGCTGCATGAAAATAGCCTGTTTCCAGAGAGGGCTACGAGGAAGCCAAGGTGATGGTCTTGTCCAATATGTTTTGCCTGAACCTGACTAACATGTCTGATCAGTATATTTTTCCTGACCCATCAAAATTTGATTTCTCCAGAATTCAATCATGTATCAACATGGTGTTTTGCAAAAAAAATATATATAAAATTATTTGATCAGGTCAACAAACATCTGTATGACACAATATAATAATATCCAATGCTAATTAAGGAAGTCTTGAAGAGTTCTCCACTACAGCAACCTTTATTCAGAGAACTTCACATGTAGATAACATAAAACAGATGTGAATGACAAGAAAGGCTACAAGAAGAAAGTTACTCTTCTTTTTCAGAAACAAGAAGTTAAAATTCTGTAACTACACTTACTTTTCTCTAACACCGGACCATTGTGCTTTAGGACATCTTTCTGGAAATTCTTCTAAAACCTGGAACAAATATGACGAAACTCTGTATTTTACAAGGGATAGTCATTAAGTAAAAGAAATTTTATTAATACAATTTTTACAAGAGTGCAAACCAGAAATTTGTTAGTAATTGTTTGTGTTTTATTTTTGTACATAGTTCCCCCCTACCTGGCAACACACTCTACCCACTAGCTTATGCATACCCTCTAGAAAAAATGTCTTTTGGTGTGACCTTTAACCAATTTTGCACTGCTTCCTTTACCTCGTGGTCAACTGTCTACGTACCCATGTGCTTCACACGTTTCTATAACTGACATCATGGACAATTTTATGTGCAGCGCTGTGACTCATGTTGAAATCTATGGCTATTTCATCAAGTGACTAATCTGTTACCATGGACAAGCTGGTCAATCTGCTGTTTCACCGTGTCAGTTGCCATGCATGCTGGTCTCCCATGCGTGGTTCATCAATGATGTTTTGTCTTCCGTTTTGAAATCTTTCTACCAATTCATACACTCTCCTCTGACTCAAACAATTGTCTCCATACTGAGCTTTCATTCTTCTGTAGATTTCAGAAGTCTTCACGCCCTCTAACCACAAAAAACTAATAAAGCCTTGTTATTCTTCTACAGTGCAAGTCGACAGTGGGGCAGCCATGTTGTAGCTATATCACGCAGCATTCTCATACGGCTCGAACCGTCCCCACCCCTACATGGAGTATTGCTAAAGAGCCATTTTGTGTCATGAAATAAAATTGTCCATTGTATGTACCCTTAAATGCACTTTATAATAATATTGCTGTTACTTAATCACTGTCTCTCACGACTCTAATTTTCTTTTAAACAGTTTGTAATAATGATGTAATTGGACTTGCCAGAACTGGACACACATACACAGGACTTTGTGTGGTAGACAATCAGGTCAAACGTCAGAACACGTCTGCAGTGAGAGGATACTAACATCATCACCATCAGTCCCATAACCTGAAAGGTCATTGGGGCATCAATACTGCAGATTGTTGGATCAGTTCCCATCACTTCACTCGGTTTTAGGACAAGTTAACCTCAGCGGTATAATTGTCATTTTGTGTATTGAGACGGCTAGCGCATTTATGATTTTTCTCAATGCTTTCTGCGATATCGGTGTCTTGGGTCGTTTTGCTCCTGGTAGAGTCCATCCCTCTCCAGGCAACATGTTCCTCCATATTATGAATTTTTCTATGATTTCCCTGTCTACTCAAGCATGGCATCACAGATTCACTCTGGAGGATATGCCTTTCCATATTCTTTTTCCGGTCTCGTTTTCATCTGGTTAGGCAAAAAATACTGATCAGACAATGTTTTTCAGGGTCAGGTGAAACATACTGATCACGACCCCTACCTCACTGCCACGCAGTTCTCCCTGGAACTGTTTTCATGGCAGTCTGGCTAACGAGGTGAGTGATCGACGTGATCCCCATAGTAGTGAACAACACGCGGATGAAGCCAAGCATAGTACAACAGCCTGGAGGACCCCATCCCACCTTCATCAGCACACTCAGGATGTGAGGAAAGCTACCACAACCTGCCATAAAATGTCCTTTTCAGGGCACACAAAAGAGTAAACAAACTCATAGTGGGCATTCAACATGTCTGTCGGCTCCATGAAAGAAGCAGAGTGACAGCATGATTCTCTCCATTCAGAATAAAGGATAAATTGCATGGATATGAGAAGACTTAGACTGGTTAAATCCAGTTAAATAAAGCTAAATTCTTCATTAAAATAAAAGGATTGAGCAGCAAATATGGTGCCATAACTGGTTGCGGGTCTACATTGCCCTTCTGTTTTCATTATAGATGCCACCAGACCATGGATTTGTCGGGAATTCACACTAGTCGATGACTTACACTTGTGTTCACAGAAACGTGTTGTTGTTTTCCATTGTGACTGCTTAATTTGTTTGTTTTGTGTGTTTTCTTCCGTTCGATTATCCTGGAATGGACATTGGTTATATGAATAATACTACGCTTAAACATGTGTGTTATTTCACAGTCTAGTTCACACGGCTGAACTTTACGAGATTGGCGCCCTTCACCCTAGCTGAAGACAGTGTCATTTTTTCTTGTATGAAATTTAGACACAACTATAATGAACTGCCACCTGGAGAGAGATGGGCTCCGTCAGGTGTGTAGTAGCCCAAGACACACCGTTGTTGAATGGCGGGAGATGGTACTACAAACTCCAATGTCGGTGCCTCAAAGACGTTCTAGGTTATGGGACTGATGATAAGGAAAATAAAAGACAAAGTTGATGACCAAAAGCACTGAACGAATCAACAATGTGATCAAAGCAAATCAAAAGGATCTTGAAACAGTGAGCCACTCATCAATTATCTGGGCTCAACAATCAGTGATTCAAAACCAGATGTCCTGACCAGAATAGCACAGACAACAGCAGCGCTTGCACGACTGAAATCTACGTGAAAAGGTCAGACTAATGCGTTCCCCGTTTCTTTCGATAATAGCCTGCGAAACATTGACCATTACAGATCTCCGGGCGGCAAAAGAAGGTGCAAGACTACCACAAACAGATACTAGTATGACGTACGAAGAGTCAAAACGGCTTATCAAAGCCAGATACATGACCAAATGGGAAACTGAACATGCTGGTTACACCAAAAACGATGCCTATTACCAGTTGAACAGAAGAGAGCAGGTTGTTGTCTTCAGACTTCGCACTGGCCACAATAGACTAAGGTACCACCTATTCAACAAATTAAAGATAGGTGGTACCGACGAATGCCCGTGCGGTACTGGTAAAATGACCGCTGAACATCTGCTGCATACGAGGATCAGAGAGAGCAGATGTGGCCATCACCAGTGGAACTGCAAGACAAGCTCTATGGCAGTGTCGACAGCCTCAGGATGACCGCCGCTTTTTTCGAAAAAATAATGGTTACTGTCTGACTGCGTACGAAGAAGAAGAAGAAGAAGATCTCCGGGCCATGGATATGAGATTTTTTAGAAGACTCCTAAATGTCACCTACAAAGAATGTATCACAAACGATGAAGTACATCGAAGAATTGAGAATGCAAGTGTACTATACGACGGCCTCCTCACAGCGATCAAAAGACAAAAGCTGACTTGGTTTGGCCATGTCTCAAGGCCCAAGGGCATTTAAAACACCATACTTCAGGACACAGTACAAGCCAAGGCGAGGGTGTCTGAGAAAATTATGGGAAGACAAAACATGGATGAATGGACTAACCTACAAACCAAGGAGGCACAAAAAGCAACCACAAACAGAGAGTGGTGGCGCATAATTGTGGAGGTGTCCGCAGGGGTGCTCCAGCAATCTCAAAAGGTGACGGGATGAACTGAAAATAAAATTTGCTACAGTTCTATAAGTAAAAATAAATGAAACAGCTGTCACGTGGCAGAACAGCCACCGTTAGACTTTTCACTGTACAAGATCTCAGCTTTTATGAGGATGGATGTCCAATTCCCTCCATTGTTGTTTAGCCTTCCCTAAACTACAAGTTACACACTCGTTTACAGCTTGGCTTGGTAGACAGGAGTCTGTACAGAAAAGGGATTATACATGACGCTTTCCTGTCAGAGACAAGAGCTCTAACCAATACGCACCTCTGACATTCTAGTATATTTAATGTGACATGGGGAAAAGGCTGCCAGCCCACGCGGTCAAGATACAGTAGGCAGGTTTAAGTTTTAATTTTACTCCCAACTAAAAAAAACAGAGGTCTGAAAATGGTTTGAACCCATGACTCAAGACATAGATACAGTTATTCTGACAGCTGAGCCTTTACCCCTCCTTGACATCTGTAATTTAAAGATGATACAATAGTTGACACGTTGCTTTGTTATGCCATAGTTGCTGAGCAAGGCTGTTTTTGGTAGCCCAATGCAATTCTTATATATATAAGGTCTTCTTCAGTTGTTTCACTGCTCCGTACAGTTCGCCAGTAGTCCACTTTGTCCAGGGATCCAAACTGCTGATGAGCATGCATTATATGACTGTTTCTGTGCTGCCAGTTAAGGAAGATACTTCATCCTCTAGTTGATCAAGATGCTGAGCAGTGACTGAGCTGCAGTGGTGAGCGACCCATAGCCTACTGCTAACATCAGGACCAGCGAACCAGAGCAGCCAAGACCTTTCTACACCTCCATGCAGTGTTCCAGGATAACAGACTGCAACAGAGCAGGCTGGCTAAGGAGAAGGGATCGAAGAGGAAAGGCTAACCTGATACTTAAATATTCCTGCTGAAGTAGGATGTGTCAGACCGAAAGGTGAAAATATTGCAGTCAAACTTTAAACTATGACACAGCGCATTCCATTCTCCAGACAACAACCTGTTACTTGCAATGTCCTTTTCAGGGCTTGGTAGCGGGAGATTGAGAACAAAAGAAGCAGATCCTCTGGTTGATCAGTCCTAAGACTGGTAAGGTTGTTTGAGCATGTCACTCCATTTGACCCTATCGTCTGCAGCTCTCTTCAATTCAGTATAGGTTGGCACTTTACTGTCTCTGCATGTCTGAGATGTAAAGGTGACTCTTGGTTGCCCCATTCCTCGTTTGTCCTGGAGCATGCCCTCTAGTATGTTCTGTAGAAGAATTTGTGGCCCTGCCAACTCAATCTTCGTTTTGTACCATTTTCAATATTTGACTTTGTGCGCCTATCTCAGTGAGGACATTGTTATTGGATCTTCTTTCTGTCCAACTCACCCTTTCAATTCTAACATTTTATAAGCTCCCAAGCTTTTTTCATCCGTCCTTGCCAGCCCATGTTTCTGCCTACATACAGTGCAATGAGTAGCCACTATTCTTTTTCTCTGTTATATCCTGAAATTTCTTCAGGTTAGCAATTTCAGTTGTTCTCAGACGGGCTATTTTGTCAATGAAATACTTGTCCTAATTTCTATCTCATTAGCAGACAGGGACATTATTCGCCGAACTCACTGTGAAAGTGATGGTAGTCACTAGATGCCTCAGGCCCATTGCCCATGTGAACATACATGCCTGCCAGTATTATAATAACAATAGTCACCCATAGCGCAAAGATAGTGAGCATCATCAGATATTTGTAGTCAGACGTGACTACATTTGATAGCACAGTCCTATCATGGAGGAAGAAGATTGCATGGTTCATCTGTCAACAGGCCTGTCCTGTGGCTTGGGTGTAAATAGATTTAATTGGCTTGGCTTCGTTCGTTCTCAATCTCCCACTACCAAACACTGAAAGAGCTTAAGTAGCAGAATGTAGTAAAGAAAACAGAATGCGTTGTGTTGTAGTTTACAGCTTGACTACGATATTTGCACCTTTCGGTCCAACACATCCGACTTAGCAAGCATTTTTTAAGTACCGGGTTAACATTCCTTCTTTGATCCCTTCTCCTTAGCCAGTCTGCCCTGCTGCAGCCTGTTATCCAGGATCACCGCGTGGAGGTGTAGAAGGGTCTTGGCAGCTTTGGTTCGCTGGCCCTGACACTAGCAATCAGCTATGAGTCGCTGACCAATGCAGCTCATGTGCTGCTCAGCATCCTGATTCCCAAATAGATTTAATTGAGGAAGATATGCAGTGTCGCTAACCTCACTCTCTTGTCCTGAGCTACCTTGGTCCAGTGGCAAGACGTAGTTAAGACGACTTGAGATATTACGACAGGGTTGCCTTCTGTTGCCTTTCCTGTTCATCCTGGCAGTGGACTGGATTATGAAAGTAACAACAAATGAGAGAAATGGAATCCAGTGGACCTTCAATAAACAGCCGGAGGACCTGGATTTTGCGGATGATTATATCCCTTCTGTCCCATAGCCAAAGCCAAATGCAAAGGAAACTGGATAGACTGGATTATACCTCTAAACAAGTCGGTTTGAAGATTCATGAGGAAAAGACCAAAATAATTAGGGTCAATGTAGCAAACACAGAACCAATCAGGAGAGAAACACCACTGGAAGAGGTAGAGGTATTTACATACCTAACAAGGAAGAAGGGACAGATGAAGATATGATATCAAGGATACAAAAAGCTAGAGTTGCATTCTGAATGTTGAAACCCATATGGAACTCCAAGAAAGTAAGAAGGAAGACAAAACTAAATGTAAAGCCAGTCCTGCTGTATGGAGTGGAAACCTGCAGGATGACCAAAGGCAATGACAGGAGACAGCAAGGTTTTGTCAACAGATGCCTGAGAAAGATTCTTGGTATAAAATGGTTTGACAAACTTACAAATGACAGACTGTGGGAGAGAGTGGGACAGGGTAAAATGGAACAGGGAATCTTAGGAAGAAAGTGCAGATGGATGGGTCATACAGTAAGAAAAGTCTCAGGCTAATATCACCAGGCAATCCCTGTCATGGAACGCCCAGGAAAAGAGAGGCATAGGCAGACCAAGGAATACATGGAGACGAGATCTGGAGGCAGAAATAAAGAAATCAGAAAAAAGCCGGAAGGAAGTGGAGAAGATTGCACATGACAGAGCTGTTTGGCGAGGGTTGGTTGATGGCCTATGCACCCTAGGGTGGAGAAGATTGCACATGACAGAGCTGTTTGGCGAGGGTTGGTTGATGGCCTATGCACCCTAGGGTGATAGAAGGCGAAAGAGAGAGAGAGGATACAGAACAGATTGTCATACTCCGCTAGAAATCATAAGCCACAACAAAATGAAATCTTCATCACCTCATGTTAGTAGATGAGGAGCGAGCAAGTAAGTCTTTCAATTTAAACAAAGCCAACTAGAGAGACTTGAAAGAAGCACCAATGTATTGTGTCTGCTTTCACAGTGGTGCTCCTGAAGCAATTTGATTTAGATGAGGCTGCTATCCTCATGCACAACTCACTATAGTTATCTATTACGACAAACATCTAGTAGCAGTAGACATATTCTTTCCTCTCCAGCAAAGAGCTCCCACCCCTGGATCCACACGTTGGAGATGACATCTATACAAGAGTTTTACCTTATTGATTAGAGTATGTGCCACTCTCTGGGGGTAGTCGTGATCAGCTATGACAACTCCAGCCAAGTTGTCGTTACGTACGTACACATGACATATGTATTCTGAAGAAAACAAAATCAAAATGATTTAGTCAAAGTTGTCGTTACGTACGTACACATGACATATGTATTCTGAAGAAAACAAAATCAAAATGATTTAGTCAAAGTTGTCATTACTTACGTACACATGTATTCTGAAGCAAGATGATTTAGTGAAAGTCGACGTTGCGAACACACAAAATTAAACAAAAACAAAATAACTTATATAACTATTTACAGCTGCAAATAAAATAATCACATCTTTTTAACTAATGAACTGTGTGGTCTGCCCCTACCTTCTAATCGAAGAAGTCATTATGTTAATATGATACAGCCAATATATTTATTCAACGTGCATATTAACAACAGCGTCAGCCAAGTTATCACTATTACAGCCATAAGTCGTAAGCAACCCATTCCTCCACAAGGTACTTAATCTTGTGCGGGTCCAAACCCAGTCTGCTGTCAAATAATCTTGTCATGAAGTGACCAGTGCAATGTTCATGCCGCTGAAGTCAGTGTGTCCTCCTCGATAATGTATGGTGACAAAAGTGTGTCGTAGACAACAGTGAAGAACTGGACAGCGATGTTTAAAGAAGGACGCGAGTTAACAAAAGATCTTCAGAAACCAGGTCAGGTGCATATTGTTGCTTTAACTCACGTTCTTTAAACATCATTGTCCAGTTCTTCACACACTTTTGTCACCCTACACTGCCAGCATTCTGCGATGAATCTCAACTGGTCAACATCCTTCAGCTGTTAGAAACCGAATCAACGCTCGCTGATCAACTCGGATTCCGTATCACACACGCCATGTTTTCAACGATCTGCTGAGGAAACTATGAGTCTGGGGATAATTAAATTTTGCAAACTTGACAGTTGGCATGCGCTGTTTACACCAGAAGTGACATCATGCACATCGCATGTATGTTCACTTGTTGCAGTTTGGTCCGGTTTCATTTGAACACACCTTGTATATTTCATTGCTGAAACGAATTATTGAGGCTAAGAAATAAATGGTGTTTGCCCCTGCATCAATATACTCCATTACATTTTCCAGTAACACATGACCAACATTTTTTTTATTCTGTCTACACGCGAAGACCAGTTCTGTGGATAAAGATTGCTGTAGTTGAGTTATACTCCAAGGCTTCCAAATAGATCTCTGTGGGCCAGTCCTCAGTATGCAATTGCCTAAGCATATAACAGTGTTGCAGGATATGTTTGGCTGTGCATTCTGCTTGCCTGCACATACGCATGAGACAATTTTAGCCTGTATAGGTGGTCATTCAAACGATTATGTCCCATTCTCATGTGGAACAGGATCACTTGCTCCACTCAATCAAGGCAGTGATAGTTGTCTTTCGTTTCGTAGACTTTCCCTGCGTCTTGGATATGGGTCTTTTTTTCCTGCTCTATATGCATATGACTTGGTAGTGTGGTGTGTAGAAGAACACCTAACATTTGCAAATAAGCGAATACAAGGAGCAACAGACAATATAGTGGCATTGACTGAGAAATGGATGGTACAGATCAACGCTGAGATATCTATAACAACACTCTTCCCACTCTGAGGGAAAAAGGACAAATGTGACAAATTTACAGGTCCAAATGACAATGACCCGGTATATCTGAACTTCACATTGAAAGAACCATTGTTTGTGTAGATATAATAATTACGTCTATAGTGGAAACTAACAGATTTGGCCATCGTGTAAACATTGATAATCCGTTTTCTGTGACACTTAAATTTTTTTTACTCAAGCAAGGGACGGCAAAAGCGGGCGAGTCTATTTCTTTTTCAACACCATAATTTTCATCTTCTTGTATCTCAGAAACTGACACACACACAACAAAAACAATAACACCAACAAGTTCCTTATTAATTTATACACACAACAAAATCATATCTATAAACCAACAAAAGATTACAGGCTCTCAAAGTCAACAACCATAGTAAAATGTGACGTGCTGAAGTAATGTGGTAACGTAAAGGTTAAGGATGTGAAATTTGACCTCATAAAAGATTCTACTTCTGGTGTAAAAACCTTGCATGCCCGCAGCTCAAACGCATCTTTACCAAAAAAATAATGTTTAAATTAGTTATCCTTAAGTGTTTACCCTATTAATGGGGTCCGCTGGGGTGACGGGAGGGACTGATTGCTCCATGCTGTGCGTAGGCTAGGTTTTTATTTTTATATATCCTATGCTTAACGAGGTTTTGAACCTTCGCCCTTTTGGTAAGGAGACATGACCAAACTGCTTGGCCACTTCCTCCTCTCAAATAATACTGTAATGACATGTTAAAATGCTAAAAAAACTTGTATACCTTGCTCTTTAACTGATGCTCTAGAGGCTGTAGCAGTTCTTTCTACAAGGATTTTGCTTGTGAAGGACATAAACTCTCCGACACTGCAGATAATGGGGATAGAATATAACATTAATACTAGGACCAACATTTTTTCAATGCACCAACAAAAAGTTTCAATAAGACTAGTTCATATAGTGTTTGTGAGCAGAAGAGCTGTTAAAGTACCTGTCTCTCATGTTGAAACTGATCATCAACTTTGCCAGGTACATCAAGCTTCAACTCACCCAGCTGTTGTTGTTGATTAACTATGTCTTCTGTGCTGTTCACTTTTTCGCAGACAATGCCAAGTTGAAGAATTTTCAGGTGTTTTTAAGCAGCTATATAAGGAGTTAGTGATTGTTGGGGTGACATGCAATAACTTTTTGTGGTGAGTCCTCGGCAAGCGACCAACACACGTTGCACTGTCTCCTGTCAATGGGTGAAGTTGTGGCAGTTGGTTCGTGTGCAGAGTCTAACTTGTTTATTTGTTGGTTATTGATCTGACCCAACAAAATTACAAAAAGTGAATGTCTTTAGAGGTTGTTCCTGAGACAGCATACGGCTGCGAATCATGGACGATTACCAAAACTTCTAAACAAAGAATCAAATCTTTCAAGCCAAATTTTACAGAACAATCGTCAGAACGACCTGGACACAGAAAAAGACAAATGTAGATATTCAGCAAGAGTTGAAAATAGAGGAGAACTGGTTAATCAATTCTATTTTGGCAGAAAATGTAAATACTTTGGACACATGAAGAGAAAAAAACGGTCTTGAGAGAACAGTGATGAAAAGTTTGGCGTCAGGCAAAAGAGGCAGGGGTAGGCTATAAAGACCATGGCACCAAAATATCCAGAAATGCCTGGGTATGACTGTGGCGGAGACAGACTGTGATGGGAGCAACCTTCTATAAAGGAAATGCTACATGATGATGAGCTTGTGGTTCAATGCCATTTAGTGGTATCTGCAAGTGTTTGTGAGCTGTTGTTTAGTTACAATTGTCTGGCCTCAGAGGAATAAGCTGTTTCCTAACACTGTCAAGTGCCAGACACTCAAAAAAGATGGTTTTGTAAAGATGTGTGCATAGCAGGAACTTTATAGAGTTTGTTGTGGTTGGATCCTGATCATGTGATTGTTAAGTTGCACATGATGAGGATGAAGCCTGGAAATTGTGCTTTAATCTCTTCTTTTCAGGAGGTTGCTTATGTCTTTAGGATGACCATATGTTTGTAGATCTCTTCCAGTTTTACCCTTTGCCCATCTGTTCAGACAAGCCTCTTTGTTGAAGTTTTCATTAGTTGTTTGACGGTTTGTAGGGTTGTTGATGTGTATTGTTGTTCTGGACTTGATCCCTTCTTAGCCAGACTGTCTGCTTTGTCACTGTCAGGTGTATGTGAGTGGCCAAGGATCCATTGCATAATTATTCTGACTGTGGATGTAATAAGATGATTGGTATCTAGGGATAATTGGGCAAGTTCAGACTTACAATGATCATCATCTTCTAGAGCTTAAAGGGCGGACAATGAATCTGCAAAGATAGCGGTGTTTTGGACCTTTGATGGCAGATCATCAAATACTGTCTTCAAATGGTACAGGGCTAGATCTATACAATCCCATATCTCCCCACAGGTATTAAATAGCTCAACAGATGTTTAATTGCTGTCTGATATATTCAGTCCAAGTTGGACTATTATGCTCTGTTCTATGTGATGCGGTTTGTTGATACATGGTACGCCAAGTAGACCCTTCTATCTATCCGTTCAGCCATTCCTCTGTTGTTTTAAAGTATAATATTCCGCTGTAAAATGGATACCTGGCTCTGATAGAAAAGGCAAAACAGCAATGATAGGAGCTGATCACATAACCTCAATACAGCTGAGATCTCACATAATGAAGCCTCTGAAGATCCATCCCCAACAGCAGCCATCTGCTGAGACTACATTAACCTTTTTTTTTAATGGAATTAGAGAGAATCAAAATGTCCCCACAATAATGTGGTAAATAGTCAATGTTTTCCCTCTTTATCCATGTTGCAATTTTTTTTCTTTTTCCTCAGCGTTTATCTGAAAAGGACGTTGTGTCATAGTTAACAGCGAAGCTGCAATATCTGTGCCTTTTGATCTAACACAGCTGATTTCATCTGGCTTTTTTTTTTGGTACCGGGTTTGTCTTCCTACTGACATCCCTATTCTCTTACCCAGACTACATTAGTGGAGTATGTTTCCAGGGCCACAGCTTGCAGGTGGAATAGGGTCTTGGTCAGCTCTGGTTCACTAACTCTTGTGTAAGCAGCCAGCTATGTGTCACTAGCTCATTCGAGCCTCTGTCAAATAAATCATACAAGTATAAATGACACAACTACTTCCTCTCTGTATGATTTGATCAATGTAGAAGACAGGCTGCAACCAAAGATCATTCCAAGATATCTCAAGCTATCACGCCTCTCAATGATCCACCCATGAAAGGTTATGTTAGGGACAGCAAGCTTTACTATTGAGTTGTTCAACGAGCACCACATCACACTGGCCTTGTCCGGATTGATCTGGGAGCTTGTCTCCCAGCACCACTGTTAGATTACCTGCAAAGTCTCTTTTATGTCCTTGGAGATTACCTGCAAAGTCTCTTGTATGTCCTTGACCATTGCATATCTATTCGAGCCAGTGTTGTATGTGAGAATGTCATCTGCAAATGTCAGCGTGTGTCCCTGGCCTGTTAAGTTGAAAGTTGGTCACTTTGATTGTGTAGATATGTTCCTCTGGGAACTTGTGTGGATATACTGTCCTGGCCATGATGGTGTTTGCGAAGATGAAAGAGTCTGACATCCTGATCTCAGGGACACCCACAGCCGAGACACTAACAATGGACAGCGGTGACATTTTTAAGATGATCAATGACCATTTTTTGGATACTTGCTTTCCATGACCTGGGCACTACATCAAACATCATGTTTCCATTGTTGGGCCAAGTGGATAGCCTTGCCACGCTCCCTCAACATGTCATCCATATCGCATGTTTCCAGAACGTTTTGGCAAATGATCAGGTGGTCTGGGTCATGTGTTGCTCCACAGTCGCATCATCCCTGTATCCACATCTCTCTACATTCTTCCTCCACCGTGATACACTAGTTCAGTGTCAATTTAGTAATTGTCATGTTGAAAGTGGAGTCCAGGTGCTGGTTCCCCCCGCAGTTGGAACCTGTGTCCGTTCATTCCATTTTTTTATGCAGCCGTTTTCCTGAACTAGCCCAAAAATGTTGTCTAAATTTCAGTCTTATGCACTGCCCCTGCTGTCAAAACATAGGGTGCCTTGGACTGTTTGTCCATTTCTATTTTTCAATTTTTGATGTAACACTTCTTCGTGCCTCAGGTGGTTCTAAGCCGACTATGAAGTCTATTTTTTCAGTTGGTGTAGGTTTTATGCACTGTGTAACTATCCAGCCTCTTTTATTGCTGTATCAATAAGTTTGACACGAATACACCGCAGTCGATGAACCAGTCATGTAAAGATTGCAAGATTGTGGGGGTCAAGCAGAGAGGGACACCTGTGAGCATGAAACAGGAGTGTGCACAACCAGCGAACTACAGGAGCTATCAATATTTACACCTTTTAACATGAGCGCCTATGGATCTGCCCTGAGTACAATAATGTCGATTCTTAAGAGAAGAGAACAATAATGTGGTGAGAAATGATAGTCTTCCCCTCTCTTCTCGTGTCAATAAATCGTACACGTATAAATGGCTCAACTTCTTCCTGTCCCTCCAATTTCTAAACTTACGTGGATCGTTGAAAGTACCCAAATGATGAGAGTTCATTTTTTGAAGCAAGTATTTTTCCTTTACCCTGCGATGTTTTCAAAAGCACAGCTATCGAATAAAGCTTCATTGTAGCAGCAGAAAGCCTGAAACAAAATGAAAAGTGAGCAGTGATAACAAGGTTATAATGGTTCATGCACTGCGGCAGAGGGGCAAGTAAAGCTAGCAGTCAGGATACGTCTTCTGCTTTTTTGGTGTTTGTCCTAAAAGGAATGTCTGATGCGGTGTTGTAGTTTACAGCGAGGCTGCGAAATATGTGCTTTTTCGGCATGCCACATCCAATATCAGCACAGAATTTTTAAGACTGGGTTTGCCTTGCCTCTTCAATTCCTGATCTCTTAGCCAGGCTGCATAGTTGCAGTCAATTTACAGGACCACCAATTGGAGTTGGGATACGGTCTTGTTCAGTTATGGGTCACTGACGCACGCAGCCAGCTATGAGGAGTCACTGGCTGCTGCCAGCTCATTTGCTGCTCCATTTTGGGCCCTGGTTAGAATACTGGTTTCATAACCTAGAGGGGTCAGATCAAACTATGACACTGGAAGAGTGAGACCAGTTCTCGAGTATGCATTGCGGCATGGACAACAGCAACAAAGGCAAACTTTAACAAAATTAGCAAACTTCAAAACCAAGCCATGAGAGTTATAACTGGAGGCATGAAGTCAACGCCAATTGTAGAACTTGAAAAGATTAAAAATCTGCAATCCATGACTGACAGAAGAGACTGCAGAGCCCAGCAGCAATCAGAGAAACTCAGAAGACTGACAGACCATCCAATGCATCAGAGACTAAATAATTTCGGAAATGGGAAACTAAAGCGGAGAAACTTTGCAGAAATAGTCAAAGCAAAGATGAGCGAAGACCCTATGAACGCATTAACAACACCAAAGCCCATTCCTACTGTACGCAAACCTACCTGGAGGCAGCATATATTTTCAGAGGTGGCAGAAAATATACCAGGTATTGGAAACAAGAACAGCCAGACTGAAAAAGAAAGAAGAGACATAACCCTGAGGTACAAAACGAAAAACTACCCAAGCATGGACTGGACCCATGCATACACTGACGGTTCTGTAACAAACACAACACAGAACGGAGGGGCAGGGGTATTCCTGAGCCTACCAAATGGTAAAAAAATAACACTGTCAGTGGCAACTGGAAAATACTCAAGCAATTTCAGAGCAGAGGCACTGAGGGCTGTAGTAGAAGAAATGGTGACAGGCAAAAGAAATGTAAGCCATATAGTCCTGTTTGCAGATGCCCTGGCCGTAGTCACAGCACTAAAAAGCCAGAAAAATACTGAACTCAATGATTTAAGAGCAGTACTCTGTCAACTATGCCAGCAGTCTGCACCAAAAAGAGTAGTGGTACAGTGGGTTCCATCCCTCTGTAACATCCAAGGCAACAAGGAGGCAGACAGACTGGCAAAAGAAGGTGCAAGACTACCACAACCAGATTCTAGTGTGACCTACGAAGAGTCAAAATGGCTTGTAAAAGAGCTCGATACATGACCAAATGGGAAACAGAACATACTGGCTACACAAAAAACGATGCCTATTACCAGTTGAACAGAAGAGAGCAGGTCGTGGTCTTCAGACTTCGCACAGGCCACAATAGACTGAGGTACCACCTATTCAATAAATTGAAGATAGGTGGCACTGACGAATGCCCATGTGGTACCGGGTAAATGACCGCTGAGCATTTGCTGCAAAACTGCCCGACATACGAGGATCAGAGAAAGCAGATGTGGCCATCACCAGTGGCAACACTAGACAAGCTCTATGGCAGTGTCTACAGCCTCAGAATGACCGCTTTTTTCGAAAAAATACAGGTTGACGTCTGACAGCGTACGAAGAAGATCAAACTATGGAAGTGTTTAGGTTGTTTTCTTGTTGGGGTAACAACATTGCCTGAGTTGAGACTACATTGGTCTGCGACAATAATTCAACAACCCAAATAAATCTCCCCAGTATTCCCGAGCAATGGGAATGAACAATGTAATTTATTTTTAGTTTTTTTTAATTGGTTATTTTTGGCACTGCTGCACAATTTTTTCCTCAAATGTTTTGCTAGCCAACACAAAGGTGTGATTAAATATTAATCAATGCAAAGGAAAGATGGGGTCCTAGCCAACACAAAGATTGAATACTAGCCAACACAAAGATTGAGTACTACCAAACAAAAAGAAAAGATGGAATATTAGCCAATACAAAGATGGAGTACTAGCCAACACAAAGATTGAATACTAGCCAACATAAAGATAAGTTGAATACTAGCCAACATATAGAGATAAGATTGACTACTAGCCAACACAAAGATTGACTACTAGCCAACACAAAGATTGAATACTAGCCAACATAAAGATTGAATACTAGCCAACACAAAGATTGAATATTAGCCAATACAAAGATGGAGTACTAACCAACACAAAGATTGAATACTAGCCAACACAAAGATTGAATACTAGCCAACACAAAGATTGAATACTAGCCAACACAAAGATTGAATACTAGCCAACATAACGATTGAATACTGGTCAACATAAAGATTTAATACTAGGGATACTAGCCAACACAAAGGAGTAATTGAATGATAGCTAAATACTACATTCAACAATCATACTGTCAATATTTCAATATCACTGTGTGTTTCAGCGACTCAATAAAGCTATTTTCTCCTTGCATATGTGTGCAATATAACAATTTGACATAGAATGTTCATGGATAAGTTTAGCTCGTTTGATTCATCACAAAGTAGATATGGACTGGGAGAATGAATACAAGAGGCTGAAGAGGTAAAAAGGTTAAAGTTGCAAAAAAACATTATATGATCAAGGAAATGCCTGGCTAATCATCCTCATTAAAGACATCTTTTTGATGTGGAATATTCCAAAAAATAATATTAATGATAAAAATCATTGAATATAAATCAATCAAAATAACATTACATTTACAGTAACATAGGTTTCTGAAAAGCCATGGAAAAATTGCATTCAAAAATATTCATAAAAATGAGATCATATGAAACACACATTTGTAAATGGAAATAAGAATAAGAGTCTTCTGTATTTCATACAGTGCAAATGCTGTCATTTTGAAGCAAATCATAAAAACTGTATTAAAAAAATGTTCTCAGCAAATCATAGACAATCAATAAAGAAAATCATAAGCTGCAACAAGTCTTTTGTATAATAATCATATAATGTATGTTCAGAAAATCTCAAGCTTATGTTTACTATGTTTTTTTTGTGTGACTGGTAATTTAGTGGCAGAACAAAATCAATGAGAAATGGTGGCCCTTGACTGATTCTGAAATTTGATACCCCATTGTATGTATTGTATGTGTCGGTGTGTCAAGCGTGTGAACTGTGAATGAATAGTTCGATAGTTGTGTCCCGAGTTTTATTTACTTACTTAACTTACAGTTACACTAAATTATTCTAGGTTGGTGGCACGGATTTCAGACGATAACAGGCACCAGTTAAAGGCCTATGAGCTTTAACACAGCGTTCAGTATAAAATGTAGTAAGATATTTCCTTCTTAATAATTTAATCACAGCAATAATAAACAAATCCCTCTGAGTCATTAGCCGTTATTAGCAGATAAGTCACTACTTCCAAGTTCCAACTTTTATGTTGTGACGCAAAAGCGGAAGTTGTCACTGTCATTAAATTTATCAAAAGTAACTCCATTTATTAAGCTACACAAAACAAATTCATAATATTAAATTGCTGTATAGCAAAGAAAAGAAATTCACCTACAATTAGATTCAAATAATTTATTTTTATATTTTTCGAATTCTTTATTATAATTTTTACTATGATTTGTATTTTGCATTTCGTATTCCTCTTGTAATTGTTTCTTTGATGTTTACACCGTCAGACAAGTTCCCGCAACGAATTCGACATTTATCTGAGCTGCACTTTAGCTGTGCATAATTTTGAGGTTAGTGTTGAATCGTTGGGCCAGTGTATCGTCCATTTGGTCATCCAGAAGACAATCATATAATGCATACTCAGCAGTTGTTATCTGTAGTCCACATGTGCACAGTGGGGAAGCAGACATTCGAAGCTTGTACATGTTTCTGTCCGGTTTGTTGTCTCTTGTCCCGAGGAGCAAGAATGGTGATCTGTCCCTGCCGGTCAATGGTGTGATAGTCGATGTTTGATTTATTCTGTTCTCTTTTGACAGTCCTGATGTATCTCTTTTTCACAAAGTATGGGATTTTAATCTATTCTTCTTCAAATGCTCCGCCCCTTTTTTCCCCAGATTTTTTGCATGTTCGTTCCCGGGTAAGCCACAATAGGCTGGCAGCCACGAAAGTATGGTTTTCTTTCTGGCAGCTACCTTGCTTAGTTCATTTCTTTGAAGACGGATTTTCCCACGCTGGAGAGCTTGCAGTACATGTGGTGTTTCCTGGAAGATGACTGCTTGGTAGTAGTCTGAATTATTATTATAAATCATGCTCGCAGTCTGTTCAAGTGCCATGCTAGAACATAATTTACCAGTGGGAATATACCATACCCTACAATGGTTACGGAATATGTAACAAATACATTGCTTCTCCATTCATGACAGCATTTGGGATTTGGGTCAATATTATGGCACATATGTGTCGGTGAGATACTATCCCCCTCCCCCCCCCCTCCCGGAAATCTCGCGCTCGGGCAGGGCGGCTTTCTCTGCGAAAAATATTTATACTGGACAACATCCACGACCAGAGCCTGCGCACCTATCTCTTCAATTCCACAGTATTACCTGCAATATCACTCACGAAGGAAACTGTCTCCAAACTCATAGTGACCCAAACCTCCCTATAGAGACGCATGGTCGGCCTCCCGCTTCATAGGCAGCGCACAAAAGATTTTTATAACTCAGATAGACGTCAATTGGCCCTGATGGAAGATGCATTTATTTATGCAGACAAGATGGCTGGGGTGGGCCCATTTACTGAGAAGAACGAACGATCCATGGAGCGCAGCAGCAATATGGTATCCTAAAGATAAGAGGTGACCATTAACGCGCTGGTCCGACTCCCATGCATACCACAACAACATCCAAGGTGCCACATTTGGGCGACTCATTATGCACTAGTCCACCGTGGCCCGTGACAGAAGAGAAGTTGGGACCCGCAACAATGTAACCGCCACTGAAGGACGAGTCCTTTAGTAATCCATTAATATGTGTACATTTGTATTCACGGTTGTTTTTTTAGTAGTTTTCTTCGATTATAAAATTCGCTTTTGGAAATCATTACACTCATGCCTATGTGTTAGATCAGTGATTAATACTTTGATATATGAGGCTTCGTTGTCCTATTCTCATGGTATTGTGTGTACGGTAAGCTACAGCGGCGTTGTCTCCATGGGTACGTCTATTTGGTGCTGTCTTTTAAGGAGCTTACCCCAACGGGCGAAGCTGTCACGATTTAGACGACCCAATGCCAAATCGTCTAGTCTTCGCTTTTTCAAGTAGGTTGACATACTGTTATACTTTACATCTGCATCCTGTTATTTGTGTTGTTTCTATGGGATCATCATGTATCCTGCCGGCTGGCGATCATGGATTCCTTCCACTTCAATCACGTGTGCCGTTTACCAACTCTGTTGATTGTCGCCCATGTCACTTTCTCAGGCTGTCCAACATCTTTTCTCTCGGCCTTCCTCTGTCTCTCTTTCCTGCTATCTTTCCCGTTGTCGCAACGTGTTCTAAGTCGCCTCTTCTCATAAAATACCCGAAAAAGGATGACTACGTTGTTCTGATCTTTGCAATAAGTTGTCTTTGTGTCTCCATATTTATCGTATTTGCAGTCCATAGGATCCGCTGCAATCTTCTGATAAACCACATCTCCGTTGCTCCCAAAGATATATGCGCTTGCTTGCTAATTGTCTATGATTCACTGCCATATGTCAGTACTGGTTCCACGTAGCACCCACAGACTCTCTTTCTCAGTTCCAGCGATAAGGTTTTGCTGCACAATATTCCGTTCATGGTCTGGAAGACCGATATTGCTTAGCCTATTTTGCATTTTATTTCATAATTGCATCTTGCATCTGATGTTATGCATGTGCCCAGGTATTTAAACGTGTTAACTTGTCTCAATTCGGCCTCCTTCGCTTTGACGCAGCAATTTCCGAGAGTCCGGTTTCTTAGTCTCTGCCATCACCTTTAATTTCTTGTTATTTAAACCGCGGCCGTTGTTTTCACTTAGCTGAACTACCGTATTTACCATTTCCTGCAAGTCGGTTTCATTCTTGGCTATCAGTACAGTACCATGGGCATATCTCTGGGATAGTGTCTGTAATCCAGTAGCTTTCTGCCTCTCGGCGTAGTTTTCATGTCTGCTGTAATGAACCTCACAGTTTAGTTGAACACCTTGTCCAAAGACTGCAGATCATGCTGCTGGGCCGAAGAACTCAATCTGCGGTAGGTACTTTCGTTTCAATTCACCCCAAACAGAATTCCCCGCGTTCCCCTTAAACGCAATTGACTTCTGATGTATGACTTACTTTAGACTAGTTAACTAAAGTAGATCATCTACAGCGTAGCTTGCTTACTTGACCGGGGTCGTTCTGCATGTTAGCTGTTTGATCTAGGTGGGGTGAAGAGGGAGGGAGAGAAGGAGTAGAACGAACGGCGTTGACGTTTTTGTTTTGCTGTGTTTAATGTGATGTGCCATTTCTGTCAGGAACTTGCGTTTTATTTTACACATTTAACTGTCGACTGACTCATCTCGCACACACTTTTCTATAACCAATCAAGGCAAGGATAATGTAGTAGACTCGGTCAATCAAAATTATAAGCATTGCGGCGTTATCTTTCTGTTTGACACGAATCAGTTTGACAGCGTGAGCTTGGTGCTGTGCATCCACAGTTGTGATCGTTCATCTGCTGAGAGCCCTGTCATGCAGGCCCGTCGTGTCTTGATTATCCCGTTCCCACCTCCGGACAGTACCGACATCCACACAGGCGTCACTATATACCACAGTCATTCTTCGATGCATGGCCATGGGCAAACAACCTTTTGTCGTTAGAAATTCAATCGCAGCACTATGCTTCAACAGTATTTTCATGAAGGCCAGCATTTTACTGTCTGTTGCGCCCATGCGTCATGTTCCAGGCGCATGCCACTACATGCCGATATAGTCCCTTCAATGCCACTACATGCCTATATAGTCCCTTCAATGCCACTACATGCCTATATAGTCCCTTCAATGCCACTACATACCCCTATACTCACTTCCTACCACCACAAACCCCTATACTGACTTTATGCCACCACATACCCCTATACTCACTTCATGCCACCACATACCCATATAGTAGTCACTTCCTGCCACTACCTACCCCTATACTCACTTCCTGCCACCACATACCCCTATAGTCACTTCATGCCACCACATACCCCTATACTCACTTCCTGCCACCACATACCCCTATACTCACTTCCTGCCACCACATACCCCTATACTCACTTCCTGCCACCACATACCCCTATACTCACTTCCTGCCACCACATACCCCTATAGTCACTTCATGCCACCACATACTCCTATACTCACTTCATGCCACCACATACTCCTATACTCACTTCCTGCCACCACATGCCCCTATACTCACTTCCTGCCACCACATACCCCTATACTCACTTCCTGCCACCACATACCCCTATACTCACTTCCTGCCACCACATACCCCTATACTCACTTCCTGCCACCACATACTCCTATACTCACTTCATGCCACCACAAACCCCTATACTCACTTCCTGCCACCACATACCCCTATACTCACTTCCTGCCACCACATACCCCTATACTCACTTCATGCCACCACAAACCCCTATACTCACCTCCTGCCACCACATACCCCTATAGTCACTTCATGCCACCACATACCCCTATAGTCACTTCCTGCCATCACATACCCCTATAGTCACTTCATGCCACCACATACCCCTATACTCACTTCCTGCCACCACATACCCCTATACTCAATTCATGCCATCACATACCCCTATAGTCAATTCATGCCACCAAAACCCACTATAGTCACTCCATGCCACCACATGCCCCTATTGTCACTTCCTTAGAGATTGTTTTCACACAGGTGTCACGTGGCTCTGAGCACTTTTGTCATAGTTATGGACATGAAAATAAAACTTTTCAAATCGCCCTCATATCATGATGATCTTGATCTTGATGACCCGTTCCTCAGCGAAAATGCGGGTCCCAACTTCATTTTCAGCACAGCGGACCCTGTCTTGGGACACAGAAGTCCAGTGCGGGGTAAGTACTCCTCTAGATGCATATCAGATGTTGTTATGTATAGTAAGGGAGTCTGCCACCAGCGCATTGGAGGTCTTCCCCACTGTATCTTTTTACCTTGCGGTTAACATATTGCTGTTGCCATGTTACATCGAACATCGTTACATGTGACCTGTCTACTTATGCATAGATTACCACATCATTCACCAAGGACAGTGATTGTATGTCTGAATTATGAAGATTTTGCATATGGTTGGTTCCGGAGAGTGATTCCGAACAAGTGTCTCTCAAGTGATGCCCTTGCCACTATACATTTTTCCTCCATCGATTGTGTTAGTGGACACGTCTCAGCACCATAGTACATCCAGGGAGCATAGTAGAATTGAAGATAGAGGCTCGTAGGTTCTGGTCCTAGCAACCGTCCAGGACCGCGTTAATGGACAATAAGGCTGCCCAGGACGTCTTGTCAGTTCAGGTTGTTCTCCATATTGAGAAGTTACCTAAGATAGATGTATTCGTTGACATCCTCTAACCACATCCCACCAAGGAAGACTGGTTCACTTTTTTGTGTTGTTTGGCGCTCGCCTTATTTCTCTAATCCCCAAGGTGGTTTGCGTTGCACTGTGGTTTTTATTTTGCGCCTGTCGGCATGCATTTTATGTAAGGATCTGCTTCCTCCTGCATTTTCTAAGGGTTTGCTTTTTACGAGTAACGGCCGGTGCTGTGATGGAGATCAAACCCAGAACTTTCAGATTGTGAGCCGTGTAACTTAACCACTAGCCCACGCCGTCCCCTCTGCACACAGACAGAAACAGGAAACACAAAAATCATGTCTTAGGGTTGTGATCCATTCCTATGAAACTTCACTGTAAATGACTAGTATCCGATTTTCCTAAAAGTTGGTCAAGGTAATCCAGATGCGATATGTCCTGAGTGGTCCGTCAGGGGCTTTGTGTATGACAAGGACAAGAACAGCACCACTGCTCCACAGAAAGCATGTCGTAAGAGGTGATTGTGTGACATGGCATAATACCAGCCATGGTTAGGTGGTTTGTTTAGAGCAGTATAGCTCGTGCCTAGCAGGCTGCGGATCTGCATGGCTCTTGTGTTTGAGTCTATTAAGATGGACTTACACATTAGTTAAATACTCTCCGCGACACTTGTCCCAATGCAGTGGAGTAATAAAGTGCTCAAGCCTAGCCCACTAAGCAGGAAATCCTTCTCCCATCTACATCCAGCTCATACCAGAACTGGGACTTGCACAGGGGCATCTGCTCCCGTAGAAGTAGGTCGACTAATAACTAAGAAGCAGTGTTGGACCTATGCAACATAATGATTAGACTCATTGTCTAAGCTAGCTCTTTAACTGTTTGTGACAAGGGCCTTTATCACAGCTGGCAATTAAAATGAAAACAACGACCCACACATAAACAGCAACAAACACATAATGTGCTATCATCTCTTCCTAAACACAGCATTTATTTAATATCTCATGTGATTGCAAGGCTGTCGCAGATTGATAGGAAATGCAGACAATTAATTGCACTAACATGTAAAGTATTGTTATATAATACATTGATGGCAAGATAAATTATTGGTTGCTCAATAAAAGTGGTATCACTCAAACCAATCTGAGGATTGTACGAAGTTCGATTGACCAAGAGCTGCGTGAGGACAATATTGTTGGACCAATGTAACTCAATGTAGATTGATGGTTCAGTCTAGTTCAATAGAACAATAGCCACATAAGAACAAGCTCGATGGATCAACGTAGCTCAATAGTCACATGAGAGCAAGTTTGATAGACCAAGAACCACGTGATGACAAGCTCTGTGGACCACGAGCAGCATAAAAGACAAGCTTGAAGAACCAAGACCTGCAAGAGGACAAGTTCTGTGGACCGTAGGCCAAATGAAGAGCTAAAATCACCCTGTTAATACAAGGAAAACAATCTCAATGTCCCTTGGGCCACAAGCCAATAATCTCAGTGGCCTTACGACGACAAGGGAGCAATCTAATCTCAATGTCCCTAGCACCACTATGGAGCAATATCAATGTTCCTAACACCACCAGGGAAAAATCTCATCTCAATGTCCCTAGCACCACTATGGAGCAATATCAATGTCCCTAACACCACCAGGGAACAATCTCATCTCAATGTCCCTAGCACCACTATGGAGCAATATCAATGTTCCTAACACCACCAGGGAAAAATCTCATCTCAATGTCCCTAGCACCACTATGGAGCAATGTCCCTAACACCACCAGGGAACAATATCAATGTCCTTAATGCCACACAAGAACATGCTCAAAAATACCTAAATAATTAGGACACGGAATCCTCAATGGAAGAGAAAAAGAGAATGTGAGAGGAAATTATGATTAAATGGTTACACCAGGAGAGAGGCAGAAAGACTAGCACAGTGCTGTGTATGCTGGCTAGATGTGGTCAATGGCATATTCCCTGAGAGAAGTGACGGGCTTTGATTGAGTCCAACCGTGAGGATATATTGGTACAGGAAAAGTTTGAGAGAATGTGGTGAAACTGAGCGTAAATGCATATCATATATTATGGGAGTCACTATAACTGAGAGCATACAGTTAGCAAAAATACAGTTACAAACAAAAATATATTGTTGACATTGTTTCTGTTTTTAGAAGGGGCTGAAGATCCAGCAGTGAATGAACTGACAGCATCAGGGTCAGTGACCCATAACTGACCAAGACACTATTCCACCTCCACCAAGTGATGGCTCTGGAAACAGACTGTAACCATGCAGCCTGGTTAAGTGATTAGGGATCAAGGAGGGAAGGTAAACCTGGTCCCAAAAAATACTGTGCTGAAATTGGACGTGACAGGCTGCAAAAGAGCAGATATCACAGCCTCACTGTAAACTATGTCACAAATGTTGTTTTCAGGACTAACACAGAAGAAGTTCAATAAGGAGCAGGCAGACGATATCTGCTGCCAGGTTGTGTTCAATGTCCACAATGAGTAAGTTTACTTGCTTTTGCGCCCTGAAAACGGCGTTAAGTGGCAGGTTGTAGCAGCTTTCTTGAGCATGCTGATGGAGGTGGACAATGACAGACAGTTGTGCTATGCTTGGCTTCATCTGCGGGTTATCTGTGGGAAGGTGAATTATGTTACTTTTCACATTTTTTCGGGTGAACAGCTCACATATTACTTTTATCAATTTTCAACTGCCAAGGGTCCTTTTGCGCATAGTATATAGAGGAGATTTCTGCGTTTTTTTGTCAATCCTCAATACGACTAGTTGCTGGTCTCAGTTCCCTTGAGGGGGATGCTTGAAAACTGTGAGATTCGAAATGCCACAATTTCGTATCTTATATCTCAGCTATAGTGACACCCCCCCCCCCCCCCCCCCCAAACAAAATTGCACACCAGGTAGAGATACAATCAGCCAATTTCATTAAATAAATAATGGAGGGCATGGTGATGGTTTATGTAGTTCACTGGGTGTACACACTCCTTTCATGCACTCTTAGATTTCCTATTCATGTAGTATGGAGATTGCAGTGCCATTGTCTAGCAGACAATCTAGGGGTGGTTTCAAAAATAGGAAGGCAAGGACAGCATTCCTGTTACGGAAATCCAGGGAAATAAAAAACTAATGCCTAGTTAAGATTCTAAACAACCTCTCCATTGCCAACACTTTCTTCAAACAACATCCACGTAGACTATACACGTGGACCTCCCCTGATGGCAACACCAGAAACCAAATAGACTACATCCTAGTGCAACAAAGATGGAGATCAAATGTGCTGGCGACAAAAACGCTGCCAGGAGCAGACTGCGATACGGACCATGAATTACTGTTTGCAGTTTTCCAAACAAGACTATGTAGGATCAATAAAAGTTGCCAGCCAATACACTTCGATGTATCAGCAATACTTACTGAATACAGCATCAAAGTAGAAAACAAATTTGAGGCGTTGCTTGCGGTACAGGAAGAGATGACATCTGAGGAGTTGACATCGTATGCATGGGACATTTTGATCTCAACAGCGAAAGAAATGATTCCCAAGATGTCGCACAAGACACAGAGCTATATATCAGAGGAAACACAGAAACTCATTGCAGAAAGGCAACAATTAAAACAAATGGGAAGTAAGGGCACCCAACACAGCATATACAAACTGCGCAAGAAAAGTTAGAAGAGAAATAAGAAAAGATAAAAGAAGATACATAGTAGAAACGTGTAAGGATATAGAAAACCTACAGCAACAAGGCAGAGAGAGGGATGCATTTAAAGCAATAAGAACACTGACAAGGGAGTTCTGTCTGGTTTTAGGAAAGACAGAGGGACCCGGGACCACATATTCAATTTAAGGAATATCTATGAAAAATGTAGAGAGTTTAATGTAGACCTGTACACATATTTTATTGATTACACTAAGGCCTTCAACACGGTAAAACATCAAAATCTGTGGAGAATCATGGGGGAAATGTCGTTTCCTTTGCACATAGTCCATCTCGTTGAAACATTATACCAAGATCAACAAGCCGCTGTCCGAGTATCTGGGCAAACATCGGATTGGTTTGCAGTACAAAAGGGAGTCCGACAGGGATGTATCCTCTCACCTTATCTGTACAACATATATGCGGAATGTATAATGAGAAATGTTCGAGAAGATGTGAACATTGAAAGTTTCGACCCATTTACGATTGGGGAGTACGAGATTCCAGAGTTACGATACGCAAATGACACAGTGATACTATCAAGAAGTGCAGAAGGGCTAGAGCAGCTACTTTCAGCCGTTCATGGACATAGTAAAGATCAAAACCTGTTCATAAACATAAATAAAGCAAAGATAATGACCATCGACAAAACACAATGTCAACATAAATTTACAGTGGGTGGTGAGGAAATAGATCAGGTCACACATTTTGAATATCTGGGCTCCAGAATTGACAAAAATGGCGACTGCTCAAAAGAAATCAGAAGAAGACTAGCTATGGCAATGCAGAGACTGAACAGCCTGAAGAAATTATGGCAGGGCAGCAACAAAATGATAAAAGTAAAATTCTTGAGAGCCTGTGTTTTTCATGTGGCAGCTTATGGCTGTGAATCATGGACGATTACCAAAACTTCTAGACAAAGAATCGAATCATTGGAGTCAAAATGTTACAGAAAGATCCTCAGAATATCCTGGACAAGGGAAAAAAACAAATGCAGACATTCGGCAAGAGTTCAGCATAGAAGAGAACTGGTTTATCAATTCCATTTTGGCTAGAAAATGCAAGTACTTTGGTCACATCAAGAGACACAATGGCCTTGAGAGAACGGTGATGGAAGGTATGGTGCCAAGCAAAAGAGGAAGGGGTAGACCAAGAAGACGATGGCACCAAGATATCCAGGAATGCCTGAATATGACTGTGGCGGAGGCTGGAGTTTTGGCAAGAGAACGAGTTTCTTCCAGACAGACTGTGATGGGAGCGACGTTCTACAAAGGACATGCTACATGAGAGTTAAGATTATTTATTTCAACGTCGAGTAGAGACTTGGAGAATGACAAAGGCAATACAAAGAAAACTGCAATTGCTCATCAATAAATGTCTACAAAAGATAATGGGTACAGGCTGGCAAGACATGGTGAGGAATGAAGCCATATAGGGGAAGGAGCCAATAACAACCAGTGGAACAACAGATGAAACGTAGGAAATGGAGTTGTTGGAAAGGAACACGCTACGGAAAGCACCATCAAATGTGGACAAACAGCACCCCCCCCCAGATGGAAAGAGGAAGAGAGGTACACCAAGAAACACCCAGAGAAGAGTGTGAAAATGAACCGGTTCCTGGACCCCAACTAGAGAGAGAGGCAGAAAGGGCAGCTCAAGACTGAACTTGCTTGAGGTGGGTTGTTAATGGCATAAGTCCCAAAAGGAGCGATGGACATTGATGAATGATAACCACTTCATGCTGAAGGCTACTGCCTGAATTCTCATTATGGCTTAAGTAAGGAGAGGTTATCTAGAAAAAAGCTAACTAAGGCACATATTGCTCTCTAACTTATCTAGTGCCACATGTTTCAGGCAGCCGCGTAGCGCAGTGGTTAGCGAGCTGGCTTTGCATCTGAGTAGTCCTGGGTTCATTTCCCAGTTGAGGCGGAAATATTTTCTCAGACCGCAATGCCTCCGGGGTCGACCCAGCCTTAAATGGGTACCGGTTCAGTCTGGGAAGTAAAAGCGGCGAGGGAGAAGAGATGGCTATCACCCTCATATAGCCGAGCCTTTGAAATGTGAGATCGCTAACACCTCACACCCCTACGGCAGTAATGCTATGAGTTTCTTTACTTTACTTACATATTTCAATACCTTCTACTGATTGTAACAGAATTAAAACTTTTTTGAGTAGAATACCGTAGTACAATCATGACATTTGGAGCTCATTAACTTGATGATAGTGAAGCAGTCATCCTGATTTGAAAGAAAGCTCTAGGCTGAAAATGCAACTAATAGCTGGCTATTTGCACGAGGGTTAGCGAATCATAGCTGACCAAGACCCTGTTGGATCTCCAAGTAGCACCATGAAAACAGGCTGCACGTGTAGCCTGGTTGCAAGAATAGAGATCACAGAGTGAAAGCAAACTGGGTCCCAAAAATTCTGTGCTGAAACTGAACAAAAAAATGGCAGATATTACATCCTTGCTGGAAACTACAATACACCTTTCTAGGACCTTTCAACAAAAATAAAGAAAGCTCTAAAAAAACCCAATAAATTCATAATTTTTATTTAGGGGACCAAGATGCTGAGCTGTAGTGGTCAGAGACCCAAAGAGCTGCCAAGACCCTTTTACACCTAAACGTGGTAATTCTGGATAACAGGCTGCCCCAGGAGAAGGGATCAAAGAGGGAAGGCGTAATCCGGTACTCAAAAAATGGCTGCTGCAAAAGACGAATGTGTCGGACCGAAAGATGCAAATTTTCGCAGTCTAGCTGTAAACTAGCGACACAATGCATTCTGTTCTCTGAACTACATCCTGTTACTTGCAAAGCTCTTTCAGGGCTTGGTAGCGGGAGACAGATAACGAACGTAGAAGATGAAGAAGAGTATTTACTTACAAAAAAAAAGGAAGTAGAGATAGTGCAATAGCAGATACTGTGATCAGGGATGAAGTGTTAAAGACTTCATCCCAGCAGCATGTTCCCATGGAGTCTGAAAAGAAAATTAAGACTCTGAACAATTCATTATTTAATATTAGATGGGTAAAATCTAATAGTAACACAAGCTTGTGACAATAAACATGTCAATACAACTAAGATTCAAGTAAGCAAATAATGCACATGGTAAACTATTTAATGAAATGATAAAGCTTGGAATAAATAACAGTATTCTGTCCCTCATGTAAAAACAAAAATGAAATACAAAATAATAATAGACAATGTGAAATGTGTGTTTCACAAGGTATGGTATCATCATCATGTAACATGCCCTATACAGAATGTCGCTCTCATAACAGCTGATCTGTAAGATTCTCGATCTTTGGTCAGCTCTCCCTTTTTCTGTCATCATCAGAACTTTTTGAATGTCATGTGCCCATCTTCTCCTCAGTCTGCCTCTACCTTGTTTTCCAGGACCGATATCTTCCAGTATAGTTTAATCCAGACTATTGTAGCGTTTGATGTTACGAATGTAGTTTAGATTCCTAGATGCAACGCTGTTTATTAGCCAATTTTTATCTTTAGTCAGCCTTTTTTTAAGGCACATATATTTTACTTTTTTGCTATCCATGGAATTTTGACAATTTTCCGGTAGCACTTTAGCTTGAAAGATTCAATTTTCATCTTTAGTATTTGTGTGATGTTTCACATCCGTACATTAAAACAGGGAGGATGCATGTCAAAATAATTGTTGTTTCGGCTGTTTTGTTCGCGTTCTGCCATTCGTTTCTCATTTGATTTAATATCTACATTGCCATGGTCATTCTCTTCATGATTAATTTTTTTGGCAGCTTCCATTGTTGCTAAAAATAGAGCAGAGATATTAGAAAGTTGTGCTATTTTTATATTCTTATTTTCTGGAGTAACTTTAGGTCTATTTTTTTAAAAATTTAGTCGGTGGTCATTATCTTGGTTTTTCTCAAGTCCATGTAGAGATTTTGTTCTCGTTAAGTTGTTTAACAGACAGGGTCATCTGTTCTAGTTCCTCCACACCCTTTAAGATAACTGTGTCACCAGTTTATCTAAGTTCGGATATTTTTGGGGGAAAACTGATTGTAAGAGTGACAAACTTTTCATAATGTTTATTGTTTCTGATATTTTTCATTTTTGTTTCTGCATAGATGTTGAATAGATAAGGGGAGAGCATGAACCTTGTCTTATTCAATTTTTCACTTCAAACCAGGGTTTTCCATTGCTTCTTGTTCCTGATTTATATTTTGTTTAGACAAATCAGATGTGCTGGGAACCTTATGTCTCTCGTGACATTTCACAGGATTTGGTGTTGCACACAGTAAAATACATTTAGCGATGACATTACCCTATGTGGGCCTGCAACTAGGATTATTTACAGATCTTAGGAATGTAGGATGCTTGCCCTAGCAGCAACTGCACTGTGTGTAGGCTAGGTTTCAATTTCAACAGAAGTCCTTACCAACACGAGAATAACTTTAATGGTTATAAATATAGCTGAGATTCTTCAATATTAAACATATTATATAATATTTAAACAAGCATGCGTGCCTCTGTTGACAATTATTTATAATATTTAAGCAAGGATGTGTCTGTATTGACAATTATCTATAATATTTAAGCAAGGATGTGTCTGTGTTGACAATTATCTATAATATTAAGCAAGGATGTGTGCCTCTGTGTTGACAATTATCTATAATATTAAGCAAGGATGTGTGCCTCTGTGTTGACAATTATCTATAATATTTAAGCAAGGATGTTGCTGTGTTGACAATTATCTATAATATTTAAGCAAGGATGTGTCTGTGTTGACAATTATCAATAATATTTAAACAAGCATGTGTCTGTGTTGACAATTATCTATAATATTTAAGCAAGGATGTGTCTGTGTTGACAATTATCTATAATATTTAAGCAAGGATGTGTCTGTGTTGACAATTATCTATAATATTTAAGCAAGGATGTGTCTGTGTTGACAATTATCTATAATATTAAACAAGGACTTGTGTCTGTGTTGACAAAAGTTAAGGTATGTTGTTCAGACTCATCTTGCTTCCCAACGTAACCCATTTTTGGCATAGTGATCCCTCATGATCCCAGAAAGGTTTTAGTCCTCATAGGAACAAAGAAATCTACAAAGGAACAGTTTATATGATTTAACATTTACAAAGGTAGTATAAAGATATATAAATTGTGACAATTTTTGTATGGAACTGCCTTTCCTCTTATTGCTCATTGACCCCGTGACACCCATTTATTGGTGTGTGTATGTGCAAAAGGGGAGACCCAGTGGTCTCGAGGTAAGATGTTCGCCCAGGGTGCTGGAGGCCGCGGGTTCAAGTCACGGTGGAGACCGGGATTTTTTCACGTGGATCATCCGGTAAATATTTCCCATGATCTCTGAGTAGTTAGATCAGACACTCATGTGCAGTGGCGCACATGTTAAAAATACCTTAGCAGTTGGAAATCGAAAAGAGTAGGCCTATAACTTCAGGACTTTGTTATGTGGTTAGCTGCGGGTCTACTTTGCTCTAATTTACGCTTCCACCAGTCTAAAGAATATGCGATCGTATATTCCAGGGGCTAACAGATGCCGGGATTGACCGGACAAGTCACCAGTGGATTTTCACCTGCCATAAAAATATGAAACAAAGGAGGTCACACATCCTCACGACATAAGTGGACTGAAGATAGATAGATAGTATTTGTGAATATCCCAGCCATCCATTATTTGGTGTGATGGGTGGACCATTAAAAAACAAAATATGGCGGCACACAAATTGAAGCATTTTTCGCGCCGTTGTTTGATGATTTTCATGACGGAAAGTAGTTTTTAAAAGTCGGGAAATTTCCGTTCTGACAGGCCAACACCCGACCAAGTTGTTGAAACTATTCTCAACAATTTGGACACTGATAAATTGGACAAATTATTATTTGAATGATGACATGTGTGATTCAGATTATCAGCATCATTGATTATGATCAAGCTAGATCTGTTCTTGTTCCTCGGAGGATAAGACTATGGTCCTAGGGGGTGTTTCCATGTAATACATCAAGTAAATTTGATACTGGACAGTCTTCTTTACTTTAATTAACTTTTACTGAACCATTGACAAAAAAATTAGCCTGGGGCATTGTTTCTGTATATTTACTGGTGTATTTGCTGTGTTAACACCGGTCTATGCTATAGAAACAGCTGAATCAAAATTGAGGCCACTTCCTCATGTAATGAAAACAAGATGGCTAGACTGACTATTAACAATTTTTTCTGTTTCACATGGATTTGGAACGTTATTCCAGTATTGATTGTGATGAAGTTAAGTTGTTGCAACAGATTTTCTGAGGAAGATCTGTTTAGTTTGTTTATGTTCGATGTTATAAATATGTATGTAGTGGAAACTAATAGATACGCCCATTTGGTTAGGAACACTGTTCGTGCTTTACAGTAATTTCATGGGTTTACAAGACAGCTGGTGTAACCAAAAATGGGTAAGTCTAAATGTTTGTGACATAATTTTACAAATGTAGAAACTAGAAAGTTTAGTTGTACACAATTTATACAATACAACATGGTAACGAAAGAGCAGAAAATCTGGTCTCACAAAGCACCCATGTGCAGATACCAGATATGGATAGTGAGGACATATAGACATCAATTAATGACTAACTGTAACATGACAATGCAATCAATCTTCTTCTTTTGGTTCATAATTGTTCAAAGGGTGGCGGCGTAGGCTAGCAGTTAAGTGACACGACACACAATCCGAAGGTGCTGGGTTCGATCTCGATCACAGCACCGACAGTTACCCCGGGGAAGCAAACCCTTAGAAAATGCAGGAGGAAGCAGACCCTTACATAAAATGCGTCCTGAAGTCGGATGCACTGGGCCGACAGGCGCAAAAGAAAAACCACAGTGCAACATACACCGCCTTGGGGAATACAGAAATAAGGTGAACGTAATATAAAAAAAAATAATTGTTCAATTATATATAAATGTGAAGTCCAGTTCTTCAAAGTGCCCAAATGACCCTGTGCATATAGCAGTCTTAATGCAAGCAACGAACTGACAAGTACAGATATGCAGAAGTTGGACCTTAGATATCGATCACATAGGGAGGAACCCCTGAGAGAATGCAGTGACAGTGTGTAACCAATGAACTACAGGAACCATCAATATCCATACCATTCATCAGTTCCCGAGAGACTCAGCACATATAGGTCTGCCCAGAGTATAGTGATGATAATTCTCCATAACAGATAAACAATATGATAAGATGGCACAATAATATTCACATTTTATCACATAATTAACAAAGCATGGAAAATAGCATAGAGCAAGTGTCATATCACAAAATATGGATTCTAACATCCTAATATTATTAGGTGATATGGGCATCATTAAAAATAATGAATCGGGTGAAGGATACTTTTATGTTTAAAAATGGCTTTCCTTTACTGATCTGCTTCGGCAAGTTCCACCTCATTATAATCTAAGTCAATGTCAATGCTATCCATCTCCGTTGTACCACTAGAACTGCTAGAGTTGTCAGAGGAGTCGGGTTTGGTTGGATCGTTCTCTGGGCCAGTGGCACCCTCCTCAATCACAAGACCAGCGTTTTCAGTATTGTTTGAATGAATGTTATGAATGTGTTGTGGGTATTCAGGGTTGGCTGCTAGTGCCCTGTAACACATAGGGCAAGTCTCCTTCACATACAACCATTTCCTCAAACAGACGCCGTGGAAGAGGTGCTCGCAAGGAGTTACGCAAGCAGTTTTCATGTCACTGTAGCAGATGGCACAAACATCATCATGCCTTTTCAGTTGTTCTTCAGAAGCTAAAGGAAGAGATTCCACTTTTTTGACAGCTTCCCAGCGCAGAAGAAAGCTCTGCCAGCCACTCTGCAGCCGTTGCCAGACATTGAAGTAGCAATGGACAACCAGTATTATAGAGTTGATCCAACTCCACTCGCCGATAAGGCACTCCTTCAAACCGAAACACACAACAAAAACGGCAACAAAAAATTCCATGACTCTGGTCACAGCTCTTGCACAGTAGATGACATCATCCAGGTTTTCCCAAGGTTCAGAGCGCAGGTAGTCGTACATAAAGAGCATGTACACCACCAATGAACCAATTACTTGAACAGATGTCAACAGACAGCTAGAAACTATAACCATTAGCCAAAAGTCCATGTCAAGGTACTGGCAGATGAAATAGGTCATGTATAGTGGAAGCATCCATAAAAATGTGCACAGGACAACAGCTTTCACATGCTTGACGATGCTGGTGTTGTGGGATGCACTCAGTGATAGCAGAACTGGATCCGTTATCTCATACATGGACTGAATAAGAGAGGAAGCAACAATGAACAAGAGTATGCTCATTAGAAATGCTCGTTGGAGTGGTCGGAGCTCAAACAAATCAGTCTGCACTGCAATAAGCAGCATTGTGAATCCTTCTGTCCAACCTCTCATTGTGTCGTGCTCAAATGCATCCAAACCCTGAAGGTAGAGCTTTGTCAGGCAAAGAATAGCACAGGATGAATAGGTGATGGTCACACACAAGGCTAGTAGACTGACAGGCGTGGCGCAGCACTCTCCCATACTGGCCAACAGGATAACTAGCCAGCCCTCCTGCCATATTCCAAGATTCTCTGTGTACACGTAGACATAAATCTGTGACAAAAACATTAAGCCCCAAAACAGCAGCAACTGGACTGGCAGAGCCATGGTTCTCCAAAATGTCAGGGTCACTGGAATAATGCCAAAAATCCTAAATGACATAACAGTGACATTGATCCCTTCTTTACAAATGTCAATAATGTTTCCCAAGTTGTTAAAAATACAGAACAGAACCAGCAGGATGGTGTAAACTGTTGAAAAGTTGTGGATTAAGTGAAGGTCTACTACAGGAAATGCCATAAGCCTTGCAACCACGGGCAGGGCGAAGGCCAGGAGTGTGAACTTGACCCAGTTCCTGATCTCCATAAGGTAAGCAACCACAGCCGCAATGAACACCTGTGCCAAGATATGCAGTACAAGACGCTCCACGTGTTTGCGATTTTCCAGCAGAACAGAGGGCCCATATTCAACAGTGATGTTATCCCTTTCAGCAGCCTCCAGGTACTCTTCATGTTCCAGTTTTTCCACAATGACATAGGCCCTTGATATCACCCCTGCACCTGCCATAAGGCCAGCACACACCAGGTATATGTAGAAGGTGACCAGGTGACGCAATGGTAACGTTGCTATTGCCACAGCCATAACAAGAGCTGAAACATGTAATAGAAATATGTCATTCTCATGTAAGGGCTACCACAACACAGGGTGATCACAAATGATGCGATGGTTACGTTCCTGAAGCACACAAGTAATTTGAGACCGACATGAAATGAGGGTAATCTCTCCGTAGAAATATATTCATCATCATTATATGCTCTGTTGGGGTTAAATGTTGTTATAGTCAGGGATGGGGTTGAGGATGAAACACCAACTAAATGCTCCCAAGGCATGTGTCTCAGATAGCCTCTGACAATAAATTTAATCTCCTGACCTCTGACAATAAATTTAATCTCCTGACCTCATGCGGCAGAACTGATTTACTAATAGGAGGACTGCGGTCCATTTGGCAGTGAAGTGCAATACAGGACTCGTATGTCCCATAGCCTCTCCTGCCCAAGTCTACCTCACCTACACGTGGTGGACCCTGTTATGCGCAGCAATCTTGCCAAAGGTTGCGTTTCAACCCCAGTGGAAGGTAAGGTGGGACAACAAACGAGGAAAAGACGCAATCGACACCCCAGCCAGTTGGGGAGGGAATGAGCCCACTCTCCCATTAACATTGAAGAGGGGATAAAGACATAGATACTGGGCCAGAAGGTGCACCGGAAACCACAGTATCAAGTGACTCTCGCTTTATATGGATGAATACACCTATAGATGAATCCCACGATGGTATTCACCCTGTGGAGCCCCACCAGGCAGGTGCAATGGAGCTAGAGCATCTACAGTCAAAAGCCGAGTTCATCGCGGAAACTCACCTGATGGTGTAAACATCTGTTATGCGATCACAAGAAAAATAAAACTAACAGGAGATGGGGCAGAATGCTAGCCACTGGCCCCTTAAAACCAGTAGTTTCAGGCAGATGGTGCTTGAAAGCCTAAGAAGGCAGCTCATCTAGGAGAGGGAAAACTCTGATTTCAAACCTCTGAAGCCTTGCAGATAAGATACTGGCGTATCTTGTTGGGTTTTGTCAGATATGGCTGTGAAACCTGTTTTCTGATAACTCTGAAAGTTGGTCAGCATCTACCAAACCTGACAACCGACGATGTGCGAAGGAGCACACACAAGAGGATACAATGCCTTATCCTAGAGCAAGGAAAGGTAACCTCAGCTGAGAGTTGTGGCATGGCAGACCAGGCCCTTAGCCTTGGTTGGCAGCTGGTCTAGGAGTGAAGCCCGACTCGCAAACAGATAGAGCATTGCTCTGCTGATCCGGCAGCTTGCCTTGTTCCAAATGTATTGGTATCACCTTTCCCTTGAAGCAAACAAGGCAGACTGAGAGAGGGATCATACTACATGGTCTCCATATTTCTGTCTGGGCATTGCGCTAAAAGCACAATCACTATCATCTGACAAGACGATAAGAGCCAACAGCATTCATGTATTAACCTCAGTGCATGTTTTCCAAAATTAAGCTAATGATGTAGCTACCTATTTGTGTTTGCATACTTAAATTATTTTGACTTCCCCAAATAGTAAGTTGCCCAGCAAAATCAGTCGACTCAATCATATAGTAAGTGGCAAACAAAATGAGCTGGCTCCAACATATAGCAACTGGTAAACTAAACTAGTTGATTTACCCATATAGTTAGTGGTAAACAAAATTAGTTGATTCATCCATATAGTAAGTGGCAAACAAAATAAGTTGATTTACCCATATAGTAACTGGTAAACAAAATTAGTTGATTCATCCATATAGTTAGTGGCAAACAAAATAAGTTGATTTACCCATATAGTAACTGGTAAACAAAATTAGTTCATTCCCCCATATAGTAACTGGTAAACAAAATGAGTTCATTCACCCATATAGTATGTGGCAAACAAATTTAGTTGATAAACCCATATAGTAAGCCATAGTTACAATGATTTTAACATTGTGTGAGAGGAGTTGACTTACCCATTAAGTAAAAATTAGTTGACTTACCCATATAGTAAGTGGCAAACAAAATTAGTTGACTTACCCATATAGTAAGTGGCAAACAAAATTAGTTGACTTACCCATATAGAAAGTGGCAAACAAAATAGTTGACATGCCCATATAGTAAGCCACAGTTACAATGATCATAAGGGGCATATGCGGTTTGGAAATTTCTTGTTTGGGTGAAAAATATTGATTTTTCAAATTGTAAATTTTTATTAAGTTCGACATTAATAGAATCGTTTACATATAAAATAATGTTATTTTGCAAGCATATTGACATTTAAAAATTAATAATAAACACCCTACCCCCTGTTCTAAAGTTGATCTACTTTAAAAAGATACCGAAAACTGATGATAAAACACAATGTTTGACACATAGCAACAGCTTTTTCAAAAAAGTATAATGGGTCATATTATATATCATAATGACCGGGGTCCAAAGTTCTCTTCAGAATTTTTCATTCGAAAGCAAATGCTAGCTTTGTATAAACGATACGATACTTCAAATATAATGACTGCTGCGATATTTCATTGGTTTTATTATTTTGCTATTTCTGATTGGTTGAAACAGGTATCGTCCATGGGAACAAAATATTCGCACATGCGCAAAAGAGGTGTTTTCCAAACCATTTCGGTCCGTCCCGTCATTTCCATTTCTCCATTGAGTGATTGACCATTGTGTTACTATCATTTAGAAACAGCAAACAGAATCAACATGCCAAAGAAAGGTTATATGTACGGCAAAAAACGTGCTCACCAAAAACCTAGAGGCATTCACGCTCGGAAACTAAGAGAATCTTTGAATTCAAGGTAAGTTTACTGAATTATGTTTATTTTTCACGCCACGTTGTACCTTGCTTCAAATACTTCAATATTTAATTCAAAAAGAGCTCTACGCTATTCAATAAATATTATTTTGTGTAGATTGTGTATGTACCTATTCAGTAAGTTACTCACTTAAGTATTCATTTAATGTTTGTTATATTACTAGAGTTACGAGTACACATTTATTTCTAGACATCAACAGTTAGAATGCCTGTGAAAATTTATGAATACATCGTGAAATTTTAGAAAGATAGGGCAGAATGTTACACGTGAGAATGTCAAACTCATTTATTTTGAAAATAAATTGGGATATTTGTGATATGAGTTTATTTGTCATATTATTTGATATTTATGGGTCATTTTCTGTATTGCAGTTCAACTGTGGATGCTGAAGTCAGTGAGCCTACAGCTGCTGTTGAAACTATAGTACCCCAAAGCGGTTCAAGAGCGGAGCAGAAGTTTGCAGTATACAAGAATCTCACTGAAGGGATACTGAATCTGAACAGTGATGAGTATAGTTTAATCCATCACAGTTTTCTACATTCTCTTGCTTCCACAGTTGGATGTAGAAATTGCAGAAGCAATAATTTACAGTTGAATAAAAAAAAACGAAATGGTCTTGCTGTTCTTATATAGATTCTCTGTCCAGATTGTGAGTCAGAGTGGTCAGACTGGACATCTCCACAAGTGAATAAACAGCATGACATCAACTATAGGACAGTCCTTGGTTGTAATGACAATGGTATGACATCAACTATAGGACAGTCATTGGTTGTCATGACAATGGTATGACATCAACTATAGGACAGTCATTGGTTGTAATGACAATGGTATGACATCAACTATAGGACAGTCATTGGTTGTCATGCCAATGGTATGACATCAACTATAGGACAGTCATTGGTTGTAATGCCAATGGTATGACATCAACTATAGGACAGTCATTGGTTGTCATGACAATGGTATGACATCAACTATAGGACAGTCATTGGTTGTAATGACAATGGTATGACATCAACTATAGGACAGTCATTGGTTGTAATGACAATGGTATGACATCAACTATAGGACAGTCCTTGGTTGTAATGACAATGGTATGACATCAACTATAGGACAGTCATTGGTTGTCATGCCAATGGTATGACATCAACTATAGGACAGTCATTGGTTGTAATGCCAATGGTATGACATCAACTATAGGACAGTCATTGGTTGTCATGACAATGGTATGACATCAACTATAGGACAGTCATTGGTTGTAATGCCAATGGTATGACATCAACTATAGGACAGTCATTGGTTGTAATGCCAATGGTATGACATCAACTATAGGACAGTCATTGGTTGTCATGACAATGGTATGACATCAACTATAGGACAGTCATTGGTTGTAATGCCAATGGTATGACATCAACTATAGGACAGTCATTGGTTGTCATGACAATGGTATGACATCAACTATAGGACAGTCATTGGTTGTAATGACAATGGTATGACATCAACTATAGGACAGTCATTGGTTGTAATGCCAATGGTATGACATCAACTATAGGACAGTCATTGGTTGTCATGACAATGGTATGACATCAACTATAGGACAGTCTTTGGTTGTCATGACAATGGTATTGGACATGCAAAGTTGCAATCATTGCTGTCTACCATGAACATAAAGAACCAGATGCACCACAAAACATTTTACAAGAGGTCCAAAACTGTTAGCATTGCAGCAAAGGATGCAGCAGAAGAAGCAATGTGTCAAGCAGCTTGTGTAGTTGCAGAAAGAGCAGCAGCTACAGGTCCCCTCCCAGGCCATGCCAAGATTACCACAGGGTGTCCTATCATCGCTGTGTCTTATGACGGTACATGGCAAAAACGTGGCCATTCATCACACAACAGAGTTGGTGTTGCCATTGACGTTGAAAGTGGCCTAGTTTTAGATACTCAAGTCATCAGCAATTATTGCAAAATATGTGCAGTTGGTCCAAAGCCAGGTTCTCCAGAGTTTATGAATTGGATACAAATGCACAAACCTCAATGCCAGCAGAATGTAGATTGTTCTTCAAATGCAATGGAGACTGTGGCAGCAAGGATTATTTATTCAAGGTCAGTTGAAAAAATATCTCTAATTTATGGCACTATGCTTTGCGACGGTGATGCAAAGGCATTCAATGAAGTCCAAAATTCTAAATGCTATGACATTGACATAAAAAAAAGAGGATTGCATAAACCACATAGCAAAAAGAATGTTTAATGCTCTGAGCAATTTGAAGAAAACAAATAAGGAGTCACTAAATCGTAAGCTGACCCTGTCGTCAATCAAAAAAATTACAAATACATATGCCAAAAATTTAAAAGACAATGCCCCTGATGTTACAAAAATGAAGCTGGGAGTGTTAGCTGGGTTTTTTCATATGATGAGCACTGACAAGGCACCCAACCATAGACTTTGTCCAGAGGGTGAGAATTCCTGGTGCCACTTCCAGAGAGCTCTGAAGACAGGGTTGTGTCAAAAACATCAGCCTACATTTTCGGCAGAAGTTGGCAGACTCATCTACCAGATTGTGACAAGACTGACAGACACAAATCTCCTCCTTCGCTGTTCAAAAATGGGCACGCAGAATGCCAATGAAAGCTTCAACTCATTGATTTGGCAGCGCTGCCCTACAACAACATTTGCTTCACTGTCAGCGGTAGAGACGGCAACTTCCTTTGCCACTCTATCTTTCAACTGTGCTCCTGTAGGGCTAAAAATGGTAACAGACAGAATTTGACAGGAATGGAGTGTTGTAAATCACATACATGCTACTCGAATGCTGAACAAAAAATACTATGATTCAAAAAGACGAAGATTGGGTGTATCAAAGTGGAAAAGGAAAAACCTTAAAAAAAGGCAGGCGTATTGGACGAGAACACCAGCATGAGTTAGCAGAAGGTGAAACATATGTTGCTGGTGCATTTAGCGATTAATTGTATTTGCAAATGACTATGTATATGTTTCTTAATTAAAAAACAATGTAAGAATTCATTTTTTTGTTATTAAACTTATTTTTATTTACTTTCAAAGTTTAAAATTGAATTATCTCAAAATCTTTTTTCCCCATTTGTTATGTATCTGAAACCTTAAAATCTCAGCTAATATAGATGTTGGAAATATGCAATTTGGTGTGTACATTTCTCATACTCTTGTTGGTAATCATTTAAAGAAAAGCTAATTTGGTCAAAGATATTTTATTAAAATAAATTTTGTGTGCCAAATGTTGATGTATTTTGTCGACTTCGTGGAGCTCAAATAGAGAAAAAAAAAAAAAAGAAACCATCAACACACGAAACACCAAAATGAAGCCCATGGTAGAGAGCCTAAGCAGGGCAATAATGCAAGCCGCCACTGAAACCATCCCAAGAGGAGCTAGGAAAAACTATAAGCCCTACTGGAATGATGAGTTGCAGAAAGTGGAAGATGCAGTAACAAATGCTAGGAACATGGCAGAGCGAGAAAAATCCATGGAGGCAAACATCGTCCTCAAAGCCGCAGCGGCGAAATACAAACACACGCTCAAGCAAACAGCAAGAGAAAGCTGGAAAAATAAAACGGAAAGTCTAAACCTGGACAAAGACGGGAACAAGCTATGGAAGCTAGTCAGAGCCATGAACGACGAAACCCCGTCAAATAAACAAATTACTATCAAGCTGGGCGAGAACTTGATCACAGGTAAGAAAGCCGCAAACGCCTTTGTCGATCACTATGCCAGAGCAAACCACATCGAGGTCCCTGCAGATAAGCATACAGACATTAGCGAAGAGCTAAAGGGACACGAAAACATAAATACGGCTCCCGAAGAGCACATGATGGCCAAACTAACAATGCGCGAAATGGAAGAGGCTATGAGAACGCTAAAGAAAAGGAAATCTCCCGGAAAAGACGGGATAACAAACGAAATGCTGATGGGGCTGGGCCAAACAGCGAAGAGGAAACTACTATCAGTCCTGAACCAAAGCTGGAAAAGGGGTATTGTACCCCAGGCGTGGAAAGACGCAATACTGGTACCAGTACCAAAAACAGGAAAGGATAAAACAGATCCAAATGGATACAGGCCCATCAGCCTACTGAGCTGTGTCGGCAAGCTGATGGAACGGATGATAAACACCAGACTGATGTGGCATCTGGAAGAAAAACGAATACTAATTCCACAGCAAGCCGGCTTTAGACAGCACAGATCCACTGAGGACCAGGTCATCTTCATAGCCCAGTAGATAGAAGATGCCTACCAGGCACAGAAACACACAGTAGCTGTTTGGGTGGATCTGGAAAAGGCATTTGACAAAGTCTGGAAAGATGGACTTAGAGTCAAGCTAAGAAGAAGCGATGTTTGTGGGAAAATGTACAAGTGGATCAACCACTACCTCAAACAAAGAACGGCCAGAGTCCAAGTACAAGGGCAGATGAGCAAAAAGGTGACACTCGAGCAGGGAGTACCCCAAGGGGGAGTACTGTCACCCACACTCTTCCTGGTATATATAAACGATATTACAGAGAATATACCAAGAAGAGTCCATAGCTCAATGTTTGCAGACGATCTGGCTATGTGGACCTCTGAAAAGAATCTCACCATAGCAAGAAATCGGATGCAGCAGGCCCTAACATCGCTGGAAGAGTGGGCGAACTCATGGCTGGTCAAAATAAACGAGGAGAAAACCACGTGCACAATATTCTCGCTTTCATTAAAACCCCAAAGTACCAAATTAAGTCTAAATGGCAAAATCCTGCAGCCAAACGACAACCCAACCTATCTGGGAGTCACATTTGATCGGCGCATGACATGGAAAAGTCAGATTGAGAGAAACCGAATGAAAGCCAGAGAAAGAATGGCAATCATGAGGAAACTTGCTGGCACAAGCTGGGGAGCAGACGAAGGCATACTAAAGAAACTGTACACTGGAAGAGTGAGACCAGTTCTCGAGTATGGCATTGCGGCATGGACAACAGCAGCGAAGGCGAACTTCGATAAAGTTAACAAACTTCAAAACCAAGCCATGAGAATTATAACAGGTGGCATGAAGTCGACGCCAATTGTAGAACTTGAAAAGCTTACAAAACTGCAATCCATGACCGATAGAAGAGACTGCAGAGCCCAGCTGCAGTCAGAGAAACTCCGAAGACTGACGGACCACCCAATGTACCAGAGACTAAACAATTTCGGAAATGGGAAACTAAAGCGGAGAAACTTTGCAGAAATAGCCAAAGCAAAGATGCACGAAGATCCCATAAACGCACTAACAACACCAAAACCCATCACTACTGTACGAAAACCTACCTGGAGGCAGGATATATTTCCAGAGGTGGTAGAAAATATACCAGGTATTGCAAACAAAAACTGCCAGACTGAAAAAGAAAGGAGAGACACTACCCTAAGCTTCATAACGAAAAGCTACCCAAGCATGGACTGGACCCATGCATACACCGACGGTTCTGTAACAAACACTACACAGAACGGAGGGGCAGGAGCATTCCTGAACCTACCAAATGGCAGAAAAATAACACTGTCATTCGCTACTGGTAAGTACACAAGCAATTTCAGAGCGGAGGCAGAGGCACTGAGGGCGGCAGTGGAAGAAATGGTGACACACAGTGAAAATGAGAGCCATATAGTCCTGCTGACAGATGCTCTCGCCGTAGTCACAGCGCTAAAAAGCCAGAAAAACACTGAGCTTAATGACTTAAGAGCAGCACTCTGCAAACTGTGCCAGCAGACCGCACCAAAAAGGGTAGTGGTACAGTGGGTCCCGTCACACTGCAACATCCAAGGCAACGAGGAGGCAGATAGACTGGCAAAAGAAGGTGCAAGACTACCACAAACAGATACCAGTATGACGTACGAAGAGTCAAAACGGCTTATCAAAGCCAGATACATGACCAAATGGGAAACCGAACATACTGGTTACACCAAAAACGATGCCTATTACCAGTTGAACCGAAGAGAGCAGGTAGTTGTCTTCAGACTTCGCACTGGCCACAACAGACTGAGGTACCACCTATTCAACAAATTGAAGATAGGGTGTACCGACGAATGCCCGTGCGGTACTGGTAAAATGACCACTGAACATCTGCTGCAGAACTGCCCGACATACGAGGATCAGAGAGAGCAGATGTGGCCATTACCAGTGGAACTGCAAGACAAGCTCTATGGCAGTGGCGAGAGCCTCAGGATGACCGCCGCTTTTCTCGAAAAAATAATGGTTACTGTCTGACTGTGTACGCAGAAGAAGAAGAAGAAGAAATAGAAAAAAAAATATTTTTGAACCTTTTTCATAAAATAAAATATGTCCTTTCCCTAAAACTATGCTTAACATTCATGGATCATTCATTTTATTTTTAATACATATGTTTTTTTTTTTAAATTGAAGGTATTTGCAAGCAAGCATTTTTTCAAGGTCACCGCAGTTATCATGACAACCGAGTGTTTTTTAAAATTTGTTAAACCTGCAAATATATCTACATTCATAGCCTAACATTACCATTATAAAATATTTGGTCTGATTTAATTAATTTTAAAAAAAAGTTTTCAGGGAGCATGACCCCTTAACATCATCTGAGAGGAGTTGACTTACCCATATAATAAGCCACAGTTACAATTATCTCAACATCATCTGAGTGAAGTTGGATAGTTTTGTGTGGGTTGGTGCGGAACCAAACTTCAATCAGAAATAGGGCCGGCACTCTTAAGATGACACTGACTGCCGTTTCCAGGGACTCCTGGGATAATTTCAGTGGCTGCATCCTTGCCCCAAAGATGTCCAGGGTGAGTGATTGGTGAAGACACAAGATATCTAAAAATTTGTCTCTTAATGCTGCTGAGATGATTAAAAAAAGATACAATCACTCATTTTTACATGACAACATGAGATGAAACATCAAAAAGGATCAACAAAACACTTAAAAATAAATTAAACCTTACATGAAAGTGCATTCAATTATGAAAATGGGAGGAAGACTAACGTCTGGTCAGGCAAAATATACTGGTCAAGACCCTCACTTCAGTTTCCTCGTAGCCCTCCCTGGAAACAGCTGTTTTCATGGCAGCCTGGCTAACGAGGTGAGGGATCAACATGCTCCCCACAGTAGTGAGCAACACGCAGATGAAGCCAAGCATAGCACAGCTACCTAAAGGGCCCTGGTCCACCTTCATCAGCATGCTTGGGATGTGAGGAAAGCTACTGCAACTCGTCACTTAACATCCTTTTCAGGGTGCACAAAAGTGTTGGCCTACTCATTGTGGGCATTCAAAACAACAATAAATTATGTAAAATCAAGAGTGTTGTCCATGTCTTGTTGAGGCTCAATAGGGAAGCACAGAATAGTCACACTGTAACATGCTAGGCATATCATAAGTTGTGACTAAGGACAGTTGTGCATGGGGTTGTCTAAGTTCGGGACGTACACAGATGACACTGTGCGGTTAATTTCTGAGTTTGATCATCAATTTCAAGATTTTGAGATGTTTCGTCTACAGGTGGAACTGTTTATAACCCATGCAAGTGCACAGTGGAGTGTCAGCCAGCAGAACTCCAATTACAGCTATATAAACTCCAATATGTCCGATTCCTCAACACAACAGAAACAACTATATGTAATTTGTGAATTTTGCTACCAAAGGATGCCCACTTCTGAGAAAATGGGCTCTAAAAGTGTGCTCTTTAATTGGCAGAACATATGTTTGTGAGACATTTTCTGCCATTGAAGCTTATCAAATCCATAACCAGGGGACGGCGTGGCCTAGTGGTTAAGTGGCACGGCTCACAACCAGAAGGTGCTGGGTTCGATCCCCATCACAGCACCGGCCGTTACCCCGGGGAAGCAAACCCTTATAAAATGCAGGAGGAAGCAGACCCTTACATAAAATGCATGCTGAAGTCGGATGCACTGGGCCGACAGGCGCAAAATACAAACCACAGTGTAACGCACACACGCCTTGGGGAATAGATAAATAAGGCGAACGCAAAAAAAAAAAAAAAAAAAAAAAATCCATAACCAGAGACACATTAACTGACTCTGCATTATCCCATATTCTCAGAATTGCTACATCAATTACAAATGGAACGAAGTAGACTTCAAATCACTGGTGAAAGGTTTTGACAAGCCACACGATTCGCATTGAAATAACATGTAAAGGTATTTTAAAACTAAATAATTAAATGTCTTATTACAAATTATGAAACAAATTCAAACAATACATTCATTATTTATTTAACTAAATCTCAGAATGCAATTTTTCAGGATGTTATGGGTCTGGTCCTCTTTTATCCTTTACTGTAATCTGGTCCTCAGCCAACCTTAAAAGTTAAAGTGGCTATCGCTCATTGCTCTAGGTGAGTTGCTTGCTTTAAGTATGATCTTCAAATGTCCGCCCTTCTCCCCCTATCTGTCCAGTTTGGGTTACCCGTGACCAATATGGAAATTTTTGCCTTCCCTGACACAGCTACGGAATCATTGAGACATTCAAGCCCCCTCACCACCTCAAAGTAACGAGCACGAGCGGGTTCAATCAGAACATCATATAATACTATTTAATACATTTTAAATTTCAGTAATGAAATATTATATTATAGGGCATCCACAAAGTCGTGGACTGATAGAAAAAATATAGCTAAAAAAATATCATATAATTTTAATAAAATTTGGATTCTATATTAATGTTAAAAAAGTGGTCATTTTTTTGGTGTTGTACACTAATGCAATTCTTCTTCTTCTTCTTTGTTCGTTATCAAACTTCAGCTACCAAGCCCTGAAAAGAACTTTGCAAGTAGCACGATGTAGTCCAGAGAATGGAATGCGCTGTATCGAAGTTTACAGCTTGACTGTGATATTTGCATCTTTTGATCCAACACATCCGACTTCAGCAATCATATTTTAGTACGAGGTTTGTCTTCCCTCTTCGATATTTTCTCCATAGCCAGTCCGCTCTATTGCAGCCAGTTATCTAGGATCACTGCACGGTGGCGTAGAAGGGCCTTGGCAGCTCTGGTTTCGCTGACTATTGCAGCTCATGCGCTGCTCAGAATTTTGATCATTAATGCAAATGAATTTAAGACATTTTGTTTGTAAATTTTCTTTAAAAAAGTCGATAGTATGTACTGTAGAGTATAATAGTATATTGACGGTAGCATGAATACAATTTGTGACGCATTTCAATGAGGAAGTGTAGTTTGTACAGAAAAGTTCATTATTTTATTCTATTGCACCAAATAGATCTCAATGATCAGAGTTGTAGCATAATTATCATTTGTAAATTTCTGCCAATAACCAAAATCAAACACTTTGAAGAACTAGGAATTGGAAAACATGTGATTTTTTGAACATATGTCTCAAATGCTGATATATTGGCTACTGTGTTTTCTAGAAAAAAATGGAAGCAGATGTATCGGCTCGTGGGAGTGAATGAGTGGTAGAATCGCTTCAAAGATGGCCGCACATTGGTGGAGAACATAATCATATCACATTCCGGTAAGCCCTCAACAAGCCAAAATGACAAAAAACCAAGAACGGACCTATTCTTATAGAACTGTTGTGTCACCATCCAAGAGTATTACTTAGAGGTCATCAGTCACCTTGTGATACTTCTTCTTCTTCTTCATACGCTGTCAGACGTCAACTTGAATTTGTTCGAAGAAAGCAGCTGTCATCCTGCCCTTGTGATACTATTTGACGCAAAGGTGAACTTGGCAGCTCCATCAGAACAATGCAGTTCAATGCCCCCACCCAGACTTTCTTGGCCAAACACAACATTCCTCTGGTTTGCCATCCTCCCTATTCTCCCGACATGGCTCCTTCCGATTTTTGGCTGTACATCAAGCTGAAAATTTCGCTGAAAGGGACCCAATTTGAGTCAGGAGAAGACATTATGTGGAATGTGTAATAATTAATAATTGAGTTAGTTAACTAACTGTGAGTATAAAGTACTAACTGTACTGTTACTCAACTGTATTATTAGTATTACTAATTAAAATTATTAAATATTTTTACTTACATTAAACTACTTTTAACTAGACTAAATTAGTAATCAATGTTAATACTAATGTGTAGACTTAATTTTAATTTAATATATTAAATTTAAAATAAATAGTAAATAGATCTAACTCTTAAAATAAATACTTACTTATTTCTAAGTACTAATAGTAATACTAAGACACTAAGTACTATAAACTACTACTAGTATTTAGTTAATTTAGTAATAGTACTAATAATAGTGTACTGTTAACTTACTAACTACTGACTACTACTACAACTAGTAAGTAGTAACCAAAAAGTTCAGTAGTAGTAGTAGTAGTTACTAGTTAGTACACTGTACAATAATGTTGAGTAAGTAACTAATAGAATAGCTGATTTTGCTAATCTTCTGCGTTCTTACCACCATACCTAATTTTACAAATAAAGCAGCAGATATGAAAGTTCCTATTGCATAATATCCATGCTGCGTCGTATCTATATAATATTATCTATCCACAACAAATTAGTTATTTGATGAAGAAATAAAGAGGCGAGTCAAACGACTACAAACTGCACAATGACCCGGAAACAAACAGTTAGCCGAACCAGTTTGTCGCATTTTACGACAAAAATCTTATTTCTTTGGCAACAGTTGTTGCTGTTGAATACCCACGATGGATAATGGGTACCTGGCTTACCGTTATAAAAAGCAGATAACGAGGGAGAGAACTGGGAAACCCACGTCACACTGATGCCTGTAATTAAGTCTCAAAAACGGTCATCCCTGACATTTTTTGTTTCTTCATTTTTCATTACGTTTTTTTCTACAAATAAAAAAAAGAAAATGCAAATACTTTTAAATACTTGTGTACCGGCTCACAAGGGTGTACTAAGTACATTTAATTGTTGCGTTAAATATGACTTCACCAAATAATATATACAAATATAGGTAGTTAAAGTATGTCTGTGATAATATTTAATTAAACTAGTTGTCTGAAATTATAGAGGAAAGGGAAAAGGTGTTGCTGTTGTTGTTGATTAATACCCACAATGAGCAAGTTTATCCTTTTGTGCCACCAAAAAGGGCGTTAAGTGGCGGGTTGTAGCAGCTTTCCTCACATCCCGAGCATTTTGATGAAGGTAGACAGCGATCCTCCAGACGGTTATGCTATGCCTGGCTTCATCTGCGTGGCGCTCAGTACTACGGGGATCACATCGATCCACATCTCGTCACCCAGACTGTCTTGGTCTTGGACAGTGTATTGTGCCTGACTGGACTAGCAAAATGTTAATTTGTCGTTATTGAAGTTCGAGACTTGGCAGTTTAATCTTGTCAATATCAAGACCGCAGAAAAAAATTAGATGTAACAACAAAAGTTGCAGGAATCCATGATCGCTTCTGCCAGTTAACATATCATGTACGAAATCTGACTGGGTATTCCTAGTCCCACATCGGGCTCCTCAGTTACATTCGAACTCATCTACTGACTGAACATGCTCCAAATAACTGAGCATAGAGTCGTTATTATCACACGAGATGAACGAAACATCCTCATCCACTACATCATTGCTCTATGGAACCCTTGATACTTTTTTGTCAACCTGCCGTCAGCTGATTCAGGTCTGTGTTCTTGTGAGATTTGAGTGCAGTTCTGGCCGGCCGTGCTCAGTTAAAATTACGATTTTCACACACAAATGTTTTCTTTGTGTTTTACCGGTCAATTTCTGCTGCTTTCCCAAGAGCTGTTATATCAGTTTTGGCGTTGCTTGAGAACTTGCCCAGAGGTAAAGGCCGCATTACTTTTTCTCAATGTTTTTTGTCTGCCCATCACCACTCCTCCTCCTCCGGTTTTGTGACGTTTGCAGCTACGCCATCTGCATAGGAATGTTTCCACACGTCTACGGGATAATTAGCGCCTATACAACATTTAAATTAGGGTGCAGGGCTACAGGTCTCTCCTGGCTGAAAAGGGTCCCATGAGTTGCTCTAAGTTGGAAGCAGATACAGAAAAATAGTAGCAAAACAGTAATCAGTCAACATATGCGAGACGTATTCAAATGAAACTGGACCAAACGGCAACAAGTGAATATATGTACGATTAGCACGATGACGTCACTTCAGGTGTAAACAGCATATACCAACCGTCAAGTTTACAAAATTTCATTATTCTCCGAATCATAGTTTCCTTAGCAGACCGTTGAAAACATGGCGGTAGTAATACTGAATCCGTCCAGAGTTGATCAGCGAGCGGTGATTCGGTTTTTAACAGCTGAAGGATGTCGACCAGTTCATCGCAGAATGCAGGTAGTGTATGGTGACAAAATTATGACGAACGTAAGCTCCGGCGACAGTCACGCGAATTATTGCACCAATTTTGGCGATAACATCTTCAAACGCAAAAATATAAGCCTGACCTGGTCTCGGAAGATCTTTCGTTTACTCACATTCTAATTTAAACTTCGTTGTGCAGTTCTTCACTGTTGTCTTCGACACACTTTTGTCACCATACACTTTCCTGCATTCTGCGATGAATATCAACTGGTCGACATCCTTCAGCTGTTAGAAATCGAATCATTACTCGCTGATCAACTCTGGACGGATTCACACCCTCCATGTTTTCAAAGATCTGCTGAAGTTTTGACTGCTGTTACGCTGACCGCGCTCAGTCAATATTACGATTTTCACATGCACATGTTTTTTGTGTGTGTGGTACAGGTCCATTTCTGCTGCTATCACAAGAGCTTCTGTATCGGTTCTAACGTTGCTTGGCGACTTACCTATGGGTAAGGGCCGAGTTACCTTTTCTCCATGTTTTTTGATTGCCCATCACCACTCCTCCTCCGGCTTTGTGACGTTTGTAGCTAAGCCATCTGCATAGGAATGTTTCCACACGTCTGCGGGATAATTAGCGTCTATACGACATTTAAATTAGGGTGCAAGGCTACAGGTTGTCCTGGCTGAAAAGGGAGTTGCTCCAAGTTGGAAGCAGATACAGAAACATAGTAGCATATAAAGTAATCAGTCAACAGTTACTTGTAGAGAGTTAAGCGAAACATAATACACCTAACGACCATGTCGTTCACAAAAACAGGCTGCCTTACAGCAGTCTGGTCAACGAGGAAGCGACCGACGTTGTCATCACTGCAGTGGTGTGGCTGCTCAAAAGTCAGCCTTGCACTATAGCCAGGAGAACCCGCCCAGCTTCGTCAGACACTGGTAGCAGAGAGTCGTCAAAAATTCACTGTTTTTGGCTGTTGCCGTGTTGCCAACTAGTCGATGACTTACACTTATGTTCACGGAAACGTGTCGTTGTTTTCCATTTGGACTTGTTAATTCGTTGTTGTTTTTTTTGTGTGCCTTCTTCCGTCCGATTATCTTGGAATAGACAGCGGCTATATCAATAGCACTACGCTTAAATATGTGTCATATTTTCACGGTCTAGTGCACACAGCTGAACTTCACGAGATTGGCGCCCTACGTCATAGCTGCAAACAATGTCAGTTTTGGTGTGTGAAATTTAGACACGACCATAATGGACTAAAACACCGTCCGGAAGAAATGTTTAACTCACACACACGCTGAGTGATGTCCCTACGACCTCTTTACGGTTATGGGAAAGGCACGACACACAACGTTAGATGTCATCTACCACTCCGCTGCCTTGCTGGATACCTGTTTACAGGAAAGGCTTCGGGAGTAAACCCCGAGGAAAAAACTGCATCCTCGGCTATTTCCAGTCATCTCGATAAAATCTTGCCACTGGCCAAAGGTAGCTCAAGACATGAGAGTGATGTTGACAAAATGCACAGTATCTTCATAACTTTAATCCTTATCACCGCGCAAATAACCAATGTCAGCGGACACAGCAAGGAAAAAGAATATCCACATGGCTGAACAAAGAGAATGTTCTTCATCAATTGTGATGGACGAACATCATCATTGAGCTATTTGCCTAAAATAAAATGATAATTTTCCCACACAAAAGTGTATACGAATTTGCTAATCCTTTGTCATTATAGATCACATGAGAAGTTGTCTGTTCCCTGTTAATCTCATCATCATCATCATCATCATCATCATCATCATCATCATCATCATCATAATCATAATCATAATCATCATCCTCATCATCATCATCATCATCATCATCACCAATGTCCGTTGTTCCTTTCAGGGCATAGGCATTGACAATCCTCATCCAGCAAGGCCGGGGGACGGCGTGGGCTAGTGGTTAAGTGAGACGACTCACAACTTGGAGATGCTGGGTTCGATCCCTATCCCAGCACCAGCGTTACCCTGGTGACGCAAACCCCTAGAAAATGCAAGAGGAAGCAGACCCTTACATTAAATGCATGTCGAAGTCGGATACACTGGGTCGACATGCCCAAAATAAACACACCGCCTTGGGGAATTACGAAATAAGGCGAACGAAAAAAGAAAACAAGGTCGGTTTTGAGATGCTCTTTCTGCTTCGTTCATGTCAAGACATGTATGGTCACGTTTGATGGTGATTTATGTAGCGCGTGTCTTATCTAATCTCATTTCCTACTTTTGATCTATTACTCTACTGATTGTTGTTGGCTCCTTTCCAATTATTCTTTGTTCCCCACCATATCTTGTCAGACTGTACCGACATTTATTGACGAACGACTGGAGTTTTCTCTGCATCGTCTTTCTGGTTCTCCCAGTTTCTGCTCTATTCAGGAGTACTGATTTCGCTGTTGTTGTTTAATACCAACAATGAGTATGTTTACTCTATTGTGCGCTCTGAATTGGACGTTATATTATGGGTTGTATTATCTTTCCAAACACAACTCTGAGTGTTCTGATCAAAATGGAACATGGTCCTCCAGACATGGTCGCCCAGACGTGGTCCACCAGCCGTGGTCCACCAGACGTGGTCGCCCAGACGTGGTCTTCTAGATGGTTGTGCTGTTAATATATACAACATATTTTCCCCAGAGGACCTGAAAGTAACCGAACACTTATATTTCTTAGGTTCTCCTTTCTTTGTGTACGGCATATTGGTATACATGGTAAGGCTCCAACCACTTCCGTGGCGGTCAGTCGTTATCTTCGGTTATGTCCGGTTTATAGGTCAAACACTTTGCTGTTCCACTTCCGGAGCCGTTGATTCTAAACGATTCATCTGCCTCCTCCATCGAATAAGTTTTTGTGTACCAGGTTTCTTTACGCATTTCTTCTATTCACTGCCATATACAATTAGTTTTGTGGAGGAGCTAGGCAAAGACATGAAACTTTCTTTATCTTCGACGCTCGCCCGATTTTAGCTGTTGCTCTGCTTTATCTTCCCATTGCGATCCATATTATTTAAACCAGATGTTTTCAGGCTCACATTGGTTTTATCAGCCACATCCGAACCCATTCAAGGATTGACAGATGCCAATGCGGTCCTCTTCGGAAACGATGGACAAACATTCACCATTTAAACCAGGCTGAACAGCGCATGGGCTGCAGCGGTCAGCGACCCATAGCTCACTGCTAGCGTCAGGGCCAACGAACTAGAGCTGCCAAGACCCTTCTACACCTCCACGCGGTGATCCTGGATAACAGGCTGCAATAGAGCAGACTGGCTAAGGAGAAGGGATCGAAGAGGGAATGCTATCCCGGTACTTTAAAAAATGCTTGCTGAAGTCGGATGTGTTGGACCGAAAGGTGCCTGCTTACAGATGCCTTGGCCGTAGTCACAGTACTAAAAAGCCAGAAAAACACTGAACTTAATGATTTAAGAGCAGCACTCTGTCAACTATGCCAGCAGTTTTCACCAAAAAGGGTAGTGGTACAGTGGGTTCCATCCCACTGCAACATCCAAGGCAACGAGGAGGCAGACAGACTGGCAAAAGAAGGTGCAAGACTACCACAACCAGATACTAGTATGGCATACGAAGAGTCAAAACGGCTTATTAGAGCTAGATACATGACCAAATGGGAAGCCGAACATACTGGCTACACAAAAAACGATACCTATTACCAGTTGAACAGAAGGGAGCAGGTCGTGGTCTTCAGACTTTGCACTGGCCACAATAGACTGAGGTACCACCTATTCAACAAATTGAAGATAGGTGGCACTGACGAATGCCCGTGTGGCACCGGAAAAATGACCGCTGAACATTTGCTGCAAAACTGCCCGACATACGAGGATCATAGAGAGCAGATGTGGCCACCACCAGTGGCAACACTAGACAAGCTCTATGGCAGTATCGACAGCCTCAGGATGACCGCTGCTTTTTTCGAAAAAATAATGGTTGCTGTCTGACTGCGTACGATGAAGAAGAAGAAGAAGAAGAAGGACCGAAAGGTGCAAATATCGCAGTCAAGCTGTAAACTACGACACAACACATTCCGCTCTCTGGACTACATTCTGCTACTTGAGCCCTTTAAGGGTTTGGTACCGGGATATTGAGAACGAACGAAGTCATACACGTTTGCAAAGCTGCCTGTCGCACGGAGCTGTGAGACCAGGCAGCAGATCTTCCAAAAAAAGACTAATGCTAAGAAAAAGAAGAATTCATGGCGAAACACTAAGCAACAATGGAATACAAATGACCCATTCATTGCTAATAGAACCGACTAGACTCACCTGGGCGAACCCACTTGAGCTGTATCCCTATCGTTTCTCAAAGTGCCAACGACAGCACGACCTCATTATCTGTTACGCTAACCAATCTTACATTTATCTCTCACTATGCCAGGTACCAATTTATAACTGGGTCGACTAGAAGAAGCGATCATACCATTAAGAAAACAAATGCCTCGTCTGTTGTTGTTGTTGAAAGTCCAGAATGAGTAAGTTTGGCCTGCTACTTTTGTTTGACTCAACGCGATTTTTTAAATGCATTTGTCGTCAGCAGGCTCTTTTATGAAAGTGAAACGTGGGCAGCCTATTCCAAAGCAAGAGCACAGACTCAACACCTTCCATGAACTCCGCATGCGATCTCTTTTTGTATTTACATGAAGGGACAGAGTGACAAATGCAGAGATGTACTCTCGCACTGGTCTCCCGAACATGTACACTCTCCTCAGGCAGTGAAGACTACGATGACTTGGCCATGTTCATCGCATGGAAGATGAACCCATTCCCAAAGCTATCCTTTATGGACAATTGGCTGATGACACGAGAACAGTCGACCGACCACATACAAGGTTTACAGATACGAGTAAGCGTGATATGAAGACCCTAGACATGTTTGTTATCATGGAAAGATGAAGCTGCAGACCGATCCAAGTGTAGATTTATCTTGAAGAGCCGTCTTATTGCTTGGTGAAAAGAAGCTCTTGCAACACGGCGAAGTGAAACAACAACGCCGCAAGGAGAAAGGAAATATAAACAATTACGTAGAGAGCTACCACTCTAAGGTATCAACCTGCAGTCAATCGTGACTGATATGGAATAATAATATAAGAATACTGCAGGCACAGATAAAAGTATAAATGAGAAATAATCGACAAAATTACAGAGTAAATTATTGCGTTGTCTTATTGTTCATTATTGTTAGGGGTATGCACACACTAAGTAACCATGACAAAACAAGTAATATATAATTTGCAGTGGTATGTATACGCTATGTAGCCATGATAAACCAAGTAATATAAAGTCTGTAGCGGTATGCATACACTAAGTAATCATGACAAAACAAGTACTATATTATCTGCAGTGGTATGTATACGTTATGAAGTGGTAATGGTTTTTGAAGACAGATTTGTTGGTTGAATTGACGTTAAAGGATTACATTAAAAGTGCTTTCTCTGGTGAACGTTTTGTTTGTCCTGTATTTACTCTGTCGTAAAGTTTGTTAATAATTTTAGCTTTCTTGGTGTTTGATACTATTTCATTCCCAGTTTCTCAGCTCATGTGTGTTATGTTTGACTTTCTCTTGTCAGGTGTCTTGTGTTTGACTTTCTCTTGTCAGGGGTGTTGTATTTCACTTTCTCTTGTCAAGTCTGTTGTATTTGACTTTCTCTTGTCAGGTGTTTTATGTTTGACTTTCTCTTGTCAATTGTGTTATGTTTGACTTTCTCTTGTCGGGCGTATTATGTTTGACTTTCTCTTGTCGGGAGTGTTGTGTTTGACTTTCTGTTGTTAGCAGTCTTATGTTTGACTTTCTCTTGTCAGGGGTGTTATGTTTGACTTTCTCTTGTCAAGTGTGTTATGTTTGACTTTCTCTTGTCATTAGTGTTGTATTTGACTTTCTCTTGTCAAGTGTGTTATGTTTGACTTTCTCTTGTCAGGGGTGTTGTATTTGACTTTCTCTTGTTAGGAGTCTTGTGTTTCACTTTCTCTTGTTAGCAGTCTTGTGTTTGCCTTTCACTTGCTCCCTTCACGTCTTATTTCCCCTTTTTCGGATCCAGCTTTCTTCAATTTTCTGCCCAAGACTCCCGCTTTGTTTAGTGATATCCCTTATTATGTTCCGTCCAGCTAGTGTACTGTGTTTTATTTAGGGAAATTTGAAATATTTCTACCTTCTTCCTGGTCTCTTTTTCTTTGAAGGCTGCAGCCAGCTCTGGGTTCCAGTATGGTATATATATCCTGTATGTACCCCGTGGGATGCAATTCTTTGCAGCTGTCATGACGCGTGTTACATGTTTGAAAGTTGAAGTGGTATCAACATATTATATTATTTGACTAAACCCAGCATCAGTTTCCCGTACATAAAGGAACCTGTCAGTCTTCCTGAAATGACATGATGGTTTGTCACAAACCATTTTATCCGTCTGTAATGTTTTAATAATTGTTAAGATATTACGATGATCGATTCCAACATCTCCCAAGAATTTAGTGGTAATGCTTTCCATCAAGTAAGCCGATACAAGTGTCAGATCGGGCTGGTTGGTAGTACCGTGCACTCTGTGCAAAAGAGTTGGGGTAGTTTCCTGATTCTGGTATAGTGTTAAGTTAGTGCAATGATACAGTCTTCGATCTTCGGACCTCTTTTATCATATTGAAGGTATCCAAGATTTGACATGTGGGCACTGAAATCTCACACCAACACTTTTTTTAAAGGGGGGGGGGGGGGGGGAGGGGGGGGGGGGTGTTCAATTTTAGGTAGGCACGTTTTTGACGTTGAAGGACAGTACATGTTCTGTGATATGTATTTTGTGGTGTTATCTATGCCCATTAACATTATTATTTGATGGTCAATATCCTCCACATGATGTTTGAGTACAGTGGCGTACGTATCATTCCTGACCAGGGTCACAATGCATGGCATCTGCTGCATTCGCACTTATGCTGCGTGTAGTCTGTGATGTTAATTTGCCTTTGTGGTAAATCGTTTCCTGGAGGAGGGCTATATAGATTTGATGGTCTTGTAGTATTTTGATCAGCTCAAAGGCATAATGGCGAAGAAGAAGAATTGTGTACAATGCCCAGGGCATTGTTTGCAGAAAAGCACGACAAACCAAAACGGCTACACACAACTGAGCGGGCTACTGGCTAGTGTGAATAACTGGGTGTGCAACACGTTTTGGAGATGTGTACTATAGAAGGGCTAGACTGTACTATTGTCGCTTCTTATGGCATGCTGTAAGTGCCATTTATTGATTCACCGTTTTGCTCCAAATGAAAGCACATCGTTACAGTCAGTCTCTTTACAAGAAGGACTTATCCAAACAATTGCACTGACGGTTTCAATAATATAAATATCATTGAAAACGCGCATTTTGTAAGAGATATCATTCAATACACACATGAAAACGACACGCAGGCAGCAATTTTATCAATAGACCAAGAAAAAGCATTTGATAGAGTGTCACGTGAATATATGCATAAAACACTAAGGAGAAATAACGTAGGAAAATATTTTACAAATTGGGTTAAAATCTTATACAGAAAGCCAGAAAGTATATTATTAATAAACCACACACTCACAGACAGCATACACTTAACAAGATCAGTAAGACAAGGTTGTCCTTTATCCCCGTTATTATACGTATTAGTGTTAGAGCCAATCTTAGAGAAAATCAGACAGGACACAACAATTAACGGAACACACATACCAGGGATATGAGAAAAAAAAACTTATAGCATATGCAGACGATACCGTATTTTTCCAAACAAATCATAAATCAATACAAAATATATTAAATACATTTGACATATTTGGAGAACAAAGTGGTACTAAAATAAATATTTTAAAATCTAAAATTATGGAAATAGGTAAATGGAAATTCAAAACAGACTTCCCATTTCAATTGGTGCAGGAAACTAAGCTTAAAATATATGGCATTGATTTTTCAGCACATCCGTCAGTTAAAAAAAAAAAGAAATGTGGCATAAATTAACAGAACAGATGAAAAAATAGGTTAGAAAAATATAAATTTAAAACCACAACAATATTCGGAAGAAGTGTAATAATAAACACCTTTATTATCCTAAAATAATATATATATCAAACATCTTCAGTCCCCCAATAAAAATCATGAAAGAAATAAATTTACTTATTAGAAATTTTATATTTAGATTTACTATACATAGTATTCAAACTAAAACACTAATGCAGGAGAAAAATCGAGGTGGGATTTCCCTACGAGATTTAAAAACAAAAATGCAGGTCCTTAGAATTTAATTTATAGGCGAAATAGTCGCAAATCTCACCTATTATCCATGAGCACATTACTATGTGTGACTTAGAATTATTAAAATTTGTAAACTAAATAATAATATGCCACACTTTTTTGGAAATTTGCCTCCCTTTTATAAAGAATGTATTAGACATATTTAAAAAAATGAACATTTAATTAAACAATAAACTAAAATTATTTATTAAAAGTTAGTACAGTCCCAAGAACCGCCACTTAAGAACAGAATAAAAAGGGGATATAATTATTTCATCACAGACTACACAAATATTTTCACCAGCTTACACACATTGAAAATACCACCAAAAACTAAAGAAGTAACGTATAGACTTGTTCAAAATTTCATGAATTCAGTACAAAAAAGCATACATGTCCAAAACAAGCATGCCACAATGTAAATTATGCAGACAGATTATCCAAGAAACAGAAGACATTTTTTTTATCAATGTAGAATTATATCAGACACATTAGAAACACCAAGACAAACAATAAATAAACACACACACAAGTCAAAGTAAACATGTACAAATCAATCATGTTAAATACCATCCCAAAAACAGACAGAACAGTTCAGAACAGACTTTTAACAATACTAGCAGATTTCAGACACTTAATATGGACTCGCAGAAACAAAGCAGTATATCAACAAAGAATTTACACCCCACAAATATTTACATATATATTTTCACAAAAACATAAACTGTAACCAATTTTAAATTTTTAATTATTTTTCATTTTATCTTTCTTTATTATTTATTTATTTATTTTAATTTTTAATTTTATTTTATTCCTTAATTTTTTACTTTTTATTTTGGTTTTTATTTCAAGTGTGTTAGTTTGAATGCAAGGAGATATTGTGCATTACATTTATTTTAATACCAGCAAATGGTATTTGAATTTGTATTTGGAAAATGAACAAATAAAATTCATTAAAACCTACTTGTCTAGTTCGCTCCATGACTTCGACGCCTGTCAAGGTCCAAGGTTCAGCTCTTGTGTCAGCACGGCTTTGCAGGCACAATCGTCGCCCGGGGTCGCGAGCTGCTCCTCCCCATATGTCTTGTATGAGGACGAAAACAAGCGTGAGAAATTTGGTCGGGTGGATAATTAACACCTATCGCCTTTTGTGTACAGATGCCAATGTACACGTCCATGTGGTTCTGGTGTAGGGCCATAGGTCACTCTTTCTAGGTTTGTAACCTGGATAAAGAGAGGATTCGCCCAAACCGAACTTCTCACGCGAATTTTTTATGATGGGATAACTCTAAGTTTTATATTTTTGTATTTATTCGGCTATGTCCCCTGCTATGTCTAAAGGCACACCGAATGTCAACAACATCGGCGACAACGATGGTACACGACAGAAAACTATACCTCCCCACGCCTTCAAACAGCACAAGTGTATAGAAGATGATGATGAACATCATGCCACTAATAATAACAAAACAATTGATCATTGACTAACAAAAACACCCCCCCAAAAAAACAATTAAGTTAAATAGATCTTTGAGCACACAATAATGAAGAAATGATAAGTCCGTGAGATAAGCAGAAGAAAAAGTTGTGATTCCCATAGAGACATGAGGAAACATTATAAGACTATTTACTGATTACTTTTAGGAAAAAGGAGAGAGGGACAGGATCTGGTTCTCACAAAAGCTGAAGTTTTTGGCTTGATTAGAGGTTTGCTTTTCTGCATTCTGTGGCGAAGGCTTGCTCTTATCCACCCCAGACCGTAGTCTTTTGGGCGGTATCAGGACCTACTGGCCAGTGTATGGATTAGTATGTGTATCCGAACAATGAAGTTTCTTGTACCTTATCTCTAGGGGTAATGACTGATATGGAAATACATTAACATATCCATGTAATTGTAAGTCAAGACAGAAGGAAAGGAACTGGCTACCCCCATCTCACAAAAGCTGCGACCTCTTATAGTGAAGTTTCTACCACAACATTCCCGACTGCAGTATTTTTGTATTATCTGATAGATTCATGAATGTAAACAGCGAGTTGGCTGTGTTTGTATTCTCACATTCTTTCCTTGACATAATCAATAGTTCGTTACGGTTGGCAGATTTTCAAGCCATGGTTTTGTTCGTGAGCTTTGCTCCTTGTGTTTTTTTGCGTTTCCCCTTAACTAGAAATGGACGGCGTATAGATTTGATCGTCTTATACGATACAACAGTTCATATTTGTCACACATTAGTTGGTAGTCTGTATTGATTGTTGAGTGTACAGAGAAACAACAAGACCAACGTAGAGAGAGCAAGAGAGAGACACACACACAACGAGAGAGAGAGAGAGAGAGAGAGAGAGAAGAGGAAGAATAGAAATACAGATATAGAAAAATGTACATTGTTATATGACTGTTTATTGGTGTAGGTGTTAACAACGATAGGAGGTAATTGATTTTAGCGAGAAAAGGAAAAGGTGATCCTGTAGCACTCACTGCTGTCGAGGTCGAAGTGTTAGAGACTTCACTGTACTAGGACTCAGTTTTTTATGAGGTGGGGTGGCCAACTCCCGTACTCGACATCTTTCCTTCAATGACACTAAGCGAGGTACAGGTACAGCGTGTGAGCGTGTCCTAACGTGGAACAGATGAAGGAATTGTTGGGATTTGGAGCTTCTTTAACAGCGTGTCCTAACGTGGAACAGATGAAGGATTTGTTGGGATTTGGAGCTTCTTTAACAGCGTGTCATAACGTGGAACAGATGAAGGATTTGTTGGGATTTGGAGCTTCTTTAACAGCGTGTCCTAACGTGGAACAGGTGAAGAATCTGTTCTCAACAGTTGGTTTATTAATATGAATAATCATGACAATCAGCTGTTACGGTCAGCTGCAGTAAGTGTTTCCTTACCTAAATTATAAATCAATGTTGCCCATGAATGTATATGTATGTTGTGTGTGCGTGTGTGTGTGTATATATATATGTGTGTGCGTGCGTGCGTGCGTGCTGGTGGTTGGGGAGGGGGGGGGGGGGTGTATGTGTGAGAATTTCTTCCCGTTGAAATTGTATTTTATTGTCAAACGAAATGCATGTCATTTTAAGCACATTTTAATTCGTGTAAAATTATCTCAATCTGCAGGTCAATTTCAACGTTCAGAGAGGATTTGACCTGAACACAATACCTGAGGCCCGATCATACACTTCGAGCACGTACGACGATTTACAAACCTGTAAAAGTTTGTTCGTTAATGTGTTCCTCATTACGCCCTTTTCACAAAATAATTTATTTTAGCGACATTTAAGAAAAGTGTATACTTAATTTGAATGAACGTCCTTATCGGTACCATTAGTTGAAGCATAGTTACAACACTGTATTTAGCTACCATAACTTGCTAGCAGTCGGAAAACAGATACACTAGACAGCAGAAGATAAAGGGAAGTAACAGGAAACTAGGATTCGAACAACAGAACTCCAGGTGATGAATGAACCGTTGTATTTACCAAGCTGCAGTACTGTCTGAATACCTCACATGACTGATAATCTCACTGCCATACTAGGTACATATCTAATCAATATAATCATTAGGCTTCTTGTATTTGAGCGTTTATCTTTCTTTCATATATATATATATATACTTTTCTTTTCCGGCGTTCTTCGTGAACAGGACATTTGTGACGTTATGAAGTAGTTTACAGGTTTACAGCGAGGCTGCGATAACTACACATTTTTGTCCGACACATCTGATTTCACACAGGATCTGGTTTCCTTTTACTTTTCTGTTTCCAATCTCTATGCAAGACGGCTTTACTACAGTCTGTTTCCAAAAACGCTACTTGGAAGCGGAAAATGGTCTTGGTCAGTAATGGGTCACTGATCTAAGCGACCATCTAATAGTCACTAGATGTTATCAACTCACTGCTTCCTCTACGTCACACGTGTGTGTGTGTGTGTGTGTGTGTGTGGGTGTGCGCGTGCGTGCTGCGCGTGTTTGTGGGTCAATGATTGGCTTGAAATTCTTTTCCGAGAACAAGAAATTGAGCAGCGAATGAGCTGCAGTGGTCAGCGACCCATAGCTGACTGCTAGCGTCAGGGCCAGCAAACCAGAGCTGCCAAGACACTTCTACATCTCCACGCGGTGATCCTGGTTAACAGGCTGCAGTAGGGCAGACGGGCTAAGGAGAAGGGATCGAAGAGGGAATGCTAACACGGTACTCAAAGAATGCTTGCTGAAGTCGGATGTGTTGGACCAAAAGGTGCAAATATCGCAGTCAAGCTGTAAACTACGACACAACGTATTCCGTTCTCTGGACTACATTCTGCTACTTAAGTCCTTTCAGTGTTTGTTAGCCGGAGATTAGGAACGAACGAAGCCAAGCCGAAGCCAAGTCAAAATCTTGTCCCTATCTACTTGCCTTCTCGTCAACAAATGTCATCTGTATACGCATCTGTCGTGACTTAATCTTGATGGTTCCCACCAGAGAACACTATTTCAAAGGATGCTCTCTGCTGACTCATACTTTTGGTCGCCCGCTTGAAATCCACTTATTGTACTCAGATGCCACTGCAGTTGTTACATATAACCATGTAGACACGCAACTTGCCGAATGTGACGGTGACATCTATTAGTAAAGGTTTTTGGTCTGGATGTGATACTCTTAGTTACATATGACCGGGACGTCTATTAGATAAGGTCTTCAATCTGGATGTGATACGCTTATTTACATGTGATGCGGACATATTCTCTATTCTTTTACAGTTTCAATAATCTTATCTGTTCGTACAGGGTGCACGTAGAGCTGAACTCCCAGCCGGCACTGACCACCTTTTCCTCGTCGCTAGCGCAGCTGTCCTGCCAGATACCACAAGAAGACTACACCAGTTGCCAGATATGAAGATGAATCTCTAGTCTGGCACACCGCATCCATCTATAACACATCTGCCGCCCTAAGTGATCTTCCGACTGACTAATTCTGCCTGACTTATGACCACTCCTGCTGTCCACAAAGATGCATACGTCGTCTTAGATCAAAGGAAGACCTTCCAGAAACCCTGCTAGACAGCGTTTTCCATGGAAATCCTAGAGGAAAAGATATTGACGAAGACCAGTAGCGATCTACCTACCACCCCACCCCACCCCCTTTTGCCCACCCCCTCACACAAACTGCGTCGCCTGCAAAATTTTGTCCTGGCAGCCGCCAAGAACGACCTTGAAATCTACTACAGCTCCATTGCCGCCAAGAACGACCTTGATCTCTACTACAGCTCCATTGCCGACAAGAACGACCTTGATCTCTACTACAGCTCCATTGCCGCCAAGAACGACCTTGATCTCTACTAAAGCTCCATACCGGCAACACCGAGTTGCTCGTGAGGCACATCGAAAGAAGATCGATCTACCACGCGATCAAAGCTCTCAGATTCGTCCTTTCTAACTGACCCTCCGGCGCCCCCATTTTCCATGAATAAATCCGATTGATCCGCCTCATAAGAGAAAATAGCTAGCAGGTGGGTCAAACATTACAACCCCGCTTTGAAGCATCCTCCTGCTGGCCTCTCGCCGACTCTCTCACAGCAACTTCTGACACAGACACCAGTTCCGATGCCTGTTCTCTTAGTGAAGAAAAAGGCCACCATACATCAACTGAAAGACTACTGAGTCCCGACAGTATTCTGTATGAGTTCTTAAAGTATGCTATGGACACGATGACCACCACCCTGGACTGACTCTTCGCATTAGTCTGGATTACTGGCCAAATTCCTGCGCAGGGAGAGATGGAATAATCAAATCCCAGTACATCATCAACACACGAAACAACAAAATGAAGCCCATGGTGGAAAGCCTAAGCAAGGCAATAATGCAAGCCGCCACTGGAACCATCCCAAGAGGGGCAAGGAAAAATTATAAGTCCTATTGGAATGATGAGTTGCAGAAAGCGGAAGATGCAGTCACAAATGCTAGGAACATGGCAGAGCGAGAACAATCTATGGAGGCAAATATCGCCCTCAAAGCCGCCACGACAAAATACAAATACACTCTCAACCAAACAGCAAGAGAGAGCTGGAAAAACAAAACTGAAAGTCTCAACCTAGACAAAAAAGGGAACACGCTATGGAAGCTAGTCAGAGCCATAAACGACGAAACCCCTTCAAACAAACAAATTACCATCAAGCAGGGCGAAAACCTGCTCACAGGAAAAAAAAAACCGCAAACGCTTTTGCAGAACACTATGCCAAAGCAAACCACATCGAGCTCCCTGCAGGTAGGCATACAGACATTAGTGAAGAGCAAAAGGGGCACGACAACATCAATACGGCACCAGAAGAGCATATGATGGCCAAATTAACAATGAGTGAAATGGAAGAGGCCATGAGAACATTAAAGAAAAGGAAATCTCCCGGAAAAGACGGGATAACAAACGAAATGCTGATGGGGCTAGGCCAAACAGCGAAGAGGAAACTGCTATCGGCCCTGAACCAAAGCTGGAAAAGGGGAATTGTACCCCAGGCAGGGTAAGACGCAGTACTTGTACCAGTACCAAAGAATGGAAAGGACAAAACAGATCCGAATGGATACAGGCCTATCAGCCTACTGAGCTGTGTTGGCAAACTGATGGAACGTATGATAAACACCAGACTGATGTGGCATGTGGAAGAAAAACGAATACTAATTCCACAGCAAGCAGGCTTTAGACAGCACAGATCCACTGAGGACCAGGTCATCCTCATAGCCCAGGAAATAGAAGATGCCTACCAGGCACAGAAACACACAGTAGCGGTTTGGGTGGACCTGGAGAAGGCATTTGACAAAGTCTGGAAAGACAGACTTAGAGTCAAGCTAAGGAGAAGTGAAGTTTGTGGGAGAATGTACAAGTGGATCAACCACTACCTCAAACAAAGAACGGCCAGAGTCCAAGTACAAGGGCAGAGGAGCAAAAAGGTGACACTCGAGCAAGGAGTACCCCAAGGGGGAGTACTGTCACCCACACTCTTCCTGGTGTTTATAAACGACATTACAGAGAATATACCAAGAAGAGTCCATAGCTCAATGTTTGCAGACGATCTGGCTATGTGGACCTCTGAAAAGAATCTCACCATAGCAAGAAATCGGATGCAGCAGGCCCTAACATCGCTGGAAGAGTGGGCGAACTCATGGCTGGTCAAAATAAACGAGGAGAAAACCACATGCACAATATTCTCGCTTTCAATAAAACCACAAAACACCAAATTAAGCCTAAATGGCAAATTCCTGCAGCCAAACGACAACCAAAGCTGTCTGGGAGTCACATTTGATCGGCGCATGACATGGAAAAGTCAGATCGAGAGAAACCGAATGAGAGCAAGAGAAAGAATGGCAATCATGAGGAAACTTGCTGGCACAAGCTGGGGAGCAGACGAAATCATACTAAAGAAACTGTACACTGGAAGAGTGAGACCAGTTCTCGAGTATGGCATTGCGGCATGGACAACAGCAGCAAAGGCGAACTTCGATAAAGTTAGCAAACTTCAAAACCAAGCCATGAGAGTTATAACAGGAGGCATGAAGTCAACGCCAATTGTAGAACTTGAAAAGATGACAAAACTGCAATCCATGACCGATAGAAGAGACTGCAGAGCCCAGCTGCAGTCAGAGAAACTCCGAAGAATGAATGAACATCCAATGCACCAGGGACTAAACAATTTGGGAAATGGGAAAATAAAGCGGAGAAACTTTGCAGAAATAGCCAAAGCAAAGATGCACGAAGATCCCATAAAAGCACTAACAACACAAAAGCCCACCACTACTGTACGAAAACCTACCTGGAGGCAGGATATATTTCCAGAGGTGGTAGAAAATATACCAGGTATTGGAAACAAAAACTGCCAGACTGAAAAAGAAAGGAGAGATACTACCCTAAGCTTTATGTCGAAAAACTACCCAAACATGGACTGGACCTATGCATACACCGACGGTTCTGTAACAAACACTACACAGAACGGAGGGGCAGGAGCATTCCTGAACCTACCAAATGGCAGAAAAATAACACTGTCATTCGCTACTGGTAAGTACACAAGCAATTTCAGAGCGGAGGCAGAGGCACTGAGGGCGGCAGTGGAAGAAATGGTGACACATAAAGAAAATGAAAGCCATACAGTCCTGCTTACAGATGCTCACAGCGCTAAAAAGCCAGTAAAACACTGAGCTTAATGACTTAAGAGCAGTACTGTGTCAACTATGCCAGCAGTCCGCACCAAAAAGGGTAAAGGTACAGTGGGTCCCATCACACTGCAACATCCAAGGCAACGAGGAGGCAGACAGACTGGCAAAAGAAGGTGCAACACTACCACAAACAGATACTAGTATGACGTACGAAGAGTCAAAACGGCTTATTAAAGCCAGATACATGACCAAATGGGAAACCGAACATACTGGTTACACCAAAAACGATGCATATTACCAGTTGAACAGAAGAGAGCAGGTAGTTGTCTTCAGACTTCGCACTGGCCCCAATAGACTGAGGTACCACCTATTCAACAAATTGAAGATAGGTGGTACCGACGAATGCCCATGTGGTACCGAGAAAATGACCGCTGAGCATCTGCTGCAGAACTGCCCGACATACGAGGATTAGAGAGAGCAGATGTGGCCATCACCAGTGGAACCACAAGACAAGCTCTATGGCAGTGTCGACAGCCTCAGGATGACCACCGCTTTTTTCGAAAAAATAATGGTTACTGTCTGACTGCGTACGAAGAAGAAGAGAGAAGAAATCCCAGTACAAGGAAAAGGGCTTTCGACTGAATTGCGGAAACTATAGATATTTTACTCTACTGTCCGTGTTCCTAGTGTACTCTCCTCCATACTGCACCACATGCTAGCAAGACACCGCGCCCCCAACAGCCAAGATTCACCTCCTCTCGTTTCACTATCAATGTTATTCTTGCCCCCTGCCTCCGTATGGATCTACACAGCTAGATTATCCGCAATCTCTACATTGAATCCTTCGATTCTGTGGACAGACTCATCTTGTGGATGACCCTTCAATGCTTTGGTATCCTAGACACCATGCTGATTCTAGTTGAGGAGCTCCACTGTCACACTAGCACCAAATTCATTTCGGAATGGGTCTAACCACAGCGTACCCGGGAAAACTACGAACGAAGTTTATTTATTAAACTATGGCTGTTCAATTGGTTGCACGAGGCTCGTATGTTATGGGGCCTGTGGCGCATCAGAAAAGTTTCTTAGTTCTTAGTCGACCTTTACTTCTACGGGGGCGGATGCCCTTGTGCAGGTCCCAGTTCTGGTACGTGCCGGATGAAGCCTGGAGGAAGATGTTCTGCCTAGCGGGTTAGGATTGATCAGCTTGTTACTTCGCTGCGTTGGGACGAGTGCCACGAAGTTGGATTAATCCATGTGCGAGTCCATGTTAATAGATTCAGACACTAGAAAAAAAGCAGACCAGCTGCCTGTTAGGCACCATCTATGCTGCTCTAAACAAACAACCTAATCATGGACGGTGTTATGCCATGTCACACTGTTAGTCGCTTCTTATGACATGCTCTCTGTGGGCGAGTGGACCGAATCATGTCCTTGTTCCACAGAAAGATCCCGGATTAGAAGAGAGACTGGCAAACAACGTAGACCCCAGTTGTCTCTGATATTCCTGATGTTTCTGATATTTTCCCTGTTCTAGACTTCCTTGTTGCACGTCTTTCCTGGACAGCCTGGGTACGAAGACCCTCGCTGAGTTAGACGCCATTTGTGGCCGCACTCTTCCATGTTGTGCGATTTTGAGCCAGGTTTTACCAGGTGTTAAAGTCTGACAGCACTTAAGAGACTCATTCAGACTGTCCTTGAAACTCCCTTTTTGACGTCCATGTGATCATTTTCATTCACTCAGTTCGCTATACAGGAGCCTATTTGGAAGCCTTTCGCGTGACATTCGGACACGTTGGCCAGTCCATCTCAATTGAAATTTTTACAAAAGTTCATGAATACTTTGCATTTTGGCTCTAGACAGCACTCCAGTATCTGTGATATGGTCCTGTCAGCGTTTATGCAGTATGCGTCTCAGACAGTTCATGTGAAAATGATTTATCCTCCTGGCGTCGCCAGCAAAGACAGTCCAGCTCTCACACGCGTAGAGCAGGATGGGGGTAATAGCTGCACGGTAAACCTTCTTCTTATATCACAGGTCATAACTGATCAGACCCCATTCTTATGAGATAATGGAACCATTGTATTTTCTAGCATGCTATGCATTCAATACGTCTAAGTGCTGTCGGGGTCCGATTGGCAGCGAACAATAGTAACAGTGTTTCGCATGTCATATCAAGCGACTAATGGGAGATGGGCATGGGTAGCTCTAACAAAAAGTTCAACATAAATGAACAAGTCAACTAAGAACTTCAACTCGACCATTCAAGACAGAAAGTCGTCTTCTGTCAAGAGAACTAATGACCCGATGCAGAGACATTTGCAAAGGACATGTCTTCAATGTCTTAACTGTTTTCTGCTAGGAAAACCTTCAGATTTGGGAACTGGGATGTTCGTACAATACAGGAACATGGGAAGGCTGGATAATTGGCAGAGGAAATGATGCACTACTCAATTTATATCTGGGACTGGTGAAAACAAGGTGAAATAGAGTGGAGAGAATAACAGTGGGAACAAAGGAAATGCTGTTGCCATCTGGGCATATTAAAGAAGGTCTACACCATAGATAAGGTGTGTTTCTAATGCTATAATAAGAAGTGCACAATGTACTTATAGAATGGTAGGCAGGAGAACCTAAAATATTACTAGATATTTCAAACAAGCCAGAAAAAGAAAATTAACATTATCCAAGGTTAACTACCATCCAATGACAAAGAAGACTCAGTGGATGAATAATTTTACTCACTTATTCACAATATCATCGATAAAAGGAAAGCGACAGATTTACACTTGTAATGAATAGCCGAAACGCTAATGTTGATAAAAATAATATTAGCTTTGAATCGAGAACGGGGAACACACATTGAAAATAAAGAACAACTAGTGGACGTGTGGGTTAAATCAACTGTCGATTGTGGACAGTATGATTGAACGTAAAAAAAAATATACAAAACAACAAGTGATTTCACTAGATCACAGATTAGAAAACTAGATTAACAATATATGTGTAAACGCTATGGCCACCATTATATGATGTACACGAAAATAGAGAAGTAGGCGTGGTATCAAAATCACAATCTTCTGATAGGCAAAGAAAAAAATAAAGATTAAAATTAAAAAATATATGCAACACCATTTAACAGCACACACCAGTTCAATATTGGATTCCTCAGGAACAAGGATAAACAAGATACATTAAAAGTTGAGATATCAATTAGGTATCAGATGCTAGAACAGCTAGACAAAGTTGACGATGAATAAGAGCACTGGTCTTCTTCTTCTTCATCTTTTAGCCTACTGCTCTAACCATACGGCGTCGCAAAGAGGTGGGATGGGTAGATTTCTTGTTATCCCCAAGTGGAAGGCTTGTGTTTTCGTTAGGTGTAACTTGCTGAGAGTGTTAGAGACACCCTCGATCCATTGACGTCGTGATCTGCCTCTTGCTCGTGGACCGGGGACCTGCATATGATATGCTCTTGATGCAGGCTGGTCATAATTTATTCTGACTTAATGACCAAACTACTTCATTTGTTGAGAGTTAATGTAGGCACTAACCGGGTTTTCCCCGACTGTCTGCCTCCGCGTGGTGTTACGGGTTCGGATTGGCTTTCAGGTTGGTCACAGATTCAACATATGTGTAACGACATAGTGAGGAACGAACACTTATTGGGAAGGATCAAACAACAACCAGAGGAACAACATGTCAAGTGTAGGAAATGAGGTTGGATAGAACACACGTTACGAAAAGCACTGTCAAACATGGCCAGACAGGTCCTGACGTGGAATTCACAGGGAAAGAGGAAGAGACCAAGACACACACATAGAATAGACTGTGTACATGATCTTCCCCTGACCTCAAATGGGGAGAGACAGAACAGCAGCTCGACAGAACTTGCCGGATGAGGGTCGTCAATGGCCGATGTCCCGATAGCAGCGACATGCATTGATTGATTGATATATGAAGGAAAGACAAATGAAGAAGACATATTTGAACATAAACAAAACCAGAAATATTAAACCCAAGGATCGGGGAAATATACGATGAAGGCAACACAGAAGTAAAAAAACATCAGCAGAGACACGTGAAAATATTTTGATAGCTGGTAAGAGATGCAACCGAATCTGCAGGTAAAGGTAATATGAAAGACATGTAGAACAGCACAAAGCAACTAAACCCAATATATAATAAATTAAACGGTGTTATTGAAGACAAGGAAATGATTTTATTAGCAACATAAATAAGCAGAAGAAGTGATGGGCAAAACATTTCGAAGAAATATAAAGATCCATTACTTCCTTACTTTCTGTGTCCATGCACTTTGTCATATAGCGTTCATTCACTGTTCTGTGACTTGAATTGCCCTGTCATTCGTCTACAGTATATCGCTCTCGTCACATGTATCCAGAAAGTTGGGACATATCATCAGATGACCTGGATCTTGTAGCACACCGCAGTCCCAAGTATCGCAGTCCGAGAGACCCCATTTGTTCATGTTCTTCCTCCATCGCGATACGCCAGTTCGGAGTCTATGTATTGTCCTCCAAAGTGAGTAGGGTAAGTGATGCCCAGATGGAGGCTTCTCCTGTAGCTCGATCTCTGGGTCCTGTATCGTTTCGTCCCATAATTCAGTGCGATGACTTTCAGAGCTTGACTCTATGGGGTTTGTTGATTTAAGGAAACAATTCCTGGATTTGAGTCTTGGGATCTCATCCTGGTATCCAAACAAACATACCTATTGATATGCATTCATCACATGCAGTAGCTCGCACACTTTTTATAATACCGTCATAACTAATTCTATCTTTTCACAGGTATTTCGTTTACCACGTAGTAATTTCCTCTCCTCGAAAATGCAGCATCGTGAATGAGCTGACAGAGTCAGTGACTCAAAGTTGACTCCTTGCATCCGGGTCAGAGAACCACAATTGAACACAAACCATATTCCGCCTCCAGGCGGCGGCCCTGAAAACAGGCTGGACAAGTGTAGTCTGTCTAAGAGAATGGGGATCGCAGTTGGAAGAAAATACCCGGTAACTAAAAGAAGCCAGCTGGAATCGGATGTGTCCGACCGATAGGCACAGATATCGTTTTAAACTAGGCCACATCTCCAATTTCAGAACGAACGCAGAAAACAAAAGAAGAATAGAAAGTTGACACGGGAAACAGAGAGTTGGTAAAAGCTGTACCCGAATTTCAATTATGGAACAAGAAAATCATAACATAGTTTAAAATGATGACAAAGACCATATAATCATTTACATTTATTGGCAACAAACATCATCCATATAACTTTACAGCCAGATAAATAGTTAGGTAGGGGATGTGCCAACATCTATCACGTGATTTGACATGCCTAAAACATAAAAAAATAAGACATGCTGGAGATATGGCAGGATATAACAGGTGCACATAATTTACAGAATGTGTGATATGATGGTGATAATGACTTAATTTACCAGAGCGGTACCTGTGGTGAATCGAATAAACCAACTGGAATATTCCAAGCATTTCTTCACAAGTAAATTGGAAAGGCCTTGAAAGGATTACCTTAAAAGTGGTATAGAAACTAGAAAAAAAACCATGCCTTTAAATTAGAACTGTTTAATAATAAGGATGCCAAGAGTGTCCCGCATGTGTCATCACGGTGTAGACGAAAAACATGACTTCATAATTGCAGTTAAGAGGAACAGCGATATGTAATACTTTTGTTGAACAGGGAAGTGATGTAACGTGTAGAACTTCATCGGAGAATGAAAGTCCAGTACGATGATTCATGTCTTTCACTCCATCAAACGTTATTCACAGTAAATTGGCGATTCTCCTTTACGTAGCATTCTACGGCTACAATCGACTCTGGGATCATTACTCGATGTGTCTGACCTGGTCGTGAAAGTCTGTCACAGAACTCACGCCGTTTTGTAACTTTTAACTAATCATGCACTTGCTGGAGTGAAATACATTCATTACCGTACTGGACCTTCATTCACCGATGAATTTCTATAGGTCTCATCTCTTCGCTGCTCAAAACAGTATACCAGTTAGCTCGCTGTTCTTCTTTGGTGCATGCCAATAGTGGGGTGGTCATTTCAAAATGAAATTATGAACTCATGTTGTTCGTCTGCACCGTGATGGCACGTGTAGGACACTCTTGACATCCATAACAACCATATTAACAAGTTACAATACAAAGATATGGGTTTATATAATTTATGTCCAACTTTTAACGTTTTCATTTCAAGCCACCCTGTATAAAAAACAAACAACCTTTGTTTTTCGATACAAGATTCCATTTATACTAAGACATATTTTTTGTTGTTCTTGAGAACTACAGGATTAAAATTATTTTAATTTTGTCACATATCTTTGGTGAATTAGTGTATTGGATTTGTTGGTAGGTCATCCGAGGGTCCGTACAAATATAATAGATTAACAGGTCGCTGTAGTAGAGACTGTGAACTAGGTTAGGGGAAGTTGGTTAAAATATGAGAAATAGAAGTCTAGGCTAACGAAAAATGGTCGGTTCAAGATAAATAACAGCTTGTTAGAAAAGATTGTCCTTTGAGTGAACCCGGGACCAAGATGCAGCAGTTTATGCGCTGACAACAACCATAGACTAATTGCTGGATGCCTGCATCAGGGTCAGCGAACCAGAGCTGACAATGGTCCTGTATCGCCTCCATGTGACGGTCGTACAACAGGAGGCATTAGTTACTAGTGTAGCCTAGCCAAGGGATATGTATCGCAATGGGAAGGCAAACCACGAACTAGTGTAGCCTAGCCAAGGGATAGGTATCGCAATGGGAAGGCAAACCACGAACTAGTGTAGTCTGGCCAAGGGATAGGTATCGCAATGGGAAGGCAAACCACGAACTAATGTAGTCTGGCCAAGGGATAGGTATCGCAATGGGAAGGCAAACCACGAACTAGTGTAGTCTGGCCAAGGGTTAGGTATCGCAATGGGAAGGCAAACCACGAACTAGTGTAGTCTGGCCAAGGGATCCGTATCGCCATGGGAAAGCAAACCACGAAATAGTGTAGTCTAGCTAAGGGATAGGTATCGCAATGGGAAGGCAGACCACGAACTAGTGTAGTCTGGCCAAGGGATAGGTATCGCCATGGGAAGGCAAACCACGAACTAGTGTAGTCTGGCCAAGGGATAGGTATCGCTATGGGAAGGCAAACCACGGGATAGTGTAGTCTGACCAAGGGATATATATCGCAATAGGAAGGCAAACCACGAACTAATGAACCCCACCTAAAATTGGATGTGACAGATCGAAAGGCGCAGGTGTAACAGTCTCGCTGTAAACGAAGACACAACGTCATTGTAGCCTTTTCAGGACAAACGCCCAAGAAGATGTGTGGATCCTGGCCCTTACTGGGAAGAAAAGAATAGGACCACTGCTCCTCCATATATGTCACACAAGGCGACTAAACAGAGTTGTGTACGAGGCTTGGATTCCCGCTGTGTAAAACAAATTACTGGAGAAACACCAATTACAAGAGTAAGTACGCACAGTGTTCTGACAGTCTTATCGGAAATAGTCAAAACTGGAGTGGTGGCTTTATTCTCAAACTGCAGCGAATAAATGCAAGAATAAGAAGAAAGAGGGTTGTGCATAGTGCTAGTAACCTCATGCAAAATCACAACTATATATCTTTGTATACAGACTTCACGTATGGACAACAGCTGTAGCAGGTACACGATGATTCGCTTGGAGCTGGAGCGAATCTTGCTACTTAATAGGAGCTACATCATATGCTTGATGAGATGGAAGTACATGGATCAAGATGGTGAGCAGTTCATGAGCTGCAGTGGTCAGCGACCCATAGCTGAATGCTAGTGTCAGGGCCAGCGAACCAGAGCTACCAATTCCCTTCTATCTACGTCTCCCCGTGGAGATTCTGGATAAAATGGTGCAACAGAACAGACTGGCTAAGGAGGAGAAGGGATCGAAGAGGGAAGGCTAACCCGGTAAGCAAAAATGCTTGCTGAAGTCAGATGTGTCCGACCGAAAGGTGCAAATATCGCAATTAAGCTGTAAACTACGACACAGCCCATTCCGTTCTCCGAACATCCTATTACTTGCAAAGCCTTTTCCAGGACTTGGTAGCGGAACACCGAGAACGAAGAAGAAGAAGAAGATAGTAAACTTCCAACAAATATCTAAACATAAAGACATTCATTTAAACCACAAGAAGTCACACGCAATTGTCTCTAAGAAACACAATTCTCCAGAAGGCATTGCCAAAATAAATATCAGGAACTCAGCTTAACATTTAGACAGTGCATTGAAAACAAGCTGATAGCGTTAAATATATACAGGCAACAAAGTCAAGTCAGACTGTAAACTTGGGTCGAAGATGCAGCACAGGATGAGTTGATTGAAGCATGGTATGGCTCACAGCTGGCTGCTTGCACCAGGGTCCAGGACTGAGAGCTGACCAAGATGCTATTGCGGCTCTATGCTACGGTCCTGGAAACAGGCTGCACTAGTATAATCTGACTAGTAGACTAGGGATCGCAGTGTGAAGGCAATTCCAGTATAAACAAAAAGTCAGCTTCAATCGAATGTGTCGGACCAAAAGACGCAGAAATAGATATAAACTACTACCCGAACATCAGATAATTTAATTTCACGATAACGCCGAAGAAGAATCAAGAAGAAGAAGAATTAAGAAAAAGAAGAAGAATCAAGAAGAAGAATACAAAAGAAGAAGAATAATCAAGAAAAAGAAGAAGCAGGAAGAAGAAGAAGAATCAAAAAGAATAATCAAGAAGAAGAAAAAGAATCAAGAAGAATCAAGAAGAAGAGAATTAAGAAAAAGAATCAGGAAGAAGAAGAGTCAAGAATTAGAAGAAGAATCAAGAAGAAGAAAAATCAAGAAAAAGAAGAATAAAGAAGATGTAGAAGAATCAAGAAGACGATGAAGAATCAAGAAGAAGAAGAATCAAGAAGAAGAATAAGAAGAAGAAAATGAAAAATCAAGAAGAAAATGAAGAATCAACAAGAAGAAGAAGAACCAAGAAGAAGAAGAAGAATCAAGAAGAAGAAGAATCAAGGATTTGAAGAAGAATCAAGAAGAAGAAGAAGAATCAAGAAGAAGAAGAATCAAGGATATGAAGAAGAATCAAGAAGAAGAAGAAGAATCAACAAGAAGAAGAAGAACAAAGAAGAAGAAGAAAAGAAGAAGAAGAAGAAGAATCAAGAATAATCAACAAGAAGAAGAAGAACCAAGAAAAAGAAGAAAAGAAGAAGAAGAAGAAGAATCAACAAGAAGAAGAAGAATCAAGAAGAAGAATCAACAAGAAGAAGAAGAATCAAGAAGAAGAAGAAAAGAAGAAGAAGAAAAATCAAGAAGAAGAACCAAGAAGAAGAAGAAGAATCAAGAAGAAGAAGAAGAATCAAGAAGAATCAACAAGAAGAAGAAGAATCAAGAAGAAGAATCAAGAAGAAGAAGAAAAGAAGAAGAAGAAGAATCAAGAAGAAGAAGAAAAGAAGAAGAAGAAGAATCAACAAGAAGAAGAAGAAAAGAAGAAGAAGAAGAATCAAGAAGAAGAAGAATCAAGAAGAAGAAGAAAAGAAGAAGAAGAAGAATCAAGAAGAAGAATCAACAAGAAGAATCAACAAGAAGAATCAAGAAGAAGAAGAAAAGAAGAAGAAGAAAAATCAAGAAGAAGAATCAACAAGAAGAATCAACAAGAAGAATCAAGAAGAAGAAGAAAAGAAGAAGAAGAAAAATCAACAAGAAGAAGAAGAATCAAGAAGAAGAAGAACCAAGAAGAAGAAGAAAAGAAGAAGAAGAAGAAGAATCAACAAGAAGAATCAACAAGAAGAAGAAGAATAAAGAAGAAGAAGAACCAAGAAGAAGAAGAAAAGAAGAAGAAGAAGAAGAATCAACAAGAAGAATCAACAAGAAGAATCAACAAGAAGAAGAAGAAAAGAAGAAGAAGAAGAAGAATCAACAAGAAGAATCAACAAGAAGAAGAAGAAAAGAAGAAGAAGAAGAAGAATCAACAAGAAGAATCAACAAGAAGAATCAACAAGAAGAAGAAGAAAAGAAGAAGAAGAAGAAGAATCAACAAGAAGAATCAACAAGAAGAATCAACAAGAAGAAGAAGAATCAACAAGAAGAATCAACAAGAAGAAGAAGAAGAAAAGAAGAAGAAGAAGAAAAATCAACAAGAAGAAGAAGAATCAAGAAGAAAAAGAATCAAGAAGAATCAACAAGAAGAATCAAGAAGAAGAAGAAGAACCAAGAAAAAGAAGAAAAGAAGAAGAAGAAGAAGAATCAACAAGAAGAATCAACAAGAAGAATCAACAAGAAGAATCAACAAGAAGAATAAGCATCAAGGAAAAGAATCAAGAAGAAGAGGAAGAGGAAGAAGAAAATAAGAAGTAGTGGTATGGGTCCACCACTTTAGTTGATGGCTTGTGTGGCATATTGGTTAATATGAAGAGGTTGCTAGCACTATTCACAACCTTACTGTCACATATTACGACATTCATAGTAAAATACTATGTTGTGTTGCCTAGTTGATTTAATATGTACTACTACTTTTAGAACCCAGCATCGCCCGAGAAATAACAATTCTTTATAATTCACATAGCTGTTAGAAAATTCAAATGAAGCCAACAATTTTCATACAATTAAAAGATGGATATTTAAAATTAGGCATTTTTGCTGTTGTCAGAATCGATTATGGTGTCAATGCATAGTGCCAGTTCATCGCGTCAGTTCATTGTGTCAGTTAATCGTGTCACTTCATTGTGTCAGTTAATCGTGTCACTTCATTGTGTTATTTAATCGTGTCACTTCATTGTGTCAGTTAATCGCGTCACTTCATTGTGTCAGTTAATCGTGTCACTTCATTGTGTCAGTTAATCGTGTCACTTCATTGTGTCAGTTAATCGTGTCCCTTCATTGTGTCAGTTAATCGTGTCACTTCATTGTGTGTGTTAATCGTGTCAATTTATTGTGTCAGTTAATCGTGTCAGTTCATTGTGTGAGTTAATCGTATCACTTATTTGTGTCAGTTTATTGTGTCAGTTAATTGTGTCAGTTCATTGTGTTAGTTAATCGTGTCAGTTCATTGTGTTAGTTAATCGTGTCAGTTCATTGTGTGAGTTAATCGTGTCAGTTCATTGTGTCAGTTAATCGTGTCTCTTCATTGTGTCAGTTTATTGTGTCAGTTAATTGTGTCAGTTCATTGTGTTAGTTAATCGTGTCAGTTCATTGTGTCAGTTTATTGTGTCAGTTCATTGTGTCAGTTAATTGTGTCAGTTCATTGTGTTAGTTAATCGTGTCAGTTCATTGTGTCAGTTCATTATGTTAGTATTTGCCGGTAAACAATATTCTTCGTGCGATAGAATGCTGAGAGACAATTTCAGCTCGATATATCGTTTCGTTCTCGTGTAATAGCGTTTTCCAGAAAACAGTATTCTTCGTAAAACCATTCAATCATATACCCATACCAGCAGTTTGAAATAGGCTGCGTTGATCTAGAAATCGGCTTTGCAATGTGGAATGACAATTTCAGCTCGATATGTCGTTTCGTTCGCGAGTTATCACTTCTTCAGAACAATATATATATATCTGAGGCGCGTTCAAATGAAACCGGACCGAACTGCAACAAGTGAACATACGTACGATGAGCATGATGAGGTCACTTCAGGTGTAACCAGCACATACCAACCGTTAAGTTTGCAAAATTTCATTATCCTCTGACTTATAGTTTCCTCAGAAGACCGTTGAAAACATGGCGGGTGTAATACGAAATCCTTCCAGAGTTGATCATCGAGCGGTGATTTGGTTTCTAACAGCTGGCGGATGGCGATCAGCTGACATTCTTCGCAGAATGCAGACAGTGTATGGTGACAAACATATTTCGAAGATAATAGTGAAGAACTGCATAACGATGTTTAAAGAAGGACGTGAGTTAACGAAAGATCTTCCGAGAACAGGTCAGGCGCATATTATTGCGTTAACTCAAGTCCTTCTTTAAACATCGTTGTCCAGTTCTTCACTGTTGTCTTCGGCACACTTTTGTCACCGTTCAATGCCTGCATTCTGCAATGAATGTCAACTGGTCGACATCCTTCAGCTGTTAGAAACCGAATCACCGCTCGCTGATCAACTCTGGATGGATTCCATATCACACCCGCCATGCTTTCAACGGTCTGTTAAGGAAAATATAAGTAGGAGGATAATGACATTTTGCAAACTTGTCGGTTGATATGTTCTGTTTACACCAGAAGTGACGTCATCATGCGCATCGTACGTATGTTCACTTGTTGCAGTTTGGTCCGTTTCTATTTGAATACGCCTCGTATACACACACACACACATATATATATATATATGGTTTGGAATGATGGTGGCACGGTAGACTTTGAGTAAACTTGACGCTGATACCACGACCTTCTCACACCACCGAGCGCATTCTACCAAAGGCTATGCTGGCCCTTGCTATTCTGCTTGCCACCACATCATCATGAGCGTGCTGTTCAGATAAGTGAATATATCTACGACATTCAGCGACTGCCCGCTGACTGTAGTCTTTGGTTTTGTGTGCGACGTGTCAGTTGCTGGTTAGTACATGACCCCTGTTTTCTTGGAATTTAGGTCAGACCACATTTTTATGCATGCGGCAGAGAACCGGTCTATTCCCACCTGCGAGTTCAGTTCTGAACATTCCTCATCATTCCAACCCTACTCTACGCTTGCTAAAGCTGGCCTGTATGATTTGGACATGCAAGGAGGTTAAACCACTTCCACACAGGTTTGCCTAAGGCGAATATTCCACGTCCGATTGCAAGATCGTTTCACTGACATCGAGGATCTCTAGAGGGCTGACATGCCCAACATCCGTGCACTTCTAAAAAAATCACGACTAGGATGAGTCAGACACCTCGTTCGTATGCCACACGAGCGGCTCCAAAAGAGGCTTTTCTACGGCCAGCTGAGAAAAGGATAGCGCGAGAGAGGGCGCCCAAAGACACGTTTTAAAGACAGTCTGAGGGACCCACTAAAACATTGCCAGATAGATGTCGCCACCTGGGAATGTCTTGCGCTAAACAGATCTGGCTGGAGAACCGCAGTCAAAGCGGGTGTAGCTTACCAGCGAAGACCACAGTGTTGTGAAAGTCCATTGCAAACGCGAGAGCCTGAAATCACGAACAACGAGAACACCATCACCTTCTACAGACCTCGTGTGCCCGTAATTCAGCAGATGTTTTCTTGCTCACATTGGCGTGTTCAGCCACCAACAGGGACATATGTGACAAGGATGATGTCAGCGGTCGTCATCGACAACGATGGACAGCTATTATGTATGTATGTATGTATGTATGTGTGTATGTATGTATGTATGTGTGTATGTATGTATGTATGTATGTATGTATGTATGTATGTATGTATGTATGTATGTATGTATGTATGCATGTATATATGTATGTATGTATGTATGTATGTATGCATGTATGCATGCATGTATGTATGTATGTATGTATGTAAGCATGCATGTGTATATATGTGTATATATGTATGTGTATATATGTAAGTGAATGTATGTGTATGTATGTATGTATGTATGTATGTATGTGAATGTATGTGGGTATATGTATGTATGTAAGTATGTGCATGTATGTAAGTGAATGTATGTGTGTGTATGTACATATGTATGTATGTGTATGCATGTCTGTATATGTATGTATGTGTATGTATGTATGTATATGTATGTATATGTATGTATGTGTGTGTATGTATGTATATATGTATGTATGTGTGTCTGTCTCCGCTTGTCTGTCTGTGTCTGTCTCTGTCTGTGTATATATATATATATTAGTCGGATCATTCACTGCGGCTTCTGTCTGACATTATCATGTAATTTGGCATTTGCAATGAGTACAGCGCGTGTTGCACTGACAGCAAAAAGGATTTTTAAGAATACATAAATTAAGCATGTTTTGCATAGGCGTGTTGATAAATACGATGCAATAGAAGGGATATAATTCTACTCTGGACTTGGAATAATATATAAGGACAGCAAATGATAAAGAAATTATCATTTGGTATCGTATTGGGCACTGTAACAACAGTTTTAACTTCGTTTCCACTAATAGGGTACGCTGGGATTGATAGATAGGGAGATTTATATTTAAATTCAGAGCTATTTGTATTCAGTCGGGCAGATCAGGCCGATGCCAGGTTGCCAAAAGCTTTCTCTTTGTTCTGCGGATTTATCTGGTAGGCCTTTTGAACTGCTGATTAGTGCAGTAGTAGATCCCTTACTTTTCATGGCAAAGATATAGGGTTAAACTCCTAAAACTGGCAGCTCCAGTCAACCCAGCTGCAAATGGTTACCTTACTTATTGTTAGGGAAGGAAATTGCAGCGAGGAAGGGAACCCCACCTCACAAGCTGAGGCTTAGTATACTGAAGTCTCTAACACTTCATTCCTGACCAGCGGTTAAGTCTGCTGAATGACTTCCTTTCCCTTACCTTAGTCCTTTTGAAGGTGCCGTTGCATGTCTTCCCTAACTTTTGTTTCGGACTTTCATTTGGCTATTAGTAGTAAGTATGTGGGTGGTTTTCATCCTGTGGTTTACTTAACCTGGGGATGGTGCAACTCTAGGGTTTCTACCATCTAGTCTTTCTCTATTGGTATGCAGCCTACCCTACGGTGTTCTATTTTTCTTTGGCGCTGCTGGTAACTGTTGAGCTGTCTTTGTGAAAGGGTTTTAGGGATGGACACTTGCCCACAATGACCTGTTGGAGATTTATCAAGCTTAATGACTTCATAACATGGAAGAGTACAGATTACTTCCCACTGCAATGTACATGTAAGTTTTGTCTTTTCTCTGCCCACAAAATTAACGCTTTAGCCATATCAAGATATCCAGTCTTTAGAAGAAGTGGATGCCTTTACCTGTTTGATCAGCACAGATGACACATCAGGAGGTGCAGATGCAGATGTAAGGACCAGATATGAAAAGGCAAGAATGACATCTGACATTCAACAACATATGGAGATCCAGAGAAACCAAAGATAAAATATTCAACGGCAGTCTCAAGTCGATGCTGCTGTATGGAGCCGAAACATGGAGAACGAACAAGTGAGGTATATTGGGAATATAGTATTAGGTCCATAATTTTTTGACGAACGGCACACTAGGGGGTGATGTTATTAACATCACACCGGCCGCATTTGCTTTCCAAGACCATCCTGATACCCAATTTTTGTAGGCTGTGTGCTCCGAAGCCGTTTGCGATGGGGTAAAATCCCGCACCAACTGGAAACCAAAACCCGATCGCTCAGTTCGAAAGTAAGTACACTAATTACTTCGCTAACTCGGCTCCCAGGCCATGCAATAAATACTACATTTATTCATTAACAAATGCTTGTGAAGGATGATGGGCATGAAGTAGCAGGACATGAAGTGGAATGAAGATTTAATGGGAAAGAAGCCAACAACAGACAGTAGAACAACACATTAAGCGATGAAAATTGGACTGGATGGGACACACACTGAGGAATGCACCGCATAACATAGCTAGACAGGTTCTTACTTTCAATCCCCAAGGAATGAGAAAACGAGGTAGACCAAAAAATACACAGAGACGAGAATGTGTGAATTGAATGAACTAATATTAAATAATTACGCCTAGGTGTGACCTAGATATTGTCAATGGCCTATCCATCGAGTGGAACAACGCGCTTTGATTGATTGATACAAGAACAGTGAGCTCGTTGCTTCTACTAGAGGAAATTAACAACTCGATCCGTAACTAAAATCATCTTCTCACGTAATATACTATTCTCGTATATCTCTACTCGATCCTTAACTAAAATCATCTTCTCACGTAATATACCAACCTGTCATCATCATTAGGTGCCCTGCCGGTTGACTTTGGCGATCATGTACCTCCATCAGCTTCTATCACGTGCGTCATTTACCAACTCTTTTGTTGATTGTCGTCCGTGCCATTCTCTCAGACTGTCCAACATCTTCTCTCTCGGTCTTCCTCTGTCTCTCTATCTTGTTATTTTTCCCGTTGCCACAACGTCCTCCAAGCCACCAAGCCTCATATCACGCTCGAAAAAGGATGAATGCCTTGGTCTGGTCTTTGCAATGAGTTGTCTTTGGGTTTGAGCTTTTTCGAGTACTGTATCTCACCATAGAAGAATATTTGTGTCAGTCGATGGTCAAACATGGGGACAACATGACTAATCCAGCGGATCTATGACTGGATCAGATCCCACTGCAACATTCAAGGCAACGAAGCTGCAGACAAACTAGCAAAATAAGGAGCATACCCACAAACAGACCTGGGCATCCCATATAATGAGGCCAAGACAAAAGTTAAAACAACCTGCAGAGTAAAATGGGATGATCATCTACCCGACTTTCGAAAAGAAGACAACTACTTTAATTTAACTAGAGAAGAGCAAGTCATCATCTTCAGACGGAGAACTAGGCAAAACAGACTCAATGACCATCTTTACAACAGAATGAGGTCTGGGACAGATAACAAGTGTCCATGTCAGGAGCATACAAGGACTGTGGAACACATTCTACAAAGCTGCACGCTCAGAGAAAACATTACGGGTCTCGCGAGAGAAATAACAATCTATAGTGGAGATGGGGAAAATGGTGATGATTCAAGCACTAAGAGAATGCAGAAACATAAAGGTATTAACACAGGCAGAAAAGTTCTACTGCATGCCGATCCATTAAATGAAAGATAGATTTCAAAATTTAGCAATGGGGAGACTGAAAAAAAGTAGTTTTATGCATCAGGCCAAACGACTTCACAGGCAAATTATATATCTACCTGAACTTGACATCCCCTAAAGTTTGAGCCAAAATAAACCCCTTGGAGAGAGGAGCACGGATTATTACTTTGCATTCAAATAAAAGTGAAAGACATACTAGACAAGTATGAACAGAACAGTGTGCAACATATGATAGCTGCCCTCAGTTTCCTGGATGAAGAATACCCACAAGACCTCTGGATCAGAGTATTCACAGATGGGTCAGCACAGAATGCAGTAAAAAATGGCGGGGCGGAAGTGTACATAGAATACCCAAACAACATTAGGGATACAGTCCGAGTACGAACTGGAAAATTATGTCATACATCTGATACAGAAATCTAGGCAATTAAGATGGAAACTGTTGAACACCAATGTCAGTTCACAACCTGTAGTATTTCTGACAGATGCACAATCAGCACTCCAAGCACTGAAATCCGAGAAACTGCCAGATCTACAGGCTCTACTGTCTGAACTGAGCAGCCAGCTCAAGATTGTCAAGCAGTGGATACCTTCTCATTGTGGAGTACCAGGAAACGAGACAGCAGACCGACTGGCAAAGGAGGGTGCTGCAGACGAGCAACCAGGTGTGCCAGTTACATACCAACAGAAGATAAGGATGATCAAATCAATCAGAAAGCCATGACCGGTAACATTAGATGATACTAGAGGATGAACAGACAAGAGCAAACTGTTGTGTTGCGCCTTAGAACAGGACACAACCGACTCAGCAACCTCATGTTCACACAAATAAAGATTGGTAACTTTGCCATGTGTACATGCATACAAGCACCCCGGACCGCAGAGCACATACTACAGAACTGCCCCGAATATGATATACAGAGATAATCTATCTGGCCCATAGAAACAACACTGGAAGAGAAACTTTATTGACCTGTATGTGAACTACAAAAGACAGTGAAGTTTATACAAGATACACCATTGAAGATATAGACAATATTTTAAAGTGAAGTTTATACAAGAGACAAAATTGCAGATATAGACAATATTTTAAAGTGAAGTTAATACAAGAGACAACATTGCAGATATAGACAATATTTTAAAGTGAAGTTAATACAAGAGACAACATTGCAGATATAGACAATATTTTTTAGCAAACGAAAGAAAGAGAAGAAGAAAATCTCGAGAAACCGATATGAGACAAAATCTGTATGGAGATAAAACAGCTTTACTAACAACGGTGTCCTTTGTAAGATAACCCGGGATCTTGATCTGAGGATGAACAAAGACGAAGTATTAATGCCCGAGATACCAGGTCGGTAAAGAACGTCGGTCTCTGGGACCTTGTCTTGCCATTTGATGCTCTCTCAGACATATATTTAATCATTCCCATTCCCTGTGCATGGCGGAAACCGATAGTTTTTGAAGTACGCAGGCTGCACACACACTGATACTCTGTGTCCTGTCAGATGTCTATCAATGTTCGAATCACCTTGTATTTCTAACTCCTTCAATCTGCGTATCAGTGAATCATCGATTTCAGCATCACAATCGAACGGTGGATCGATGCTTGATTTCTTCATGTTCCACTTACAATATCAAGGCAGTCACGCATCAGACACTGCTATCGAGGATGAAATGTTAGACATTAATTGTACTAGACCTCAGTTGTTTAATAAGACGTTTACCAGTTCTTTCGTCGTCGTCTTTCCTTCCCTAACATTTTGTCAGATATTTACAGCATGGTTGACGTGGTGCTTTGGTCGCAAGAATCAAGTGCTCTTTCTCTCCGTTTATCAGATTCCCACACACGCACGCATGCACGCACACACACACACATATATCCGTTTCACAATCCCAAAGCACCTGGTTCGAATCCCGTTATGGTTCACGTACTAGGCTGATAAGCCAACGGCGCGAGGCTACAAGGTGAGGGATTACGGCCGAACGCCTCTAAGCCAAAATCCCGCCCAAAAGCTCAGCACGATTGCAAAGGGAGGCTTCGACATGGTGGGGACCTGGGGCTCCCGCTCCAGCCCGGCCCGGTCGAGCCGCAGAATGATGTTTCTGCCGTACGCCGATCAAAGAGGGCGGGAAGCTGCTCGATATTCACCCCATACGGCGATGAGGTATGAAACCATTTGTAGAAGACTTAATTCTCGGTCAGGGTGCCCTAAGCAGTAGATCAGCTACCTCACTGCGAACTGCTGAGACTCAACCCTTGACCATGAGATATGTCCGCACACCAGGCGAACATCTCCGTGCAATGACCAAGCTTGTCCCCTGGTCAAATGCACTATTTCGAGAGGAATCACAGGTCGCTGACATTTGGTCCACGTGCTTGGCTGATAAGCTACCATCTGAGGGACTACGGCCGAACGCCTCTAGGCCAGAATCCCGCCCTAAATCTCAGCACCGCTGTGATGGGAGGATACGATATGGCTGGGGCTTGCGTCTCAGCCCGGCCCGGTCGAGCCGCAGAAATGCGCCTGGTAAAATGCACTCCTGCCTCGCTCTTTGCCTCTGTCTGCTATTAGTCATCCCAATAGACGCAGAAGAGATGCAGTCCAGCGGACATTGCACCTCCTGCCCTATTGTGACAATCTCCCGGGTGGCGGGGAATGCTAGGCGTACCATCACTGCAGACGAGCCGAGAAAATAAAGGGAGCAAAGAGATACCTCACTCACATGCATATGGTACGTTTCTGGCAGGACGTGACGATCCTGGGACAAAGTCACACTGGACTGCCTCTCTTCCGGGATAGTACAAACTAGTACATAGTCCATCATATCATTGCCAAACCCTATAGACACGAGTAGGGAAGACTCGATAGTCCTGCAAGACAACTTCCTAAGAGAGACAACTCTGACCAAAAACAACTGTTGCCTTGCAGTTAGGCTGGGCACAGCCAAAGGCTAAGGAGGGCAACCCTACAGAAACGCCTGTTGAAATCGGATGCACTGAGCCACAGGCTTAACAAAATAAAACAGTGCAACGTAAATATCGCTGTAAACAGCGTACGAAGAAGAAGAAGAAGAATCCCGTTATGTCTAGTTCGCGAGACATGTGTCTTTTTCTCAGTTGTATCGCTCCTCCACCAACGAAAATTTATGTCAATCAACTGTACTGCAAACCTGTCAAGAAACTTATAATGGTCAAATAGGTTGGCAGTTTAAGTAGCGACGTTCTGCAGATACTTTCGTTTCTTTTTGACATAATCGTGTATGTATGTATATATATATATATATATATATATATATATATATATATATATATATATATGTATACATATACAATATTTTACAATCGATTTTACATGTAGAGTTACAATAGGTATACAAAGTGTGTCATACACATATGAAATGACACGGGAGTCACTGACATAGTTTATATGATGCTGACAGATTTAGTTTGTTAGTTATTTTTGCACTGATGGCGTTGAGTGTTGTGTTGCGTTCAAGTCGTCTGCTCTGCGCCAAGTGCGCTGCTTCTGGCGTTGTTAGTCTGTGTCGTTGCACGATCACTCTAATGTCTCGAAGCAGCGCTTTTGACATGTGGCCAGATCTACCAGCGTTGTAAGCCATCAGTAGAGATGATGACGAAGGTGCATTCCCATGAGATGACCAAAACCAGCGTGTTTTGTGCCTGGAAATTAACTCTGCACAAGCTGTTGTGCCGACCATTCTTCGAATGGCTCCGTTTCTTAGTCTGTTTTTCCAGGTGACACAGATGGCCTTCCTCCAGCCCTTCAATTTAAAGATCGTGTTAATACATGCTACTTGTGGACTGAAATCTGTTGAGAAGGTATTGGTTCGCATAACAATGGCGATGATTTTCGACCATTAGTAATTAGAATCTTATCCAGGACCAACTAATTCCGGACCATATCAGGTAGCGAGGTGCTGTGAAGATCTTATATTCCTTTAGAAGAAAGAAAAAGAACATAACAATATGTATTCACATATATGTGTATACTTTGAATACTTGTAGCCATTTTATTAAAACAGGCATGTGTGTGCCTGCTGCCAGGTAGCAGAATATTATACGTGAAACATTCTTTATGTTGCAACCGCTACTTCTTGCGGCTTATTAGGCCTGGAAGGAAATAGGTTGGGTATTGGGTAGGAATTTCGTTACTTTTAGAATTTTGCCAGGACAGCGGATACCAGTCTACACTTATAGATTTGTAAGTGCCATGGGTTCTTTAACCTACGTAGCCAATATTACGAGTTCACAGGATCTCTGAGGGATCGCATACACTATTTAGAACAAAACAAATATTATTTTATGACTGCTGTCTGATAATGTGGAAAGTGCATAAGCATGTCTACAATCACCATATCATCATACACTTTTCTGAACGTAATTTCCGCCACGGCAGCTCTGTATGCATCTCGGTTTAGGGCGAATCGGCCTGTCATACAAAGATATTCCCAGACTGCCAGTAATGTCCTAATGCGATCTTTGACAGAGCATACATCTTTTCCTTCTATCAGGAACCAGTATTATTCTCTTCAGACCGTTATGTCTCTTCACATAGACCGAAATATCTAACCTTTTTTCTTGCGATATTGTGTAGGAATCAATACCATGTAATATGTATGATACGAGCCGTGTTCAAATGAAACCGGACCTAATTGCAAAAAGTTAACATACGTACCATGCGCATTATGACGTCACTTCTGAAGTAAAATAGCACATACCAATCGTCAAGTTGGCAAAATTTCAATATCGTCCGACTCATAGTTTTCTCAGCAGAACGTTGAAAACATGACGGGTGTGATACGGAATCCGTCCAGAGTTGATCAGCGAACGGTAATTCGGGTTCTAACAGCCGAAGTATGTCGACCAGTTGACATTCATCACAGAATGTAGGCAGTGTATGTTGACAAACGTGTGTCGAAGACAACAGTGAGGAACTGGACACTGATGTTTAAAAAAGTGCGCTAGTTAACGAAGGATCTTCCTAGACCAGATAAGGGGCATATTGTTGCGTCAGAAGCTGCCGTCGCCAACATTGATGCAGCAATTTGGGTGGACCGTCGCCAAAGCTTACGTTCGCCACACTTTTGTCACCATACACTGCCTGCATTCTACAATGAATGTCAAGTGGTCAACATTCTTCAGCTGTTAGAAACCGAATCACCGCTCGCTGATCAACTCTGTACAGATTCCGTATCAGACCCACCATGTTTTCAACGATCTTCTGAGGAAACTTTGTGTCGGAGGATAATGCAATGTTGTAAACTTGACGGTTGGTATGTGCTGTTACATCAGAAGTGACGTCATCATGCGCATCGTACGTATGTTTACTTGGTGCAGTTAGGTCCGGTTTCATTTGAACATGCCTCGTATTTTCAACATCTTGTAACACTTCATTCCAAAAGCAGTGATCGTTTCAGCAACTGATTGGTTAAATGTCCATGTCTCACAATCGGATGTCGTCATTCGGTAAATGCATGTCTTCATCAGCTGAATCTTTGTCTGCACAGTGTCACATATTTTTCATGTGTTCGTTTGTGTGTAGCAATTGTAAGTCTGTCCGATTTCATTTTCAGTCACCAGAATTATTGATGGTAGACCCAAAATATTCAAAATCATTTACGCCTTTATTTGTATACTTTATTGAGAATACTGTTCTGTTGTCAACATTTTGATTTTCTTAGTGTTCATGTTTAGATTATGGGCGGGAAAGATGGCGTCCTCCCGCCTGCTGGTCTTCATTGCTCTGGTGTTTGAGTTCATTTTGGATGCAGCCAGGTCACGTTTTTGGCTGGAATTCACCCAGGTCGATAACTCACACTTGTGTTCATGGAAGCGTGTCATTTTCCATTTCTCCTGGTTAATTCGTTCTTTTGTTGTTGTTGTTTTCTTCCCTTCGATTATACTGGCTGGACATCCGCTATATGAATTAACACTACGCTTAAACTTATGTCGTATTTTCACGGTCTAGTTCACACGTCTGAACTTTCATGAGAATTGACGCCCTTCGCAATAGCTGCAGACAGCATCGGTGTTGGTGTGACTGAAATTTAGACACGACTATAATGGACTAGAACACGACCCGGAAGAAATGTCCCTACGATCTCTAGTAGTTATGGGAAAGGCATGACCTACAATGATATATGTAATCTCCCTTCTCTGCCTTGCGGGATATCTGTTTACGGGAAAAGCTTCGAGAGTAAACCCTGAAGAAAAACCTGCATCCTGTACTATCTTCAGTCGTCTAAATAAAATATTTCCGCTGGCTAAAGGTAGCTCAAGGCCAGAGAGTGAGGTTGACAAAAGGCGGAGTTTCTTCCTCACTTTAACCCCAATCACAGCGCAAGTTATCCATTTCAGCAGACACAGCCAAATAAAATAATGTTCACAAGGCTGAACAAAAATAGTGGTCTTCATCACATGTGAAGGACGAACATCATTATGGGTCTAGTTGTGTTTTTATTTAATACAAATAGTCTTTGCAGCCTCACTTTAGTCGCCAATGTAAGGACTGTGTCTACAATAAATGTATAATATTCAATATTACGCCCGATGAGAATATACACTTGGAAAAGCCGAGGAGATATTGTAAAAAAGATTGCTTTTTAATTTGATAAAAGAAAATCTGTACTATCAAAATAATAATAATATAGTCTTAAATATTTCCTTCGAAGACCACATCCAAAATGCCGACATCCTTCACCATAGTTCCGGAAAGTCGTCGACTCTGCATCAATACGAAAGTACAGATAGACCAGCCATGTGTTCCGCGAGACTATTGATTGATAGACAAGAATGATGTCTTTCTGGTGGTCATACAGCTAAACTTAACTTAACGTCTTTATACTGGTTTAGAAGACCCTGCATACAACCAGTTTCATTGACATCACCTTGCTCTAAAACCTATGCGCATCCAAAGAATTCTTAAATGCATTAATTGTCCCTGCCTCCACTACCTCCCTGTGGTAATTCATTCCAAGCATTCACCACTCTCTGACTCACAAAATATTTCCTAATATCTAATCCGGACCTCTCTTTAGTCAAGTTGTAGCTATGCCCTCTTGTTATTGTGGGTGGCTGTATTTAAAAAAAAAATTGTTATAGCTTCTTCTTCTTCTTCGTACGCGGGTTACAGCGATATACGTTGCACTGTTTTGTTAAGCCCGTGGCCCAGTGCATCCGATTTCAACAGGCGTTTCTGTAGGGATGCCCTTCTTAGCCTTTGGCTGTCCCCAGCCTATCTGCAAGGCAGCAGTTGTTTGTGGTCAGAGTTGTCTTAGGGAAGTTGTCTTGCATGACTATTGAGTCTTCCCTACTCGTGTCTATAGAGTGTGGTGATGATATGATATGATATGATGGACTATGTACTAGTTTGTACTATCCCGGAAGAAAGGCAGCCCAGCGTGTCTGTGTTCCGGGATCGTCACGTCCTGCCAGAAACGTAGCATATGCATGTGAGTGGGGTATCTCCTTGCTCCATTTATTTTCTCGGCTCCTCTGCAGTGATGGTACGCCTAGCATTCCCCGCCACCTGGGAGGTTGTCACAATAGGACAGAGGTGCAATGTCCGCTGGCCTGCATCTCTTCTGCGTCCATTGGGATGACTGATAGCAGACAGAGGTAAAGAGCGAGGCAGGAGTGCATTTAACCAGGAGACAAGCCTGGTCATGGCACGGAGATGTTGTTAGCCTGGTGTGCGGACATATCTCATGATCAAGGGCTGAGTCTCAACAGTCCGCAGTGAGGTGGCTGCTCTACTGCTTAAGACACCCCAACCGAGAACTAAGTCTTTTACTAGTGGTTTCACACCTCAACGCCGTATTTGTTGAATATCAAGCAGCTCCCCGCCCGCTTTGATCGGCGAGACGGCAGCAACCTTTTTCTGCGGCTCGATCGGGTCGGGCTGAGACGCGAGCGCCAGGTCCCAACCAAATCGTTGCCTCCCGTCGCAGTGGTGCTGAGATTCAGGGCGGGATTCCGACTTAGAGGCGTTCGGCCGTAATCTCTCAGATGACAGCCTCGCACCATTGGCTTATCAGCCAGGCACGTGGACCAAGCGTCTGAGACCTGCGACTCCTCTCGAATTGAGCAGGATTACCGTAGTAACGCCATGTCATTAGTAGGGTAAAACTGACCTGTCTTCCGAGAGTCTAATACCAGCACCCGTTCCATATTAGACCCAACAAATAAAGAGAGAGCTTTTAGTCAGTCAATGACCAAATGTCTGAAACCTGCGATTCCTCTCGGACTGAGCAGGATTACCGTAGCAGCGCCCTGTCATTAGTAGGGTAAAACTGACCTGTCTTCCCACGGTCTAAATCCAGCACACGTTTCCTATTAGACCCAACGAAAGTGCTATCGGCCTGTCAATCATTTTAGTGTTGGCGTGTTGAGTCAAATTAAGCCGCAGGCTCCACTCCTGGTGGTGCCCTTCCGTCAATTCCTTTGAGTTTTAGCTTTGCAGCCATACTTCCCTCGGAACCCAAACACTTTGGTTTCCCGGAAGCTGCCAGCAGCTGTCATCGAAGCAACTCCTGCGGATCGCTAGTCGGCATCGTTTATTGTCAGAACTACGATGGTATCTGATCGTCTTCGTGCCTCTGACTTTCGTTCTTGATTAATGAAAACATTCTTGACAAATGCTTTTGCAGTAGCTCGTCTTCGCCTGAGATCCAACTACGAGCTTTTTAACTGCAACAACTTTAATATATGCTATTGGAGCTGGAATTACCGCGGCTGCTGGCACCAGACTTGCCCTCCAGTAGATCCTCGTTAAAGGGTTTAAAGTGTACTCGTTCTAATTACGGGGCCTCGAAAGAGTCTCGTATTGTTATTTTTTGTCACTACCTCCCCGTGCCGGGAGTGGGTAAGTTGCGCGCCTGCTGCCTTCCTTGGATGTGGTAGCCGTTTCTCATGCCCCCTCTCCGGAATCGAACCCTGATTCCCCGTTACCCGTTACAAACATGGTAGGCATGTCACGTACGATCGACATTTGATAGGGCAGACATTTGAAAGATGCGTCGCCGGCACATGAGGCCATGTGATCAGCACAAAGTTATCCAGAGTCACCAATGGGGACGCCGCAACCCCGCGAGGGGAAACGACGATAGATTTTGAACTAATAAAAGCGCTCTTTCCGCGAGGGTCGGAGCTTGGTAAGCATGTATTAGCTCTAGAATTGCCACAGTTATCCAAGTAGGATCGTGTCATCTGAGGAACCTCGACTGATTTAATGAGCCATTCGCGGTTTCACCGTGAGACAGTGTGAACTTAGACATGCATGGCTTAATCTTTGAGACAAGCATATGACTACTGGCAGGATCAACCAGATATCTGTCGGAGACGGACGAACCACACACACCGGTCGGCGAAGGATGGATGTGTAAAAAGCCTCACGAGGACGGCCGCAAGGACCGACTGACGGACGAACGGTTGTTCCGTCCCTCACTCAGTCGACCTAGGGACCGCCTGAATGGGGCCCCCGTACACACACTAACCGACCGACCTGGCTCGCTCGGGGAGGGATGGCAGCGGTCTGTGCAGAACGGATCTCAACGGCTCCGGCGATGATTTTTCACTCGGACTGGAGACGATTTTCGCCTGCCGGCCTGCCCTTCTCCGACCGGTTGGTCGGGCGAGGACAGGGCCTTTAGGCACGATTCCTGCTTTCCACTTGCCGGTCCAAAGCTCATTGCGAGAGAAGGACCACAAGCTAGACGAACTGTCGAGATTGGCTACACGCGCTAGCCTTCGACGAACCACACGGACTGACAAAGCTTCTCGATACGGACCACAGTATTGTTATAGCCTAATTTATCCATTCCTCTGAGCATCTTATAACCTGTATTAACCAACCTTCTCTCTTCTAGACACTGTAGGCCGGTTTTTCTTAGTATTTTCTCAAACTGTAATCCAGAAATCCCAGTATCAGTTTTGTCGCTCTTTTTGTATTCTTTCCAGCATGTTTATACACCTGTATGATAAGGTCTCCACACCTGTACACAATACTCCAATCTAGATCTAACTAATGCTTTATACAGTTTGACTATCACTTCCTTGCTATTATGTTTAATATTTCTTTTTATCATACCTAACATTGCATTTGCCTTTGCACTGCTACCTGAATTTGCTCACTTATCTTACCTGTATGATCTATTATAACCCCTAAGTCCCTTTCCTTATCTGTCTTTCTAATATTGTTCTCGTCCATTCTGTAATTATGTTCCATATTGGATCTACCCACGTGGATGACTGTACATTTATCTACATTAAACTTCATTTGATAGCTCGCAGAATGTTATCTAAATCCGACCTCAATATATCCACTTCTGCTTTAGACGAGACACTACTGCATAGTTTTGTGTCATCAGCAAATTTTGCAATCATGGATCTCATTTCAATGTCCAACTAGATCCGCCCGCTCTGCTGTCCATCAACGATATAGAGAGATGATCTATAACACGCCTTTGAACCATCATGGTTCTCATGGGCGAAGAACAGATAAGGATTCAACCAGCTTTTGGCTACCTGACATCAGACAATTATTCCTGATTAAATACCAGGAATGAAGTATTCACGTTAATAAACGATGTTCACATTCAAAGTTTTATGTTTTGACTGCTGATTGATATGTAGAACGTACATATGTACGAGGGGGCCTCAAATAAAAACTTTAAAAGTTCGATAGAAATTTAAAAAAAGAACTATGCCTTTGCATTTGATCTTGTTAATATGGTTGCTAATGATGTCAAAAGTGTCCTGCACGTATCATCACGGTGCAGACGAACAACATTACGTCATAATTGCAGTTAAAATATGGCCGCCCCACGATTAATGTGCACAAAAGAGGAGCATCGTTCTGTTGTCCGTTTTTTTAAAAATCAGCGAAGGTGTGAAACCTATATAAATGTATCGGCGAATAAAAGCCCAGCACGGTGATGCATGCCTTTCACTCTAGCAAGTGTATGCGTGGAGTAGGAAGTTCCACAAAAAGGCGTGAGTTCTATGACAGACTGTTCCAGACCTGGTCAGGCACACTTAGTAGTGATCCCAGAGTCAACTACAGCCGTTGGACTCCTCGTAAATGAAAATCGCCATTTGCTGGAGTGAAAGGCCTGCATCACCGTACTGGTCCTTCATTATTCTCAGATGAATTTATGTAGGTTTCACCCACTTCGCTGCTCAAGAAACGGATAACAGAACACTGCTCCTCTTCGGTGCATTTCAATACGGAGGCGGCCATCTTTTAACTGAAATTATGACGTAATGACACGCGCATAACACTCTTGACATCCTCAGCAACAAAATGAACAAGTTACAATACAAAGGCATTGTTTTTTCTATCTTCTATCCCACTTTTAAAGTTTCACTTTGAAGCCCCCTCGTATATCTGCAATATGTACGCAATGTACAATAATACGTGTAAGAAGAAAATACACTTGGACAATCCTAGAAGATATAGTAAGAAATAAGATTGATTTCATTATGATTAAAGACAGGTTCAACAGTAGTGTGACAATGACAAAAACGTATCCACCTTCAGACATACATTATTATCACAATCCCGAGGTGATTAAAATAGCAATCAGACTCAAAATAAACATAGAAGGAAGTTATAAAAATAAGACCCTAAAATATAAATTTCAACATTAACGTAAAGCAGCAGAAATTAAACAGAAATGTCTTGTGGAAGTCAAAAATATATATGATATCCTAGTGTCAGAAAGCGAAAGGAGAAAGTCAAGAAGAGAATAGAAATACTAATTGGGATTGTATAAAAAACACGTATTCAGGTAGCGAATAAAACGATAAAAAGAGTTCCGCATCCTCAGACCAAAATAGGAGAAGCAATTCAAAATATGATCAAAGGGAAAGTGACAGGCAATGGTGCAATAAATGTAGATATGATTGCCGCTGTAGAGAGATTCGGTGTAGATAAAATCACTGATCTATGAAATGGCATCTAAAATACAGGGTCTACACAGCGGGACCTGATTACACCTGTCTTTACAACACTACCCAAGAAACCTTGAGCAAAACTAAATGTTCAGATTTGAGAAAAATCAGTCTTATGAGTCACAGCATTAATATGCTGTGTAAAATGATACTGGAGAGAATTATTCGTAGAGGCGACTAAAACGTCCAGAGTGAACATTTTGGATTTAGATAGAACACTGGAACAAGAATGGTCAGCCGGGGTCTTTGTGTATTACAAAGACAATAATAGCACCACTGCTCCACATACAGAATGTCGTAGGAGGCCACTACCTGTTAACATGGTATAACACTGGCAATGGTTAGGTGGTTTATTAAGAGCAGCATCGATGGGGCCTAACAGGTTGCGGGTCTACTTTGCTCTAGTGGTTGTCTATTAAGATAGACTCACATATCGGTTAACCACCCTCCAAGAAACTGGTTGTATACAGATTCTGTAGAGTCTTCTAAATCAGTATAAAGACGTTAGGTCAAGTTAAGTTGGATAAAATGGGGACGGCATGGCCTATTGGTTAAGTGGCACGGCTCACAACCGGAAGGTGCTGGGTTCGATCCCCATCACAGCACCGGCCGTTACCCCGGGGAAGCAAACCCTTATAAATGCAGGAGGAAGCAGACCCTTACATAAAATGCTTGCTGAAGTCGGGGTTTGAGATGTAAGCGATCTCACATTTCAAAGGCTCGCCTATATGAGGGCGGTAGCCATCTCCTTTCCCTCGCCGCTGTTACTTCCCGGATTGAACTGGTACTCATTAAAGGTTGGGTCGACCCGAGCGCCGTTGCGGTCTGAAAAAACATTTGCACCGCAACTAGGGAATGAATCCAGGACCACTCATATGCGAAGCCCGCTGGCTAACCACTGCGCTACGCGGCTGCCTCTGATTTATAGAAGTATGTAGAAATCTCCTAGATATGGTAGGTAAGACACTTGGAGATAGTTGGGCAACAAAGAGAACTGATGAATGAAATAAGAGTCAGACAGTTCAAATATGTTGGTCACATAAAAAGACATAACACATTACTGGAAGGAAAGGTGTGAGGTAAACTTGAGGTAAAAACCGTTAGAAGTGGGAATATAACATCAACAGACGGACAAAGAAACGCATAAAAGATTGTACTATCAAGGCAAGAGGCAGATGACGTTGGAGATCGATTGCAGTCAACTTCGATGAGGAAATGACACGATGAACTGAACTAATGTCTACACACGTTTGTTTAAAGGTGTATCTATCTAGACTCTACTGGTAAAGGCACGTCACTTTCAACCACAGACCGAAGCCTTTCAGTATATATTAGAAAGTATTGACCAGTGTATGGAAGTGTGTGTGCATTTATTTGTAGGTAGTGTAGGCGTAATGGCCAGTGCATGAATGCGCGTGTGTATCTGTTTGTAATGTGGACGTACTGGCCAGTGTACGAATGCGAGTGTGTATCTGTTTGTAGTGTGGACGTACTGGCCAGTGCATGAATGCGCGTGTGTATTTGTTTGTAGTGTGGGCGTATTTGCCAGTGTATGGATGTGCGAGCGTATTTGTCAGTGTATGGATGCGCGTGTGTATCTGTTTGTAGTGTGGACGTATTGGCCAGTGCATGTACGTGTTTATGATGTATATGTTTGTAATGTGTCCTCTATGGCAGTTTATGAAGTACAATAATTTTGCCAGTCCTTTCTGTACGTGGAGAAGAAAATCAAAGAAACGCATGTTGGAGGAAATGGGAAAGGATATTAAGATGCTTCAAAAGATACACAAAAAAACTAACGACTGATTTGGCTGGGCCACAATCTACGCCATGAAGGATCATGAAAAGAGTCTTGGAAGACAGAACACAAGGACAGAGAAGAAGGAGCTGACCAAGAAATACCGTTGTGGTACAAGTATGCAGAGACATGATGGTTGGTGAAGACTTACACAGAGCTGAAGACGGCTGCAGATGAAATAAAAAGAAATAAAAAGACAGAATCCTGAGCTTGTAAACCAGTCATTGGTCTGAATAAATTGAGGACACAGCAATAAATGAGCCGGGTCTAGTAGCGTCATGGTGCCTAAAACCTACCCCCCATTTATAAAATATACCTCATAATTGTGTAGGACCACCAGAGATCCGAAAAATCGAAGTAGCGGAAATTGAATAAGAAAAACAGAATTTCGACCTAAGGTACGAAATGTTTGGACATCAGGTACAGACCACAAGACTCAAATCTAGACAAAGCTTCCTAAAATTGACAAAGCCAAAACAGACAAACCATAAACGTTGCCGTATCGACTGAAGGCATGGGTTAATGCAGGCCCACATAGATGGAACTTCGAGAGGAACTTGCCCCTGGATATCATCTACCATAGACGATATGGAAGTCGCTGACAGACTCCGAACTGGTGTGTCACGGTACAAGAGGAATGTGAAAATAAAGGGATAGACAGATGATGACACATGTGATTGTGGCGGAATACAAGACCCAGACCACCTGCCCCAACTTTCAGGAAGGATGCAATATGTGCGACATGCTGGAGGCAAATGACAAGACAATCCATGTCGCTGGATACTGGATACATGCTCAATCCATGTCGCTGGATACTGGATACATGCTGAATAACGCGGTGCTTAGACAGGGGAAGTAAGTTAGTACCTAAAAATGAAATCATATATATATGACTCCACATAAGCGCTCGTCTGCTCGTATGTGACGAGTACAAATGTTTGCTTGACGAATAAACATAATCCGTTTTTAATCGTCAATTGCGTTTTTAAGTATTATTTCAAAACGACTCTCGCACAATTATTAATGATTTTACGGTTTGAATAGATTGTACTTATGCTAGTTTATAATGGACCTCCACTGCCACCATTTCAACTTATTAAAGCCATCGATAAATGGTACTACAGTGCTAAAACCGTCAAGAATGTTCAAAGACACACATGTCATGCCACTTTCAATAGGGCATTTTATCTTTAGAAGAAATATACTAATACTGTATAAGTAATACAATAAATTTTGGATTGGTACGCAGTTATGTAGAAATGAAGATGGAGTGGTAACTCACACTAATATATATATATATATATATATATATATATATATATATATATATATATATATATATATATATATATACACGTGCATGAACACGAACACACTGAGAGAGTGTGAGAGAGAAAGAGGAGAGAGAAAGAGAGAGAGAGAGAGAGAGGCATAAAGACAGTGACAATCAAATGGAGGGTGATACCAATTACATCTTTTGCTCTAATAAATTAATAAACGCACATTGTATCACCGCTACCAGAAATCTTGGTAACAATTCTCCAGGAGTGGTCTAACTTGATGATTTCAGCGACAGATAAACATGGAAAGTGTTGGCAACCATGACACAAACAATCAAAAGGCACTGAGGGCGGGACGTCGATGACTCTGAGCTTGGATTACCTGAAAAAGTAGAGGCATCTTATTAAATGCAACTAGAGATAAAATAATTGATTTGTATAAAACACAGCAGTCCTGATATTGTCCAAAGGATCGATAGAGTAGCCTTGTCAATGAACTTAATGCCCACTCTTGCCCCAACGGTTCCCCTGGAACCAAAACTGGGCCATTTTTAGTCCTGCGTTATTCCAATCCTTCTGTATGACTCTTAAACTTGGACCATCTTGTGAAGAGATCAGAAGCCTTCCATACACGCAGACAGACACGCATCCTTGGAATCCACTAGCATGACTTGGATATGAACACTGGGATGGTCCGACATTCACATTTTGAGATTATTGTTTCTGTGATAAACCATACCGTTTCTCTATATTCGATCATGTAGCTTGCCTCCCTCAGGACGTCCTGGTGTGACAGAACCACCTGAGATTGGCGCCCTTCGCCCTAGTTGCAGACAGCGTCGGTTTTGGTGTCACTGAAATTTTGACGACTAAAATGGATTAGAACACGGCACGGGAGTGATGCCCCTATGGCCTATAGTGGTTATGGGAAAGGCACAACATACGACGATAGATGTCATCCCTCTCCGCTGCCTTGCGAGATACTTGTTTACGAAAAAGACTTCGGGAGCAAACCCTGCAGCCTGTGCTATCTCCAGTTGTCTCCATAAAATCTTCACACTGACCATTGTACCTCAGGACCAAAGATTGAGGTTGACAAAAGGCGTAGTTTTCTCACCACTTTAATCCAAATCACCGCGCAAATCACACATTTCCACAGACACAGCAAGATTTTTAAAAACTGTAATATAACATAACATAAAATAATATAACATAACATAATATAAATATAATATAACATAATATAAAGAAACATAATATAAATAAAATATAACATAATATAACATAATATAATATAAACATAATATAACATAATATAATATAACGTAATATAATATTTAAAAAAGGCAAAGGCCGCCATCCATCGCAGACAATGATGGCATAATTTATTTGCTTGCATTATTTTTCTTAAGGATAAACCTCGGTACTTGTCATCCTCACTCTCTCATCTCGAGCTGGCTGACACCAGGGGCAAGTCAAGGACAAGACGACTAGGGGGCGACTAAGAGATGCAGGAGACTCCGTATCAAGCACCCGTGATCAAGCTGATCACGAGGCCGACGGCTTTACCACTTCGTCACGGAATATAATGGAATATAATATAATATAATTTAACATAACGTAACGTAACGAAATGTAATGTAATATATTATAACATAACATAACATAACATAGCATAGCATAGCATAGCATAGCATAGCATAACATAACATAACATAACATAACATAACATAACATAACATAACATAACATAACATAACATAACATACCATAACATAACATAACATAACATAACATAACATAACATAACATTATATTATATTATATTATATTATATTATATTATATAATAATCAGTTTAGGGAACCAACGACCGTCGCGTACATCATATGAAGATCGCCGAAATGCTGAGAAGTCTACATATTGATGGCAAGGACCTCAGGATCATACAAAATATGTATTCGGGACAAACTGCTGTTATACGAATTAACAATTAAGTGGGAGATTGTAAACAGATGAAAAGGGAAGTTAGACAAGATTGTGTTCTGTCCCCCGACCTGTTGTCTCTATACAGCTAATTTCTACTGAGATTAATACAGACAATACCAGGAATATCAATTGGTGGACAGAACATGAATAATCTACGATATGCTGATGATATTGTATTGATAGCCCAGAATGATAGCGACTTGCTAAAATGGTAGACACGGTAGTTTAACAAAGTGAAACAAAGGTTTCAGCTTAAATAAAAAGAAATCGGAGGTGGTGGTAGTGACGAAGAAACCGTTATCTCCAAAATGGTGGGTCAAAGCGAAGGGGGCCGAATTGAGACAAGTTAACACGTTTAAATACCTGGGCACATACATAAAATCAGATCGAAGATGCAATTACGAAATATAATGCAGAATAGCCCAAGCAAAATTGGTCTTCCAGACTATGAAAGGAATATTGTGCAATAAAATCGTGTCGCTGGAACTGAGAAAGAGAGTCCTTGGATGCTACGTGGAACCAGTACTAACATATGGCAGTGAATCGTGGACAATTATCAAGCTTTGGAAGCAACGGAGATGCGGTTTTACAGAAGAATGCTGCGGATACAAAGGACTGCAAATAAGACTTAGGATACAGTGCTTAAAGAGGCACAAATACAAAGACAACTTATTGCAAGGATCAGAACCAGACAGTCATCCATTTTTTGGACATGTTATGAAAAGATGGTGTTTGGAGCACGTCGTGACAACGGGAAAGATAGAAGGAAAGAGAGACAGAGGAAGGCCGAGAGAGAAGATGTTGGACATTCTGAGAGAATGGCATGGGCGACAATCAACAGCTATTTCCCATCGCGAAGTGATGATGACCACAACATCATATGGTTTTGTCTTCATAATGCGATGTGTGCTGTTATTGGATTACAGTGAGAAAGTGAGTGAGACGTCATCAATCTCACTCTTATCCCGAGTTACCTTGGATCAGTGGCAAGACTATTATTCGAGACGATTGGAGGTAACTCAGGATGCAGGTACTCTGATCAGGGGTCGCTTGGAACTTGCGGGGTTCGATCGCCCAACGTTTCCGTTTGTCACTGTGAGAGGTGAGTGCCTTAACCTCTTGACTACAGCGACCCCCAAGACAATCAACAACAGAGTTGATAAACAACACACGTTATTCAAGTGTATGGATGTCCATAATCGCCAACGCCTACCGACAGGGCACCTAATGATGATGACGATTATTATTATATATAAAATAGGAGAGGCAGCGTGACCTAGGGTGTTAAACATTCGTTTCACAATCCATGCGCATCTGTTTGAAATCCCACTGTTTCCGGTCTCTCCTTGAGATAACATTCATCATAATCATCATCATGTAGCATGTCCTTTGTCGAACGTCGCTAACATCACAGTCTGTCTGAAAGAAACTCGTTCTCTTGTCAAAACACCAGCCTCCGCCACAGTCATACTCAGGCATTCCTGGATATCTTGGTGCCATCGTCTTTTTGGTCTACCGCTTCCTCTTTTGCCTGGCACCATACCTTCCATCACCGTTCTTTCAAGACCGTTGTGTCTCTTGATGTGACCAAAGTACTTCCATTTTCTAGCCAAAATGGAATTGATAAACCAGTTCTCTTCTATGCTCAACTCTTGCTGAATGTCTGCATTTGCTTTTTTCTCTGTCCTGGGTATTCTGAGGATCTTTCTGTAACATTTTAACTCGAAGGATTCGATTCTTTGTCTAGAAGTTTTAGTAATCGTCCATTATTCACAGCCATAAACTGCCACAGGAAAAACACAGGCTCTCAAGACTTTTACTTTTATCATTTTGTTGGCGCTCTGCCATACTTTCTTCAGGCTGTTCAGTCTCTGCATTGCCATAGCTAGTCTTCTTCTGATTTCTTTCGAGCAGTCACCATTTTTGTCAATTCTGGTGCCCAGATATTCAAAATGTGTGACCTGATCTATTTCCTCACCACCCACTGTAAATTTATGTTGACATTGTGTTTTGTCGGTGGTCATTATCTTTGCTTTATTTATGTTTATGAACAGGTTTTGATCTTTACTATGTCCATGAACGGCTGAAAGTACTCTAGCCCGTCTGCACTTCTTGATAGTATCACTGTGTCATTTGGGTATCGTAACTCTGGAATCTCGTACTTCCCAATCGTAAATGGGTCGAAACTTTCAATGTTCACATCTTCTCGAACATTTCTCATTATACATTCCGCATATATGTTGTACAGATAATGTGATAGGATACATCCCTGTCGGACTCCCTTTTGTACTGCAAACCAATCCGATGTTTGCCCAGATACTCGGACAGCGGCTTGTTGATCTTGGTATAATGTTTCAATGAGATGGACTATGTGCAAATTAAACCCCATTTACTTCATGATTCTCCACATATTTTGATGTTTTACCGTGTCGAAGGCCTTAGTGTAATCATTGAAACATGTGTACAGGTCTACATTAACTCTCTACATTTTTCATAGATATTCCTTAAATTGAATATGTGGTCCCGAGTCCCTCTGTCTTTCCTAAAACCTGTCTGGACTACGTGAATTTCACATTCAAACCTTTTCTCTATCCTTCTTAACAGGATTCGCACGAGTATCTTGCTAGCGTGGCTGATCAGCGCGATAGTTCAGTAGTTCGTGCATAGCTTCAGGTTGCCTTTTTTGGGGAGGCGAATATAAATTGATTTCTTCCATGCTTCTGGCCACACTGTGCCATATCTGTTTACACAGCTTGTGATAGACTCGAGCACATGCCTCCCCTCCTGCTTGTATTAGCTCTGCTGGGATATCATCGCATCCTGGAGACTTTCCCCTTTTCAGGCTTTTAATTGCAGAGAATACTTCTTTCAATGTTGGTTCAGGTTCTTTCTCTTCCTTTGGTAGGATTCTAACCGAGCGCTTTGTGCTATCTCCATACATGGTTCTGCAGTACTCTCTCCATCTGTTCAGTATGTCTTTGGTTTCTGTTAATGTGTTATCCTCTTTGTCATTTATGACATGTGCAACCGGACGGAACTCTCTTGTCAGTGTTCTTATTGCTTTAAATGTATCTCTCTCTCTCTCTCTGCTTTGTTGCTGTAAGTTTTCTATATCCTTACACGTTTCTACTATGTATCTTATTTTATCTTTTCTTATTTATCTTCTAACTTTTCTTGCGCAATTTTTATATGCTGTGTTGGTTCCCTTACTTCCCATTTGTTTTAATTGTTGACTTTCTGCAATGAGTTTCTATGTTTCCTCTGTTATATAGCTCTGTGTCTTGTGCGACATTTTGGGAATCATTTCTTTCGCTGTCGAGATCAAAATATCCCTTGCGTACGATGTAACTCCTCAGATGTCATCTCTTCATGTACCGCAAGCAACGCCTCAAATTTGTTTTCTACTTTGATGTTGTATTCAGTAGGTATTGCTGATACATCGAAGCGTATTGGCTTGCAACCTTTGTTGATCCTACGTAGTCTTGTTTGGAAAACTGCAAACAGTAATTCATGGTCCGTATCGCAGTTTGCTCCTGGCAGCGTTTTTGTTGCCAGCATATTTGATCTCCATCGTTGCTGCACTAGGATGTAATCTATTTGGTTTCTGGTGTTGCCATCAGGGGAGGTCCACGTGTATAGTCTACGTGGATGGTGTTTGAAGAAGGTGTTGGCAATGGAGAGGTTGTTTTTCGTGCAGAATTCAACCAGTTTTTCTCCTCGCTCATTTCTGTGTCCCAAACCGAAAGGTCCTCGAACACTTCTCTCCTCTTCGGCTCTTTCCTCTCCGACTTTCGCATTGAAGTCGCCAATGATGATCAAGATATATCTTTTTTCAACTTTTTCCATCGCTTCTTGCAAGGTGTTATAGAAATCATCCATTTCACAATAGTCTGCTGCTGATGTTGGTGCATGCACTTGAATTATTGTTAAATCCTTTAAATCCTTTTCTTTAGTCTGATTACAATTATTCGGTCGTTGACTGGATTGTAACCGAGTAGTGAAGGTGCCGTCTTTTTTGACAGAATAAAGCCGACCCCGCTTTTTACGCCCTTGTCCATCCCAGAGTAGATGAGTGTTTCTCCTGAGGAGCTGGTACAGTGCCCTTGACCGGCCCATCTGTGCTCAGAGACTCCAAGAATCTCTATCTTGGTTCTCTCCATTTCTCTTCCGATCATGAACAACTTGCCCTGGTAAAGGCTCCTGACGTTCCAGATGCCTATTCTTAGTTTTGTTTTTAGTCCCATTTCAGAGTTGTCCACTGTAATGCAGTCAGGCTTTAGGCCGTCATCTCTATTACTTGTACTGACTCTGAAATCGGCCTCTTCCCCAGTTGGCCTGGCCTGAAGGCCTCACCATCAGATCTTTGAGTTTCGTTTTTCTCGACTGTCATAAGTTTCTTGGCATTTTACATCCAGTAGTTTGCCAGTGCTTTCTGAACGTTGTTCTGGTCGCTTACCAACTATGGTCTCTGGTGCACCCTTAACATTAGCGCTATGAATTGACCCGATTCTGGGGTCATAGACTCTGGAACGCACAGAAACGCAGTAGTCGAGCATAGTGAGTTCATTTGGAAATGTTTTAAAAAGATAAGATGGGCAGTTCTCACGAGCCTATAGCTTAATGTTGGAGAATTTGAATTGTTAAATAACTAGAGAACAGAAAGTTACAGAGACCTGAAAATAGTTGCGTTGACCTGGGACTTTAAAGCAGACATTATTTTCTGTGAAAATTGCACACCGTTGTAGCTTGCAGTGGTCGAGTTTTAGCAAGACGGAAAATTAAATACACGTATTTGGTACTTGCGTATTAATTATTAACCTCAAACAAAATATATATTTATTTCTAGCATCGAATTTGAGTTAATGACGTTACATAATAGTTCAATTTTGGAGGTGTCCAACATTCTGCGAGAATAGACCAGAATGACTTGAATCTGTCAACGTTGGTCCATGATGTGGAGAGTAGCATGCAGTTTCTACAGCAGCATGGCATTATAATACCAAGGAATGGACACATGTGTACACAGGAGGTTCAGAAGAGGGGCAGGCTGGGACGGGAGAGGAGGGAAATTCATAATACACGAAAGTGGAAATATAATAGAAGAGGCTTTCCCAACATGGAAGTCGTCAACAAACCTCAGAGCAGAATATATGGTCCTCATGCGGGCACCAAGAATACTTGAGACAGAAAGCAGCCACCAATAAAAATAGTTATCTATACAGATTAGCGATTTCTAATAGAGGCAATACCAAAAAAGAAACAACGAACCGCTGTTATCAGAAATCACTAGCAGAACTCCAGAGATCCTCAACAATAGGGTTTCAATTGCTATCCTCTCACTGCGGAATCACAATAAATGAGAGAACTGACGTTCAAGCAAAATACGGCAGCAAAAATGCACAATTTAGTTATCGAGTACCATACAGAGAGATCAAGAACATCATCAGAAATCAGTATATACACCAATGGAGAGAAGACAAATATAAGAAATACACCAGACCCAATTCACCAACTAAAAAGAAACCAAGAAACTACCTTATTTCGCCTGATAACTGGACACTGCAGACTACTAGAACATCTATAGCGACTATAGATCTCACACACCGATGAATACCCGTGTGGAACAGGGGGCCAGAATTCTAAACACATTCTACATGAATGTCCACCCTATAGGGAAATGAGATACCGGACCTGGCCAGAGGATGCGGAGCTGAGACAAAAAGCTGTGGGGCAGCCGCTCTGACCTGGTGAAGAATACACGCTTCATCGTGGCGACTAGCCTGCAGATATAGCATGACCAAAACAGTATGGACGCAAATAATAATAAGATGTGAATGTTTTTATTTCAAGATCGGTGATGGTCATCCTAAGACTGGTTGTAAGGTTGCTTGAACATGTCTCTCTATTTCATAAAATAGAGAGACATATAAAATACCCTGTCCGCTGTAGCTTTTTGTATTTCAGCATAGGTTCGTACCTTGATTTCTGCATGCCTGAGATGTAAAGGTGAGTCTAGGTCGCCCCCTTCTTCTTTTCTGCTGGATCTTGCATCCTAGTATTTTATGTAGTAGACTTTCTTGTCGCATATTATGTCCCAGAAAACGTTATCTTTGTTTTTGTGTTCTCTACATTTGTCTTTGAGCGCTTACCTCAACGAGGATATTATCATAGGACCTTCTTTCTGCCGAGTTCACTCTTTGCATTCTACAGTAGCACCACATTATAAACGCTTCAACAAATGGAATAGGAGGTTCGTTTGCAAATGGGAACTTGACCTACTGTTTGGGAAAGAAAAACCGTGAGAAAGGAAACTCTCCACTCCAAGCTCATACAGGCTGCGGCTTAGTACAATCAAGTCTCTAATACTTCATCCCCAACGGCAGTTTCTGCCATGGGGCACTTTTATTAAGCTTTTTACATCTTTCTTTGCTAGATTCCATGTTTCAGACCCACACAGTGCAATTGGTCATATATAAGTCTCAATTATTATTTTTCTCAGTTCGATCTAGATGCTCTTTGAGGTTACCAATTTCTTTTTCTCTGAATGGCTTCATTTGTCGATGTAATCTTCGTGTAAATATCGGTATCCTTCTTCATTCTTCTCTGTCGTTCGCTCTCAATATCCCGCTGCCAAATCCTGAATAGGGCTTTGTAAGTAGCAGGAAGTATAGAACGGAATGCGTTGTGTCATAGTTCACAGCTTGACTGCAATATTTGCATCTTTCGGTCCGACACATCCGACTTCAGCATGACATTTTTGGGTACAATGTTAGCCTTCCCTTTTCGATCCCTTCTCCTTAGATAGTCTGCACTGTTGCAGACTGTGATCCAGGATCGCCTCGCGGAGGTGAAGAAAAGTTTTGGCTGCTCTTAGGTCACTGGCCCTGACGCTTGCAGGCAGCTTTGAGTCGCTGGCCGTTGCAGCTCATACACTGCTCAGTATCTTATTCCCAAATATCGGTTTGATTGCAAGCACTTCGTTGATGATTTGCTATAAATTTGGAAACTTCTACTCGTGTTCCATTATTTTTCCATTGAAACTGACTGTCATTCGCCTGTGTTCATTGTTTAATGGTAGCTAGGGGAGTTTTGTTTTCTCTTATCCTGTTTTTGAACACGTTTTGCTATTGCTGGTGTTTTTATTTTTGTTTGCTTATGTCTGATGTTTTCCGTTTGACTATTTCCAATTTGACTCAAATAAATCAATTAAGTATGGTTGTGAATCGGGCTGGCCAACCGATGAGGTAAAAGATTTTGACACAAAAACCCTATCTACAGGATCATATAAATGCTTTGGAGTAAGCTTTCTGCAAGAAGACCTTCTGCAGATCCGACATGGCTGAAAATAGGACACATGATGATGATGATAAAAGACTCTATTACATCTTTCTCATTAGTCAATGTATTCCATCTTATCTTGTTGAGCCCATATCTGCGCAATACCTTTATTACGAAGCACTGTTTCTATCAGCATCAGAGGGACAAAGCGGTTTATGCCACTGTCTCCTCCCATTAAAGCTGCCAGATATGGATTCCAGCCACAGAGTTCAGCAATTTACTCTGCTGTAAATTGGTTACTTTCTTAATCTGATTCCTTGCAACACCGGTTTTTCACTATCTCATTCATACACAAGTGGTTCCAGGTGCAAACAGAAGATCAGAGCTGCTTCCTTCAATGCAAGTCGTAAAAAGCGACAGAGGAAGGTTTTGCTTGGAGTTAGTAACTTGCTAAATATGTAAAAATATTGCCACAGAACATCACTGCAAATGACTGTATTATATATTTTTTTTTTAAACTGGTTAGGGAGAACCAGATGCAGTGTTGGGTCTTTGCTTCACAAATGTAGAGATGGGATGAAGAAAATGAAGATGAAGAGAAGAAAGAAGACGGTGTAGGAGAAGAAGAGGAAAAAAAGAATGACAAGTAGAGCAGAATGAAGAAAAGAAGAAGAAGAATAACAATAAGAATAAGGGACAATAACAATAATGATAAGAAGAAGACGAAAAAGTAGAAAAAGAAGAAGAAAGGAGTAAGTTAAAAAGAAGATGAAGAAGAAGGAGGAGGAAAAGAAGAACAAGATAAAGAACATAAAGGAGAAGAAGAAAAAGAAGAAGAAGAAGAAGCCATATGATCTATGGCGTAGTATTTCTAGAGCTTTTTATCAAACACAAAACAGCAACTCAAAACACATCAGATTTGTTTGCCTGTTAAAGTTGCATGGTGTGTAATAGGATTGTAGCAGGTCAATTTGCTTACCGTGTCTTATAGCCAACTTATCCTCCTTACATTAATTATTTCCCCTCTCACATTAAAAACAAAGGAAACACGACTGATTCTTTCATAAAAAAAAAACACATTGCTAATCATTTATTTATATAATCTAGTCATTACATCAAATATTGTCTAATCTATCTAAAACGTCTAGAAATTAGAATCGAGTCAAAATGTTACAGGAAGATCCTCAGAATACCCTGCTCTGAGAGGACAAATGTAGGCATTTGGCAACAGTTTGACAATAAAGAGAGTTGGTAGATCAATTCCATCATAGCCAGAAAATAGAAATACTTTGGTCACATTAAGAGACACAGCGATCTTGAGAGTAGAGCGATGGTAGACTCGGTACAGGGAAAAAGGGGCAGGGGTAGACCGAGAAGATGATGGCACCACGATATCAAGAAGTGCCTGGTCATGACTTTGATAAAGGCTCGAGATTTGACAAGGGAACGAGTTTCTTTCAGAAGGACTGTAATGGAAGCAACATTTTACAAAGGACATGCTACATGATGATGATCTATGACTAATTCTCTTATCAGAGGCTTCCAGTAATTAACTTAATGGCACCTCCGGTTGTAAACTTGCCTCATTTTAAAGTTATAATTAGTCCCTAGTCTTCCAAACAATAGCAACTAATAACTAATTAACATGTTGGGTATTGCGGTCCCAGTCTCTGGTAGCATCTCTGGCCTCTGGCAGACTCCGTCCGTCTAGTCTCCTCTGTGATACCTAAGATATCTCACACGTGTTTTCGGATGTGTTCGCTGGTGTTTTACTCTACACCTTTCGAATTCGTACTTTGAGATTGGATCCCTGGTGTCTGTTATAGACCTTTAGAACTCGTAACATTATTATTTACTGACATCCAGACTACAGCTTCGTCCGAAGGCAGCTAGTGCACGCTTTCGAATTTACCGAAGTTCTGAAACGAATTAAGTATTTGTTTGGCTAAACCCAAAGTACCACTGCTTTAGAGTTTACGTTGCGAGCTCAAGTTACCTTACGACCAAAACTCTTTCTCGTTCACTCGTCACGTGGCACTACAGACCCATTTGAACACCCGAGGTCACCGTTTTACTTGTCCGGCTGGCCAATACGTCAATTTATCATTTCTGGACTCCCCTTTCATTCAAACCAGCACCCATCACTTTTTCCTGGGACAAATATCCTGCCAATATCCCTCGATCCTCCTGAATCATGCCTTGTGCAACATTCAGAACAAACGTCAAAGGACCAATCCCCAGATTTAACATGTGATGGACACGTGTTTAACATTAAGAACTAACGCGTTAACTTTGGATAACAACCCCTTGATAAAAACAAAATTAATTCTGACCATCTACCTTTCAGTTGACTTGATTTTCAAACAATAAAAATCTCGACCGGCTTTGTTAGAATTGATCAATGCCCCTAACCTCTGTCTGAATACCACGTAATGACTTTATTTCTCTCCAATCTGCTTCCACTTTCTAAGTTATCGTTAGCCTTCAGTGGCCAAGTTGGAAGTTGGCTCGTGAATATGATTGGGAACCTAGAGAATCGAGATCCATGAATCCCACATCTGACTGAATCCCACATCTGACTGAATCCCCCATCTGACTGAATCCCACATCTGACTGAATCCCACATCTGACTGAATCTCACATCTGACTGAATCCCACATCTGACTGAATCCCACATCTGACTGAATCCCACATCTGACTGAATCCCACATCTGACTGAATCCCACATCTGACTGAATCCCACATCTGACTGAATCCCACATCTGACTGAATCCCACATCTGACTGAATCCCACATCTGACTGAATCCCACATGTGACTGAATCTCACCGGCTTAAACCATGAATCCTTGAATAAAATAGCAGTTATGGCAGCCTTTTCTTTCCCATCTAAGGCCGAAAGTAACTCGCATCCGTAGCAACGCTTAGTTAATAACTACAAACATCACTCATGACTTGATGAGACTTGCTTGTACAAGATAAGGTGGATTGTCAATCCTAAAATGCAACTACATTTTAAAATAAAAAAAATTTGGAGGGACAGTGCTTTGGCTCCCTTAGGTGCCTCCTTCCGCCTTTTCGTGGATGCGCCTCTGAACTTTTCTGGCTTTAATAGAACTAATATTTTCAACATGAAAATCGAACACATCAAAGCTGACAACAGTATCTTCTGCCTGACTACACGTGTCTTCAGTGTGTTTGACTAAAATGTCTGTCTGTAATATAGTCTATTTAATAGTCTGTGGTTTGACTATTGTCTACTTCGTGTAGCTCCTCTTCTCGATGTCTTATTCTCTCATTCTCTCTTTTCCCATTTTTCTCTCTTTCCGTCTTTCTCTATCGCGCCTACTGTCTCCCTCTTTCCACACTCTCTTTCTTTCTCTCTCTCTCTATATATAGAGTCTCTTTTCATCGCGATCCCTATCTTTCTAATTCATTTTTCTCTCCTTCACTCACTCTCACTTCCTCTATATGTCTTTTACTCTCCCTCTTTCTCTTTATATTTATCCCTCTCACTCTTTCTATTGCTCCCAAAGTATCTCTCCTTCTTTCTTTCCTTCTATCCCTCACTCTTTCTCTCTACCCGAATCTCTCCCTCTTCCTACATCTCCCAAACTTTCATTCCCTCCTTAATGTATACTCTCTTTATCTTTCTCTCACTGTTTCCTCCTCTTCTTCTATCTTTATCTCTTTCCATTTCTTTCTCTCTCTCTCACTCTCTCTCTCTCTCTATTTTTCTCTCTTTGACCTTTTATAAAGTAATGCATAAAACCTCTACTCGTGAAATGGAGTGTTCTTTCAAATTTAAAGAAGCTAACAATAGTTGACATACCTCTCTTTACATTGCTTGTGTCCGCTGTAGATAGAGAACAACAAGACAGATTAGCATTAGGGTTAAAAAAAAAAATAATATCCATGATTAGCTACTTTACGCTATATGATATATTCAATGCACAATACCATCAATTAATCATTCATTCTGATGTTATCCTTAGAAATGTATAGGAGGCGTTTTCAAATGAAACCGGACCGAACTGCACCAAGTGAACATACGTGCGACGGGCATGATGACGTCACGTCAGGTAGTTTCCTAAGCAGACCGTTGAAAACATGGCTGGCGTTGATACGGGATCCGTCCAGAGTTGATCAGCGAGCAGGGATTCGGTTTCCAACAACTGAAGGATGTCGACGAGTTGACGTTCATCGCAGAATGCAGGCAGTGTATGATGACAAAAGTGTGTCGAAGACAACATTGAAGCTCTAGACACCGATGGTTCAAGAAGATCTTTCGAGACCAGATCCGGAGCATATTGTTGCGTAAACTCATGTTCTGCTTAGGAAACTATGAGTCGAATGATAATGACATTTTGCAAACTTGAAGGTTGGTATGTGCTGTTTACACCGGGCATTTTCATACGCTTAGTACAAGATATATACGACACACAATCAGTAAGTACCAATAATTTTACTAAATAGTGTATGGAAGAGTATGTACATAGGAAAATCTTATTCCTTAATTGAAACTGACTCTTTTGAACAATGTCTCATTTAGGGGTCGTGAATATAGGGCTGTATGCGCATGTGCAATATAGCGTACACAATGGCCGCTTAACTGTCAACTTGCACCGGGGAACGAGAAAAAGACGTTATGCGTATTTTTTTGGTCAGAGCAAATGAAATCCTCTTAAATCTAAAGAAATATGAAGTCTCAGTACGGAGATAGTTCTTTGAGTCAGAGGAGAGTGTATGAATAGACAGACAGATTTCAAAACGAAGATAAAACGCCATTGATTAACCTTCATATGGAAGACCACCAAGCTTGGCAATTCACACAGTAAAACAGCAGATCGACCGACTAGTCCGTGGCAACAAGCGAATAACTATTGATGACATAGCCGTAGACTTCAACATGTATCACGGCGCTGCGGACAAATTTGTCCATGATGAACTTGGTTATAGGAAAGCGTGTAGTAGCTGACAACGAGATAATGAAGGGCACACAGCTGGTTATAGATCACAACAGAAAACTTTTATTTTTGGACTCATCCACAAACTAATGGACATGTGGACCAAGTGTGTTACCAGTCAATGGATTACGTCAATAAATAATACACACAAAAATGTCTGGTTACGTATTCTTATGAAAAAGTTATTCATAACATTTATGCTACTTAATGACAGTCCGGCGTACAGGTTGTTGATGTTGACCACAATGAGTAACGTTGCGTGTAAGGACGTTAAGTGGCGGATTTGTAGTAGATTTCCTCACATCCGGAGCGTACATATGACGGCGGACCGGAGTCCTCTAGGCAGTTGACTCAAAGCTTGGCCTCATCTACGTGTTGCTTACTACTACGGGGATCACGTCGATATATATATATATATATATATATATATATATATATATTAAAAAATATATAAAACATTATACACATTCAGCAAGGTGACATGTTTAATGTATTACTATATAGTTTCCAGATATAATGATAATCTGGATCCAGTTGTATTTGCAAAATAGGAGAACAAGAGGACCTATCAATGGTCTCAAAATTAAAAAAAAAGCTAAAGAGGAGATTCGAACAATGGTCGAGTGTCCCTGGAACTCGTCTGGTGGTGCAAACATCAACGATTTTGATCACAAGATGAAAACCACACCGACCTAGTTCTGCTATTTAAAAAAAAAGCAGTTGTAAAGTGAATCGCTGTAGAACAAATCAATTTTATAATGTAGAATATTTCGTCCTGACGTGTATACATTAAACAACAATATTTCTCACCAAAGAGCACTGTAACTTTGGTACTGTCGATATAACCACTAGCTGACCTACATATATAGGTACCGGTGTCTGAGGCTTTGCTCCTATCAATCAAGAGCTCACTAACACGAACACTGCTGAGTAAAGAAAAACAACACTCAGTGTACATTTTACATACTATTAATAAGACGATGGAAGGAATTGGATGGTTAGATTAAAGAGACAGACAAGAAGAAAAACACATTATATACATATACCTTCCCCCGGGCCTAGTAAGCCGCAGGAAATTTAAAACACCTATTACATATAGTCGAAGCATTCGGCTACCTGGCAACATAAATTAACATGCCTGTTTGAATACCTGGATTCCGAGTATATATATATATATATATATATATATATATATATATATATACATATACATATATATATATATATATATATATATATATATATATATGATATACAATAGTGCTCATCACAGATTCAGCAGCAGAAGCCAACCAAATGACGCAGCTACTCGATGGAGAGGGCAGGAAGGTGGAGCTAGAGATGAAGGTCTCGAAGACCAAAAGTGTTATGCAATCGCTTCGCCCCTTATTTTCCAGTCTTTCTTGACGAGTACGATTAGAGGATATCAACGAGTACATATATCTTGCGCGCCTTCTCAAAATGGAGAATAACCTGGAACCCCAACTGACAAGAAGTCGCCGAGCGGATTGGGCCCTTCTTGTCTTTTAACACTGTCCTGGACTGTAGCCATGACAGGACCTACTATCCTTCATCTTTAATTACACAATGATCCCTGCGATGTGCTACGGTGCTGAGACGTGGACACTAACAAACTCACTAGATCAGAAATTCAGTGACCCAGATCTTCCTTGTATAACTCATACTCCATGTCATACCGTGTCTCACTTTCCTGGTACGCCACGTTTCACACTTCTGCGACACATTCTGTAATGACAGCATATCTAAGACCCACGATGAAGAGATCCAACAATTAATAACATCAGTATTTTTTCTAATAACAAATTATTTATTCGTTAGCAATGATGTATGTTACTTTATTCTTAAAGGGACGACGCTCTGTTTTTTGAACACGGTTTACAGTTCCAACGCTCCGGATTACTGCACGTCTGGTTCGGTTTGAGAAATCGGGCAAGTTGTAGGTGTTTTGTTACGGTACACCGCTGCTTTCAGTCGACCCAGCTGTAAATTGGTACATAACAAAGTCAGTGAAATATTTCTGAGAATAAACTCCGTGAGAGCTACTGTCGTCGGCACATTTAGCGTAATGCGGTGCCCAGGAAATAAATGTGGTTTTGTAAGTCATTTTTCCACTTCCTACTGCGTAGCGCAGTGGCTAGCGCGCTGGCTTCGCATCTGAGTGGTTATGGGTTCATTCCCCAGTTGAGGCGGTAATGTTTTTTTCAGACCCGGGTCGACCCAGCCTTAAATTGGTACCGGTTCAGTCCGGGAAGTAAAAGCGGCGAGGGAGAGGAGATGGCTACCGCCCTCATATAGCCGAGCCTTTGAAATGTGAGATCGCTAACACCTCACACCCCTACGGCAGTAATGCTATGGGATACTTTTACTTTTACTGAAACAAACTTTTTCAACTTTACATTCAGAGATCGATTGTTTTTAATTACTTGCGGAGATGTTAATATCTGCGTTATCCCATAATACCAAACATAGATTTCGAGAGGTTCGCATTAGAATATAGAAATACGGTTATTTCTCCATGGCAAACATTCACATGACTAATGGTACATTTCAAGGCTGGCGGGGGTTGTTTACAGAGCCCACTTATTAGGAACCGGAAGTTCTTGTCACTGCATGAGTTCACCTTTAATTCCAAAGTCATTCCAGCCATGATTTACGGTTGTAAAGTGTGCTAATAAAAATAAAAACAAGCCTCGAAACAACAATTGGATAGACCCTGCAGTAACCACACAGTAAAACGAATTATTAAGAATAATACTCGAGAAACATGGATGAACAGGTGGGCGAGGTATTTAGCGAAATGTCACAGCAACAAAGTAACGATAACATAAATAAACTACATAGAAGAGATCAAAGTCTCATCATTCAGTTCCGAACAGGACATACCTGAGACAATAGCCACTTAAACCGCATCAATTCTAGCACTAGCCTTGTGCAGACATTGCACTCATCCTGATGAAACTGTTCGACATCTACTCATTTAATGCAAGGCGCTTGCGGACATGAGGAAAAGATTCTTACAAACACTGCCGACAATTGAAACAGACTGTTCGGATCAGTGATTCAACTGAAGAAGACCTTTGTCTATATAAGAATGGCATTGAGCTGTCAAGAGCATCCTTGCTCAGCAGCTAAAGGATAACAACAACAAAGTGTGGTAATTGTGCAAAGCAGACGATGAAAAGCTCCGGGATACTGAAACAGCTATGGAATATAATCATCATGTAGCATGTTCTTTGCAGAACGTCGCTCCCATCACAGCCCGTCTGAAAGAAACTCGATCTCTTGCCAAAGCTCCAGAGTCATGTCCAATCATTCCTTGTAATCTTGTGCCATGGCCGTCTTGGCCTATCTGTGCTTCTCTTTCCCAGCACCATAACTTCCTTAACCGTTCTCTGAAGACCATTGTGTCTTTTGATGCTGCCAAAGTATTTCCATTTTTTTGTTCATGATGGAATGAATGAACCAGTTCTCCTCTATGCCCAACTCTTGTGGAATGTCTGCATTCTTCTTTTTTATGTCTATGATATTCTGTGGACCTTCCTATAACATTTTGACTAGAAAGACTCGATTCTCTATCTTGAGGTTTTGGTAACTGTCCATGTTATGGTGCAACGGAGAAAACACAAAAGTCTCATAATTTTCACTTTAGTTGGTTTGTTGGTACTCTGTCATAGTTTCCTCAGGTTGCTTAGCCTTTGCATTGTCATCGCCAATCTTCTTCTAATTCCATTTGAACATCGTATACTAAATATATCGATAACGGATCGGATCCGAAATGAGGAAATTCTACACAAGTTCTATTTCTTAACGTCCTGGAAACAGCATAATCGAGCAAAGACCGCTGGGTTGTTCATGTGGTAACGCGTGTCTGACAACAGTTGGACACGGCGAACGTCGTTCTAGTGGTCTTATGGTTATACTCGTCCAAGGGACCACCCACCTATGCGGTGGCTGGATGGTCTGACCAAAGATATTGGTCCCCTCAGGTACAGCATAGCATATGATCGGGATGAACACAAAATGTTGTTGGCTTCCTTGCTTACAACATACCTGTAGGATTATCCTTCGGCGTTCATCCTGAAAGGGATGTTGTGTCGTAGTTTCACTCGAGACTACGATATCTGCGCCTTTCGGTCCGACACTTCCGACATCGAGCAGCGTTTGCTTAGTACCGAGATTGTCTCTCCACTGCGATTCTTATCCCTTGACCTGACTACACGTGTGCAACCTGTTTTCAGGGCCGTAACGTGAAGGTGGATATGGTCTTGGTCAGTCATGGTTTGCTGACCCTGATGAAAGCAGTCAGCTATGAGTCACTGACCCTGATGCAAGCAGCCAGCTATGAGTCACTGACCCTGATGCAAGCAGCCAGCTATGAGTCACTGACCCTGAAACAAGCAGCCAGCTATGAGTCACTGGCCCTGATGCAAGCAGCCATATATGAGTCACTGACCATGATGCAAACAGTCAGCTATGAGTCACTGACCCTGATGCAAGCAGCCACATATGAGTCACTGACCCTGATGCAATCAGCCAGCTATGAGTAACTGACCCTGATGCAAGCAGCCAGTTATGAGTCACTGACCCTGATGCCAGCAGCCAGATTTGAGTCACTGACCCTGATGCAAGCAGTCAGCTATGAGTCACTGACCCTGATGCAAGCAGCCAGATATGAGTCATTGACCCTGATGCCAGCAGCCAGATTTGAGTCATTGACTCTGATGCAAGCAGTCAGCTATGAGTCATTGATCCTAATGCAAGCAGCCATATATGAGTCACTGACCCTGATGCAAGCAGCCAGCTATGAGCCACTGGCTGCTGTCAGCTCATGCACTACTGCCTCTTGCCCCACCTGTAGGATTGACTCTGAGGATAACGAAAACATCAATATCCAATGGCACTACCGCTAAATTTACGTGTTCTGCATACATAACTTTAACTTTTCAACATGGTTTCCAAATGCAAACACTATGGCAACATTACTGGACGACTTGTTCCTCAGCGGCGGTTACGCCGTCAGACGTCCCATCTTCTCTTCCAACAGTCTCTGCCTTAGGCCACGGGGGACCAGCGGATAAAGAGTCGTCCATCTGATGCATTGTGAAAGTTCTTGCAGGATACATGGAAGCCGGACCAACGTGCTGGTGGTCGTCCCCGTGGTCGTCTTCCGTCTCCTGCGAACCACACTGCTGTCGTTGTGGTCCAACGAGCGTTCCCTCCAAAGCGATGGCCCATCCTATCGGCATAAGTAACCACATATTCCAACACAGGGCAACAGTATAACAAGGTGAACACTGACGATTTATTTCCAAATTTCCCCAGGCTTTAGGCAAGGACAATACAGAACGAGACCACTTTATTTCTACGGCAATCCTAGGACGCATTTGCTGTAAAACTCTTCCAGGTTTTTTTTTAGAGAAGTGTGCGCCTTAGAATCGAAGAAAAACGTGTTTATATATATATATATATATATATATATATATATATATATATATATATATATATAAACACACACAATCATTCATTCACAAGCAGTTTAGTATATAGACTAACACACCTGCAGGACAGGGACGACCGACCCCAACCAGGCACGTCCACAGGTGGCGGATAGTGGAACGACCGACCCCAACCAGGCACGTCCACAGGTGGCGGATAGTGGAACGACCGACCCCAACCAGGCACGTCCACAGGTAGCGAATAGTGGGGCGACCGACCCCAACCAGGCACGTCCACAGGTGGCGGATAGTGGAACGACCTCCAGATATGGACCGTCAGCTGCGATATAAGCCAGGTATAATAACTGGACGAATAAGCAGCCGTGGACCAACCGGCGGTTTATTCCAGCAGGATGGGGTGGGACAACAGGTGGCACTGCTTTCCACACTGAAATACCCCATGTGTCCTATAACGGGTACACCAAGCGGGTAAGAGCCGCTATATGCTCTAGCCACGGTGGACAAACCAACCTACTGCCTTGCTGTACCATCGGGAGATGGAAAGGCTATTGGAGACAACCCAAAACAGAAAGCTCAACCCGGCCTGCCGAAGACGGAGCGTGTCAGCTACGGCACAGGAACTGGGCAAAATCAGGGCACACACGGATCAACAGGATATGGTCATGCGACAGTCTACCCTATCGTCATGGTGTCGCTCACAAGTTACAACCGGGAAGGAGCGGTACCGGGCTCCCATTCTCGAGGGGACCCACCTAAGCAACCGGTGCATCTGCTAACCTAGTGGTCAGGGGGAGGCAGAGTAGTGCGACTGATCAACAAACAAAGAACCTAATAATGGTACAAGAATGCCCAATCTATAGGGAAATGAGATGCCAGACCTGGCCAGAGGGCGCGGAGCTGAGACAAAAGCTGTGGGGCGGCCACTTTGACCTGGTGAAGACTACAGACTTCATAATGACGACTGGCCTGCAGATATAGCATGACCAAAAGATCCTGAACGCAAAGAAAGAAGAAGACTAACACACTCATAGGTACATTTTATTCATACAATATATAGTTTCGATAGATAGATAAATAGATAGATAGACAGACAGATAGATAGATAGATAGATAGATAGATAGATAGATAGATAGATAGATAGATAGATAGATAGATATATATAAAAATAGACAGACAGACAGAAAGATAGATAGATAGACATACAGACATACAGCTAGATAGATATACATATTTATAGATATATAGACAGACACATAGATAGACATAGATAGATAGATATATAGATAGATAGATAGATATAAAGATACATAGATAAATATATATATATATATATATATACATACAGACAGACCGACAGGCAAGCAGGTAGGCAGACAAACAGACCGACATACATATAGATAGATAGACAGACAGATAAATAGTTGATAACCACATCTTACTTTGTCTCCATCATGTTATAATTGGTAATAACAACGTGTCTATAATTAGAATGATCTATCCTGTCTCCATCTTTAAACCAGTCTATATTGAGATGGGCTCCATCGGGGCCTGTGGTATTACAAAACAAATGAATGGCTTGTCCCATCTCCACGTAATTTTTGCCCGACAAAGAAATAGGGGGAAAAGTCACTGTGAAGAACAAAGCAATCGTATTAGTTAACATGATCCATTCACACGCATTTATAACATTCTCATCTTGGCCGTTAAAAACTATTTCTTTGCTAGTTTTAATATACGAGGCGTGTTCAAATGAAACCGCACCAAACTGCAGCAAGTGAACATACGTACGATGATAATGATCACGTCACTTCTGGTGTAAACAGCACATACCAAACGTCCAGTTTGCAAAGTTTCATTTCCCTCCCACTCATAGTTTCCTTAGCACACCGTAGGAAAGATGGCGGGTGTGATATGGAATCCGTCCAGAGTTGAGCAGCTAGTGATGATTCGGTTTCTAACAGCCGAAGGATGTAGACCAATTGACATTCATCGCAGAATGCAGGCAGTGTATGGTGACAAAAGTGATGAACTGGACAAGGATGTTTAAAGAAAGACGTGAGTTAACGAAAGATTTCCTGAGACCAGGTCAGGCGCATATTGTTGCGTTAAGTCACCCACATATTTTCAACGGTCTGCTGAGAAAACTATGAGTCGGAAGATATTAAAATGTTGCAAACTTGACGGTTGCTATGTGCTGTTTACACCAGAAGTGACGTCATCATCTGTACAAATATTATCTTGTTGCAGTTCGGTTCGGTTTCATTTGAACACGCCTCGTACATCATCGTTGTCTTCTTCTATCAACTAATGCTATGCTTCTAGCCCGATGAGGTTCACGAAGTAGACTATGCGTTTCAGGTCTTCACCGGTTCCGCCCATGCGTTTTCGAGAATGGTCGTTTCACCTCACCAGACTGCCTCTTTTTGGTCTGTATAAGGTGGGGAATTCGAGTAGCATATGATTTTGTGCTTGCTTGGATGCTCTACAATCGCATGTGGCAGTGTCTCTGAACCTATTTTGTAGGAAAATGGCCTTGATGTTAGCTTGATGTTCGTCTTAGTAGGTGTGTTGTGGGGTGATTAGTTACCGGTGTTTAACTTTTACTAAACCGGAAGTCAGTCACCTCATATTACACAAGCTGAAACCTCCTACGCACTGAGACCTCCTACACACTATGACCTCATACACACTGAGACCTCCTACACAGGAGACCTCCTACACACTGAGACCTCCTACACACTATGACCTCATACACACTGAGACCTCCTACACACTGAGACCTCCCACACACTGAGACCTCCTACACACTGAGACCTCCTACACACTGAGACCTCCTACACACTGAGACCTCCTACACATTAAGACTTCCTACACACTGAGACCTCCTACACACTGAGACCTTCTACACACTAAGACCTCCTACACACTAAGACATCCTACACACTAAGACCTCCTACACACTAAGACATCATACACACTGAGACCTCCTACACACTATGACCTCATACACACTGAGACCTCCTACACAGGAGACCTCCTACACACTGAGACCTCCTACACACTATGACCTCATACACACTGAGACCTCCTACACACTGAGACCTCCTACACACTATGACCTCATACACACTGAGACCTCCTACACACTGAGACCTCCTACACACTGAGACCTCCTACACACTGAGACCTCCTACACATTGAGACCTCCTACACACTAAGACCTCCTACACATTAAGACTTCCTACACACTGAGACCTCCTACACACTGAGACCTCCTACACACTAAGACATCCTACACACTAAGACCTCCAACACACTAAGACATCCGACACACTTAGACCTCCTACACATTAAAACCTCCTCCACACTAAGACCTCCTACACACTGAGACCTCCAAAACACGAGACCTCCTACACACTAAGACCTCCTACACACTGAGACCTCCTACACACGAGACCTCCTACACACTAAAACCTCCTACACACTGAGACCTCCTACACACGAGACCTCCTACACACGAGACCTCCTACACACTGAGACCTCCTACACACGATACCTCCTACACACGAGACCTCCTACACACTAAGACCTCCTACACACTAAGACCGCCTACATACTAAGACCTCCTACACACGAGACCTCCTACACACTGAGACCTCCTTCACACTGAGACCTCCTACACACTGAGACCTCCTACACACTAAGACCTCCTACACACTAAGATTTCCTACACACTAAGACCTCCTACACACTAAGACCTCCTACACACTAAGACCTCCTACACATTAAAACCTCATACACACTAAGACCTCCTACACACTAAGACCTCCTACACACTAAGACCTCCTACACATTAAAACCTCCTACACACTAAGACATCCTACACACTAAGACATCCTACACACTAAGACATCCTACACACGAGACCTCCTACACATTAAAACCTCCTACACACTAAGACCTCCTACACACTGAGACCTTCTACACACTAAGACCTCCTACACACTAAGACCTCCTACACACTAAGACCTCCTACATACTAAGACCTCCTACACACGAGACCTCCTACACACTGAGACCTCCTACACACTGAGACCTCCTACACACTGAGACCTCCTACACACTAAGAGCTCCTACACACTAAGATTTCCTACACACTAAGACCTCCTACACACTAAGACCTCCTACACACTAAGACCTCCTACACATTAAAACCTCATACACACTAAGACCTCCTACACACTAAGACCTCCTACACACTAAGACCTCCTACACATTAAAACCTCATACACACTAAGACATCCTACACACTAAGACATCCTACACACTAAGATATCCTACACACGAGACCTCCTACACATTAAAACCTCCTACACACTAAGACCTCCTACACACTGAGACCTTCTACACACTAAGACCTCCTACACACTAAGACCTCCTACACACTAAGACCTCCTACGCACTAAGACCTCCTGCAGTAAAGTATCTAACGAGACCTAGTCATCTCTCATTACACAGGCTAAGCCCTACCGTAAGGTCTCAATCGAGAAAGGAAGCCAGTAACCGCACACATGCTGAGACGCTGTATAAATAATTATGTGACGAGACCGGAAGCTGGACATCCCATGTTGCACATTCTTAGATCACGTAGTGTGGCCTCTCTGGCGAGATTTGAAGTTCGTCCACCATACCACACATACTGGTCGTGACTTCGTACAATGAAGTCTTGAATTCTTCTTTTCGCATTTCATTTTCTCTTATTTCTTGTAAGCCTTTTTTTTTTTTTTAGCTCCACCTAATCTAATTTAAATTAATATAATCTAATTTAATGCAATCTAATCTAATATAACCTGGCCTGACCTTATCTCATACCCAATCTCTAGATTAATTTGATATGATCTAATCTAATCTAATCTGAATTGATCTGATTTAATCTAATCTAATCTAATCATTGATCGTGGAGCAGGAAATATAGTGCCGTTACTGGCTTAGGGTCTACATTGCTCTGCTGATTTAGTTCATTATAGATGCCGCCAAACCATGGATTTTCCGGGAATTCACACTAGTCGACGACTTACACTGTACTGTGTTCACTTAAATGTGTTGTTATTTTCCATTTGGACAGGTTAATTCGTTCGTTTTGTGTGTTTTATTCCGTCCGATTATCCTTGAATGGACATCGGTTATATGCATAGCACTACGATTAAACATGTGTTATATTTCACGGTCTAGTTCACACGGCTGAACTTCAGGAGATTGGCGTCCTTCGCCCTAGCTCAAACAGTGTCAGATTTGATGTATGACATATAGACACAACTATAATGAATTGCCACCTGGAGACATATGTGCTCCGTCAGATGTGTAGCGGTCTAAGACACACCGTTGTTGTATGGCGAGAGCTGGTACGACTAACTGCAATAACGGTGCCTCAACGACCTTCTAGGTTATGGCACTGATGATGATTAATCTAATTTAATCAAACCAAATTAAACAAAACCAAATCGAATCAAATGAAATCAATCCATCCATCCATCTATTTATATATCTATTTATCTATATATAAATATATCTATAAATATATATCTATATATATAAACCAATATATAAATCAATCTATAAATCTATCTATCTATAAATCAACATATCTATAAATCAATCTATCTATAAATCAATCTATCTATAAATCAATCTATCTATAAATCTATCTATCTATATATAAATATGTATATCTATAAATCAATTTGTAAATCTATCTATCCATCTATCTATCTATCTATCTATCTATCTATCTATCTATCTATCTATCTATCTATCTATCTATCTATCTATCTATCTATCTATCTATCTATCTATCTATCTATCAATCAATCAATCAATCTATCTATCAATCTATCTATCTATCTATCTATCAATCAATCAATCAAAACACTCAATCTATCTATCTATCTATCTATCTATCTATCTATCTATCTATCTATCTATCTATCTATCTATCTATCTATCTATCTATCTATCTATCTATCTATCTATCTATCTATCTATCTATCTATCTATCCATATATCTGTCTATTTGCCTTTCTATCTTTCTGCCTCTCTCTCTCTGTCTCTCTCTCTCTCTCCCTCTTTCTCTCTCTTACTGTAATAGTGTACCTGTTTCAATAATGGGTGGACCTGTGGAGAAAATAAGACACACGAATTAACTCCATGACAATAATAACCGATTCTACCTGTAATGGCAGACAATGATCAATGTATCTGAATTTGATGTGATACGTGGAAGAGGCACATAGATTTTGCCGTGAATGCACACAATGATGTCTTGATGAGTGTTAGAATAGAAGACCGTCTTATTGAATGTTACGATAGTCAGGCTGTCTTTGTGAATGTATATCATACATATAAGGAGAATCAATGAAATCTATGAAAATTACGTTCTAGCATTCTCATAAGCACATATCTCAAGGGACATCGAATTTCCAGGTTAACAACAGATGGTGGAGGCAGACGGCGTGGTGGGGAGCCAGGTGAAACCATTCGTCACTGATCCCTACTGACCCTCTGATGAGGAACGAGCTGGCCAATGACAATCCTAGATCCATCAGTTCAGGTCCTTACAGCGCCAGCATGACTGTGCGGAGGTGACTTCGGGTGGCATGAACATCTCAACCGTCCGCTGGTCACTGTGTGACGTAATTACGTGACTGGAATCTAACACTGGTTGTCTACAGACTCTGCAGAGTCTTCTGGGGTCGCTGTGGTCGAGAGGTCAGGCACTCGCCTCCCAAAGCGATGAACAGAAACGGTGGGCGATCGAATCCCGTAAGTCTTAAAGTGACCCTCATGGTCTCACTGAAAGGTGGTACCAGAGTTCTTGCATCCTGAGTAGCTTTTATGTGAATAGTGACTCGAAAATACTTTTTCTGTTAATTCAGCGTGGATGCGATTACAATGAGCCGCTAGCTCATACTTTTGTTGTTCGTTGTACCTGATCAAGGCCGTTCGGTCGTAACGAAGGTTTTATTTCTGTTTTCCTCTTCGCGCTGTATTTGACCATGCCCATAAATGTTTTTCTATTTTTTTTTTATTCATCAACCTTTTCTTAGCTGAGACAATTTCTTTCCTCCATGGAGTGTCTGTTTTTCTATCAAGGTGTATCTCGAGTTAAACCATTTTTGTTTAGCTGCGTCTCATGTGGATTCGTATTGAACGTTTCTCTGAAATGTCTTGCCCATTATGGTTTTTGGCAAATTCTGTGAAGATGAGGTTACCATGGCTATTGTTCGCTAGTCGTCTTCTTCTTCTTCTTCTTCTTCTTCATCTTCTTCTTTGTTCGCTCTCAATCTTCCTCCACCAAGCCCTGAAAAAAGCATTGCAAGTAGCGGAATGTAGTCCAGAAAACGAAATGCGTTGTGTAGTGGTTTACAGCTTGACTGCGATATTTGCACCTTTCGGTCCAACACATCCGACTTTAGCAAACATTTTTGAGTACCGGGTTGTCCTCCCTCTTCGATCCTTTCTTCTTAGCCAGTATGCCCTGCTGCAGCCTGTTATCCAGGATCACCGCGTGGAGGTGTAGAAGGGTCTTGGCAGCTCTGGTTCGCTGACCCTGACGCTAGCAGTGAGCTATGGGTCGCTGACCGCTGCAGTTTATGCGCTACTCAGCGTCTTGATCCCGTTCGCTAGTCTAATATTTTTTTGCATTTCGCTTTCTCTGTATAGTTTTTGTTATTATATGCTTTATTCATTCCTTAGTGCTGCATCTTTTTTCTTTTTTGCAGGGTCTTCCAAGAAAGCTCTTCTTTGGCTCGATTTTAGTGCCTTACTTTCTTGTTCTGTTCGTTGAATCTATTTTTTTTTAGTCTGATGGACTATGCCACCCATTTCTTTTTCATCTCCAAGTTTTCTAAATGTTTAGTTTGATTCAAATTAAAAAAAATTAACGTCATTGCCCACGGTTTAACCAAGAAGTGCTTTGTTCTTCTTCATATTTGTTTGGATAATCTCAGCACAAGATATGAACTCCCTAACACCTGCGAGGATCCTGTAATATATTTGGTAGATTTGTTATACAATTTTGAATTCTGTCTGGGCAGCGGACGTTAAGCCTCCTCTTTTCGATTTCTAACGGCAGAGGGATTTTTAACGTGCGTGACACTGAACACAGACGTCCGATCTCCAATAACTAGAGATCAGGGGAAATACCAGAAAGGCCACCTAAAAAAAATCCCAGTATTCAATCCACCGTGATTTGAACCCCCGACTTCCACCCCCGGAGACCGACGTCTTATCTCGAGACCACTTAGTTCCCACCCCCCCCCCCTTTCCACCCCCACACCCCCGAGTTTCAGACGTAATCGAATGTTGTATTCAGGGAATTCCAGGCACGATTGTCTGTTCACTCAGAATATTGTGGAAGTTGCGCTGAAATCTGGGCACGTCATGAGTTACTGTTCTACTCTGACTTTTGGAAGTGTGTTAAGGTTTCTATACTTTTTGCATTGTTGTTGTTGCAGCTGCTGATAGAATTCGTCGTTTATTTTTTCGTCACTGCCGTTTGTTTGTACATACCATTGTATTATAGTGAACTTGGTTAATCGCTGTCGATGTCTGGCACTTATTCTTGGTCGGTTTCCATTCCGGCAATGCGTTCTACGTCCGTTTCGCTATAATAATTACCACACCTTCATTATGAGAATGCAACCAGACCACATTGTTCATGAAACCTTCAACATGAGAGCATCAAGATAAAGGGCTAGAGGTAAACCGAAGAAAAGATAGATTGACAGAGTAAACGAGAATTGCTGGAAAATATAAAAAAATTGTCAGACCACGAGAGAGGCGAAAGACAAATATATACCACAGATTTAGATACAATTAGGGAATCGTCTGTGAGCCGGCAAATGGAGTCTAATGGAGATAAACGTGCAGTTATCAAAATGGGTAGATTCAATATGGAACATAATTACAGAAAAGGAGTGAAAAATATTTAAAAAATTGAAAATAAAAAGGACCTAGGGTTTATAACAGATCATACAGATAAGTGGTGAGCGAGTCCAGGTAGCAGTAACAAAGGCAAATGCAATGTTAGGTATGTTAGTTTGACCTAAATTGGAGTACTGTGTACATGTGTGGAGTCCTTATCGTAGAGGATATATAAACATGCTGGAAAGGATACAAAGAACAGGGACAAAGCTGATAGTTGGATTCCATAATTAGCTATGAGGAAAGACTAAAACAACCGACCTACAGAATCTAGAAAAAAGAAAAACTCAACGCGACTTAACGGGTTTATAAGATATTTAACGGAAATGATAAATTAGATTATAACAAGTTTTTAAAAATACAACCACCTAGAAGCTCAAGTGGACACAGCTACAAAATAATTAAAGAATGGTTCAGATTAAATATTAGGAAATATCTTTGTAGTCTGAGAGTGGTGAATTCTTGGAATGCATTGCTACAGGAGATAATGGAGGCAGGGTCAATTAATGCATTCATGAATAGATTGAATGCGCATAGTTGTTAGATCAATGAAATGTAAAAGAAACTGGTTGTATTCAGACTTTTCAGTCTTCTAAACCAGTATACAGACGTTAAGTTAAGACACTGGCTACAACACGGTAAAATGTGAGACGATAAAAGACGAAGAAGACACCTTTATCGTGTTATCCGTCCTCTCTTCAAGAGCAGGACACTTCCATTCCACGGTTGCCGCCTTCATCCTCTTCTTGTTCCTGTCCATCTGCTCACACTTATTCTCAATTTCTGTAATCTGCGGTTTCATATTTCCGATGTCATCTGGACACCTCTCGAGACCATGTATTTGATGGAGATAGTAAGGTCCGCCATGGGCTGGTACGATTTGATTAAGCTCGGCATCGTTGTCTGCACTACGCATCAGCATGTGGTCGCAAAAAAGGTCAGATACACTTCTGGTGTCTTCCTGGGGTGGAAACTAGAGTCAAGCTGGCCCTTCCATTCGACTTTCACCACCGGCACCTACGCGTACAATGCATTTGAGACGCCGACCCCAAGGAAAGATTGGTATATCTAACACTGTTTCAGCTGCATTATACGAGGCGTGTTCAAATGAAACCGGAACAAACCTCAACAAGTGAACATACGCACGATGACGTCACTTCTGATGTAAACAGCACATGCCAACCGTCAAGTTTGCTAAATTGCATTATCCTCCGACTCATAGTTTTTTCAACAGACCGTTGAAAACATGGCGGGTGTGATACGGAATCCGTCCAGAGTTGATCAGCGAGAAGTGATTCGATTTCTAACAGCTAAAGGATGTCTACCAGTTTACATTCATCGCAGAATGCAGGCAGTATATTGTGACAAAAGTGTGTCGAAGACAACAGTGAAGAACTGGACACCGAAGATTAAAAAAGGACGTGAGTTAACGAAAGATCTTCCGAGACCAGGTCAAGTGGAAATTGTTTCGGTATCTCACGTCCTTCTTTAAACATCGTTGTCCAGTTCTTTGTTGTCTTCGACACACTTTTGTCACCATACACTGCCTGCATTCTGCGATGAATGTCAAGTGGTCGACATCCTTCAACTGTTAGAAACCGAATCACCGCTCGCTGATCAACTCTTTATGAATGCCATATTACACCCGCCATGTTATCAACGGTCTGCTGAGGAAAATATGAGTCGGAGGATAATGACGTTTTGCAAACTTGACGGTTGGTATGTGCTGTTTACACATGAAGTTAACGTCATCACACACATCGTATGTATGTTCATTTGTTTCCGTTTGGTCCGGTTTCATTTGAACCCGTCTCGTATGTTAAAACCCCCGATCCTTAATGATATTAATGTCAACTTTTGCCTCTCCCCTACCTGCCTTTGTGATTTTGTACTTTATCATAAAAAAGCAAATCTGATTACTTACTGTATATTCTGTGTTTTTAATGGGTATAATCGTCATGGAGCTTGTTAGGAAAATGAGTTGCATACCTAGTTGGTTTTCTTCAAAGAATGTACCATCCTATCGCCTGTCGTTTGTTATTCAGATTCCGAATTACATTACTATATTCATATATTGTCCTTTCCTTATTTAGAAGTTCATATCAACCATTACTAAAAGAACTTCAGTATATTTTTATTGGTTTGAGGGTCAGTTGGTCAGTTCTCATAAATCTGTGAAATAGCTTCACCAGCCTGTGCTTTATTCGTTGCATACGTTTGTAAAACAACAATATCTAGTGGTTTAACCCTCAATTTCCGCAGCATCATTCGATCGCTGTGTGTTCAATATCCATGAACATATTTCTTCAGATTACTTTTGAATGAAATTCCTAAGAGTCTCTCACGTCTCGCTTTCTGAATGTATTTAGTGTATACTGGTTTTCCTTCGTGCATCCGGCATTTGTAAGTCTCGCCATCGGCACATCCTATATATCAAGTTACATAACGCTGGCATCTGAAATGAAATGACCAATCAATCGTTCTTCGTTAACCGTCCGAACATCCCGAGTTCTTATTTATAGTGAAGTCATACTATAATTTATATAGTGGAGTATTGGGAAACTATTTATAAATAATGGAGTGTAGGGGTACTATTATTTAAATGGCGGAGTGAAGAAATACTATTATTTACGTAGAAAAGTGTAGGGGTACTATTATTTAAATAGCGGAGTGAAGAAATACTATTATTTACGTAGAAAAGTGTAGGGGTACTATTATTTAAATAGCGGAGTGAATGAATACTATTATGTAAATAGTGGAGAGTAGGCATACTATTACGCAAATTGTAGTGTGTCTGCATACTATTACGTTAACAGTGGAGTGTAGACATACTATTACGTAAATAGTGGAGTATAGGCATACTATTTCGTAAATATTGGAGTGTAGGCATACTATTATGTAAATAGTGGAGAGTAGGCATACTATTACGCAAATAGTAGAGTGTCTGCATACTATTACGTAAATAGTGGAGTGTAGACACACTGTTACGTAAATAGTGGAGTGTAGGCATACTATTACGTAAATATTGGAGTGTAGGGATACTATAACGTAAATAGTGGAGTGTAGGCATACTATTACGTAAATAGTGGAGTGTAGGGATACTTATTTCTTAGTCTTAGTTCTTAGTCTTAGTTCTTAGTCGACCTGAACTTCTACAGGGACAGAAGTCCATGTGCAGGTTCCAGCTCTGGTGTGAGCTGGATATAGCCGGGAGAAGGGTTTCCTGTTTAGCGGGCTAGGCTTGAGCTGCTTAATACTCCACTGCCTTAGGTAGTTAACCGATGTGCGAGTTCATCAACCGATGTGCGAGTTCATCTTAAAAGACTCAAACACTAGAGCAAAGTAGATCCACAACCTGTTAGGCGCCATCTATGCTGCTCTAAACAAACCACTTAACTATGGCCGGTGGTATGCCATGTCACACGGTCGCATTTTACGACATTCTCTATGTGAGGCAGGGGTGCTATTCTTGCCCTTGTCATATACAAAGACCCCGGCAGACTACTCGGGAATGTATGTAAATGGATACGTTTATGTAAATAGTGGAGTGTAGGAATAATTTTATGTAAATAGTGGAGCGTAGGAATACTATTATGTAAATAGTGGAGTGTAGGAATACTATTATGTAAATAGTGGATCGCAAGAATACTATTATGTAAATAGTGGAGTGTAGGAATACTATTATGTAAATAGTGGAGCGCAAGAATACTATTATGTAAATAGTTGAGTGTAGGAATACTGTTATGTAAATAGCGCAGTGTAGGAATACTATTATGTAAATAGTGGATCGTAGGAATACTATTATGTAAATAGTGATGTGTAGGGATACTGTTAGTTATTCCCAATACAGAACCTTCATCAGTCTGGTTTCCCGAGTAAAAAGGTCAGGGTCACTGTAACCTTTCATTTATGTTGTAACAGGTAACCATAGACGTTTGTGCATGGGACTAGCAACCTTACGTTTGCTCTAAAACCCCGGCTACATGTTCTCGGATTCAGGTTTCATGTGTTACGGCTAGCTACACTGCTGTTCATATTCCTAACTTGTCACAAAGAACCGAAACGAATTAATACAGAGCCAGAGATACACACAGCGGAACATATAGAAAATCATCATCATCATGTAGCGTTGTCTTTAGGAGGATTTCGCTCAAATCACAGCCAGCCGATGTGAATCTTGACCTGCAGTTAATCTTCCCACCTGCTCCCTATTCATGTTTATAGTTTCCTTGACATGTTGTATCCATCTTCGCCTTGGTCGACTCCTGCGTCACCTTCCAGGTACCATACCCTACAGGACAAGCTCTTTCCAGTGGCCGAAAAAATCCAATTTCCGAAACACAACATTGTTTATGAGCCAGTTTTCTTCAACATTCAAGGTCTTCTAGGATGGTTTTATTTGTCACTTTCTGTATCCAAGAAATTTTTAAGATTATTCTGTAACATTTTTGTTTCGAACGCTCCAATTTTCTTTCTTCTTGATTGTGCTATAGTCCATGTCTCACACCGTTAATTGCCACAGTGAATATGCATGTTTCTCGATCTTTAGTTTTAGCTGCTTGTTAGCATCATGCCTTAGGTTTTGCATGTTGTCTAGCTTCTGCAACGCCATGGCCAATCGTCTCCAAATTTATTTTAAGCAGTCTCCGTCGTTGGATTACGTAAAGCTGAGGTATTCAATGCCGATACGCTTCAATGTAGGAGCAATACCAAACGAATACGGCATTGAAGTCTGAAACAAATTCGAAGTATTAATAGCGATGCATGAGGACATGTCATCTAATGAGCTGTCAACACACGTAAGAGACATCTTATTCACAACAGCACAAGATATAATTCCCTCAAAAATATATAAGAAACAGAATTATATCTCTGCAACTCATAGAACAACGGAGATTAAGATTAAGGCAAACATGGATTGCTAAATCGCAACAGGGACGAATACAAGAGAAACCAGGAGAAAGATCAGAAAAGGCAATACACAATATTGAGAATAATGAACAGAAAACAAACTGCAGACGTAAACTGACCTACAACATCTAGATGAATGTATCTGGTGAGCTTGACTTTGTCACTAATTTGACACTCATATGTACCGATGTGCTGTATGGTGACCTTCTTAATCACCAAGTTCCATTCAGTCACTTCCGGTGTCAGCTCGTTCAATTTAATGTCAAGGTTAGGGTCTTTGAACCACGTAAGGTCGCCAATGGACAGGAAGTGATTTTCGCCAAGACGACGCCATGTGACCTAGATGCAAATTATAGATACAATTAACAATGTTGGCATTTTATATTTGGATCACATAACAAACGAGAGTGTTCTTGAAACTGTTAGGAAGGTGATAGATCAATATGGCTTGGCTTCGTTCGTTCTCAATCTCCCGCTACCAAATCCTGAAAGAGCTTAAGTAGCAGAATGTAGTCCTGAGAACGGTATGCGTTGTGTCGTAGTTTACAGCTTGACTGCGATAATTGCACCTTTCGGTCCAACACATCCGACTTCTACAAACATTTTTTGAGTACCACGTTAGTATTCTTTCTTCGATCCTTTCTCCTTAGCCAGCCTGCCTTGCTGCATCCTGTTATCCAGGATCACCGCAAGGAGGCGTAGAAGGGTCTTGGCTGCTCTGGTTCGCTGACCCTGACGCTAGCAGTCAGCTATGGGTCGCTGACCACTGCAGCTCATGAGCTGCTCAGCATCTTGATACCAATTCAACATAAAAACCTATTGACTCTAGTAAAAACACGATAATTGACATGGTATCGACATATTTCACGATCGGTGGGGCTGACCAAGACTGTCCTGCAAGACACTGTGCCTGGGAAGCGTGGCAGAGGCAGACAAAAAAGAGATGGGAGGATATTATAAAAGAATAGATGGGAAGGTCTATGGCTGAAACTAATACCCTGGCAAAAAATCGAGACATATGACGGAAACTAGTTCGATAGATTGCAAAAACGGTGCATCAACGACCTTCTAGGTTGTGGACTGATGATAACAATGTGATAGGATCGGTTGACAGGACAGAGTGCCTAACTCTGAAGTCCCCAGCAGGGCTAGAGTCTCTGGCATCCATAAGCCGCTACAGAGAGTCCAGATCAGATGGACAGAGCATGTTGTTCGCATGTCAGATGAGTGCCTTCCTGAACAACTGTTGTACAATGAGCTCATGACAGGACAGCGCTCGCATGGGGGACAAAAGAAACGACACAAAGACACTCTAGAAGTTTCTTTGAAAATGTTCACCATTGATGTTGCTGAGTGGGAGCTGCTTGCTCCGAACCTCTCAGCCTGACGCACTGTGTCACACGTGTTGCTTTCCTTGCTGAGCAGTGCACCATCAAGGAGACGCAGGAAAGGCGAGCTGCAGGAAAGAAAGCATACAAGACTGCCAAACTACAAATGCTGTTCATGTGTGCCCTACGTGCTGTAGAGTTTGTCACGCTCAGATCAGACTGTACAGTCATTTGTGGTCACATCTGAATAAACATGTCTGACGCTGTCGCCATCTTCGCTTGCGATGGACAACTAACTAACTACCTAACTGACAAGAAATTACAACAATATTTTGTAAAGCGTGTTAACAAAGCTATATTTCTAGATTGGCGTTAAGCTTCGTTTACCCAACAATGGTCCAGATTAGATATTATGAAATATTTTTTTAGTGAGATAGTGGTGAATGCTTTGAATGCATTGCCACAGGAAGTAGTGGAGGCAGAGTCAATTAATGCATTTAAAAATAGATTGGATGCGCATAGCTTTTAGAGCAAGGAAATGTAAAAGAAACTGGTTGTATACAGACTCTTCTAAATCAGTATAGAGACGATATGTTGTTACGTCCCATATCGAGAAAGATGGTTAAATCTTTTCATGGTCTCCGGAAATACGGTTGAAAATCAACTTTTTATTTGTCCAAATTTGTTTACTGGAAATGAATCACACTTTAAATAGAGACTCTGGACACATGTTACTAGTATGTAGGATGGCTGGAAGATTTACGGTGTATTCTCGCATCGGCAGGTAAGTTAGATTAATCCATTTGTTATATATTTATGTGGCGGTTAATATGAAACATAGCGATTGTGTTTATTTGATTGTTGCTTACTGTTGCAATGTTTATCTTGTTTGTGATACTTGTCATCCTTATTTCCAATTGGTAATTCTTAGTTAGGATGGCGCAAATGGATATTCATGTCAATTCATCCCGTAACCCATCAGGTCGTTGGGGTACACTTGAAGACACTCACACAATCCCAGACCATTTCTCTCGGTCCCTCGGTCACAGGCATACACAAATATTGAGAGCACCAATGGTCCAAGTCTCACAAGCACACACAAATATTGAGAGCACCAATGGTCCAAGTCTCACAGGCATACACAAATATTGAGAGCACCAATGGTCCAAGTCTCACAGGCATACACAAATATTGAGAGCACCAATGAGCGCATTAGTCTAACTTTTATGCTGAGGGTGAGCTGCTTATCTTGACATAAGTGTTTCAAACGCGTAAGCGCCGCTGTTGTCTGTGCTGTTCTGGCAATTATCTCAGGCTGCGAACCCTCGTCACTGGTCAGTGATCCCAGATACTTGAACCGGTGTACTTCTTCTTCTTCTTCTTCTGCGTACACAGTCAGACAGTAACCATTATTTGTTCGAGAAAAGCGGCGGTCATCCTGAGGCTCTCGCCACTGCCATAGAGCTTGTCTTGCAGTTCCACTGGTAATGGCCACATCTGCTCTCTCTGATCCCCGTATGTCGGGCAGTTCTGCAGCAGATGTTCAGTAGTCATTTTACCAGTACCGCACGGGCATTCGTCGGTACACCCTATCTTCAATTTGTTGAATAGGTGGTACCTCAGTCTGTTGTGGCCAGTGCGAAGTCTGAAGACAACTACCTGCTCTTTTCGGTTCAACTGGTAATAGGCATCGTTTTTGGTGTAACCAGTATGTTCGGTTTCCCATTTGGTCATGTATCTGGCTTTGATAAGCCGTTTTGACTCTTCGTACGTCATACTGGTATCTGTTTGTGGTAGTCTTGCACCTTCTTTTGCCAGTCTATCTGCCTCCTCGTTGCCTTGGATGTTGCAGTGTGACGGGACCCACTGTACCACTACCCTTTTTGGTGCGGACTGCTGGCACAGTTTGCAGAGTGCTGCTCTTAAGTCATTAAGCTCAGTGTTTTTCTGGCTTTTTAGCGCTGTGACTACGGCGAGAGCATCTGTCAGCAGGACTATATGGCTCTCATTTTCACTGTGTGTCACCATTTCTTCCACTGCCGCCCTCAGTGCCTCTGCCTCCGCTCTGAAATTGCTTGTGTACTTACCAGTAGCGAATGACAGTGTTATTTTTCTGCCATTTGGTAGGTTCAGGAATGCTCCTGCCCCTCCGTTCTATGTAGTGTTTGTTACAGAACCGTCGGTGTATGCATGGGTCCAGTCCATGCTTGGGTAGCTTTTCGTTATGAAGCTTAGGGTAGTGTCTCTCCTTTATTTTTCAGTCTGGCAGTTTTTGTTTGCAATACCTGGTATATTTTCTACCACATCTGGAAATATATCCTGCCTCCAGGTAGGTTTTCGTACAGTAGTGATGGGTTTTGGTGTTGTTAGTGCGTTTATGGGATCTTCGTGCATCTTTGCTTTGGCTATTTCTGCAAAGTTTCTCCGCTTTAGTTTCCCATTTCCCAAATTGTTTAGTCTCTGGTACATTGGGTGGTCCGTCAGTCTTCGGAGTTTCTCTGACTGCAGCTGGGCTCTGCAGTCTCTTCTATCGGTCATGGATTGCAGTTTTGTAATCTTTTCAAGTTCTACAATTGGCGTTGACTTCATGCCACCTGTTATAATTCTCATGGCTTGGTTTTGAAGTTTGTTAACTTTATCGAAGTTCGCCTTCGCTGCTGTTGTCCATGCCGTAATGCCATACTCGAGAACTGGTCTCACTCTTCCAGTGTACAGTTTCTTTAGTATGCCTTCGTCTGCTCCCCAGCTTGTGCCAGCAAGTTTCCTCATGATTGCCATTCTTTCTCTGGCTTTCATTCGGTTTCTCTCAATCTGACTTTTCCATGTCATGCGCCGATCAAATGTGACTCCCAGATAGGTTGGGTTGTCGTTTGGCTGCAGGATTTTGCCATTTAGACTTAATTTGGTACTTTGGGGTTTTAATGAAAGCGAGAATATTGTGCACGTGGTTTTCTCCTCGTTTATTTTGACCAGGAACCGGTGTACGACTTCGAGTTCCTGACCATTTCTTTTATCACAGATGTAAACCCGTCCGTGTTATTAGTCATCATCTTTGTTTTCTCTGCATTTATCTCCAATCCATAGCTTTGCGCCGCTCTGTCCAATCTACAGTGGATATTGCCATTGATTATCCAGTTGTCATTGCCGCTGATGAAAAATTGTGACTTGTATCTTTAGTTCGTGCACATCTCCATAATTTGGCTGGATTGCCTCCACTGCTTCCTGTTGGTTTCAGGCAAGCAGGATTAATCAACATACACCTGTCACTATGTGGGAGGCTTTGACATTCACTCTGTGACAATATATCATGAATATCTAGAACATTATTCGGTTCTTAGTTTAATGTGCTGTTTGTTGTGAACATGAGGAATATGTATTGGTGATCCTCTATTCCCAATCTGTTAAAGGTCCCATCCTCGTTGCCTTGCGGGATACCGTTGCCTTTCGGGAGTAAGTCCTGAGGAAAAATCTGCATCCTCTGCTACCTCCATCCGTCTCAATTATGTCTAGTCACTGGACAAAGGTAGCCCGGGGCAAGAGAGTGTGGTTGACAAAAAGCCCATAGCCTCCTCACTTTAATCCACATCACAAAAAGCCCATAGCCTCCTCACTTTAATCCACATCACAAAAAGCCCACAGCCTCCTCACTTTAATCCACATCACAAAACGCCCACAGCCTCCTCACTTTAATCCACATCACAAAACGCCCACAGCCTCCTCACTTTAATCCACACCACAAAACGCCCACAGCCTCCTCAATTTAATCCACATCACAAAACGCCCACAGCCTCCTCAATTTAATCCACATCACCCTGCAAGTCAGTTTTTCACCCAATTCAGCACATAAAACGAAACGAAAATATGTTCCACACGGCTGGACAGAGAGAGTAGTCATCATAGCCCGTGATGGACTAACATATCCGTTATCTTCATCGTCATGATCCTCTGTATATGTTTTTACCGAGTGCTTGTCTTTAGTAACACAACTTAATACAATAGGGTGGATCAATCTGTACAGAACAATAGGCATAGAGAGCCTGTGTGTAATCACGGGTTGAAACAATCTAAATTAACCGATACGCTGAGATTATCTAGATAGAACAATAGGCTGAGACACTATGGATAGAACAATAGGCTGAGATAATCTGGTTAGAACAATCGGCTGAAATAATATGAATAGAACAACAGGTTGAGACAACCTAAATAGAACAATAGCCTGAGGCAATCTGGATAAAACAATTGGCTGAGACAATCTGGATAGAACAATTTTAGAAGCAATCTGAATAGAATAATAGATTGAGACAATGTGTTAGAAAAATTTTAGAAAAAGGCAATGCAGATGACTAATAATTAAACTTTTGGTGGCAACCTTCTGAAACGGTAAGTCTATAGGCTAAACATGTTACCTGTTTTGTTCCCAGGTAGTGTACTGCGCATGGTAGGATGGCCATGCCGCCTTCTCTTGCGGTGACGTTAAGAAGTCTGGGGAGAAACTGCGGTTCTGGATAAGGTGGCTCCATGGAATCTGCAATTAGATATGTAGACAATATTACCAGGAGGATCTAATGGCTGAGTGTTTAGGGGAGCTGTCTCACTGGCAGGGGAGATAGGGATGAACCCCGTAAAACCTAGAGATTTGAGTTAGGGAGGACGGAAAATATTTAAAAAAACAACTTAAGTCTACACAAAGTGGCGTATACTCCACGAATGCAAAGCTCTTTGCAGTATCTTCTTGAGGATATCTTCCATCAGCTGAGTTGGGCCGATGGAGGTATACATATAGATGTGAAAGGGTAACCCACCTACGTTTTGCGGATGACAATGTGTTCATCAGCTACACCACCGAGGAGGGCCAACAATCCTTGAACGAACTGAACTTGGTCCGCTGAGGTGTCGGTCAACGGATAAACAAAAAGAAAACGCAATGTCTTCTAAATCCATATTGCCCCCAATGCAAGATCAAGATGGGAAATGAGCCGGCTGAAGATGTTAGCTCCTACATATACTTGGGGCCAAGAAATAAAGGCCACCCACGCCATAGACCGGGAAATCTCCAGACGTAGAGATGTAGCCTAGTCTAGCTTCAATGCCATGCAGCCCACACTCCTGCAGCTGTAAGATAGCATTGCAAGGGAGTACATTTTCAATTCTGCTGTCACACTAGCCACGATCTACGAATGTGAGGCGCGGAATGTACCCAACGAAGATGCAGACTAACTCCGAGTTACCCAGCTAGTGATGGAAAGACGTGTTCTTGGGATCTCGAACAGAGATCGAATTCACATTGACGAAGTGAGAGAACGCATTCTATTTCAAGACGTGGTTAAGGCCGCGTTGTATAGCAAATTCCACTGGGCTGGCCAGGTAGTGCGCATGCCAGATAACAGATGGACGCTCAGAACGATGTTCTGGTGACCATATGTTTAATACAAGCTATCGCAGCCGCCCACCCGTACGAAGGCGAGATGGTTTGTTGAGAGGCCTAGGTCCGAAAGGGTGCGACATAGCGAAGGATCGGGCTGCATACAGGACAGAATTGGCTTCCTCGTATACAGCACACCCGCCGGACTGAAGTCAAAGATATTGGCTTGGCTTGGATTGGCTTCGTTCGTTCTCAATCTCCCACTACCAACCCCTGAAAGGGCTTAAGTAGCAGAATGTAGTCCAGAGAACGGAATGCGTTGTGTTGTAGTTTACAGCTTGACTACGATATTCGCACCCTTCGGTCCAATACATCCGACTTCAGCAAGCATTGTTGAGTACCGGGTTAGTATTCCCTCTTTGATGATCCCTTCTCCTTAGCCAGTCTGCCCTGCTGTAGCCTATTATCCAGGATCACCGCGTGGAGCTGTAAAAATGTCTTGGCTGCTTTGGTTCGCTGGCCCTGACGCTTGCAGTCAGCTATTGGTCGCTGACCGCTGCAGCTCATGCGCTGCTCCGCATCTTGATCCCTTAAATTGCATTGGATAATAATTACTAATTACAAAGTGACTTTCCCTTATTCATTGTCGAGAACCATTTTTTACGTCAGTAATCATATACAGGGTAGGACAGGAGTGTGTAAGCGATAACACCACACGGTGAGAGACAGTCACTTCCTGGCTAGATAGGTTGACCTGGACCTATTTGGTTCCCCCATTGCTGGCTAACTGACGTATGGCTCCAGGCGCTAGCCGCGGACAACGGCTTTCACTGGCCGCTAAACTAGTGTGAGCAAACGCGGAGAAAACCCAGGGTGTAAGGAAGCCCTGGTCAACTGGCACATCCAAAAGGTTTATTAGAGCCAGATACATGGCCAAATAGGAAACAGAGCATGCTGGCTACACAAAAAAATGATGCTTATTACCAGTTGAACAGAAGAGACCAGGTCGAGGTTTTCAGACTCCGCATAGGCCACAACAGACTGACTTACCATCTATCCAATAAACTGAAGATAGGTGCTACTGACGAATGCACCTGTGGTACAGGGAAAATGATCGCTGAACATCTGCTGCAAAATTACCCGACATACGAGGACCAGAGAAAGCACGTGGCCATCACCAGTGCCAACACTACACAAATTCTAATGCAGTGTAGACAGCCTCAGATTGACCGCTGCTTTCTTCAAACAAAGTCAAGTTGACCTCTGACATGCGTACGAAGAAGAAGAAGAAGAACTGGCACATCCTGAGGAGAAGTCCCCTCTACACGTGCACTCGCAGCTGCTGGCCGAACAGGTGAAGGATCAAACATATTGACAACGGCCGCCAGGGCGGGTGCGGAAAAGGCCTGGTATCGGGTGTAGGGCGTACCAGGGACAAAAATGACAAGCGACCAGAACATTTCGGAAAGCAACGACAAACTACCGATTGTACAATTGCCAGGAAACTCACAAATATTGAAAGGCGCAATGGCAAGCCTCACAGGCCTGGCGGATCGACTGTACATACTGGGAAAGAGCGAAAGGGCAGAGATAGTACAAGTAATTATGACGACAGCTAAAAACCTGACGGCGTTGCTAAGGAAAACTCAGCCCTGGGCTAAGAGCGAAGATAAGAATAGGTACGTGGAAAGTTAGGAGTTTATACGAGGGAAAACTCGTGATGGTCACTAACGAGATTGAAAGAACAGAGCTAGACATATCTGGAGTAATGTGATCAAGATGCTGAGCAGCGCATGAGCTGCAGCGGTCAGCGACCCATAGCTGAATGCTAGCATCAGGGCCAACGAACCAAAGCTGCCAAGACCCTTCTAAACCTCCACACGTAAATGCTGGATAACAGGCTGCAGCAGGGCAGACTGGCTAAGGAGAAGGGATCGAAGAAAGAATGCTAACCCGATACTTAAAAAATGCTTGCTGAAGTCGGATGTGTTGGATCGAAAGGTGCAAATATCGCAGTCAAGCTGTAAACTATGACACAACGCATTCCGTTCTCTGGACTACATTCTGCTACTTAAGCCCTTTCAGGGTTTGGTAGTGGGAGATTGAGAAAGAACAAAGCCAAGCCATATCTGGAGTAACAGAGCACAGGTGGAAAGGCATGGACGTATTAAAACACATTATGGAGGCATGTTTATCAACTCAGGGAAGGAAGCGTTGGCTTCCTCCTAACCAAGAAAACATATATTCCAGTACTTGGTTATAATCCGGTTAACGATAGACTACTTGAGATCAGACTGCCAGTGAAGACAAGAAACATCACAGTCTTACAAGTATATGCACCAACAACTGCGGTAGTTGATGAAGAAATAAATACATTTTACGGTGGACTACGAGAAACTTTGAATAAAATAGAACGGAGAGAATTTGACGTAATAACTGGAGATCTTAATGCAAAAAGAAATGGAGCAGAAAGAGCAGAAGATCAGAAAAAAGCACCAGGGCCTTTCGGTCTAGGACACCAAAACGAAAGAGTTGAAAGACTAATTGATTTCTACTTGGAGAATAACCTTACAATTACAAACACCTTGTCAAGACAACATCCCATAATGTTTTATACAAGGACATCTCAAGATGGGAAAACTAGGAATCAAATAGATTGCATCCTAATACAACAAAGATGGAAGTCAAGCATAGTTTGAACAGAGCCACTCCCTGGAGCAGATTGTGACTCTGATCCCCAGTTACTTGTAGCAGAATAAAAAAACAGTACTGAAGAGAATCATCAAAGAGGACAGACCGATAGGCTTCAATGTAGACGTAATACCGATCGAATACGGCATTGAAAAAGAAACAATGTCGAGGTATTGATGGCGATGCATGAAAACATGTCAACCGATGAGCTGGCAACACACGTGAGAGACGTCTTATTCACATCAGAACAAGACATGATAACCAAGAAAGTATATTAGAAACATAATTATATCACAGATGAGACACTGCAATGCATATAAGAACGAAGGACATTAAGGCAAACGGTGATAGAATGCAACTATGACTAATACAGAGACTACTCAAAACAAACTAGAAGAAAGATAAGAAAAGACAAGAAACAATGTTTAACAAACACATGCAACAAGATAGAAGATCTCCAACAACAAGGGAAGGAAAGATAATTATTCGAGGAAATTAGAACACCGACGAGATAATTCAAGCCTTCACTACAAGCAATAAACCAGAACACTGACGAGAGAATTCAAGACTTCACTACAAGCAATAAACCAGAACACTGACGAGAGAATTCAAGCCTTCACTACAAGCAATAAACCAGAACACTGACTGGAGAATTCAAGCCTTCACTACAAGCAATAAACCAGAACACTGCCGGGAGAATTCAAGCCTTCACTACAAGCAATCAACCAGAACACTGACGAGAGAATTCAAGCCTTCACTACAAGCAATAAACCAGAACACTGACGAGAGAATTCAAGCCTTCACTACAAGCAATCAACCAGAACACTGACGAGAGAATTCAAGCCTTCACTACAAGCAATAAACCAGAACACTGCCGGGAGAATTCAAGCGATAGAGAGAATGTAGGTGGGAGTCTGTTTAGCTCATCGATTTGATAGAGGAGCGATTGATAGACTGTTGTACGAATGTTTGAGATAGAACAGGATCGCTCAAACAGCATACGCCATTGAGTCTGGGTCAGTCGCTCAAATAGGTGTATGCGTTTTGTATCTAGAGGTAATCTGAATTTATGTTGTACGAAGGACAACTTGTGAACGAGTTATGTCCTGACGAGTTAAGCGAGTGTGTAGATCGACTAGGTGAGATCTAGATGTGTGTGGGGTGTGTATAGACACCGAGGAAACGAGGTATGTTCTAGAGTTGTGTGTATACGCAGATCGACTGAGTTGAGAGATCATATGTGAGTATACGTAGAAAATATTGAATGCATTATGTCCAGATCACCCGCCTGAGGGGATTTGAGTGAGGAAAAGTTTTTGAGAGTGTTGAGGATGCAGATAAGGGGAGGGGGTGTGATGTGTGTACGGTAATAGAACTGTGCTTTGATAGTTGGGAATTCCATCAATAGCTAATGCTTAAAATTTCCGCTTTAGTTTAATATTTATTTTAACACACACACACACACACACACATATATATATATACTTATGAATATTTAGTTAAGAGGATATTTCTTGTATTGTGTGTAATTTCATTGCACTTACTTTGATAGTGTTGAATGAGTATTATATAATAAATATGCCATCTGCTGTGTGCTATATTATTTGCTGTGTGTGGTCATGAATGTTGTGGTTGAGTGTGGTAAGGTTTTAGTTAGAATACGCTAGTGCGAACAGTGAGATCTGCTACACATGCATTTTATGTAAGTGTCTTCTTCCTCTTGCATTTTCTAAGGGTTTGCTTCCCGGGGTAACGGCCAGTGCTATGATGGGGATCGAACCCAACACCTTTGATTTGTGAGTCGTGTCACTTAACCATTAGCCCACGTCGTCCCCATGTTGTAAATCATTCTGATCTTTGCAGAAGTGGCTCTGATCGTCTGCAAAAATCAATTCGTGTAGACTTTCTTCCCAGTGATTGGACAGTAGAGTGATTTAAGAGCTTGAGGAAACATATAACAAACAAGGACAAGTAAGAAAAGGAACACAGACACAAAGACTATATACATGAAGGAAAAGAAAGAAAAAAAAGAAGACCAAGGAAGATGGCACAGAGAACCAAGGAATTTGAGCAATGACGAAGAAGAAAATAAAATACTGTAGACACTACTACTACCACGTGTCAAAGCGTGAATGGTAGTCCAGTCTCGTACAATGAAGGTGACCGCTTTTTCTATCTCTTCCCTATTTATTGTCCTCACTAATATTTATTTATATATATAGTCACGGGGAGGAAGACTGGGCCAGCAATGTAATATTATTACCCAATTCGTCTGATTACAGCGGAATAAAGAATGGCGTATTGGGGGAATCCGTCCTGATAGTTCTTGAAAGCCTACAGCAATTCTATACTAGTTCTCCTCCGTCCTTTTCTATTCTCGCCTTATTTTCCTTAATTTTCTCCCGTGGGCCCAAGCACACGGTGAATGGAGAAGCTGGCGCGGTGTGGATTGGGTGACACGCCTCTGGGTCATTCGATAAAACTCACTTACGAACCGCACGAAATGAACAAAAGAGAACATGGAAAGACGAAAGAAAGGATCCCACGTGCTCAATCTTTGAGACTGCCCATCCAAACAGAAGAGCCGTGACAACGTCCACGAAATAGACAGGTCAAGACCACAAGAAGCGATTGTTAACTGAAACGTTATCCATTCACGGTTTAAGAATGCCGGAAGTACTAAGAGATCCCTGTGCCCGTTCACTGAAACACGTGATGTAAAGTTGGGGAAGGTTTAGAATGGAACTTACTGCGCAAAAACGAATTGATCGGTGTGAACGATGTTATGTTTTTCAATGGATTGTAAGGAAAGTAAAGGATTGTCCAATAGTAGTTATACAACTGTCGAAGAATAAAGCTGCTGGAGACTTCAGTATACTAAGTCACAGCTTTTATGAGGTAGGGTAGCCAGTTTTTTCGTTTGATTAAACGTCTGCCTTTCTGGATTCAATTGGCGAAGGCACTGTCTTTCCACCCCAGATCGTAGTCATTTGGTTAATGTATGGATGCGTGTGTATGTTTGTAATGTGGTAATATTGGCCAGTGTAAGGATGTGTGTTTGAATCTGTTTGTAATGTGGACGCATCTATCAGTGTATGGATGCGTGTTTGTATCTGTTTGTAATGTGGACGTATTGTCTAGTGTATGGATTCGTGTATGTATCTGTTTGTAATGTGGAATTATTGGTCATTGTAAGGATGTGTGCGTGTATCTGTTTGTAATGCGAACGTATTAGCCATTGTAAGAATGTGTGCGTCTATTTGTTTGTAATGTGGACCCACAGGCCAAGGTATGGATGCGTGCATATATCTGTTTGTAATGTGGACGTATTAGTCAGTGTAAGAATGTGTGCGTTTGTAATGTGGACCTATAGGTCAGTGTATGGATGCGTGTATGTATCTGTTTGTAATGTGTTTCACTATGACAGTTTTTCAGTACAATAGTGTTACCGTTCCTTTCTGTACGCGGAGAAGTGGTTACACCGAGAAAGATCCTCGCTATACCCATTCAAACTAGACACGAATCGGCTTGGCTTGACTTCGTTCGTTCTCAATCTCCCGCTACAAAACTCAGAACAGGGCTCAACTAGCAGAATGTAGTCCAGAGAACGGAATATGTTGTGTTGTACTTTACAGCTTGACTGCGATATTTGCACCTTTCGGTCCAACAAGACACGAATTGGTTTCAAATCCGGTATATTAAGATTGCAAACCAAACTTGCGCTCGATTTCCTCTCCTACACCATGCACTACAGAGTGGCCCGCCGGGGTCTTTGTGTATGACAAGGACAAGAAAAGCACCACTGCCCCACAGAGAGCATGTCGTAAGAGGCGACTAACTGTGTGACATGGCATAACACCGGCCATAGTTAGGTGGTTTGTTTATAGCAGCATAGATGGAGCCTAACAGGCTGCGGGTCTACTTTGGTCTAGTGTTTGAGTCTGTTAAAATGGACTCGCAAGCTAGTTAACCACCCTCCGCTGCACTTGTTCTAACGTAGCAGGAAATCCTCCTCCTGGCTACATCCAGCTGGAACAAGAGCCGGGAACCTGCACAGCGGCATCTGCATCTGTAGAAGTACAGGTCGACTAAAAACTAAGAACACCACGCACTAGGATGGCCCGGATTTCATTTCCTCTGTGCCTTTTACTTCCCTAGTGGTGATTCAGGTACCTATGTACAGCTGGGTCGACTGGAGCCTGCTAGTAGAAGGAGTTTAACCCCATTATTTTTGCAACCAAAAGCTAGTTCTCTACTCTTACGCTAATCAGACGCGGTCCGAATCAATAGCTTTTGGCTTCACATGATTCGTCGCAACCAGCTCTAATTAAATATATAAACATGCCTTGTACGCAGAGGACATCAACCTTTGCTATGTAACTGGTCCAGGAAGGAAACGGTTAGGAATGCCTCGATAAGATGAAAGAACTGTTGCTGTACGCCTTTTTTAGTCATGTCTGACTATAGGATGATGCGATCTTAGAGTAGGAACTCTCTACTAAGTTTTGGTTTTCCTTACTGCGTTATCTTTTCTCTTCTCTGTGTTGCAAGCGCTTATTTTTGTCCAGTCTGAGGTGGCTCTTCAGGTTGCATGTACATTTGGATCGGTCTGCAGCTGTGTCTTCTCAAGATGTCAGATCCATTTCCAGTGGTTTCACGTCCCGCTTACACGTTAATGAACCTCAGGTGTGCTCGGTCGTTCTAACCTTACGACAGATTTCCATTAGAGAATATAGAGAACTAAATTGGGAAGTAAAAGAAAACCATAAAAAAATTAGAATAGAATACACCCATGTTACACAATTAACAGTTAAAGGAGAGTTATTTCCCATCGCAAGCGATGATGGCGACAACCTCAGACGGTTTTGTCTTAATAATGTGATGTGCGCTGTATGAGGATTATTAGATTATAAGGAGGGGTGCTATGATCATCAACCTCACTCTCTTTTGCCGAGTTACCTTGGATTAATGGCAAGACTGTTGGTGGAGACGACTAGAGGGAACTCAGTATGCAGACACTCTGGTCTTACCTCCCGTGAGACCAGGGGTCGCTTGAAACTTGCGGAATTCGATCGCCCACCGTTTCCGTTCATCACCGTGAGAGGCGAGTGCCTTAACCTCTCGACTAAAGAGACCCCCCCCCCCCCCCCACTTACCAGTTACACACAATAAAAGTAGCAAACTATTACATTAGTAATAATGTAATCGATAAGATAAAACTGTACTTATTACTTTACGTGCCTATAACTGTCAGCTGACGGTTCAGATAGGCTATCGGTGGCATGAATGAGTAGAAGCCTAGAACCTCCGGAAAATTGTGTGGACATACTGTGCTGGTAGAATAGGACCTAGGGGTTATAATAGATACTCCAGGTAAAGTGAGTCAGCAAGTCCAAGTAGCAGTGAAATAGGCAAATGCAATGTTAAAAAAACAAAAACAAAAAATAAAATGTCAATATGACTTTTTCCCATTGCTGGGGTAGTCGAGGGTTTTGTTTTAGGCTGAGAACTACAGGCCGCTTTGTCACGTCGTGTGCTTGTTATGTTTGTTTATCCCACCCCCCGCCCCCCCCCCCCAAAAAAAAACATTTGCCTTACCGGAATTCGAACCGACGCCCTCCTAGGTATGATAAAAAGAAATATTAAATGTAGGAGCAAGGAAGGAATTGTCGAACTGTATAAAGCATTAGTTAGACACAGATCGGAGTACTTTTTACAGGTGTGGAGTCCTTATCGTAGAGAAGATATAAATATAGTGGAAAGGATACAAGAAGAGCGACAATTCTGATAGTGGGATTCCAGAATTACAGTTATGTGGAAAGACTCAGAAAAACCGGCCTACATTGAGTAGAAAAGAGAAGAATTCCAGGTAGCTTAATACAGGTGTATAAGATAATCAAAGGAAAGGATAAAATAGACTGTAATACGTTTTTTTTCTCCAAATACAACCACGTACAAGAACAAGAGGGCATAGCTACAAATTAACTAAAGAAAGGTCCAAATTAGTTATTAGGTAATATTTTTTTAGTCATAGAGTGGTGAATGCTTGGAATGCATTGCCACAGAAAGTAGTTAGGTTAAGGACAATCAATGAATGCATTTATGAATGGATTGGATGAGGATAGCTGTTAGAGCAAGGAAATGTAAATGCAACTGGTTGTACATAGACTCTGCAGTCTTCTTAACCAGTATAAAGACGTTAAGTTAAGTGGTCATGCTGGGGTTTGCGGGTAATGAAAGAGCTGACATCCTGGCCTCAAGGGCACCTGTAATGTGTATAATGACAATGGATATATGTGAGATTTTGAAGTTGAGCAGCGACCACCTTTTGGATGAAGACACATCAGTCGATGAACCACGAATACACAGATTGCAAGATTTTGAAATAATAGTCGAGTCCAGCAGATAGGGGTGCCCGAGAGGAGGGAGCAGGAGTTTGTAAAACTAACGAGTTACATGAACCATCTATATCTACACTCTTCGCGATTTGGTGAGAAGTAATGAGCAATTATGTCGATTCTTAAGATAGCAGATAGGAACACAACTTTGCGTGTACATGACACGGCCTCCGTGTATCGGTGTAACTGGGTAGTGAGATCGGACACCCGTTATCAGTGTCGAGCACTTTAGCAATTCTCTGGCTGTTGGAACTAAAAAAGTATAGGCTTAACGGCCGCTGCCCGGAAAAAAGATCTACCCACTTTTTTTTTTACCTTTCCCCCATGTGGTTTTTTAAGAGCAGTTATAGATGGCGCCTAGCCGTCTGTGAGTTTACTTGGCTCTAGTGTTTGAGTCTATTAAGATGGATTCGCACATTGGTTAAACCACCCACTAAGAAACTGATTGTATACACGTTATTGTCTAAACCAGTAAAAATAACTTAATTTGACTTAACTTAACGTATTTATACTGGTTTAGAAGACTACCGAGTCTGTATACAACCAGTTTCTTGCAAGTCAGGCAAAAAATACTGATCGGACATGTTAGTCAGGGTCAGATAAATATACTAGACAGGATACCCACCTCAGTTCAGCTCATGTCTCCCTGGCAACGGGCTGTTTTTATGACAGCCTGGCTAACGAGGTGGGGAATCGTCGAGTAGTAGTGAGCCACACTCAGATGAAGCCAAGCAAAGCGTAATCTCCTGGAGGACCCCGGTCCATGTTCATCAGAACGCTCGGAATGTGAGGGAAGCTACCGCAAACGCCAGGTACCGGTATTTTCAGGACGTACACAAGAGCGATCTTGCTCATTGTGGAAATTCAACAACAACAACAACAACAATTGCAGACACTCATATATTAAAAGAAAGTAGGGAACGAAGAGTAATGAGGGTCAGGGGAAACGTACCGATCAACACACCGACTGATGTTCGTGCTACAAGAAAAAGGTTGTGTTACAGCAATCTGGCCAACAAAGTGGGGATCAACCCTGTAAACCCCATGTGATAGCTCCAGTTCGAGCACGGGCGTTTAGAGTCAGGAGATATTGGGCTGGTGACTCTAAGAACAAAGGTTGCCTGAATGCATGCCAATGTTAATCACTAGGTCGACGAAGGAAATGAGGGGTTTAGGTAGAAGACTTTGTCTGGTACAGGGGTAGGTGTTCGGAACTGGGATTGGGGTTCGGAGCTAACCTCTCTGGTATTCGGAATTAACGAAGGTGGGGGAAGGGGGTGGTAAGACTCTGATGCCGCCGGGACCGGCTACGACATTTAGAGTGACAGAGATTCGGGGATAGTCATCCAATCACCATTAGTTTGGGGTAGTTCCAAATTATAGTGATGGCTTAGTCAGACAACCAACAGAAGGCTATTGGACAGGACAGCGCCAGAAAAATACAGAACTTAATGATTTAAGAGCTGTACTCTGTCAACTATGTCAGCAGTACGCACCAAAAAGAGTAGTGGTACAGTGGGTTCCATCCCACTGTAACATTCAAGGCAACGAGGAGGCAGACAGACTTGCAAAAGAAGGTGCAAGATTACCACAACCAGATTCTAGTGACCTACGAAGAGTCCAAAAGGTTTATTAGGGCCAGATACATGGCCAAATGGGAAACAGAGCATATTGGCTACATAAGCAATGATGCCTACTACCAGCTGAACAGAAGAGAGCAGGTCCTGGTCTACAGACTTCGCACAGGCCACAACAGACTGAGGTACCATATATTCAATAAACTGAAGATAGGTGGCACTGACCAATGCACTTGTGGTACAGGGAAAATGACCGCTGAACAACTGCTGCAAAATTGCCCGACATACGAAGACCAGAGAAAGCACATGTGGCCATCACCACTGGCAACACTAGACAAGCTTTATGGCAGTGTTTACAGCCTCAAGATGACAGCTGCTTTCTTCGAACACATTCTAGTTGACGTCTGTCAGGGAAATAAAGACAAACGCTAAATTAAGATTGTATAATTCCAATGTCAATCCAGTACTCCTGTTCGGAACAGAAATATGGAGAATGACAACAGTCAAACAGAGGAAACTCATGACGATCGTCAACAAATGTCTACGCAGGATAATAGGTATAGACTGGGCAAGACATGGTGAGGGATGAAGACTTTTGCGAAAAGTGTCAACAACGACAACTCTACACCTTACGGTAGAAGAGGAGCGACTAAGTAAGTCAACAACGACCAGTGGAGAACCAAATCAGACGTAGGAAACGGGGTTGGATATGGCACACGCTACTGAAAGCACCGCCAAACTCGGCCAGACAGGCCTTGACATAAAATTCATCGGAAAAGAAGAAGAGAGGTGGTCAAAGGAACCGCTAAAACACCCCTGTGAAAATGATATTCGGTCCCTGGGCCTAAACTGGCAAAAAGCAAGAAGGGCGACTCAAGATCGAACTTACAGGAGGAAGGTTGTCAATGGGCTATGTCCTGAAAGAAGTGACGGGCATTGATGATGATAATGACTGCTCTCTCGGGTCCCGGTAACACACGGACAAAATGATGTAATATTTATAACATTTATGGCGTTGCTTTCTCAGACTGTTATAGTTGCGTATCCTTCATGACGTATTCGATAAAAACTGCCAAGATTAGAACAAGGGCAACCATTAAGCTGTAGACGAGATAATAAAGGCATGAGTGTTAGGAGGCAATGTAATTAAATGGACGGTTCCAATAGCCTCCATCTGATCACATCGTCTACCCATTTTGGGCAATTACTAAACTTCCATCATAAAACCATTGGTCACCATAGTTACAGAAGATGACGCGGATTAATGTATACTTAGATGGAGAATTTTACAGCTTACGAATGGTTGAGAGTTTAGAGCAACTGTCTCTCACAGAAAAGGAACCTGAAGAAATGAAGGACATGAGAGATAGTGGGGAGGGAGGAGAGTGGGGTGATGGTGGTTGTAGTGGGGGGGGGGGATGTCGCGATGTGGTCATGACGTGAACAAGCTGACATCCGATAAATGATTACCTAAACTTGTATTGAGTTTGGAATGACCTCGCATTGAGGAACTCAGTGGTCTCGAGGTAAGGTGTCTGCTTCAGGTGCCTGAGGTCGCGAGTTCGAATCCTGGAGGAGATCGGGATGTTTTTCACGTGGATCTTCTGGTAAAAATTCTCCTGAACTCTGGATAGTGAGATCGGACTCCCGTTTCAGTGTCGAGCACGTTAAAAATTCATTGGCAGTTGGAAATAAAAAAAAGAGTAGGCTTAACGGCCACTGCCCGGACACAATTCAAGATAAAAATCTACTCAAGTTATATGTACCTTTCCCCATGTGGTTTGTTAAGAGCAGCTATAGATGGCGCCTAACTGACTGCGGGTCTACTTAGCTGTAGCGTTTGAGTCTATTAAGATGGACTCGCACACCGGTTAAACCACCCTCAAAGAAATTGTTTGTATACAGACTCTGTAGTCTTCTAAACCAGTATACAGACGTTAAGTTGAGTTAGTTATAACTAGAGACCCAACATAACAATCCTGACGATCTAACGCAATGAAATCTGTAACTTTTTATTTAATACGCTTGAATCTACTCTCAGGGATATCTTAGTTTTTTAAATGTTTTTTTTTACCAATTTAACAAATAAACATTTTGAAAAAAAAAGCTTTTGAATGACTTGTCTAGGATCCGTTAACATTTGATAAATTAACATGTTGCAAATAGTAGAGGCTGTGTAAAAAAAAGGTCAGCTCTCTCAAGTTTATGGAGAAGTTAGTTGAAACTGGAGAAATAGAAATCTACGCAAACGGTTATGTCTAGTTAAATACAAGTTTGTAAAAATATAAGATAAACTTTCGCTAAAGCACATTCAACTCTAGATAATAGGAAGTAGGCCATGGCTAAAGCCTATTAAAAGATCATGTTGTCCGTAAAAGACATTGCGTCTATGGAGTGAAAAAAGATGTGGACTCGACTTACGTTTGCTGTTGATGAAGTAATTGGAGTTTTATGAGCGGGTTTGTCTGTTTAACATTGACAGTTACAGCAGACATGAGACATAAGTTTTATGAGCTGGTTTGTCTGTCTAACAAGTGAGTGACATTAACAGTAGATCTGAGACAGAAGTTATATGAGCGCGTTTGTCTCTCTAACAAGTGAGTGACATTTACAGTAGATCTCAGACATAAGTTTTATGAACGGGTTTATCTGTCTAACAGCAACAGTTACAGCAGATCTCAGACATAAGTTTTATGAACGGGTTTATCTGTCTAACAGCAACAGTTACAGCAGATCTGAGACAGAAGTTTTATGAACGGGTTTATCTGTCTAACAGCAACAGTTACAGCAGATCTCAGACAGAAGTTTTATGAACGGGTTTATCTGTCTAACAGCAACAGTTACAGCAGATCTGAGACAGAAGTATTTAAGATAAGAACAATCACAATCGCAATCAACATAAATAACAAGGAAGCATTTCAAATACATGGGAAACATGTTCACAATCATGATGTTAGAACGAGCAAGGAAATCGAAACAAGGTGGCAAGAGGGTTAATGAAACGGCTTACTTGCCAATATCTCTACCAAGCATTAATTTGTTTCTGTGGAACATACTGCAGCTGATAAATAGCGTATTTTTAGCCCAAATCATTGACTTTCGTTGAACTTTAGGGATGTTCATTGTCGTATAGGAGACGTTATTGAAGACATGGCGAATGTTAACTCTCGCGCGATTAGACGGACAAGCAAAGCGGATAACAGTGCAAGAGGGAGATGTCTCAGAGTGGATCGCAGGTCCATTTTGGGGAATGAAACGATCGGGACAATGCACTTCCATGCATGTCGAAAAAGATGACCAAAGAGAGCTGCGCGCGAGACTAGCAGCCTCATCGTGTAAAGCAAATCGCAACAGAAGACACAACTTGCAAAACATGTAAAGTGTTTCGAACCCACGCTGTTTCCGTTCATCGTTTTAAGAGGCGAATTTCTTACCTCACAAAATTCCGACTGGAGATAGAAGGTGACAAGAAGAAGGTAGAGATATACGATGACTGAATCAACCGTTGTTTATCTCGGTCTGTCCCTCCCGTCTGCTCTGTTCCACTTGTCCTTGATTGTCTCGTGCCCTATTATAAAACTGTAACATTGTAGGGCTAACGGATGAGAGACAATCTGGGAGTCTCTTTGGCTAGTAGAGTTAGAAGACGGCTAAGGGATAAGAGACATCTTCTGTGCCTCTTTGGCTAGTAGAGTTAGAAGACGGCTAAGGGATAAGATACATCTTCTGTGCCTCTTTGGCTAGTAGAGTTAGAAGACGGCTAAGGGATAAGAGACATCTTCTGTGCCTCTTTGGCTAGTAGAGTTAGAAGACGGCTAAGGGATAAGAGACATCTTCTGTGCCTCTTTGGCTAGTAGAGTTAGAAGACGGCTAAGGGATAAGAGACATCTTCTGTGCCTCTTTGGCTAGTAGAGTTAGAAGACGGCTAAGGGATAAGAGACATCTTCTGTGCCTCTTTGGCTAGTAGAGTTAGAAGACGGCTAAGGGATAAGAGACATCTTCTGTGCCTCTTTGGCTAGTAGAGTTAGAAGACGGCTAAGGGATAAGAGACATCTTCTGTGCCTCTTTGGCTAGTAGAGTTAGAAGACGGCTAAGGGATAAGAGACATCTTCTGTGCCTCTTTGGCTAGTAGAGTTAGAAGACGGCTAAGGGATAAGAGACATCTTCTGTGCCTCTTTGGCTAGTAGAGTTAGAAGACGGCTAAGGGATAAGAGACATCTTCTGTGCCTCTTTGGCTAGTAGAGTTAGAAGACGGCTAAGGGATAAGAGACATCTTCTGTGCCTCTTTGGTTAGTAGAGTTAGAAGACGGCTAAGGGATAAGAGACATCTTCTGTGCCTCTTTGGCTAGTAGAGTTAGAAGACGGCTAAGGGATACGATGATAAGAGACATCTCTGTGTCTCTTTGGCTAGTAGAGTTATAGAACGGCTAAGGGATAAGATGATATGAGACATCTCTGTGTCTCTGTGGCTAGTAGAGTTAGATGACGGCTAACGGATAAGAGACATCTCTGTGTCTTTTTGGCTAGTAGAGTTCAATGACGGCCAAGGTTTTGGTACCAACCCGGCAATGCACTGCGTTAATTATATTAAATTCAGCATTGTACTGTGCTGAAATCGATCAACTCAGCATTGTAGCACGACGAGAGTGCCCAACTCAGCATTGTACTGCTATGAGAGTGCCCAACTCAGCATTGTACTGTGCCGAATGCGTCTAACTCAGCATTGTACTGCAATGAGAGTGTCCAACGCAGCATTGTACTGCGATGAGAGTGTACAACTCAGCATTGCACTGCTGTGAGTGTTCCCAAATCAGCATTGTACTGCTCTAAGAGTGCCCAGCTCAGCATTGTACTGTGATTAGAGCACCAAACTCAGCATTGTACTGAGCTGAGACGGATCAACTCAGCGTTGCACACCAAGAAACGTGCCTCTTGCCCAATTGTAAAACTGAAACACGATTTAACTGACGATTGCGGGACTCCTCTTTAGGCTCCGTATGTAGCTGGAGATGACTAACCAGCCAAGAGCTTCACATAATTGTTTTAGCTCGGAGCTCAACATTGCTCCCCCTCCCCCCCCCCTCTGCGGTCGGGACAGAGCACGATAACGTTTCTAGGTTTTGCCCGGAGAAGGAAGGAAAGCCATGGCACCCCCAACACTATAAACTAGAATCTCCAAGATCTTATCGGTCAGGGAAGATACACAAAAAAATAATAATAATAAGGTATTAACAGAATATCCTTAGTGGAACTGAGACGATAGTCCGGTCAGGCACAACATACTGGCCAGGACGTCGGGTCCAGGTCAGGCACAACATACTGGCCACGATCGCCATCTCTCTTCCATGTAGCGATCCCTGGAATCAGGCTGTTTTCAAGGCAGTGTATGATGACAAAAGTGTGGGAAACGTAAGTCTCGGCCATGGTCCACCCGAATTGTTGCATCAATTTGGGAGATGGCATCTTCTGACTCAACAACATGCGCGTGACCTGGTTTCGGAAGATCTTTCGCCAAATCATGTCCTGCTTTAAACATCGTTGTCCAGTTCTTCACTTTTGTCTTTGACACAGTTTTGTCACCATACACTGCCTGCATTCCGCGATGAATGTCAACTGATCATCCTTCAGCTTTTAGAAACCGAATTACCGATCGCTGATCAACTGTAGACGGATTCCGTATCACACTCGCCTTGTTTTCAACGGTCTGCCGAGGAAACTATGAGTCGGAGGATAATGAAACTTTGCAAACTTGACGGTTGGTATGCGCTGTCTACACCAGAAGTAACGTCATCATGCGCATCGTAGGTATGTTCACTTGGAGCAGTTAGGTCAGGTTTCATTTGAACTCGCCCCGTTTTTCAACAGAAGAGCACAAACAAAGGAGAAGGTTCATTTATTAAAATATAGATATCCGCATTTATACTATACGAAGACACAGTAAGTAAAGTGGTACACGAAGGAGCACTGACTCACAGCTTCGGGGTGCAAACAGGGGTGAGACCCTTGGCAGGCCGAGAAGACGATGGACCAAAGACATCAAGGAGGTCCTGCTGATGACAGCGACAGAGGCGGGAGTTCTGGCTAGAGATCGAAAGTCTTAAAGATCGGCTGTTGTTAGATTGACGTTCTGCAAAAGGCATGCTACTTGACGATGATGTGCCAGCTTCTATGGAAACTTGCAGATCATCACGGTAGTTTTTACATTGTGGGGTTGTCAGCCCACTTGGGTGTCGGAGTGGCGGACTGGTTGTAACTGTTGTTTCTAGTATCAAGGGTGTAAGTTCGCCCTAAGGTATTGATACGCTTCAGTCTACCCTTCTTTTGGAAACTCACTTGGTACAGTCACATATCGAGATCAAATGGTCTTGCAAACACAATCCTCCACGGAAAGGTGCATGGCAGACGAGGAAGAGGCCGGCCCAAAAAGAGATGGGAGGACAACATAAAAGAATGGACCAGTCTCCGACCAGTATAGTTACAGGCAGCGGCATCTGACAGAGAGGAATGGCGTGGGGTTGTGAGGATGTCGTCATGTATGCCCCAACGACCTCATCGGCTACGGGATGACCTGACCTGACCTGAGTCTACCCATCTGCTCTCGCTCTTTATGTTCTGGTTGGCTGTAAATTGAATAATGATAACATTAATCGAGGGGAAAAGAACTGGTATTCAAAGGACACTTCTGTCACAATTGAAGGGCCTGCACTACGAAGATGATCTAATAAACTTATTACACAGTCACAGCCAAATGCAAGAGGAACTTGATAGTGTGAAAGAACAATCATCCAAATTGGGACTGAATATCAACTTGAAGAAAACTAAGCTCCTTAAACTCAACACTAACAGCAAAGAAGCAATCATGCTGGAGGGAGAGCAGTTGGAGGAGGTGGATACCTTCATCTAGTTGGGCAGCAAAAATGACACATCGTGATATACATGTAAGGACCAGAAGAGCAAGAGGGACATTCTTGACACAAAACATAGGGGATCCATTGAAATCTAATTTTACACCAAAATTAGAATATTCAACGCCAGTGTCAAGTCAATGCAGCTGTACGGAACGAAGACACGGAGAATGACCAAGGCCATACAACAATGACTTCACTGCTTCGTTAACAAGTGCCTGCAAAGGATATGCGCATAAAGTTGCAGAACATAGGGAAGAATGAAGAGCTATGGGAAATGAACCAACAACAGCCATTGGAACAACAAATTGAGCGAAGAAAATGGGGCTGGATAGAACATACGCTACGGAAACAACCGTCCAACATTGCCAGACAGGCTCTTATATAGAATCCTCAAGTGGAGAGAGGAGGGTGAGGTTAGACCCCAAAATACATATACAAGAGAATGTAATAAGGAACTAAGATTAAATGATTACACATGGCGAGAGGCAGAAAGAGGAGCAAAGGATCGTGCCTGCTGGCGAGATGTTGTCAATGAGTAGGACGACGGGCTTTGATCGATTTCAAGAATTTACAACTTATAAATACTAGATCTTCAACAGACTTCAAATCTTCGCCCGGGAACAATTAGATATGAATAGTGATTCTTCCCCTGTTACCCATTGCTCATTATGACCCACCCAAGATAATGGTGATTCATTCTTCCCCTGTTCCCCATTGCTCATTATGATCACCAAAGATAATGGGGCTTCATTTTTCCCCTGTTACCCATTGCTCATTATGACTCACCTAAAAGATAATAGTGATTCATTCTTCCCTTGTTCTCCATTGCTCATTATGATCACCAAAGATAATGGGGCTTCATTTTTCCCCTGTTACCCATTGCTCATTATGACCCACCCAAGATAATGGCGATTCATTCTTCCCCTGTTCTCCATTGCGCATTATGACTCACCTAAAAGATAATAGTGATTCATTCTTCCCTTGTTCTCCATTGCGCATTATGACCCACCTAAAAGATAATGGCGATTCAGCACGTTCGGGTTTAGAAGCCAATCATTGATATTTCTTCCAGCTTTGGCTGCAGAGCTAAAACAGAAAAATAAGGAAACTGAATTGAGACTGTCATCATTCAGAGATAAAAAAATGGACGATTCTTGGCGGAATGGGAAAAACCAAAAAAAACTCGAAAGACGGAAAATATAAAATGCTGAAACTTAATACTTGAAACCTCACAAGGTTTAAAGGCCGCAGAGACACTCACACCCACTTGTCAAGACTTTGGCATTGTCTAACGTGGAAGTCGTACTGAATATATAAGAAAGTTTTGAAACGAAAGTCTCAAGTTTGTAGAACCTGTCCGACGTGCTGCCTATAAGGCCTCATCCTGTGGCTCGATTTGGAAATTTCACAACCTGGGATGATAGGTAATAGTTTGAAAATAATGTCATTATGTTTTATACTGAATGGACAAACTCTACCAAAACCCAGGTATTATAAATCATAGGAAATATAATGGATCCTATTGCTCGCTGTTAGTATTCACTCAAGCTTCGCCATTTAAAGCGCACCTCTCTCTGATCAACACTCGTTTGGAATTGAACACTTTAAATATGTAGACTGCAGTGCTATCATCAAACAGGCGGTCTTTCATCGATTTAAATATGTTCTCTCTATAAAAATAAACCGCTAGTTACAGGAATGGGGGAGCGAGAAAGCGAGAAAGGAACAGCGACATAAATTAGAAAAATATACCCGTACTTGGAGCAGAAGAAACGCTGCAGCAGAAGTTGATTGCGACAAACAGACGAACGATTCAGAACACCTAAAGTACTGACAACAACTGCAGAAAATGAACGAAAGTCTAGACGGAGTTTGCCGCAATAAAGAACATCTCAAATGAAGCCCCCGGATAGCGTCACATCGAGAAATAGCGCGACAAACAACAGTTCTCACGGATGAAGCTGCAGGTGAAGGTTGCATTAGGGAACGCGTACAATAACCAACATGGAGAACCTTAAATAGGCAGAGTGACCCGATGATGAAAAACCTGATGAGATGGAGGCTACAGCGACGACGATGTCTAAGAATACGGCACTGTCCAGGACCAAGAACACGTCATGACATGCCCAAACCTACCACACGCATGTGCGATGGAAGATCGTCTCGAGGAAACCGACAAGGCAGTCAGAGTGGATGAACACTGGACCTCCTTGATGTCCTGTAGTGGACACGGAAAGTAAGCATAACTCAATAACAGACTAAATTGGAAGGTTTCTAACTGAGAGAAAAAGGCAATAAACAACTGAGATAACACTGACTAAATATGATATTTAGGTGGAAGGATTTATATATTTCAACTAGAGAGCATCTACGATAGAAGATCATACATAATTGAGCTGTATAACAATTTGACAATGGTGACGTAACAGACGACCAAGCTTGGTATAAAAGGTCTTTATCAACTGAATGATTGAGATTGTCTGGGCCATTAATTTGGTAAAAGTAAGTTGGCCGCACCTGACTGACTGCGCTCTCGACTGGCTCCAATGTTTGTGTTGTTCTTTGCTGTTTTCTAGTTCCTGTTAGGATTATAATCATCAACTCCTTCACCAGATAGTATCCAGGACTTTATTATGTGGAATTTATGTGTTTTCAATGAGTTGTCCTGCATGTTATGCTGCATCTTGCTGCAGACTGTGTATCGCTTAAGCAGTGGAAAAGCAGTCCATGATGGCAGTCAACGTTCCGCTTGACTGTACCCCAGAATTAAGCCCAGATTATCACTCAATGGCAATCCCCCTTGGACTGAAGCCAACTTCCACCTACATGCCTCCACCGGAGGTTACACAATACCTTTCCCAACTCTATATTCAGCAAGAGTCACGCTGACCAGAAGGTGGACACAATTCAGAGACCTTATGGGCGTAACGCGAAAAAACAGAGACTCAAACACGTACAAAACGCTCCTCGTTGCCCTCATCCCGAGGCAGCACAGTACTCGGCTCCACCTTAGGAGTCTGTAGGGATTTCGGTACACACACTACGTAACAATAATAATCTCCTGCAGTTGGACATGGTAGTGGTCGATCGATGCAACGGACCTTAGATGGCTATGCGAATATTATTATTATTAATTTGACTTCAAGCAACTCTTAGACCATTAACTGGCCTTCATGTGACTCTAGGAATATTAACCTGACTTCATTCTTCTTGGACTACTATCTTGACTTCATGCTGCCCTTGGTCCATTAACTTGACATCGCGTGACTTTGAACTATTAACTTGTCGTCAAGTGGGTTCTAAAACTATTAATTTGACATCGTGGGGCTTTGAACCACTAACTTGACTTTATTGTTCTTGGGTCAATACCATGCCACTGAGTTGGTAGCATGTTTTTTTTGTACCATTAACTTGACAGCATGCTTCTTGGGCCATTGACTTGACTTCATGTGGCTCTAACACTATTGATTTTACACTGTGTGGATCTTGGACCATTAACATGGCTTCATGCTGCTCTTGGTCTATTAACTCGACTACATGCTGCTCTTGGACTATTAACCTTACATCATGTGCCTCTAGAGACATTAACTTGACTTCATGGTGCCATTGGGTCATTAACTTTACTCCCTACGCCTTTGACCATTATCTCTATATCGTGCTTCTTAGAAGTTTAATCGGACTTCATGGAACTCTTGAACTATTAACATGACCATATGCTATCCTTCGAGCATTGACTTGACTCTGTTGGAGCATTGTATCATTAGTTCTAATCCTATGCTTATTGGACAATTAACGAAACTCTATGTGACCCTAGCAGTGTAACTGTGACTTCAAACTGCCCATTAACTTGACTCGATGCTTCTTGAACCCTTAACTTGACTTTATGCATCTTGGACCATTTACTCCGTCCATTCGTTGCACCTTGAACACGATTTCATGAAGTCCTTGAACAACCGCTATGGTCTGATGGGGAACTTTGACCATTACCTTGACTTCTTGATGCCCTCGTGGAGGCATGCGTTTGAGAGTCATTATCTAGAAAATAAGAGCATCCCCAAATATCACATGATAAAAAACATATAAAAGAATTCATGACTCGCTTTCCTCATGGGTTCAAATGAAGGATAAGAACTGAAACCCCGTTTCCTCACAAAATAAAACTGGGTTTATCAGGGACGCAGCAAGAACGATATGACCTCTGTCCTAAATTTCTAAGAAATGCGAAGTGGAATAGCCATGAAAGCAGGAATGGCAACATCCTCTGGAAGGTTGTGTCAAACTGAATGCGCATAAATCAAGCATAGCCCCCCAAATGCATTATCTTAAATGGCCAGTGAGAGTATAACATGGTTTTAAAACGAAGAAAAAGCGTCCTGGTCGTTATAAAAATGAAAGGCGTTTTTTTTGGGTAAACAATGTCTCGTATCGTGTTTTATTTATTACATTTTAAATTAGCTCTTTGTGTGAATTTTTGCTTAACAGTGCACTTTCTTTTCTTTATGTTCTTGTATATGTTTTCAGGGTATAGCAAAATATGTTCTTTTGTGATATTTGTCACTATGCCACTATCAGGCTTACTATGTTCACAATTGAGTTTCTCCATTTTCTTTACAAGTCAAGGTGTCTACTTTGAAAGAACCGATGTTCACGATATATCTCTGTTCAGTTCAAGTGCCATCTCCGCATCCAAGGTCGGCTGCAATGGATCTCCAGTGTACCATATCTCTTGCCGCAATGGTGCAATCTGAGAGGCTTTTTCCAGTATATCTCCTGATGTTATTCACCCACTTAAAACGTTGTCTGCCTCCTGGACGACTGTCTTCTACACTGTCCCCATGATGGTCTTCAACAAAGAGGAATGACTTGTTATATGACCAAAATAATGTAACTGTCTAACCCTGATTGCGGTGGTTAATTCTCTTTTCACCCCAAATTTTTAAAATACTTCCAAATTTGTTTTCTTTTCTTTCCAAGAAATGCGACTCAATTTTCAATACAGCCATATTTCGAAGGTTTCAATATTCTATTCCAGCCTGTTATTCATTGTCCGTATTTACGCTCCATAAAGTAGTGACGAGTATACATAACACCTGACAATTCTCATTGTAAAACTCTTTGGATGCCAGTATGTGTCGCAAGTTGTCGAATACTATCTTGGCCATGCCTATTCTCTTTCTAATTTCTTTTTCACAGCTGCTTTCTTCCGTTATTATATGACCTAAATAGAAGAAACTCTGTACCTGTTCAAGAAGTTGAACTTTTATTTGTATCTGCATACAGGATTTCTTGTCACTTTTCGCAGTTATCATAGTCTTTGTTTTCTTTATGTTTATCTTCTTCTTCTCCGTACGCAGTCAGACAGTAACCATTATTTTTTCGAAAAAAGCGGCGGTCATCCTGAGGCTGTCGACACTGCCATAGAGCTTGTCCCGTGCTTCCACTGGTGGTGGCAACATCTGCTCTCTCTGATCCTCGTATGTCGGGCAGTTCTGCAGCAGATGTTCAGCGGTCATTTTCCAGGTACCACACGGGCATTCGTCGGTTCCACCTATCTTCAATTTGTTGAATAGGTGGTACCTCAGTATATTGTGGCCAGTGCGAATTCTGAAGACAACGACCTGCTCTCTTCTGTTCAGTTGGTAATATGCATCGTTTTTGGTGTAACCAGTATGTTCGGTTTCCCATTTGGTCATGTATCTGGCTTAAATAAGCCGTTTTGACTCTTCGTACATCATACTAGTATCTGTTTGTGGTAGTCTTGCGCCTTCTTTTGCCAGTCTGTCTGCCTCCTCGTTGCCTTGGATGTTGCAGTGTGATGGGACCCACTGTACCACTACCCTTTTTGGTGCGGACTGCTGGCATAGTTGACAGAGTGCTGTTCCTAAGTCATTAAGCTCAGTGTTTTTCTGGCTTTTTAGCGCTGTGACTACGGCGAGAGCATCAGTAAGCAGGACTATATGGCTTTCATTGTCTTTATGTGTCACCATTTCTTCCACTGCCGCCCTCAGTGCCTCTGCCTCCGCTCTGAAATTGCTTGTGTACTTACCAGTAGCGAATGACAGTGTTATTTTTCTGCCATTTGGTAGGTTCAGGAATGCTCCTGCCCCTCCGTTCTGTGTAGTGTTTGTTACAGAACCGTCGGTGTATGCATGGGTCCAGTCCATGCTTGGGTAGTTTTTCGATATAAAGCTTAGGGTAGTATCTCTCCTTTCTTTTTCAGTCTGGCAGTTTTTGTTTCCAATACCTGGTATATTTTCTACCCCCTCTGGAAATATATCCTGCCTCCAGGTAGGTTTTCGTACAGTAGTGATGGGCTTTGGTGTTGTTAGTGCGTTTATGGGATCTTCGTGCATCTTTGCTTTGGCTATTTCTGCAAAGTTTCTCCGCTTTAGTTTCCCATTTCCCAAATTGTTTAGTCTCTGGTGCATTGGATGGTCAGTCAGTCTTCGGAGTTTCTCTGACTGCAGCTGGGCTTTGCAGTCTCTTCTATCGGTCATGGATTGCAGTTTTGTAAGCTTTTCAAGTTCTACAATTGGCGTTGACTTCATGCCTCTTTATAACTCTCATGGCTTGGTTTTGAAGTTTGCTAACTTTATCGAAGTTCGCCTTTGCAGCTGTTGTCCATGCCGCAATGCCATACTCGAGAACTGGTCTCACTCTTCCAGTGTACAGTTTCTTTAGTATGCTTTCGTCTGCTCCCCAGCTTGTGCCAGCAAGTTTCTTTCTCTGGCTCTCATTCGGTTTCTCTCGATCTGACTTTTCCATGTCATGCGCCGATCAAAAGTGACTCCCAGATAGTTTGGGTTGTCGTTTGGCTGCAGGAATTTGCCATTTAAACTTAATTTGGAATTTTGGGGTTTGATTGAAAGCGAGAATATTGTGCATGTGGTTTTCTCCTCGTTTATTTTGACCAGCCATGAGTTCGCCCACTCTTCCAGCGATGTTAGGGCCTGCTGCATCCGATTTCTTGCTATGGTGAGATTCTTTTCAGAGGTCCACATAGCCAGATCGTCTGCAAACATTGAGCTATGGACATTTCTTGGTATATTCTCTGTAATGTCATTTATATACACCAGGAAGAGTGTGGGTGACTGTACTTCCCCTTGGGGTACTCCCTACTCGAGTGTCACCTTTTTGCTCATCTGCCCTTGTACTTGGACTCTGGCCGTTATTTCGTTGAGGTAGTGGTTGATCCTTTTGTACATTCTCCCACAAACTTCACTTCTCCTTTGCTTGACTCTAAGTCCGTCTTTCCAGACTTTGTCAAATGCCTTCTCCAGGTCCACCCAAACCGCTACTGTGTGTTTCTGTGCCTGGTAGGCATCTTCTATTTCCTGGGCTATGAGGATGACCTGGTCCTCAGTGGATCTGTGCTGTCTAAAGCCGGCTTGCTGTGGAATTAGTATTCTTTTTTCTTCCAGATACCCCATCAGTCTGGTGTTTATCATACGTTCCATCAGTTTGCCAACACAGCTCAGTAGGCTGATGGGCCTGTATCCATTCGGATCTGTTTTGTCCTTTCCATTCTTTGGTACTGGTACAAGTACTGCGTCTTTCCATGCCTGGGGTACAATTCCCCTTTTCCAGCTTTGGTTCAGGACCGATAGCAGTTTCCTCTTCGCTGTTTGGCCCAGCCCCATCAGCATTTCGTTTGTTATCCCGTCTTTTCCGGGAGATTTCCTTTTCTTTAATGTTCTCATGGCCTCTTCCATTTCACTCATTGTTAATTTGGCCATTATATGCTCTTCTGGTGCCGTATTGATGTTGTCGTGCTTTATGTTTATGTTTAATCCTTCTTCTTCTTCATCGATCAACTGATGCTATGCTTCTAGTCCGGTGAGGTTCACGAAGGAGACTGTATGTTTCAGGTCTTCGCCGGTTTCCCACAGCTTTTCGAGAATGTCGGTACACCAGGTAAAACTGCCTCTCATTTTTTTTGCATAGGTAGTGCATTCTTGCAGAATATGTTCTGGTGTTTGCTTTGGTGCTCCACAATCGCACGTGGCAGTGTCCCTGACCCATTATGGGGTGGTTAGCCTTGAGTCTACAATGGCCCGTTCTGAGTCTGAAGATCTTTGTCTGCCCATCTATGCCAAGTTTGTCTATGCTGTCATTTTCTGGCTTGTATTCTTTGTGATGTTCTCTCCATTCTGTCCTCATGGATCGTTTGATGAGTGTCTTTGCTTCTGTATAGCTCTGCGGATGGGGAGTCTGCTTGCCACCACTTCCGGCTTTTGCGAGCTCATCTGCTTTCTCGTTTCCAGGGATCCCACAGAGGGCCGGAGTCCATTGTAGGACTAAATGTTTTTTGAGACCACTATGTCTAATCCAAATTCTTGACTTACTGCGTATATATCTCAGACAGAATTATTAAGATACGTGTAAGGTCTATCCATGTTATTATATAATGTATGGAAATCCAAATAGGACATAAAAACTAATACTAAGTTAAGTTCGTTTAATTTCAATGCCAAGTCAGTACTCCCGTACAGAGCAGAGACTCGGAAAACGATATAGGAAGTACAGGGAAAACTCGTTAGTCAATAAATGTCTGTGGAGGATAATGGGTGTTGGCTGGTAAGACAAGGTTAGGAATGAAGACATGGAAAAGGAATCAACAGCACCCAGATGAAACCTAAGAAACGGGATTCGATAGGACACATGCTACGGAAAGTACTTTCAAACATGGCAAGACAGGCCTTCGTATGGAATCCACAGGGGAAGAGAAAGAGGAGTAGACCAAGAAACATACGTAAAAGAGACCGTGAAAACCAACTTCGGTTTAAGAGCGAACTTGCTGGAGGAGGGTTGTCAACTGAAAGGTGCGACAGGCATTGATTTATTGATTGATGGATTGAAGGTCTATGCCTGGAGATAGGAAAGTCAGGAATGAATAACAATAATATTCTCCTACACATCTAGGGCCGTTGCGTCGAGCGACCACTCCCATGTCCAACTGCTGAGGCTTGTTGCGAAACCTCGTTCACTGCCGAAGGATAGACTGCTATCTGTCGGAGCCATGAAGAACGGAACGGCACCTCCCACGCCTCCAGCCGGCCGGCGGACGATCGTTGTTATACAAAGCAGACTTGGACGTTATCTGATGAGCAATTACTTCCTGGTCTAGTCGAACCACGTGACTAATCAGAGACAGGAGGCGGCGGACTAGAGTGTCCGAAATGGAGGGAAGATTCGTCTTTGCAGACACCTCGACATTACGGACGAGATCAAACCACCGGATACCGAGGATGAGTCACTGGTTGCACATATGAAAGGTATCGATTCCCAATATGTCCTTCTTAAGTAGGGTTCAGGTTTCTAAACCATACAAGAGGGCAGGAATCACACACACATTATCACACACATCATGTAGCTTGTCCTTTGCAGAACGTCGCTCTCACAACAGCCGATCTGTAAGACTCTCGATCTCTGGCCAGAATGGCCGCCTCCGTCGCTGTCATCTTCAGGACCTCCGTAATGTCTTGTGTCCATCAGCTTCTTGGTCTGCCTCTGCCCCGCCTTCCAGGAACCACACCCTCCGTTTTTGTTCTCTCTAGACCATTCTGGTGTTTGATGTGACCAAAATATTTCAGTTTTCTGGACAAGATGTTGTTTACCAACCAATGTTCGTCGATGTCAAGCTCTTTTAGTATATCTCCATTTTTGCGTTTCGCCTCCCATGGTATTTTGAGCACCCTCCTGTAGCATTTCAGTTCAAAAGAGTCAATACTTTTCTTAAGGAATCACACAGGTCTGATCAATAAGAATTTTGTATCCGATAGAGAGTCTGCCATTATTCTACACCCGGCGAAGGTCGTTCATAGCGGCAGCAGCAAACCAGATCCGCCTTCACAGGAATGAATGAGGGATCAAAGAGGGAAGACAAAACCCAGGCCCAGAAATGGCGTACTGAAATCGGATGTCGGTCCGAAAAGCGCAGTTATCGCAGCTTCGTTGTAAACTATAACATCACTAAACGTTCTTTTCAGGACACACGCCGAAGAAGAAGAAGAAGACGAGGAGGAGGAGGAAAAGAAGAAGATGAGATGATGAAGAAGAAGGGAGGAGAAGAAGTAGAAAAAGAAGAGGAGGAGAAGAAATGAAAGAAGAGAAAGGAGAAGATGAAGAAGAAGAAGAGTAGGACAAGGAGAACAAGAGGAAGAATAGGATAAGGAGAAAAAGAAGAAGAAGAAGAAGAAGAGTAGGAGAGAAAGCCGAAAACGAAAAAGAAGAAGACAAATAGAAATAAAAATCCGAAGAAGTAGAAAGATGAAGAATCGTTTGATTAGTTACAACATTTCCCGTGTGTTGTTCGGTAAGCGCAATAAATCTCTAAACTTAATAACTCTCTAGTGCCAAGGTTCTTTCCTTACCTATAGATCTGTAGTTCAATTTCGTATGCATTTGTTATCTTTTGCGTCTTCTTAACTTAACGTCTTTATACTGGTTTAGAAGACTCTGCAGAATTTATGAACAACCAGTTTCATGCAGGGGAGTAAACCGATGTGCGAGTCCATCATAATAGACTCAAACACTAGAGCAAAGTAGACAATCAGCCTATTAGATGCTATTTATGCTGCAGTTAACAAACCACATAACCGTGACCGGTGTTATGCCATGTCACACAGTTTGTCGTCTCTTTCGATATGCTATCTGTAGGGCAGTGGTGCTATTCTTGTCTTTGACATACACTCTTTATCTTTTTGTTGTTGTTCTTTTTCTTCTTCTTGTTTTCCATGTTTTTTTGAAAATTTCGCAAACTGAAGATTTCTTCAGGGTTTCCAAACAGTGTTATTTGGATATTCGTATCGGTGGCTCAGTGCTCACTACCGAATTGGCTTAGCATACAACAGTATTGCAGGATAAGTTCGACAGGAATCCTCATCCAAAAAGCAGTAGTTGATCAAATTGAAAATGGCACCTCTATCCATTGCCAATGGGGAGAGGAGACTTACGTCTGGTCAGACAAAACATACTGATCGGACATATTAGACGGGGGTCGGGTAAAATATACTGGCCAAGAACCCTTCCTCACTTCCACGCAGGTCTCCCTTGAAAAAGGCTTTTCTTCTTGGCAGCCTGGCTATCGAGGTGGGGATCTACGTGATGATAACAGTAGCAGAAGCAAAGAATAGCACAACCGCCTGGAGGACTCCTGCCTACCTTCGTCACCTCGCTCGTGATGTGCGGAAAGCTACTACAACCATCCACGTAACGCTATTTTCAGGGCGCACAAAAAGAGTAAACTTACTCATTGTGGACATTCCCAACAACAACAACAACACCATTCATTGCCAATGACCCCACTGCGGGTGGCCCTGTGGCTAGATTTTCAGAACATATATTCCCACAAACCCCAGCACGACCAGGACAGAAGATCCACACATGTGTACGATGTAGATGAGTGGTGGTCAATCTAAGGTTGGCCGAGAGCCAGATTATGGTAAAGGGTAGCACCAGAGGAGCAGACGTATAATATCATTTCAAAAATAACGTTCTGAGATTCAGTTTTACATATATAATTAACCACGTACAGAAAGCAGCGGCAAACTACTGAACTGCACATCTGTACGTCCCCAAGACATGTATACCAGTCTTCGGAAAGAAACTCACTTGGTGCGGTCACATATCGAGATCAAAGGGTCTTGCAAATACAATCCTCCACGGAAAGCTGCAAGGCAGACGACGAAGATGCCGTCAAAAAAAGAAATGAGAGGACAACATAGAAGAATGGACCAATCTCCGACCAGAAGAGTCACAGGCAGCGGCCGCTGACAGAGAAGGGTGGCGTGGCGTTGTGAGGATGTCTTCATGTGTGCCCCAACGACCTCACCGGTTACGGGATGACCTGACCTGACCTAATAATGAAATGATATTTTAATTTGTTTTGTAATTTGCATGTACCTACCATGCACACCTACTCCCAAGATCACTTTACCATACCGATGCTAAAGATAAAGCAAAATAAATTGATCAGATTATACACTTTAGACGCCATAACAGATCTATCATTGCTTTCAGTTTCTCATTAAAGTAGCTACCGACACTGTCTTCGCCTGTCCACGTGCACGATCAGAGATTCGGCGTTATCATGTTCCTTTTGTCGGCACTATCTAGTAGATTGGTATGGTACATTTTGGTTTTGTTTTGGTTTTTTGTTTCTGGCGTTTGTGCGTGCTATTGTGTAATATATTAATTTTAGCTCAGTGGTCGGAGTATACGGTAATTTTCAATCAACAATAAGCGGCCGGCAAAAAAATTTTTGGCTGGCCGGTAAAACTGGTTGGCGGGCCGTAGTTTGGCCACATCTGATGTAGATGATCATGTCAGACATCACCATCGATGTATGTTTTCAGCATGACCGGGTTCCACCAGGGCTTAGTGTGTGTCAGAGTCGAGAATAGGATCACTGTCACGCTCCAGTCGTATACCTCGTGATTAGCACAATCAAAAAAATCTGCTGAGTATGGAGTAGCTCTTTTTTTGTGAAGCCTCAACGTGATCAAGTATGAGAAGCCTCAACGTGAACAAGTATGAAAAGCCTCAACGTGAACAAGTATGAGAACCCTCAACGTGAATAAGTATGAGAAGCCTTAATGTGAATAAGTATGAGAAGCCTCAATGTGAACAAGTATGAGAAGCTTCAACGTGAACAAGTATGAGAAGCCTCAACGTGAATAAGTATGAGAAGCCTCAATGTGAACAAGTATGAGAAGCTTCAACGTGAATACGTATGAGAAGCCTCAATGTGAACAAGTATGAGAAGCCTCAATGTGAACAAGTATGAGAAGCCTCAATGTGAACAAGTATGAGAAGCCTCAATGTGAACAAATATGAGAAGCCTCAACGTGAATAAGTATGAGAAGCCTTAATGTGAATAAGTATGGGAAGGAAGCCTCAACATCAACAACTAAAGGGAGATTAGCTTGAACGTGACTAAGTGTGAGACGCCTCACAATGAATAAGTATGGGGAGATTAGCCTGAACATGAATAAGTATGGGGAGATTAGCTTGAACATGAATAAGTATGGGGAGATTAGCCTGAACATGAATAAGTATGGGGAGATTAGCCTGAACATGAATAAGTATGGGGAGATTAGCTTGAACATGAATAAGTATGGGGAGATTAGCCTGAACATGAATAAGTATGGGGAGATTAGCTTGAACATGAATAAGTATGGGGAGATTAGCCTGAACATGAATAAGTATGGGGAGATTAGCTTGAACATGAATAAGTATGGGGAGATTAGCTTGAACATGAATAAGTATGGGGAGATTAGCCTGAACATGAATAAGTATGGGGAGATTAGCTTGAAGATGAATAAGTATGGGGAGATTAGCTTGAACATGAATAAGTATGGGGAGATTAGCCTGAACATGAATAAGTATGGGGAGATTAGCCTGAACATGAATAAGTATGGGGAGATTAGCTTGAACATGAATAAGTATGGGGAGATTAGCTTGAACATGAATAAGTATGGGGAGATTAGCTTGAACATGAATAAGTATGGCAAGGAGACCTCAACAGGAATGAGAATATATATGAGAAGCCTCAACATGAACACCAGAGCGCATTATCCCTGCCCCTCCTGCTGATAGTATAAGAGCTAAAATGTATTTCTCTACCTCCATCCTATCCCGTGTCTAATTCTAAATCCATTAATTTGTATTCTGTCAATTGTCTTCCATCGCATCCCATCATGCATTGTGTCCATTCTGTCATCTGCTGCCCTGGAGATACACGGCTGCCATTATTAATTTTGACATGCAAACAAATTAGGTGTCAGATCTGTCACTGCCTAGGCAATCATTTGTCCCAAATTTTGTCAACAATTACGTCATCGTTTTAATAACAATGGTTAAAGCAAATATGGCAGGCTGAAATGTATTGACAGAAACTGAGCTACAACTGAACAACTCTCACATAATGTTATAAATAGCATGCTCGCAGTTTCGTTTCGTCTATTCCTCATAAAAATTATCATAATTTCTAGAAAATAAACACATTGAATACAAAGACTATGTTAATAGACAAGTGACATAGGCGTTTGAATATAATCATCAATGGAGAAATAATCAAATAAACGCAGACGTTTACATATTTAAGATAAACCATCAAAGAAGTCCACAATGTGACGGGAATTAAGACAAGGATAGCATTTGTAACAAAATAAATGAGTTCAGGGAAAAATCTAAAATTGCTATCCTCCAAGAATATCAGGATAGAACTGAGGAAAATAATAATCATTACTACCGGGTGGTCGTTTGTACTGGGAGGGGGGGGGGGGGGGTGGGGGGGCTGAAACATGGACTCAAGCAAAGAAGAATGAAAATAGATTGGAAACATTTGAAATTTCATGCTACCATAGACTGAAACGAGTGAGTTGGACAGAAGGAAGATCAAATGACCAAGTTCTCCATGGGTAGACAAAATTTGAAAATTATATGAAAATGAAGATTGCGTTGTCTGCGACACAATATGCGGCATGATAGTCATCTACAAAAGATACTAGAGGACAAAACCTAAAGTAAAAGGAAGCGACCAAGACTCACCTTTACATCTCAGGTATACAGAGACATTAAAGAACGAACCAATGCTAACATGAATGGAGCTGTAGAGGATATGGTCAAATGGAGAAACATTCTCAGACAATCTCACAGCCAGTCTCAGAACAGATCAACCAGAGGATAGGATCAAATGGGGAGACATACTCAGACAATCTTACAATCAGAACTGATCAAACAGAGGATACGATCAAATGGGGAGACATACTCAGTCAATCTTACAACCAGTCTTAGGACTGACCAACCAGAGGATATAGTCAAATGGAGAGACATGCTCAGACAACCTTATAACCAGTCTTACATACTCGTATATGAATGGTTGGCGGATCTATAGATGGGTTTTATTACATGGATGGATTGATGGATGAGGAATAGATTATTTAGTGCACAGATAAATGGATTTATGAAACATGTGTGAATGTATAGATGAATGGATTGATAGATGGATGATGGATGTATATACTAATAAATTGTTGATCGGGTTAATACATGAACAAGGGATGAGTATAGGTGAATTGACCGATGGCTGGATGATGGATAGATCGATTGGTGGATGGTGGAGGAACAGACTAATGGATAAATGGACTGTTGGATAGATGGATGGATTGATAGATCAGTAGATGGATGGATTGTGGATATATTGTTTGATAGATAGAAATGCATGTGGAAATCCATAGACAAACGGGCCGCTGATTCTACCTTCCGACTGTTCTATAGTTTGACGAGTGACGGATCAGATCTAACGACTGCTCGACTAGCAATCAACTGCTTATCGTGTGTTCGACTAGCGATCGATCAATTAACGAGCGTTTTGCATACATCAGCTTGACTTTCATCATACCATTTGAAAGGATATGTATTTACTGAACTCAAACGAACTTGGTATCTTCACATGCACGTACGCAGCACACACTGCACAATTAGCACACACGAACACATGCACACACATACAATTGATTATAAATAGTCTACACGGAGAACTCAACATGTCCAATTCATTTTTTAAAATGTAAAATACACATACATGTAGTTTTATAAGAGCTGCAATCATAAGGGATCGTTTGAGCATAGTCTGAGCTATTTTTCTTCTTCTCCTTCTTCTGCGTTTTAGGAACTTGAACAAATTAGATTTGCAGCCCCGTGGCCATGACGATCTTCACAGTCCCCATCGCTAGAGCGAAGGTAGAGTCTTTATGGCTATAACATAGTTCACAGTCCCCGTCCCTAGGACGAAGTTCACAGTCCCCTTTGCTATGACAAAATACATTTAGTCCTCGTCGCTAGGGCGAAGTTCACAGTCCTCGTCGCTAGGACGAAGTTCACAGTCCTCGTCGCTAGGACGAAGTTCACAGTCCTCTTCGCCTAGGCAAAGTTCGCAATCTTTTCCACGCCTTAACGGCATCCCCTTGCTTCTGCCTCAACTCAGCTCCCTCTGGCCAGGTATGGCTCTGTCGTTCACATTTGCTTCTTCCATTTTTTGTAATGGCTGTGGGGATTCCTTGCGAAGTGGTTAAGCCGTCGGCCTCATGATCAGGTGGTGTAGGTTCGACTCCAGAATCCGCTGTCTTTATCACGGGTGCTTGATGCGGAGTTCCATGCATCTCGTAGTCGCCCCCTAGTCGTCTTGTCCTTGACTTGCCACTGGGGTCGGGTGGCACGAAACGAGAGAGTGAAGGCAACAAGTAACGCAGTTAATCCTTTCTAAAAATAGCGCTAGCAAAATAAATTATGCCATCATCGTCTACGATGGACGGTGGCCTTTGCCGTTGCTTTTTTTGTGAACGCATGGTGTGGCTTTTCGGTATGGCTCTGTTTGAAGAAGTTAGTCCATTCTGCTGCCAGCTTTGGGCAGGGCATCCGCTCTCTCGTTCCCTGTAATCCCACGGTGAGAATGCATCCATTGTAAGGCAATAGTTAAGGTCCTTTGGGATACTCTTAAGCTCAGATCGTATTTCTTATTTCCTGAAGATTGTGTTTATTAGGAGCGATATGCAGTTGGTGAATAAAACAGTCTTGGTGGCTGGTTGCTCGATGAGTCTGGTAAGGATTCTCAGTGCCTGGAGAAGTGACATGGATTCTGCATTACATTTAGAGGAGATCTGCCCCGTTGGGAAAGCCATGCGGGCTATTCCCCCATTGTTATACCTTATGAAGATGCCTTCTCCTCTATTGCTAAGTGCAGTCTCTGAGGATCCATCTGGATATATCTGCGTCCATTCCTTGTGGTTGTATTTTCCTTCATACATCGTTTTTTTTCATATTTGTAATGAGACATTATGTTTGATTGGCGCATGATGTAAAAGTAAAGCCGACCAAGGTAAGACCTTAATTTTTGAATATTTTTCAGTACATTTAAAAAAAAGCCATTTTATTTTAATCTTTTTTGCCTTTCGGAAATATGAAATCCTTTTTTATATTAAAATTATAATGAAGAATCGTTTATTATGGGTGAAACATCTGTTTCAAAATCCAAACGCATTCCGTTCGAATCCTGCCGTGTCCAGAGTGTGGTAGACACGCTGGGTTTTCTCAATGTGATCGCTCCTCAGCGTACGGGAAGTAATGGCAACTTAGCCTACACCACATTAAAGAAACGTATAGCAGCCAAATAGGTCGGCATTTGCGAGTAGCGATGTTCACAAAAGGATATGGCATTTACATAAATACCTAATTGACCCAAGACCAGGGCTATATCAATTATGCTAGCAGTCTAAACTCAGAAGAGTCGTACAGTGGGTCTCATCCCGCTGTAACATTCAAGGCAACGAGAAGGCAGACAGACTGGCGAAAGAATATGGAAGGTTACTGCAACCAGATTCAAAGGTAGCCTACGAAGAGTCCAGAAGGTTTATTATGGCCAGATATAAAGACAAAGTTAAGTTGGTTTGGTCATTTCATGAGAATGCACCCTCATCAACTTGTACAGATGGCTTACAACGTTGGTAGATCTGGGTAATATGGCAAGGCCGCGAGGTAGGTGGATAGATGACATATTATTGATTGTGCAGCGACAAGGGCTCACATTGACCGACGTTACGCACTTGGCGGAGGATAGACGACTTAAGCTCCCCACGTAGCGTAACGACACAAGCGGAAATAAAACTAACATACACAAATGGGAAACGGAGTTACAAATGGCAACACAAAAAATGATGCTTATTATCAGTTGAACAGAAGTGAACAGGTGGCGGTCTTCAGACCCCACACAGACCACAACAAACTGAGGTACCATATTTTCAATAAACTGAAGGTAGGTGCTACTGACGAATGCACCTGTGGTACACGGAAAATTACCCCTGAACATCTTCTGTAAAATGGTCCGACATACGAGGACGAGTGAAAGCAAATGTGGACATCACCAGTGCAAGCACTAGACAAACTCTATGGCAGTGTCTACAGCCTCAGGATTACCGCTGGTTTCTTTGAACAAATTCAAGTTGACGTCTGACAGGGTACAAAAAAGATTCATTACATTAAATTGAAATTACGAAATGAAAGTATATTATTATCCAAATAAAGAAGATAAATAGAATTGTACACAATAATAGTCAAATAAGAAAATGAAACTTGTCGCGTACGTAAGTCGATACAGGTGAGATGTGCACAGACACTTGACTCTCAAGAAACGAAACCGCGAAACGATGAGGTTTCAAAGCTTTCAATTAGTCTTAAGAGAGGTGAGACCAGCGTCTAGTCATATTGAGAATGGCGAAAAACACGGAGAGCCCTTGGAAGCTGATAATAAAAAAGAGTAGGTTGTGTAGCATCTGTTAGGCAACAACCTAACAATATTATACCTAAATTATTATTTAAGTATATTTACATCGGGTATGTACCTGTCTTAAAGGTCTCAAGTCTATCAAATCAATAATACGCTTAGGCGACCAGGGTACATCGGCTTAATGGTAATGTACATGACCACGACTGAATACAGTTTTACAGGCGGCGCCCTTGGGAGGAGTGGCGGGGTGGGGAAGTTACCTGTTGCCCTGCACTGATCTCTTTTTGTCTAGGTTTACCAGGCTGGATACTGTCAGTCAGAGGTTCCTGTTGGTCTTTCTATGACACAAGAGACTGTGTCGACAAGTCTTTCTATGACACAAGAGACTGTGTCGACAAGTCTTTCTATGACACAAGAGACTGTGTCGATAACTTCATGAATGGCCTGGGCAGCCATGGGTCAAGCCGGTTTATTGTCATTCGGAAGAGTGTACAGGACAGCAAATTTGTTGTTATTGTTTCCGGCGTCTCGAGTTGCTAGAATTGGGTTGATTGGTAGAACGTTTCAGCTTTCTTGTTTTGGGGAAATATCTGGTTCTTCAATAACACTTTTTACCCAAGCCTCTCTTGAGTGACGCATGGTCAGAATCACGTATGCAAAATCGAAACAATTCTGACATACGACGAATGTCCTTCGTGAATGATGCGACAATCTATGCAGATAAGGCAAAAAATAGATGGACAGATCACATGTTGTGACGAAACTATGGTCGATGGAACACGGAAACAGTAATGCAATTAAGAGACCACGGGGAAGACCTCCAATGCGTCGGTCAGACCTCCTTGCTGTACGTAACAACATACGAGACTCCTATGGAGGAGTGCTTACCAGCCACTGAACTTCCATGGCTCAAGACAAGAGTCCGCGGGAGACGAAGATAGAACCCGCTGCTATGCGGAGGAACGGGTCACCAAGATCAGGATATTTTACCGTAACGAAAAACTAACACTGAAGAAAATAAGATTGAAGCTTTTGAACTGAAATGTTACAGGAAAGTTCTCAAAATACATTAGATGGCGGAAAGGAAATAAATGTAGATATCCTTAAAAGAGCTGCATATAGAGGGAAATTGGCTAATAAATAATTTGTTATCCAGAAAACTAAAATATTTTAACAATATCAAACGTCATAATGGCTTAGAGAGAACGATACAGAAGGGCAAGATAACTGGAAAGCGGTGCATAGACAGGTCAAGTAGAAGATGGACACAAGACATCACGTAGGTCCTGAAGTTGACAGCGACAAAGGCAGGAGTTCTGGCCAGAGTCGTACAGATAGGCTGATGTGAGAGCGACGTTCTACAAAGAACATGCTACATGATTATGAACAAATGAAGTTGAATAACAGCGTTAAATATCAAGCTTACCTCCACCGTGTACGAGAAGAAACAGTATGCAAGTCACAGCGTGTCGTAGTTGCCAGGCGAGGTTTTTGTAATTACAGCGCTGCTGTTGTTCACTTCTATGATGATGGTGAGGGTAGTGGTGTTGCTTGTGATCATCCCGGACACGCATTACTGTGGTGTGAACGTGACGACGGGTCCTCGTGAACTGGCATGAGATTGTTGAATTGGTCCGACTCGCTAGAGTGAACCAAACTTTTCAATTACTAGACTAGAACCATCCAAAAGACATACTCCGGTCTTTTTGTGAACATGTAAAATACTCGATGTCTTGAGTGAGATAAACAGGGTGCCACTTAAATCCATGAAATGAACGGCTTGATTCCTGATTCTTTGAAATAAACAGCACTGTGTAATTCCTAGGTATAAACAGCGTGATTAATGACTCCTAGAAATATTCAGCGTGTTTGATGACTCCTAGATATAAACATTCTGATTAAAGACTCCTAGAAATGTTCAGCGTGATTAAAGGCTTCTACACGTAAATCGTGTTATTAATCTCTGCAAGATGCAAACATTTTTATTAATGGTTCTTATTTAAACATTTGATTAGTCAGTCCTAGATTTAGATAGTTTCATTAATGACTTGTAGATATAAACAGTTTCATTAATGACTTATATATATATATAAACAGTTTGATTAATGACTCCTAGAAATATACAGTGCATATACTGGCTTCTGGATAAAACAAACATCATGATTTTGACTCCTATAAGCAAACTGAATGAATGATGACTCATATATATATATATATATATATATATATATATATATATATATATATATATATATATATATATATACACGAGGCGTGTTCAATGATGAAAACGCACCTAACTGTACCAAGTGGACATACGTACGATACGCACGATGGCGTCACTTCTGATGTAAACAGCACATCTCAACCGTCAAGTTTGCAAAATTTCGTTATCCTCCGACTCATAGTTTCCTCAGCAGACCGTTGAAAACATGGTGGGTGTGATTCGGAATTCGCCCAGAGTTGATCAGCGAGCGGTAATTCAGTTTAGAACGGCTGAAGGATGTCGACCAATTAACATTCATCGCAGAACGCAGGCAGTGTATCGTAACAAAAGTGTGGCAAACACAAGCTCCGGCGACGTCTGACGTAACAGCATGCGCCTGACCTAATCTCGGAAGATCTTTCATTAACTCACGTCCTTCTTTAAACATCGTTGTCTAGTTCTTCGCTGTTGTCTTCGACACACTTTTGTCACCATACACTGTCTGCTTTCTGCGATGAATGTCAACTGGTCGACATCCTTCAGCTGTTAGAAACCGAATCACCGTTCACACTGATCAACTCTGGACGGATTCCGTATCACACCCGCCATGTTTTCAACGGTCTGCTGAAAAAAAAACTATTAGTCGGAGGATAACCAAATTTTTCAAACTTGACTGTTGGTATGTGCTGTTCACATCAGAAGTGACGTCATCATACGCATCGAACGTATGGTCACTTGGTGCAGATATATCAGTTTTCATTTGAACACGCCTCGTATATCGATTACTGATCCCTAGATGTAAATATATTGAATAATGACGCCTAGAAATACACATTGTGATTAGTGAAAGACTCATAGACATAAACACGAAGATTGTTTGTCTACTAAAAATACAACGTGCTTTGTGAACACTGACCATGGCCATGAACTGACCGTGTCACTTGACCTTTGACATAATTAATGAGATTCCAGGCTACTATAATCATAGCCACCCCGATAATGACTCCACAAAACAGACATAAAGACACCTTACTCTGGAGATAATCAAAGTGACACTTGACTACGTAAATAAACAAAGTGGTACCTGAGCCTCTGAATAGACAGTATGACACCTAACTCCGTACACAGACAGAATGACACCTAACTCCGTACACAGACAGAATGACACCTGGTTCTTTGAAATACAGAGCGGGGTCTTTGTGTATGACAAGGACAAGAATAGCACCACTGCCTCACAGAGAGCATGTCGTAAGAGCCTAGTAACTGTGTGACGTAGCATAGCATCGTCCATGGTTAGGTGGTTTATTTAGAGCAGCATAAATGGCGCCTAACAGGCTGTGTGTCTACTTTGCTCTAGTGTTTGAGTTTATTAAGTTGGATTAGCACATCGGCTAACCACCCCTCCCCACTTCCGTAAGCGCATATCCCAACTCAGCGGAGTATCAAGCTGCTCAAGCCTAGCCCGCTAAGCAGGAAACTCTTCTCCCGCTACATCCAGCTCATACCAAGGCTGGCACCCGAACAGTGGCACCTGCCTCTGTAGAAGTAGGGGTCGACTAAGACTAAGAAAGTGAATATATGAAATAAGCATTATTATACCTAACTCAATGACATAGTCAACATGAAACCTGATTTCTTGAGCCTATTTTCTTGACACACAAATAGCCCGAAATCTTGAAATAATTAGCGTGATGCCTGATTTCTTGAAATAATATGCACGAAAGTTGATATCTTGAAATAAACAGCGCAATGCCCGATTTCTTGAAATAATTAGCATGCAGTCTGATTTCGTGGAAATAATGTGCGTGAAGTTCGATTTCTAGAAACAATCCTTAAAATCACAATAATCCATCGATTACCTGGCTGAAAACTGAGTGAATCGTGAATCGTAATGAAAATCACCCGACTCTCTCTTTCTTTCTCTTTCTGTCAATCAATGTGTTATGGCAAGTCTAGATGTGAAGGTTGTTGTTGTTGTTATTATTAGCTGTTGTTTTCTTTGAAATTACTCATGTCTGAGCCATCTCTTGACAAATTGTCCATGGAAGCTGGTTTGCAGTGTTCTACTTACGTCTGGGGAAGGTGGCTCTAAAGTTTTCATCGCTGTAATGCAATTCAAAACTACTCAGCAGGTTATCTGGTGCTCTGATGTTGTCCGAAGGCGACGGTTTAGTTCACAATAATATGTTGGTTTTCTCATGTAATTTTATGCTGGTTCGACAACACTACCCTACTGACAGACCCGTAGAGGCTGAGTATCTTTCAACAAACGATAACGGAAATAAATTCTGACAGGTCGGTAGCTATTCTGTTCTGAAGTATCGACCTCACTGCACTGCGGGGATACTCATAGGTGCGGAGCCTCTCTCAGAAAATGGCGAAGTGTGTGGATACTGCTGGTTTTGGTGGCTTGTTGGTTGAACACACTTCTGCTTTTCATCTCATGCGCCCGACTATGCTCGATTTTCATTTGATTTCACAACTACACAGTTTGTAAACTGTTGATTCTCAATGAACCTGTAGCTCGCTAGTGGAACACACTACTGCTCCGTCCTTTAAAGTGCTTATCCAAGTAACAGGTGTTTAAACAAACAAACAAAAAATACAGAATACGATTAGACATCGGAGCTGGAGATGCTTTCAGTCAGCCTATATCAATCGACGATCTACTGGCACAAAGATTGTTTTTCGTTTTCACTGATCAGGATCTATCTGCAAAACAAAACCAAAAAAATATCATTAACATAATTTATTATCTGTTTCTTTGTTGTTCGCTCTCAAATTATCGCATCTATTTTCCTCATAAACCTGGCGGTCCTTCTCAGGGTTCTCAGTTCATCTCGCAATTGGGTTGGGGATGGCCAAGTGGCCACTCTGTTCCTCTCGTGGAGCCGGCAGACACGCAGAACATGTTCCATTGTTTGATTTTTCTCCTCACAAGAGGAAATGCCTGTGTCCTATTTTTCACTTAGTGAACATATGATCTTTCAATATGAAGTAACCCTAGTTATAAACGAGCAAATACGAACAAAAATTACAACAGCAATAGGGCCTCTTGAAGTATTCTTGGCAACGATCAAAGGACGGAAACTCACCTGGTACGGCCACATAGGTCCTGCAAATAGGGGACCTGCAAAGACCGGTACAAGGGGGACGACGATGAGGTAGACCTAAAAGGAGGTGAGAGAACAACATAAAAGAATTGACCAATCTTCGACCGGAGGAGGCGCTAACAGAGATTGTGGGGGGCATGTGGTTGTGGGGGTGTTCTCGTGGGTGCCCTAACGATCCCACCTCACCTGACCCGAGTATCCCGTTTGTAGTCTGGATATTATCATTTGATCACTTCTCGGCAAAGAGTACAATACTTCTGCTGCTTCAGATCCTGGCTGTTCTCAGAACCCTCTGTCCTGTAAGTTAATTTTTAACAGTGTCTTTATTTCTTCATGTGTAGCTCTGTCTTCAGTTTCAGTGATGTTGCTTCCCTCATTTGACAGTCTATCTGATTCCTCGTTTCCGTGTACCTTACTTCTGCTTCTTCGCTCGACCTCAATCTCCCGCTACCAAGCCCTGAAAGTCCTCCCTCTCCCGCTACCAAGCCCTGAACGTCCTCACTGTCCCGCTACGAAGCCCTGAACGTCCTCAATCTCTCTCTACCAAGCCCTGAACGTCCTCAATCTCCTGCTAACAAACCCTGAAGGTCCTCAATCTCCCGCTAACAAACCCTGAACGTCCTCACTCTCCCGCTACCAAGCCCTGAACGTTCTCAATCTCTCTCTACTAAGCCCTGAACGTCCTCAATCTCCCGCAACCAAGCCCCGGACGTCCTCAATCTCCCGCTACCAAGCCCAGAACGTCCTCAATCTCCCGCTAACAAACCCTGAACGTTCTCAATATCTCTCTACCAAGCCCCGAATGTCCTCAATCTCCCGCAACCAAGCCCCGAATGTCCTCAATCTCCCGCAACCTGGCCCTGAAAAGTACTGCAAGTATCAGGATGTTGTCCGGAGAACGGAAAGCGTTGGGTCGTAGTTTACGGCTTGACTGCAACATTTCCACATTTCGGTCCGGTAAATCCGATTCAGCAGCCATTTTTTAGTACCGGGTTAGCAGTCCCCCTTTCGATCCATACTTCCTAACCAATCTGTTATATTGCAGCCTGTTATGCAGAATTGGAGGCTGCGTGGCCTATGGGTGAAACTCGCTCGGTATTCACAATCCCAACGTTCCGGGTTCTATTCCCACTTGTGTCCAGTTTGGCAGACACTGAACGGAAAGTAATAGCAACCTACCGTACTGCACACTTGCCAACCTACCGTACTGCACACTTGCCAACCTACCGTACTGCACACTTGCCAACCTACCGTACTGCACACTTGCCAACCTACCGTACTGCACACTTGCCAACCTACCGTACTGCACACTTGCCAACCTACCGTACTGCACACTTGCCAACCTACCGTACTGCACACTTGCCACTTGCCAAATAGGTGGCTGTTGTAAGAAGCTACATTCTGTATAAGGACATGCGACTTACTTACTATCCAGAATCACCGCGTGAAGGCGTAGAATGGTCCTGGCAGCTCTGATTCACTGCCCTGGCGCTAGCAGTCAGATTTGAGTTGCTGGCCACTGCTTAGCATCTTGATCGCGTGTATCGTACAATGTGCATTGAATCCTCCAAGTTTTCACTCTGTTGAAACTGTAGGTTATTAACAAAACGTATGATACAGAATACCCAACTGCTTGTTGAAAAGGTAAAGGTATTAGAAAACATATTAGAAACTGCTATCGGGGATGAAGTGTTAGAATCTTCATTGTACGAGGCCGTTCTTCGCTGTCTGTTTCTTTTTTCTTCCCTAGTCGATTAAAACACGTACAGGTAATTGTTCAGTGACCACATCGGGACAAAAACAAAAAGACAACAAAAAAACGAACGACAACAACTAACAAATCCCAACAAAATACAAGCCATGATGTTTAAGTTCGCCGCCATTAACAGGATGTGTCAGGAAAGCGTAAGGCACGGTTTGCCAGTTATGAAATAGAATGGACTAAACAAGAAATGGTTAATATAATAACAAACAGACGAACAAAAAACAAAACCAAAAAACACCAGACGAATAATGAACAAATCACACCAACAACAAAAATTACAAAAACAAACCTATAAATTTAAAGTACATATGTCAAGATATAAGTACAGAATACAATTTTTAAAAACCAATTACAGGAAGAGAGAACCAAGTAAAAAAAAGAGAAATTGAAGAAAAATGGGGCGAAATGAGAAAGAAAGCTGCTGCAATTGAAATATTGTTTCTTAGCATCCGGTATATAAATATATTTAGCACCGCATATGGGGTAGTTCGATCACATAATAGTCCACTCTTCAACTGTGGGGTGTTAAACATGGCGCCTATAACGAGATGGCCAATAAACCTCGATGAAATCATCAAACAGTTAATGACTCCGTCCACTCTGTTGACCCTACCACAGGTGGTCACACTCGATGCATCGAACGATCTTGGGTAACGGCTAAGAAGAGGCACATGAGCAAGAATGGCACACACAGGCAACCGCTTGATTCGTGCATGTGGGAAGTCACGTGGCGTCTACCCATGAAAGTTTGGACGTTTTCATCGGCATTCTTGTCGACATTGTTCAGTTCTGATCACCTAAATAGTTACAATTGTGGTATCTTGTATGTCCAGTTATTTTAATCGGCCTGTCAGAAAATATCGTTCTGTTCCTCTTTAGGACCCTACATTCTTCCAGAAGACTGGTCGGAAAACGGAATATAGCCTTCGTTTCTATACATCTATCTCTTTATCTAAGTTTTTACTTGTTGTTGTAAAATAAAATGATAGTGACCTGTTTGCCCCTTAACCCGAAATGGAATGTCCCGATACACTCATCAGCTGTCAAATACGTATGATGGGAACTCAGGGAACACTGTTTGGGGTGAATTAAAACGAAAATACCGGAAAGTCTATGCAAATGTATGGATTGTATTAAAATCATGATGTGTGAATCAACTCATAAGGCAACCCTTCTCTAACAGTACTTCAGGTAGCCATATCCAAATTCTACGACTGGAGCGTGCCTGTAACGAAACCAAACACCTTCTCCACCTAAAGCAAGTGCTCTACCGCAACACTATTCAGACTTTCAATTGCCCAATCTTCATTACATCAATTATTTTGGTTCAATCAAGTTGTCCTTTTCATGTCGCATGACAAAGAAATTAGTTCTGTGAATAATCTTCAGCTTAGTCTCGACTTTTCTCTGAATTATGTATAGAACTATTCCGTGACATTTAATGTCCAGCCTCGCGAGACTCACACAATGATATTACTGTAAGTAGATATGTGACTTTAGGCATCTTAGAACACTCAGGGATAAATCTGGCACATCATACCAATCGCCATAAGACTAATAAGAGTAATAGTATACATTTTGAGGGTGGAGGATGGCAGAATACTAAAGGATCTTCTATCACAAGAATTACAGTTGGGGAAAAGGTCTCGCGGCAGGCCATTACTTCGGTAATTTTCCTTCTTCTTCGTTAGTTCTCAATCTCCCGCTTCAAGCCCTGAAAAGGGCTTTGCACGTAGCGAAATGTAGTCTAGAGAACAGAATGCGTTAACTTTATACTGGTTTGGAAGACTCTGCAGAGTCTGTATACAACCAGTTTCATTTACACTACCTTGCTCTAAAAGCTATGCGCATCCAATTTGTTCTTAAATACATTAATTGTCTCTGCCTCCACTACCTCTTGTGGTAATGCATTTCAAGCATTCATCACTCTCTGACTAAAGAAATATTTCCTAATATCTAATCTGGACCTCTCTTTAGTTAATTTGTAGCTATGCCCTCTTGTTCTTGTAGGTTGATGTATTTTGATTAAAGTCTAATTTATCCGTTCCTCTGATCATCTTATAAACCTGTATTAAGTCACCTTGAAATCTTCTCTTTTCTAGACACTGTAGGCCGGTTGTTCTTTCCTCATAACTGTAATTCTGGAATCCCACTATCAGCTTTGTTGCTCTTTTTTGTATTTGTTGTGTCGTAGTTTACAGGTTGATTGCGATATTTGCATCTTTCGGTCCAACACATCCGACTTTAGCAGGCATTTTTGAGTGCCGGGTTGCCTTCCATCTTCGATCCCTTCTACTTAGCCGGTCTGCTCTGTTGCAGCCTGTTATCAAGGATCATTGCGTGGAGGTATAAAAGCGTTTTGGCAGCTCTGGTTCGCTGGCCATGACGTTAACACAGTCAGCTATGGGTCGCTGACCGCTGCAGCTCATGCGCTGCTCAGCGTTCTACTTCGGTACAAGGATGTGTGCAAGCGGGATATGAATGATGCAGGCATCGATTTTGAATCATGGGAACAGTACACTGTAGACCGTGTTGCATGAAGGGGCAAGATTAAGAATGGCATACAGACAAAGGCGAAACTGACTGCAGATATGCTAATGACTCATCGTTTGAGAAGACACACCACACCATGCCATCCGCAAGCAGCCCAAATTGTCCTTGCACTGTTTCTGTTTGTAAGCATCGACGTCACTGTACTCCGGACATAACCAAAGGTGTTCAGTCTCTCTCAGTAAGTGGTGCAGGGTTTGGTTTCTGATGGTTACTGTAGCTCGCTGGTTTTACACGCTTCTGCTCCTTTCTCTCATATGCCCCACTCCGCTCAAACTTCGTTTGATGTCGAAACTTTGCAGTCTGTGGATTGCTGATTCATTTATTGTGGTGCCCTCCTCAAACAGACGGTCGTTGACTGATTTCAAAATGTCACTTCTATCCATCACTAACGTGCCCATGATATAAGCTTGTGAAGCCAAGATGTCAGCTCTTTCGTTGCCCTGAACCCATGCTTGATCAGGACAGTAGATCCACTTCAACCCCTGGGAGTATGAGTTCTTAACAGCTGCTATCCACCCTTACCTCAGCCATCCTTTATGTACCTTCTGAAGTACGGCTTGCGAGTCAGTCCCGATGAATGCCCTTGTTAAAGAAGTATCATATAACTATTTAAACGCAGAGATCACTGTTTCCTTACACATGCTGTGGAAGACGCTTCTCTGCTCGGACGCGTCTTGCGAGCTACATTCGTTATTGCCATAGATTGTATCTGCATTCATATTTTTAATCACAACATTATACTATCGTCCGATAAAACGGAAAGAACCAGTAATGAGAAATAGTACAAGAACACATACCTTTTACTGTTCTCTGGACAGACAGAAGAACACCTGACTATTTCAATAATAGAATAGAAAGATACTTTGATTTTCATCATTATCATCACGTTACATGCCGGAGACATTTATATATCCCCATTCGACTTAATTTCGTTGAGCTGTTCACAAATATTGTGACTGACTGTTTTCAGTACTAGCGAGTTCAACAGTCTAACTTTATCTCTGTACATCACGGTGCATCTTTTTCCAGCAATTGTTTCACGATGTCACAGCGTATATCATAAAGTGCCCTCTTACCACCAAATTTGCCAGCTGTCAGCTCTTTGCCTTTCACATGCCCCTCAAGTGATTGCTTTCTTACAATGCGTGTAATAAATCGTGTTTACGCAATTGTTTGTCTCAGTACATTCTCAAATTCTACATTTCTTACAGTACTTTGTAAATGTAGTCAATAATAGAACGTACCCGTAGTCAAAATGTCACATACCTGTAGTCATAATTTCACATGCCCGTAGTCCCAATGTCTGATACCCGTAGTCATAATATATCAAACCGGTAGTCTTAATCTCTCAGACCAGTTGTCATATTCTCTCATACACGTAGACATAATCTCTTAGACACGTAGACATAATCTCTCAGACACACAGACCTAATATCCCATACACGTAGACATAATCTCTCATACCCGCAGACTTAATTTATCGTACCCGTAGACATAATCTCTCAGACACGTATACATAATTGCTTAAACACGTAGATATAATCTCCTATACACGTAGACATAATATCTCACACGTAGATATAATCTTTCAGACACAATCTGTCAGACACGTAGATATATAATCTCTTAGACACGTAGTCATAATCTCTCATATCTGAAGACATAATCTCTCATACCAGCAATGAATAATCTCTCATATCCGTAGTTATAATCTCTCAGACCAGCAGTCAGTAGCCTTTCATATCAGCAGTCGATAATCTCTCATACTAGTAGTCATAATCTCTCATACCGGCAGTCAATAATCTCTAATACCGGAAGTCAATAATCGCTCATACCCGTAATCATAATATCTCATACCTGTAAACATAATCTCTCATACCTGTAGACATAATCTTTCATACCCGTAAAATAATATTTCATACCCCAAGACATAATCTCTCATACCCGTAGAATAATCTCTCATACACGTAGACATACTCTCTCAGACACGCAGACATAATCCCTCAGACACGTAGACATAATCTCTCATACCCGTAGAATAATCTCTCATACACGTAAGACATAATCTCTCATACCCGTAGAATAATCTCTCATACACGTAAGACATAATCTCTCATACCCGTAGAATAATCTCTCATACACGTAGACATAATCTCTCATACCCGTAGACATAATCTCTCAGACACATAGACATACTCTCTCAGACACGCAGACATAATCTTTTAGAAACGTATACATAATCTCTCAGACACGTAGACATAATCTCTCAGACACGTAGACATAATCCCTCAGACACGTAGACATAATCTCTCAGATATGCAGACGTAATCTCTTAAATACGTAGACATAATCTCTCAGATACGTAGACATAATATTTTAGACATGTAGACATAATCTCCCAGACACGTAGACATAATCTCTCAGACATGTAGACATAATCTCTCAGACACGCAGATATAATCTATCAGATATGCAGACGTAATCTCTTAAATACGTAGACATAATCTCTCAGATACGTAGACATAATCTTTTAGACATGTAGACATAATCTCCCAGACACGTAGACATAATCTCTCAGACACATAGACATACTCTCTCAGACACGCAGACATAATCTTTTAGAAACGTATACATAATCTCTCAGACACGTATACATAATCTCTCAGACACGTAGACATAATCTCTCAGACACGTAGACATAATCCCTCAGACACGTAGACATAATCTCTCAGATATGCAGACGTAATCTCTTAAATACGTAGACATAATCTCTCAGATACGTAGACATAATCTTTTAGACATGTAGACATAATCTCCCAGACACGTAGACATAATCTCTCAGACATGTAGACATAATCTCTCAGACACGCAGATATAATCTCTTAGATACGTAGACGTAATCGCTCAGGCACGTAGGTTTAAACTCTCATACCCGCATTCATAATCGCTGATGCAAGTAGGTCTAATGTCTCGTAGACATAGTTCTAATCCTTCATACAATAAGTTCGAATCTCTCATACAATTTGTTCTGATCTCGTACAAAAATGTGTAATCTCCCATACAAATCATCGTTCTGATACCTTAATCCAAGTAGTTCCAATCTCTCGCCCACGTAATTCTAATCTCTCACACAAGTTGTACAGAACATAAGAGATGTCTAAGCTGTGAGTTGTAAAAAAAGCATCCTTGTTAGTGAATATTTTTTTCCCAATAATATTAATTTCAGTACATACTACATACCACTTAAATAACTAAAATAACATACCGTGAATCCGAAAGCAAGTATTAACAATTGACAATCTCCCACGTGGAATTCATTCTGCGATCGTTCGACATATTGAACGTTCTGGATCCTATGGTTGACCTGGAAAGCGGATGAATACAAGCCACCTACGCCAATTGTGAGCCGCTATGAAGAAAAAAGACAAGTGTGTTTCTATTCATTCCCAGAGTTCCTCTGAGTGAAACCTCGTGCAACATGCGTTTTGTGGTTACATTAACCATAAGATTCCGTGTCCAAAAATTGTAAATAATTTAAAATACAGTTTTATTTTAAATTGTACAAACATGAATGCAATAATTCAGGGTACTTGTGTCTTAATTCATTCCAAATCACAGTTGCATTGGTTCGAATTGTAAGTACCGGGAAATTTCATTTCGGGTTAAGGGAGGACAGGTCGATATAATTTTGTTTTAAATAAAGAAGTAAAGGTTTAGTTAAAGATATGTTTTAAGAAAGATGGTTATATTTAGTTTTGCGAAGGGTTAGGGTTAGGTTTAGGGTTATGATTAGGTTTAGGGTTAGGATTAGGTTTAGGGATATGTTTAGGGTTAGCTTTAAATTCGGGGATATTGTTAGGTTTATAGTTGGAGTTAGGTTAAGGGTTAGGATTAGGTTTAGGGTTATTGATTAGGTTTAGGATTACGAATATGTTTAGGGTTAGGTTTAGGACTATGGTTAGGGTTAGGGTTAGATAACACGGTTGTCACTACAAAGTCTGACAGCATGGATAATACCATATTGCTGTAGAAGCTGACTGCTACTCCTGTATCATTGACCAACGTTGACAGATTCAAGAAATTTATTGCTAAGACGGCATAAACAAGATGATAAAGAAGCATAAATTTTCGCGTATTCCTGAAGAATATTTGACAATCTCACAAAAAAAAACAACAAAAACAACAACAAAAATTATGTGACGTCACTACTTCAAGGTTCGCTTCTAAAAATAGATATTTGTTATGTTTGGGGTGAATTAAGAAGTAAATACCATAATTCAGTTCTTTAACCTAGCTTTAGATTTACGTCTTACGTTAATTACTCGCTAGGTTTCATCACTGCCTTCAATTTTCCCATGCAGTATTTTTTTCAGTGTTTTGTCTCTTTACACACCCTAGATCTAGAGGATTTTTTTTTTTGCGGGCCGGCATGACAAGGCCCCACTCGACTCTGCAAATCACAGCTTGGATGGAATCGCCATGGTGTCCTCGTGTCAGATGAGCCGCTTCCAATCAAAATATTGTATGGCTGATCGCTCTGCCTGAAGTAGCAAAGTCTCTGCTGGAACGGCGCATATGGAGCAGACAAGAATCAAGGAATTTATGAACCAGTTCTCCTCTTTGTTCCAATCTTGTTGAATGTCTGCATTCTTTTTTATCGGTCCATTGTGTTCTGATGATCTTTCTACAACATTTCCACTCAAAGGACTCGATTCTTTTCCTAGAGGTTTGGTTGACTGCCCTCATTCATTACAGATCGTAATCTTTGATATTGATCATCGTTTCCGATTTCTCCACCTGCGTTGTCTTCAATGTTTGCTTCTTGCGGTTCATATTTTGCCAACTCAAAGTGCGAGCTTACCTGTTCGAATGCGGCTTTAAAATATATTGTTTTTTTAAACCACGTTTTTCGGTACACGTTTTTGAATGACTTGTCCTGGGTCCGTCAAAATGTGGTAAAATAACATGTTGCACTAGTAGAGGTTGTGTACAGAGGTTGTGTATTTCAGCTCTCTAAGTTATGAAGAAGATAGTTAAAAAGGGTAAACAGAAAAGTCTATGCAAGCGGACAACAGTCACATTCACATTATCGCATTCGAAAAGTCAGCAAAGATGGCGCCGTAACCGGCTGTAGGTCTACATTGCTCTGCTGTTTTAGTTCGTTATGAATGCCACTAGACCACGGATTTGCCAGGAGTTTACACTAGTCGACGACTTACACTTGAGTTCACGGAAATGTGTTGTTAATTTCTATTTTGACTAGTTAATTTGTTCGTTTTTTTGTGATTTCTGTCTTCAGATTATCCTGGCCTGACATCTGCTACGTGAATAGCACTACGCCTCAACCTGTGTCGTATGTCACGGCCTATTTCACACGGCTAAACTTCACGTGATTGATGTCCTTCGCCCCAGCTGAAAAAGTCAGTTTTTGTGTAAAATGTAGACAGGGCTATAATAGACTGAACACAGACAGGGAGAGATGCCTAACTCACTCACACGCTGAGTGATGTTCCTACGACCTGTTGGGGTTATGGGAAGGGCTCGACGCACACCGTTGTATGTCACCCCCTCCCCCCCCCCCCCCCGCTGTCCTGCGAGATACCTATTTAAGGAAACGGCTTCGGGAGTAAACCTTGAGGAAAAATCTGCATCCTATGCTATCTTCAGTCGTCTCTGAGGACCAGAGAGTGAGGATGACAAAAGGCGCAGTTTCTTCCTCACTTTCATACAAATCACCGCGCATGTCATCCATTTCAGCGGGCACAAAAAAAAAAGATCTTTTGCCAACGCTGTACCGATGCGGACCTATGTCTTTGGTCAGTCCATCTCGTCATCGCATTGGTGGGTGTGTACAGGCATATAACCACCAAACATTGTTCTACGTATCCGTCTATTGTCAGGCGTGCGATCTATATGTCCAGCCCAACGATATTTGCGTGAAATCCTTTCTTGCACAACAAAGTTTGATGTCGAATCTCTTTGTTCTGGTTCTTATCTATACACGTGTAGTACGTGTCGCTGCATTGCTCTCTTATTGACTCTGAGGTTCTCAGCATCTGTTTTTCCCGTTCCACACTTCGCATCCGTAAATCATTGCTGGACTGACCCTGTAATATAAAGTGTGCTCTTGCCGTGGTGTCTTTCATTTCTTGGATTATTGCCTTAATGGAGTTAGAGGTATGCCAAACTGCTTTTCGTCAGCAAGAGATATCGTGGTCGATTTTGCGGTTGGCATTTATCTCTTGGCCTAGGTAGAGATAGAAGTTAATATCCACGATGGTTTTCTCTCCTAGCTTGATGTCCAGATTTGAGTTGTAATGGTTTCTGAAGAATTATTTTATTCTTATTTATTTTCAGACCAGCAGCTCAGCTGACGCCGTTTTGAAAATAATAATAATAATAATAAAATAATAATAATAACAATAATAAAATAATAATGATAACAATAATAAAAATTAATAATAAAAATAATAATAATGACAATTTATAAAAATAATAATAAATTAATAATAATAATAATAAAATTAAAATAATAACCATAACGCAGGTTTTAAAAAAGCTTGTAATGAACACCCCCTCTTCATGTTCACGTTTGTTGCAATGAGATAATGTACGTTTTGGCAGTTAACTCCTTGATCACTGTTGTGGTAGTAGAAGTTGACCACAATAACCTTCGAAGAACGTCGTTATGAAACTTTCATTACGTCAACATTTCAATTGCCTGAGATCGCTGCGGGAATTATTGGGATTAATAATAAAGCCAAGCGTCTAAACAATCGCCGAGAAGTCTGCAGGCTAGATTTCCATGGTTTACCTCCAATAGGAAAAAAAAAGTCAAGCCGTTACCAAATTTACATGTGTCCCTATAGTTAAGCCACACTTGTAATATATTCGTAAAATACGACTAAGGAGGGTTGTGAATAAATTTAGTAACATTTCACAGAAGTAAAGTAAGTATCTTGATACAGTCTTCCTGTGCGGGACAAACAGCAGTGGTCGCCGTATGTCACGACTTGGTAGACCCCGTTCCATCGAACCTCGGTACAGAGAAATCTTGATAAGAAAAGCATTCAACATGAAGCAACAACAGCCACTCAACGCCTGTCCCGTCAGCGTGATATCGCCCGAACGTCCTTACAGCCCCTCGGATGTGCACAAGTACTCATGCAACCTGAGATCAATGCAAGAGGTAAAGCCGGTCAATAACAAGCAACAACAGCCACTCAACGCCTGTCCCGTCAGCGTGATATCGCCCGAACGTCCTTACAGCCCCTCGGATGTGCACAAGTACTCATGCAAGCTGAGATCAATGCAAGAGGTAAAGCCGGTCAATTACAAGCAACAACAGCCACTCAACGCCTGTCCCGTCAGCGTGATATCGCCCGACCGTCCTTACAGCCCCTCCAAAAGGATGTGCACAAGTACTCATGCAAGCTGAGATCAATGCAAGAGGTAAAGCCGGTCAATTACAAGCAACAACAGCCACTCAACGCCTGTCCCGTCAGCGTGATATCGCCCGAACGTCCTTACAGCCCCTCCAAAAGGATGTGCACAAGTACTCATGCAAGCTGAGATCAATGCAAGAGGTAAAGCCGGTCAATTACAAGCAACAACAGAATTATGCTGTTCTAAGGGGAGTGCATATGTAGGGGAGCAAACCAAGCGGAAGCTTGATTTGCAATCCCAACATACCATATTATTTCGTGTCCAGTTTGACTGAAATTGGGGGGGATTTTTTCGGTATGACCACTTCTCCACGTACATAAAGGATTGATAAAACTACTGTACTGCAAAACTGCCATAGCGGAACACATTATATATACATACACGCACCCATACGATGGAAAGTTCAAAAGTTTTGCATTTTAAACGTGCGGGTATGAAATCCTGCCCCATCCATAAAACTGATCGGACTTGGCATGACTTCTTACACTTACCAAACATGAAGAATCTGCTTTGGTAGGCGCTGTTTTTCTGACGTCCAGAACTTAATTACTGAAATGTAGACGTGGTTTTGGATCCAGACGGAGGAGTTCTACAACTAAGGACATCAAGAACGTGAAGAATAGAGGGAAGAAGTGTTCGCCTTTCAAGGTGAAGAATATACAAAGAAGAACTAAAGCCCACAGAAATGTTAAGCTAAGTGCTTCCACCCCTTTATACTAAAGTGCTAAACTTTTCGACTATCCATCGTACACTGGCAAATACGTCCCCATTACAAACAGATTCATACGGATACATACACTTGTCAATACGTCCTGATATCGCCCAGAAGAAATAGTTATGTTGTGGAAAGAGGCGTGTCTTCGCCATTAAAATCCAGACACAGAAACCTTAAATCCAAAGAAATGCAAAAATATATGCTGTTCTTGTTCAAGATGGTAGCGCAATTTTTGGGCCACCCTGTACTACAACTCATGTTTCCTCCATCAGCCCATAAAAACATATTTCAGTGGTCCTTCGATGTCTTTGTAAATATTGGCTACCTAACCTCAATATTTATCAAGCTTTTGTCAATAGACATAAAAGTCTCACTGCTTCTATGAAGATTCCAGAGGCGGCTGTGATCGATTCAGAGAGGCGTGACAGAGCAGTAGAAAGTCGACAAAGCTTGATCTCCGTGAAAGTGTTGTCAAAGAAATTGATTTCTCGTAATGTTTTTTTCAACGCATTTTGCAGAATGAAAAAAAAAATAGTAGACGAACTGCTCAACTCTGGGCAGATGACGATATAGAAATAAAATAATAGTTGATTTTTGATATCTTAAAATGGTTCTGTATACGAATTCGCTAATGTGACACAAGAGAGCGATGAGTGATATATATATATAGACATACAAGGGATGGCCGAAAGGTTTTGCATTTTAGTTCTGTTGATGTTTGATATTGAATGCCCACAATGAGTAAGATATAGTTGGGTTGTCATAGCTTTAATAACATCCGGAGCGGGCTGATGAAAGTGGACCGGGGTCCTCCAGACGGTTGTGCTATGATTGGCTTCATCTACGTGTCGCTTACTACTACGGCGATGACGTCGATCCCTCTACATGTTAGCCTGGATGCCATGAAAATAGCCCGTTTCCAGGAAGGGCTACGAGAAAACCAAAGTGATGGTCTTGTCCAGTATGTTCTGCCTGAGCCTGACTAACATGTCTGATCAGTATGTTCTGCCTGAGCCTGACTAACATGTCTGATCAGTATGTTCTGCCTGAGCCTGACTAACATATATGATCAGTATGTTTTGCCTGAACCTGACTAACATGTCTGATCAGTATGTTCTGCCTGAGCCTGACTAACATGTCTGATCAGTATGTTCTGCCTGAGCCTGACTAACATGTCTGATCAGTATGTTCTGCCTGAGCCTGACTAACATGTCTGATCAGTATGTTCTGCCTGAGCCTGACTAACATGTCTGATCAGTATGTTCTGCCTGAGCCTGACTAACATGTCTGATCAGTATGTTCTGCCTGAACCTGACTAACATGTCTGATCAGTATGTTCTGCCTGAGCCTGACTAACATATATGATCAGTATGTTTTGCCTGAACCTGACTAACATGTCTGATCAGTATGTTCTGCCTGAGCCTGACTAACATATATGATCAGTATGTTTTGCCTGAACCTGACTAACATGTCTGATCAGTATGTTCTGCCTGAGCCTGACTAACATATATGATCAGTATGTTTTGCCTGAACCAGACTAACATGTCTGATCAGTATGTTCTGCCTGAGCCTGACTAACATATATGATCAGTATGTTTTGCCTGAACCTGACTAACATGTCTGATCAGTATGTTCTGCCTGAGCCTGACTAACATATATGATCAGTATGTTTTGCCTGAACCTGACTAACATGTCTGATCAGTATGTTCTGCCTGAGCCTGACTAACATATATGATCAGTATGTTTTGCCTGAACCTGACTAACCTGTCTGATCAGTATGTTCTGCCTGAGCCTGACTAACATGTCTGATCAGTATGTTCTGCCTGAGCCTGACTAACATGTCTGATCAGTATGTTCTGCCTGAGCCTGACTAACATGTCTGATCAGTATGTTCTGCCTGAGCCTGACTAACATGTCTGATCAGTATGTTCTGCCTGAGCCTGACTAACATATATGATCAGTATGTTTTGCCTGAACCTGACTAACATGTCTGATCAGTATGTTCTTCCTGAGCCTGACTAACATATATGATCAGTATGTTTTGCCTGAACCTGACTAACATGTCTGATCAGTATGTTCTGCCTGAGCCTGACTAACATATATGATCAGTATGTTTTGCCTGAACCAGACTAACATGTCTGATCAGTATGTTCTGCCTGAGCCTGACTAACATATATGATCAGTATGTTTTGCCTGAACCTGACTAACATGTCTGATCAGTATGTTCTGCCTGAGCCTGACTAACATATATGATCAGTATGTTTTGCCTGAACCTGACTAACATGTCTGATCAGTATGTTCTGCCTGAGCCTGACTAACATATATGATCAGTATGTTTTGCCTGAACCTGACTAACATGTCTGATCAGTATGTTCTGCCTGAGCCTGACTAACATATATGATCAGTATGTTTTGCCTGAACCTGACTAACATGTCTGATCAGTATGTTCTGCCTGAGCCTGACTAACATATATGATCAGTATGTTTTGCCTGAACCTGACTAACATGTCTGATCAGTATGTTCTGCCTGAGCCTGACTAACATATATGATCAGTATGTTTTGCCTGAACCTGACTAACATGTCTGATCAGTATGTTCTGCCTGAGCCTGACTAACATATATGATCAGTATGTTTTGCCTGAACCTGACTAACATGTCTGATCAGTATGTTCTGCCTGAGCCTGACTAACATATATGATCAGTATGTTTTGCCTGAACCTGACTAACATGTCTGATCCAGTTTAGTAATCAAGTCCTGAACGTTAGAAAAACGTGCTGAAATCAAACCCCCATACAACATACTCACCGGACTTGGCACGTAGTGACTTCTTCCTGTTTCCAAATATAAAGAATCCTGTTCGGGAAGGTTCTTTTTCTGGAGAGAAGTACATAGACAAGAGCCTTACGGGAGACATTCAACAGTGTAATAGGCCTGTAGCTGCTGTATTCGTTCCGGTCCTATCCCTTTGTACATGGATGTCATAACTCAGTCTCACCATCCAGCAGGAACATGTCCGGTTGTTCAGACTGCTGTAAAAAACTGGTGCATGGTTAAACGATGGCCTACTTGAGATTTTAGAGTTAGATGTGGTTAAACATATTGGATCTAATTAGTATTTCAACAGTTCTGAAGGATGTCATCTGGGTTCGAGGCTATGTAATTTTTCAACTTTTGTTGGGCAGCCGTGTCTTCGGCAATGATGGAGTATAGAAGCTTATGAAAGTTACACGGACAGCTAGGATGGAGACAGAGTAATTCCGGTGAGGTTTCACTGAGGAGGTGTTTTAAGGCGTCATGTTAGAGCTCGATCAACTTGCCCGCTATTTTCTCTTTTGATTTGCAAGTAGAACCGTCATATTTACTTATCTGTTGGGCAGATTGAGTGTAGAAGTAGGATCTTATGTATTTTGCTGTGTTAAATTACATGGCTGTTATCGGTCGTTCTTGGTAGCCTCTTCACGTGTGTTGTGGAGTCGTCTGCGTTTGGCAAATTCGTTTCTGGACTTGGCGACCTTCTATGCCTCAAGAATAGATAATATTGAGCCAAGGTTTCCGTGAGGCTTTTCTAGAACTTAATAGCTCTATTGTGACCTTGTGCACTGCTTGGGCTAACATAGATCAAGTGGGTTCAGCTTCGTCAAGAAGAGTGACCAGGGCTGCATACCTGTTCTGTATGGGTATGGAGTACTGAGCGGCTAGGATGGAATCAGCTTGTAAAGTTGGCTTGTAAAGTCGGCTTGTAAAGACTCTCTATGTGTTGTACTTAGTTGCTGCTTTAGCCTTTGTATTTTAATTAATTTTATTTGTGTGTGTTTTTTTGTTGTTGCGTTGGCTCTATTTCTCTATTCCCTAAGACGATGTGCGTTGCACTGTGGTTTTTATTTTGCGCCTGTCGGCCCAGTGCATCCGACTTCCGCATGCATTTTATGTAAGAGTCTGCTTCCTCCTGCATTTTCGAAGGGTTTGCTTCCCCGGGGTAACGGCCGGTGCTGGGATGGGCATCAAACCTTTTGGTTGTGAGCTGTGTCACTTAACCACTAGCCCCCTACCTGTAGCAGTAATTCTAAGCTCCATCAATGTAGGTCGCTCATTGTGGAACATAGGCCCCTGACGACCCTTCTCCGTGATACTGGGTCTTGGTCTGCCCTTTCTGTCTCCATCCAGTTGAGGTCCCGGCACCAAAGTTGATTTTCCTCTCCATGTGTTTCTTGATTTACCTCACTTCCTCTTTTACTGTGCTTTCAATGTCAGGGCCAGTCTGACCCCGTTTGATGGTCCCTAGTAATAGATCTTAAGCCTTCAACCATCATGCGCACATGTGCAAGTGTCTGACAACTGCGTGTGTTATATTTGGCAGTTATAGTAATCTAGTGTTATCATGTCCTTCCATTTTAGTAATCAATTTTGGTCAGTGTCGCTCGGCGTACAGAGTCGCCAGACAAGGCAGGTGACCAGAATAAGTATGTGTGTCCCTTAGTTGCCCAAGCATGTACCATTGACAGTGAAATTCACAAGTTCATCATTCACAGATGAACCAGAATAAGTCACTGCTGTCCAAACATCCACATCTTAACTCTCCAGGTAAATTATGTTTTCAGGAATTTGTTCATAGCCTTTCTGTCTTGTCTGCTGGATCGGAAGTTTTCCTACAACCCATTCAAATCAATCTCCTGTATTTTAACTAGTCTTCGCTGATACCCTCACCTGCTAGTCCCAGGTGTGACAGCTGGCGTGCGCTACAGCCGCTCGGAGCCAACAGTGACAGTTTAGAAAGTTTTGGGGGACAGCCTCCAGTGTCCAGATAAGATCGCTGCATTTGTGGCTGCTTCTGGTAGAAAAGTGGTACCTCTGCAAACGGCATTAAACATCCCAAATGTTAAAACTTTAATAATAGGCACTGCGACCATTTTTACACAACTTTTGATGACGTTGAGCTAGCTAGGTACTAATATACTTACTTATTTATCTTCTTCTTCATTTTTTTGTTATTTATTTTTGTGTACACACCGAAACGAGTGCAAAAACACTAATACTAAAAAGGAAAAGAAATAAAATAATTGAGCGTTCAAGCAGTCTGACGCCGGAAATATGTGTAGGCGGTTTAATTTCACCAACACTCTTCCTCCATTCAAGAGATCTGACCTGTCAGGTACACCGTTCGACTTAAATGGCTTCCAGTCGTGACTTCAAAGACAACATGCGTCATCCAAAAAGATACGGAAAACCACGGGTTGACAATAGTAACGCCACTTTAAAAAAAAAATATATATAAATTAAGCTCATCTGGAATCTTCGAGATCAGGGCTCGTCAACTTGTTTACATTTGACGCCAACTTTTATAACTTTTGTGAAGATACATTTTCCTTAACGCCGACAAAAACCTTAATTAAAGAAAATTTCGCAAACATCCACTGAGTCTGAATATTTTTAGAGTTTTCAATACATCATCATCATCATCGTGTAGAGTGTCCTTTGCAGAACGCCGCTCCCATAACATCCCTTCTGAAAGAAACTCGATCTCTTGCCAAATCTCTAGCCTGTTCCAGAATCATCGCAAACCATTTCTAAACATCTTGATCCCATCGCCTTCTTGGTCTGCCTCTGCCTCTTTGCCCATCACCATACCTTCTCCCAAAACCGTTATGTCTTTTGTTGTGGTCAAAGTATTTACACTTGTTGTTTATGATGGAATTCATGAAACAGTTCTCCTCTATTCCCAACTCTTGTCGAATGTCTGCATTCCTCTTTTTTCGGTTCATGGTATTCCGAGAACGTTTATATAACATCTTGACTTGAAGGACTCTTCTTCTTCTTCTTCGTTCGTTCTCAATCTCCCACTACCAACCCCTGAAAGGGCTTAAGTAGCAGAATGTAGTCCAGAGAACGGAATGCGTTGTGTCGTAGTTTACAGCTTGGCTGCGATATTTGCACCTTTCGGTCCAACACATTCGACTTCAGCAAGCATTTTTTGAGAACCGGGTTAGCATTCCCTCTTCGATCCCTTCTCCTTAGCCAGTCTGCCCTGCTGCAGCCTGTTATCCAGGATCACCACGTGGAGGTGTAGAAGGGTCTTGGCAGATATGGTTCGCTGGCCCTGACGCTAGCAAGCAGCTATGGGTCGCTGACCACTGCAGCATCTTGATCCCACTTGAAGGACTCGATTCTCTTCCTTAAGGTTTGGGTAACTGACCGTTTTTAAGACATTATGCTGACACGTGAAAAATACAGGTTCTCACAATTTTCACTTTTGTTTGTTTGCTGGTATTTTGCCATAGTTTCCTCAGGTTGTGTAGCCTCTGCATTACCATTATCCTGTTTGACACATTGTCAGGAGACAAAGCGTAAGGTACATGCGAGAAACAACATTATCCGAAAATTAACTGGCACAACATGGGGTGCTCAGCCATCAGTCTTACGCACATCAGCGAATGCCCTGTGCCTTTCCGCAGCGGAATATGCAGCCCCAGTCTGGAAAAACTCCGTCATGCAAAACAAGTTGATACAGCAGTAAACGAGATGGGCAGGATTGTGTCAGGGTGCCTTAAACCCATCCCCACAAACAAAATATATCCCTTAATTGGCATTGCACCACCTGATATAAGAAGAGGTGTAGCTGCGGAAATCGAACGAGGGAAACAGGAAAACGACCCTAGACACCCGATGTTTGGCCATCAGGAACAAGCCACAAGACTTAAATCAAGACACAGTTTCTTTAAATCGAAAGAGACCATCCAGACAAGCCCGGAAGGTCGACGCATCGAGAGGTGGTGCGAAACAATGCAGGATCCATGGATAGAGCTCAAGGAAGAGGCTGCACCTGGACACCACCTGCCTTATGCTGTATGGAAGGCAATGAACAGACTTCGAACTGGCGTGTCAAGATGCAGAGTGAACTTGAAGAAATGGGGATACTCAGATGTCGACACATGTGAATGCAGCACAGTTCAGGACCAAGATCATCTGATGTCCTGCTCGAACCTCCCTGAAACCTGTGACATGAAAGGCATGATGGAGGCGAACGACAAGGCAGTTCAAGTTGCTGAGTACTGGACGGATGCCGTGTGACATGGTGTTTTGTCACGGAAAGTAAGTAAGTAATACCATAACAATAATAATAATAATAATCAAGTTTTTAATGCAGAATATAATTATTCTGCTTACAGCTACCTGAAAGTTAAAATCACCCGCTAGGGGTCGCTAGCACCTAGTTTGAAGAACATTGGTCTAGATCAAAGATCTCCAACTCAAATCATCCAGAAGGCTTCATCAGCGGAACCAAGAGTTTACATGAAGGCAGGAGGACAATTACAATGGAACGAGGGCTGCATAAATTCTTGATGAATTTTACACCATTGCATTTTTAAAGACATTACAGTGTCACAAAAGCTGAATGCTTGAAGGAATTTAGAGTGACCCAAAGGCCTCCTGAATTTTTGAAGAGAATTGCAATGACACAAACGACCTCCTGAATTTTTGAACACAGTTACAACGGCTAAAGGGATGCATGAATTTATGAAGAGAATTACAATTACACAAAGTGACTCCTGAATTTTGTAAAGTTACCTACTACAATTATACAAACGTTGCTTGCATTTTGCAATACAATTACAGTGGCATAAGAGCCGCAATAATCTTTAAAGATAATTACAATGATTTAAGAGCTGCATGAATTTTTAAAGACAATTACAATGACATAACAGCCGCTATAATATTTGAAGACAATTACGATGACATAAGTGTAGTATGAGGCTTTGAAGACAATTACAATGACATAAGTGTAGTATGAGGCTTTGAAAACAATTACAATAAAATAAATGCTGCTTGGGTCTTCGAATATAATGACAATGAAATAGGACGTGCATGAATCGTTTTAGACAACTACAATGACTTAAGTGCTACACGAGTCTTTGAAAACAATGACATAAATGCCACAACAATTACAATAGCACAAAATACAACCTGGTTTTCTAAAACAACTACAGCAGCGATGCAAAGGCCACATGCTATTTTTAAAAACAATTACAAATGATGCAAAAGCCGCTTGAATCTTTGAAGACAATTTACAATTGCAGAAGAACCACAAGTATCTTTGAATACAATTAAAATGACATTAGATTCACACGAATCTTTGAAGACAATTACAATGGCATAACAGCCACAGGAATCTTTGAATACAATTAAAATGGCATAACAGCCACAGGAATCTTTAAAGACAACTGGCAGTAAGATAGCACCACATTACAACAGATAATTGCTTGACAGATGGGATAGACATATGACGTTTCTCTGACCTCGTCAATACAACATTGATTGATATGCAACTTATCTACTCAATAATGAACGTTGGATATTTTGATTGTTATTCCTGATCTTCTACACTAGTCTCTCATGTAATTGGTCGCTTTGATCCTTTGCTGTAGAGTAGGGAATAGAGTCACTGCATCGCCATGCATCTTGTATTCGAAAAATATAAAGTAGGCCCTCTCAAAGATAGCAGAGGAAAAATAATAACTTCTACACTAGTCTCTCATGTAATTGGTCGCTTTGATCCTTTGCTGTAGAGTAGGGAATAGAGTCACTGCATCGCCATGCATCTTGTATTCGAAAAATATAAAGTAGGCCCTCTCAAAGATAGCAGAGGAAAAATAAAAACTAATTTAACGTAAACTTCTTTATACTGGCTTAGAAGACTCTACAGCGTCTGCATACAACCAGTTTCTTGGACATGTTTTTACCGATGTGGAGTCCAACTTAATAGCCTCAAATACTATAGCTAAGTAGACCCGCAGCCGGTTAGGCGCCATCTATAGCTGCTCTTACCAAACACATAGGGAAAGGTACACATAACTATCCGGGCTGTCGCAGTTAAGCCAATTTTTTCGATTTCCAGCTGCCAATGAATTTTTAACGTGCTCGACACTGAACACGAGAGACCGATTTCACTACCCAGAGATCAGGGACATTTTTACCAGAAGAATAAGTGACAGTAGGCATGTCGCTAATCGTCTCAATCAGTACTCTGGTTAAGTTTACATAAAGACGACTGCTCCAAAATCCACAAAGCCTTTAGATATTTTCCAATGGGACATGGATGCAGTGGGATTTAAGACCAATATGTATTACTGAGGAAATGGTTTTTTAAACAATTAAAGTGGTTGAAAGGGGAAAAATGTCCCGGTCAAGATGACATTCATCCTAAATTGTTGTTTGAAATTAGAAACTTGTTAGCAGAACCATTGGCTATATTATGTTTTCAATCACTTGCGAACGGGATTGTTACAGGGAATTGGAAATATGTCCCTTTTGAACAATAAACAAAACAAAACTCATAAACAAAACTCATAAACAAAAACAGACAAAACATAACTAAATAAGATCATGTTTTGTTTTGTGTTGGGATTTGTTAGTTGTTTTCTTTGTCCCTTAGGAGGGCATTGTGATCGTAACATATGTAATGTTTTACTTTTGTCCTGATGCGGTCACTAAGCCATTATTATATATTTGAATCTAATTATTCTAAAACTCGTGTTATTGCTCACACAATATTATGAAGCAGTCAAGTACTCTGTTCAAAGCCTGTTGTAAAAGATATACAGTGGGTAGAGCATGGGGCTAGCAGCACTTTGCTTGGCACGGATACAGGCTTCCTGCATAAATGACATCTGTAGCAGTTCTTTGTTTTATTTTTTGCGTTCGCCTTATTTCTCTAATCCTCAAGGCGGTGTGCGCTGCACCGGGTTTTTTTATTTTACGCCCGTCGGTCCAGTGCATCCTACTTCAGCATGCCTTTTATGTAAGGGTCTGCTTCCTCCTGCATTTTCTAAGGGTTTGCTTCCCCGGGGTAACGGCCGGTGATGTGATGGGGATCGAGCCCAGCACATTCGGTGTTGTGAGCCGTGTCACTTAACCACTAGTCCACACTGTCCCCTACCTGTAGCAGTAATTCTAAGCTCTCTCAATGCACGTCGCTCATGTTGCAGCAGAGGCCCCTGACTACCCCTCTCCGTGATGGTCGGTGTTGGTCTGCCCTTTCTGTGTCCCTCGAGTTCAGGTCCCGACACAGAAGTTGACTTTCATCTCCATGTGTGTGATGGTTTACCTCACTTCCTCTTCCCCTGTGCCTTCAATGTCAAGGCCAGTCTAACCCCGTCTGATGGTGATTTCCGTAACGTGTATCCTATCCAACCCCATTTCCTACGTTTGATCTGTTGCTCCACTGGTTGTTGGTGACTCCTTTCCCAAAGTTCATCATGTTTTACAATCTAACTATTATCATCCGTAGACATTTATTGACAAACGACTGAAGTTTCCACTGTATTATCTTAGTCGTTCTCCAAATGTCCAAATATTGAAGTTGAGGTCTGAAGATGAACGACGAAGAAGAAGAAAAAGGAATACTGTGATTGTCCAATTCTAGCACTTACATATGCCTCTGCAGCATCAATAGTGCAGGAAAAACATGTTAAATTGTCCACCTCTTCTGTTAATAGAAGTTCAACTCCAAACAAGACGAATTTGTTTGATTAAGGTGTTGAGTGTAAGCGGCTTGATTATTTCATGCTAACATTTAGTTCCAGCATTTGCACCTTTGAGTCCAACACATCCGACAACAGCAGACATTTTTTAGTACCGGGTTGCTATTTCCTCTTCGATCCCCTTTCTTTGGCCAGTCTGCTCTGTTGCAGCCTATTATCCAGAATCATGACTTGGAGGTGGGTAAATGTCTTGATAGCTCTGCTAGGCTTGCCCTGACTTAACTTAACTTAACATCTGTATACTGGTTTAAAAGATTCTGCAGAGTCTGTACAACCGGTTTCATTTACATTCCTTTGCTCTAAACGATATGTGCATCTAATCTATTTTTAAATGCATACATTGTTCTTGTCTCCGCTACATCTAGTGGCAATGCAATCCAAGGAAATCCAAAATCTTTGACTTAAAACATATTTCCTAGTGTCTAATCTGGACGTTTCTTTAGTTAAAATTTGTAGCTATGCCCTCTTGTTCTTGTAGATTTTGAAAATAACTTGTTATAGTCTAATTTTCTTTGATTATCTTATAAACCTGTATTCTTGTCTTTTCTAGACACTGTATGCCGGTTTTTCTTTCCTCATAACTGTAATTCTGGAATCGCACTATCAGCTTTATCGCTCTTCTTTTTATTCTTTCCAGCATGTTCATATCCCCTCTACGATAAATATTCAACACCTGAACACAGTACTCCAAACTAGGTTTCGCTAAAGCGTCATACACTTTGACAATCACTATCTTGCACCTATGTTTAATATTTCTTTTGATCATACCTACCATTTTATTTGCCTTTGTCACTGCTACCTAGACTTGCTCACTCACTTTACCTGTATGCTCTGTTATAACCCATTTGTCAGCTATGGTATCCCCGAATAGTGGATAATCATGCTATTTCTATGATTTTAATCCCGTTACTCCACTGCCTTGTGGAAATCTCTGGAGAGGGTGGGACTACAGGAGTACGGTTATCCATTCTGGCAGCTCCTGCAGCTGAGCTGGCGGCAAATTGTCATACTTTGCATTGCTTTGGACTACACCAGCGAGGGCGAAAGGGGGATCCTACAGTTTGGCAGTAGAGGGTCTCCATATTCAGCGCCCAGGCTTGCTATTCACAGGATGCTACGCGCATGGTCTGCAAAGACTGATGCCTATGAATGAATTACTGAATCTCTTCATTGGTCCCATGATAATGTTTTATGGACCCTTTTGGACCCAGTACCACATGTTTGAGATTACTTTTCTATTTCCTCGCTGTTCAATCAACAAAGTTTTCTCTTTTGCTTTAATCTTTGCAATTTCAGTTTGCGCACATTTACTTAAGGTTTTACCTCGGGTGCTGGTAAAGATGTTGTCACGACTTCTGTTTGTTTTTTATAACGATGGAGAGAAAAGTGACATGTCATTATTAAGTAAAATATGACGATCAAAAAACCATTTCATGTCCCCGCAGGTTTCCATAGAAACAGGCTGTGTCACAGCAGTCTGGCGATCGAGGTGGGGATCGAAACTGCAGTTCCCATAGTGGTGAGTTTACTGAAGAGCCTGATATTTCACTTCAGTCAGGAAGATCAGGGTCCACCTAGTCAAGTGTTCTTCTGAGATGTCTTATTTTTCTTCTTTTTTTCTTTCTTCTTCTTCTACTCCTTCTTCTTCTTCTCGTCTTCTTCTTCTTCTTCTTCTTCTTCTTCTTCTTCTTCTTCTTCTTCTTCTTCTTCTTCTTTTTCTACGTCTTCTTCTCCTTCTTCATAATCTTCTTGTGTGTATTTCCTGATACGAATATTTTGTTAAATCGTGTCATAGTTTACGGCGAGGATCTGGTATATGCGCTTTTCAGTCAAAGACATTTGGTTTCAGCACGATATTTTTGGTACCGGCTTCGTTTTCCCCACACCCCCTCCCCCACCTCCCGACCGGACGCTTTTCTCTTCCCATACATCTTGCCGGACGCTCTATTCCCTCCCCCCCCCCCCCCCCCCCGACCGGACGCTAGTCACCTCTCTACGCGCAGAAAGATTGAAGAGAAAGCCAGACCAGTTGGAGACTCACATTCGAAGTTTCTGAAGAAAGACGTGTAGAAAGATGGAAGAGAAAGCCAGACCAGTTGGAGACAGACTCCTGTACTTAGCTCTTAGAGATGTCCCAAAATATTAATCGATACAGATCAACCGCTGCAGACATACCTTCTAATGATTAAGCCAAGTCAAACATGTTATGCAGTTTTCCGTATATTGACTATGGTTGTTCAGCTATCTCTATTATGTGAAGCGTCCCCCAGAATGCGTGCCCAATACATTACAGTCAACGCCACTGTTTGCATGGAACACGCTGCGTCTTTGTTACGGCTATGGACAAGGTTATGTATTTCAGTGTAATTTGTGCATCACGAACATGCGTCTGTCATGCAATGTAAAATATAAGTGGGCGTCAAGTAGTGCCATGGTATCAAAAACATGAAGATAATATGTGAATCGTGTTACATGTTCACCATTTGAGATATCTTGAAGAAGTGTTAGTCAACGTGTTCCGTCCATCTCTCAACCTCTCTCTCTCTCTCACTCTATCTCTCTCTCCACTCTCTATCTATCTATCTATCTATCTATCTATCTATCTATCTATCTATCTATCTATCTATCTATCTATCTATCTATCTATCTATCTATCTATCTATCTGTCTGTCTGTCTGTCTGCCTGCCTGTCTGTCTGTCTGCATGCCTGTTTGCATGTCTGTCTGTCTGTATATATGAAAATATGTATGTATGTATGTATGTATGTATGTATGTATGCATGTATGTTTGTATGTATGTATGTATGTATGCATCTATGAATATGAAACTATCCATAAAAACGTCAGGTAATACATCTAGTCAGCTTAAACGACAATGTACGAACTGCTATGAACCGATACATCGCCTCAATGAAATGAATCAGTTGCTCTTATCTTTAGGCTACTGTATATTCTTAATCTCGAGCTGTATTGTTGACGTTGTTCTTTTTTCTACACAATTTGTGTTTGTCTATGTTCTTTGGGTGTACATAAAGCAGTAACACTTTTTCTCCAGCGAGAACGGTGTGACGTCACTTCAGAAGGGGAACAGTTCCAATTTACACCGATTTTGAAACACCATCGAGTGCTACTTTCAATAAAGAGGAGGCTGATAAATACACTATTTATTCCTACATTGTGTTACCAATGTCAAATATTGGTCCTTACTAGCAACACATAAGCGTAAGTTCCAGAGCTGTGAGATGGGCTGTGTGAGGAGTGCGGGCGGAAAGACAACCCATGACCGAATCAGCAACACCTCGATGTGACAGACAGTGGGGACAAAATCAGTTAGTGCTTACATTGACGCCCACAGAATCAAGTGGTTTGGTCATTTAGTCAGAATTCTTTATGACCAGCCTGCATCAAGAGCATATCTTTTTTTTTTCTTTTGTTCTTTGTTTCGATTTATTTCTCTTTTCCCCAAGGCGGTGTGCGTTGCACTGCGGTTTTTATTTTGCGCCTGTCGGCCCAGTAAGGGTCTGCCTCCTCCTGCATGTTTTTAAGGGTTGTGGGCCGTGTCATGTAACCACTAGTCCCCGCCCTCCCCAAGACCATATCATATGCAGGTCTTCGGCCCACGAGCAAGAGACAGACCTCGACGTCGATGGATCAAGGGTGGTTTTGACACTCTCAGGAAGTTACACCTAACAACAGCACACGCCTGTCACTTGGCGATAACAAGAAATCCACGCTTACACTGCACATCTCTGCGACGCCATATGGAAAGAGCAGTAGCAGATCCCACCTCTCTGCGACGCCATATGGTAAGAGCAGTAGCAGATCTCACCTCTCTGCGACGCCATATGGTAAGAACAGTAGCAGATCCCACCTCTCTGCGACGCCGTATGGAAAGAGCAGTAGCAGATCCCACCTCTCTGCGACGCCATATGGTAAGAACAGTAGCAGATCCCACCTCTCTGCGACGCCATATGGTAAGAGCAGTAGCAGATCCCACCTCTCTGCGACGCCGTATGGAAAGAGCAGTAGCAGATCCCACCTCTCTGCGACGCCGTATGGTAAGAGCAGTAGCAGATCCCACCTCTCTGCGACGCCATATGGTAAGAACAGTAGCAGATCCCACCTCTCTGCGACGCCATATGGTAAGAGCAGTAGCAGATCCCACCTCTCTGCGACGCCGTATGGAAAGAGCAGTAGCAGATCCCACCTCTCTGCGACGCCGTATGGAAAGAGCAGTAGCAGATCCCACCTCTCTGCGACGCCGTATGGTAAGAACAGTAGCAGATCCCACCTCTCTGCGACGCCGTATGGTAAGAACAGTAAAACAAAAGATGAAGAAGAAAGAAGACGTCATATCTCTAACTCTTGTATGTTGTCTTATCGATAGTTGAGTCATCTCTGATTATCGATCTGTGAAGCCTTGTTAGTCCTTCCTCTCTTTCTGGTGCCATCAGGAGCCAACATAACTGTTTGAAATGAGAATATGTTGTTCATTCTTTGCTCATGTTCAATGTATGCCCACAGTTGTCCATTTATGATGGTAGAAACAATTGTTGGTTGGAGTTCACTGATTAGCATGTTCGTTGTGAATTTTTTCAAGCCAATAATCAATAGTCTTCTGAGACATTTATTTTCAAAATACATTCACTTTATTTTATGATGTCTTTGTCGTTTTATAGCTTTCGACTTCGTACGTTAGAATTGATATTACGTTAAATTAACCAATGCTTAAATGGTACCTGTTTGTAGATGTTCAGTATTGTTGTTAAAACGAGAATACAATATCGACATTCAATGTCTTTTTGTGGTCGAATTTTCTACAACCCTTTAGACAAACTGTGAGCTACAGAAATTCTCTAAGACTTGCTTCGGCTTTCTTTTCTTTTTCTATAGGAAAAGACGCGATCAACTAAGCCATGTAATTTGTGGGGCGTTTAGCTTGTTTGTCTGTCTTCATTGATCACGGCTTCACTGAGCTGTGAACATCGAGCTGGAGACCATGATCAAAACGAAATGAAGAATTATTGGGAAAACTGAGGGGAGACATACGAGAGTCATGTTTTGGTGTGTATCGTGTGTGGGCCGGTGTGAGTGTAATAGATACGTATATCGTGTGTGGGCCGGTGTGAGTACACGTGGATGCGGGCCGGTGTGAGTGTAATAGATGTGTGTATCGTATGTGGGCCGGTGTGAGTGTAATAGATACGTGTATCGTGTGTGGGCCGGTGTGAGTACACGTGGATGCGGGCCGGTGTGAGTGTAATAGATGTGTGTATCGTGTGTGGGCCGGTGTGAGTGTAACAGATGCGTGTATCATGTGTGAATAGACTAACGACTTCACGCGTGAGGAACAACATGATGAAGTGGGGCTACTTCTACTCTTGTATTAACTATTGAAGAAAGAATAGAGCAATAGCCTTCCACAAATGTCAGAAACGGGTACTGAAGACCCCGTGAATAAGAAAAGCAATCGTATCATGTAACAAGCAAATATTGTTTTAAAAAAATTCATTTAATACGCCTTTAAATGACTCAAAATTTGATAGATTAACAGGTCGCACTAGTATATGCTGTATATGCAATTTCAGCTCGCTAGGCTCTGGGGACGTTGGTTGAAATATGAGAAATAGAAGTTTACGCAAACAGGCAACGGTCAGGTCAGGTTAAATAACAGATTTGGATTTTAACAAACAAAAATATGTTTTGTCCTGTGGTAGGAATACACAGATAGACTTACACGTTTCGCGTTTCACTTGCGGCTCTGATACGCTAGTCCAGTCAGGTGCAACACTCTGACTAAGATCATTAACCCTCTTCCATGTTTTCCAGGCAGTCTGACTGACGAGATGTGGATCGACGTGATCCTTGTAGTAGTGAGCGACATGCAGATGATGACAAGCATAGTACAACCGCCTGGAGGACCACGTTCTACCTTCATCAGCACGTTCGGCATGTGAAGAAAGATACTACAACCCATCACTTAACGCCACTTTCTGGGAATTAAATAAACAACGCGCTTCACATATACGGTGGAGTGAAACCTTCCCTAGTAGAAAGCCAACGGTAAGACGGATCGAGTACAAAGAGCATGTACAGAAAAAAGACCAACAACTAACAGGTATTCCAAATAGTAGGTCATATCTTGCGACGTGGAAAAAAAAACGTATGATTGAGAGCAATTAGAACGTACTCAGTAGTGGAAGATAATGTTCTGTTCTGTCTTGGCAGACCCATAGGTGTTCAGCGCCTCTCGGCGAATGGCAAAACGTATAGGTGCTGATGTTTTCTGTAACCCGCTAGTGTTTGCCGGGGTATTTGTGTATAACAAGGACAAGAATAGTACCACTGCCTCACAGAGAGCATGTAGTAAGAGGCGACTAACTGTCTGACATGGCATAACACCGGCCATGGTCATGTTGTTTGTTTAGAGCAGCATAGATGGCGCTTAACAGGCTACGGGTCTACTTTGCTCCAGTGTTTCAGACTATTTAGATGAGCCCGCACATCCGTTAACCACCCTCCGTGAGCGATTGTCCCAACGCAGTGGAGTATTAAGCTGCTCGAACCTAGACCATTAAACAGGAAATGCTTCTCCCGGCTACATCCAGCTCATACCAGAGGTGGGACCTGCACAGTGGCATCTGCCCATGCAGAAGTACAGGTTGACTAAGAACCTAAGAAGAAGAACTCGCTAGGTGTACACCCGCCTGCTCTGTCCTTTCAAGCGCCACGTCTCTGATAGACAAACGTATGATTTCAAAATCTCGCAATGTGTGCATTGTTTTTTCCTGGACCGCAGTGTCTTCGTCCTAAAGACAGTCGTTGATCAACATCTAAACAACACCTCCATCCATCGCCAATGTCTTCTCTGTGGGTGCCCCTAAGGCGAGGATGTCACGCAAACATCAACATTCTTTGGCAGTAGATCCATACAAGATCCCGAAGGTTTAAGGCCTTTATGTACGCTATCCACTCATGCCCCAGCCAGCCCATCTGCACCACCGTCCGAATCGCAAATAGAGAGTCAGAGAAATTAAAGGTATAGTCTTATATACTGTCGCCGTGGATGAAGTGTTTATAATCGTCATTGTAAAAAGTATAAAAAGTGTGTCGAAGAACTGGCCATCGATGTTTAAAATAGGACACGAGTTAACGAAAACTCTTCAGTGACCAGGTCAAGCGTATATCGTTGGGTTAACTCATGTTCTTCTTTAAACATCGTTGCCCAGTTCTTCACTGTTGTCTTCGACTCACTTTTATCACCATACACTGCCTGCATTCTGCGATGAATGTCAACTGGTCTACATCCTTCAGCTGTTAGAAACCGAATCACCGCTCGCGACGGATTCCGTATTATACCCGCCATGTTTTCAACGGTCTGCTGAGGAAACTACGAGTCGGAGGATAATGAAATTTTGCAAACTTGACGGGTGGTATGTGCTGCTTTCACCAGAAGTGACGTCATCATGCGCATCGAACGTATGTTCACATGTTGCAGTTTGGTCCGGTTTCATTTGAACACGCCTCGTACCTAAAGAGAGCAATACTGACCAGAAGCAACGTTTAGGTAACGTCCAATGCTTTGAGACAGTAAGTTTAGGTCTTCTTTTTCCTTCAGCATTGTGACACTTCGTCATCGTTTACTACGAGGCTGTGACATCTGCGCCTTTCGGACCAACGCTCGGCATTTGTGCCTACGGCATGTGTGGGTTTGCCTTCCTATGACTACTTCTCTCTTAGTCAGACTACACTAGCTAAGCATTTATTGCAGAGGGTCCCATTGGAGGCGGAATAGGGTTTTGGACACCTCTGGAAGCAGCCAACTACGAGTCGCTGCCTGGTGTCGGCTCATTCACAGCTGCCTCTTTTGCCTTAATGACTAGTGAAAGCTGCGGCTCTCCTTATGGCTAACTGTCGTTCTCCTTTTATTGCTATCTGCCTCACACTTTTCGTTTCTCTCTCTCTCTCTCTCTCTTTCTCTCTCTCTCTCTCTCTCTCACTCTCGTATTTCTCTTTCTGTCTGTCTCCAATCAGTCTCCCTGCACCTCTATATTTCTCTCATTCTCTCTCTATAATCAGTTCTCATTGTTTGTCTCTCTGTCTGGTCATGTCTGTCTCTTTCTCTCTCACTCTCTGTATGTCTACCTGTCCGCTCGTCCTTCTGTAAGTCGGTCGGTTGGACGATCTATCTATCTATCTATCTATCTATCTATCTATCTATCTATCTATCTATCTATCTATCTATCTATCTATCTATCTATCTATCTATCTATCTATCTATCTATCTATCTATCTATCTATCTATATATCTATCTATCTATCTATCTATCTATCTTTCTATCTATCTATCTATCTATCTATCTATCTATCTATCTATCTATCTATCTATCTATCTATCTATCTATCTATATATCTCCGTTTCTGTCTTTCTGTCTCTCCCTGTCAGTTTCTCATTCCGTCTACATATTTTTGCGTCTTTCTGTATTTTATTGTTGCATCTTCTTCACTATACTCACTTTATCTTTCTCTCCCACGAACTCTCACTACATATCTCTATGCATCCGCTTTTTTTGTGCCTTCTTTTCTCTCTCACTCTCTCTCTCTTCCTCTCCATGTCTATATCTATCAGTCCCTGTAAACCTATCAGTCCCTGTAAACCTATCAGTCCCTGTAAACTTATCAGTCCCTGTAAACCTATCAGTCCCTGTAAACCTATCAGTTCCTGTAAACCTATCAGTCCCTGTAAACCTATCAGTCCCTGTAAACCTATCAGTTCCTGTAAACCTATCAGTCCCTGTAAACCTATCAGTCCCTGTAAACCTATCAGTTCCTGTAAACCCATCAGTCCCTGTAAACCTATCAGTCCCTGTAAACCTAGCAGTCCCTGTAAACCTATCAGTTCCTGTAAACCTATCAGTCCCTGTAAACCTATCAGTCCCTGTAAACCTATCAGTTCCTGTAAACCTATCAGTCCCTGTAAACCTATCAGTCCCTGCAAACCTATCAGTCCCTGTAAACCTATCAGTCCCTGTAAACCTATCAGTCCCTGCAAACCTATCAGTTCCAGTAAACCTATCAGTCCCTGTAAACCTATCAGTCCCTGTAAACCTATCAGTCCCTGTAAACCTATCAGTTCCTGTAAACATATCAGTCCCTGTAAACCTATCAGTCCCTGTAAACCTATCAGTCCCTGTAAACCTATCAGTCCCTGTAAACCTATCCGTCCCTGTAATACTATCAGTCCCTGTAAACCTATCAGTCCCTGCAAACCTATCAGTCCATGTAAACCTATCAGTCCCTGTAAACCTATCAGTCCCTGTAAACCTATCAGTCCCTGTAAACCTATCAGTCCCTGTAAACCTATCAGTCCCTGTAATACTATCAGTCCCTGTAAACCTATCAGTCCCTGCAAACCTATCAGTCCATGTAAACCTATCAGTCCCTGTAAACCTATCAGTCCCTGTAAACCTATCAGTCCCTGTAAACCTATCAGTCCCTGTAAACCTATCAGTTTAATGTCAACTCCCTCTGCATTCCTTACTGTCCTCGCAACTTCCGGTGTGTCATAATGTATCCAAATGTATCTTCTCCCATGCCCACCAATACTCCATATTGATAAATCATAAAGGTGAGTCATCCCACGTCCATATCTTACAGTCCTTTTCACCATGAGCCCAGAACACGTACAGATGAGTAGAGCTGCCGTATCCAATCTCAAACGCATACTTCATAACGACCCTCAGCCGAGAAACCGTTGTACCCCAGGCGGTCATTTTGATGAACTATGCTTCTATCGAACCCTCGGAAGCTCACGCTACGCTGCTCCTTCTTACCGTTCAGTAATTAGACAAAGCCAGTATTCATCAAACCAAGCGGTCTAGAAATACCATCTACACACAGCCAGGGGCACGGTGGTTACATGATTTAATAGAAGAAAAGATCTGGCTTGGCTTGGCTTGGCTTGGCTTGGCTTGGCTTGGTTTGGCTTGGCTTGGTTTGGCTTGGCTTGGTTTGGCTTGGCCTGGCTTGGTTTGGCTTGTCTTGGCTTGGCTTGGGTTGGTTTGGCTGTAGAGGGCTTCGGTGGTTTCTAAATATAATTGTTGCTTTCCTAGAAGGTTGGTAATGTAGGTCATTGCCAGTCTCTAGGTCATTTATGGACAGTCTGTGGGCCATGGTCAACATATAGATCATTGGTAGTATGTAGGTCAGGAACTTAGTTGCCCATCGCAAGCGATGATGGGGACATCATCAGACAGTTTTGTCTTGCTGATGTAACTTGCGCTGTATTTGGATTATAATGAGGAAGAAACTGCGCTGTTCCTCAACCTCCGTCTCTGGTCCTGAGCTACCTTGACCAGAAAGAATGTGCAGGTCACTGGCAGAATGTATGTATTGTACTGTGTGTAGGTCATGCCCCGTATGGATGTCTTGGGCAGAAAGTAGGTCATGGACAGAGTGTAGGTCTTGGACAGTATGTAGGACTTTGGCAGTATTTGGTCTGATGTTCTCAAATTTGGAACAGGTACTGTTTCTTCCTCTTCTTCTTAATCTTCTTCTTTTTCTTCTTCTTTCTTCTTTTTTGTCTTCTTCTTCTTCTTCTTCGTCCTGAAAAATACCTTGTGTTGTAGTTAACAGCGAAATCGGCATTATTCAGGCAAGACACTTCCGATTGTATCTGGCTTTTCTAGGTACCTGGTTTGTCTTACCTATTCTCTTTGCCAGACTACACTAGTCCAGCCTGTTCTAAAGGCCACCGCTTGGAGGCAGAATTCGTTTCTGGTCCGCCTATTTGCCGGCCCTAATGCAAGCAGCCAGCTATGAGTTTCTAGCTGCTGTCAGCACATTCACTGTGTTGCATGTTCGGCCCTGTGCCATTTGCACAAGTCATGGATACAAGGTATGTCTAAACTCTCATCATACAGTCTTCCTGCAAGGGATTGCTACTTATTCATTACTGCTGCATTCTACTGCAGGATGTTTAACTGTTTTCATTGTTTTGGGGTTTTGACTATTTGTTCATTAGCCCTTGGTGGGTCCTTTCGAGACTAGGGGCCCGGCAGCTCATCTGCCTGACAGGTCTCCTCAGATGAAACGCTATTGTCAGATGCGAGCGTGATTTACGTTGTGCGCATTTCACAATTGTATTGGGGGAACTTTTTCCAGGTTTTTGAATGCTGAGCGTTCTTCCTCCTGCTTGGATAGCATCACATCCTGGGGACTTCCCCTTACGATAAACTGAAGAGGAACTAAGATTAAATGATTACACGGTCCTTGGCTGCGCTTTCTACCTCTCGCCAGGTGTAATCATTTAATCTTAGATCCTTTTCACATTCTATTCTTAATTCATTTGTGGCTCTTTTTTATTTAAACAATTTTTTTTTAAATTTCTCTAATCCCCAAGGCGGTGTGAGTTGCACTGTGGTTTTTTTTGCGCCTGTCGCCCAGTGCATCCGACTTCAGCATGCATGTTATGTAAGGGTCTGCTTCCTCCTGTATTTTCTAAGGGTTTGCTTCCCCGGGGTAACGGCCGGTGCTGTGATGGGGATCTAAGAGCCGCATCACTAAACCACTAGCCCACGCGTACTCACATTTTTGTGGGTCTACCTCTCCTCCTCTTCCATTGAGGGTTCCATCTAAAAGCTTGTATGGCAGATGATGTATGTTTACAAAATCGTATGTCCTATCCAGCCCCATTTTCTTCGCTTAATTTTTTGTTCAAATTACTGTTGTTGGTTTCTTTTCCATAGGTCTTCATTCCTCACCATGTTCTACCCCTTTATTCCCCTTATCCTTCGTAGACATCTGTGAACAAATGTCGTTGTTGTATTTCCTTGGTCGCTCTCCATGGTAGGGCTCCAAACAGCAGCCCCGACTTGACACTGGCGTTAAATACTCTAACGTTGGAGTGAATCTGGATTTTTCTGGATATCCATATGTTGTTTAGTGCTTGAATTGTCACTCTTAGCTTTCTAATTCGGATCCTTTCATCTGCATCTATGATGTGTCATCTCTGATGTCCATACATGTCAAAGTATCCACTTCTTCCAACTGCTCTCCTTTCAGGTTTGCTGATAGTGTTGAGGTTAAGGAGCTTGGTTTTCTTCATGTTGAAATTCAGTCCCAATTTGGCTGATTGTTTTTTCACTCTTTCAAGTTTCTCTTACATTTGGCTTTGTCTGTGTGATGAAAGTACTAAATTATCTCCGTAGTCCAGGTCCTCTATTTGTGACAATATTATCCAATGAGTACCAGTTCTTGTCCACTCGATTGATGTCTTCCCATTCAATAACCAAAAAGAATAGGAAGAGGAAGAGCAGGCATCGTTGTCTCATCCCTGTTTGCCCCCTGAAACTATCAATCAGTTCTCCTTCGTGTCTACTAACTATATCTTCGTTCATATTATGTATCGTTTTGGTTATTGCTCTAAAGTTATTTATGAATGACACGTTCCCCATCGACATTGACTGTGTGACTTGAAAATTCTTCAAACGATTAATTCCCGCTCTTATTTCTTCTCCCTTCGTCACACTTGACTTCCCACTTATCATCACTCGTCCCCCCGCTATACTTGAAGGACCTGCTTATCTAAATTATTCTGTCACTACCTGACGTTTTTCCCTCCAACAGTTCATCTGCTGATCTATCTGTGCTCAGAAAAAATGCTTTCTAGTCCCGACGAAATAAAGTCCTAGCAGTTATTTATGTAAAGTAGTAACTGCCAAATCTGGACTAAAGTGGCGCCCCAGTCTGTGATAAATGCGAACTAGAGCTCTGCGATTTGGCTGACGTAACGGGTTTAGTCTCGATTTGAATAATGTAATCTTCCCGGGTTCCAATTAGGGGTCGCTGAACCCCATTCTCACTCCAGCCATCGCAATCCTTAACCTGACTGTGACCACACGAGATGCAGCAACTTTCTCTTACGTTATAGCTCTAATCTTGTCTTCCGTCTGATTTCTTTTTCCATTTCTCTAAGAGTGTCTTCCTTGCGATCTTTATTTCCATTTCTCTAATCTTGTCTTCCTTGTGATCTATATTTCTATTTCTCTAATCTTGTCTTCCTTGTGATCTATATTTCCATTTCTCTAATCTTGTCTTCCTTGTGATCTATATTTCCATTTCTCTAATCTTGTCTTCCTTGTGATCTATATTTCCATTTCTCTTATATTGTCCTCAACCAAATTTCCATTTCTATTTATCGAATCGTGTCTTCTATGAGATCAATATTTTCATTTCTCTAATCGTGTCTACCATTAGATTTCTATTTCCACTTCTCTAATCTTGTTTTCCACGAGAACAATATTTCCATTTTTCTAATATTGTTTTCCACAAGATAAATATTTCCATTTATGTATTCGTGTCGCCCGTGAGATCTATATTTCCATTTCCATAATCTTGTTATCAAAAAAATCGATATTGTCACTTTCTACCTTTGTCTTTCATGAGATCTATATTTCCACATCCTTATCTATGGTCGTATCTACCTCGTGAGCTATATCTATACTATCATTTTCCTGTCTCTAATCGTGTCTTCCTTGTGATCTATATTTCCACTTTCAAGTCTCTAATCGTGTCTTCCATGTGATCTATATTTCCACTTTCAAGTCTCTAATCGTGTCTTCCTTGTGATCTATATTTTCACTTTCCTGTTTTTTAATTGTGTCTTCCTTGTTATTCATATTCCCACTCTCATGTTTCTAATCATGTCTTCCATGCGATCTATATTTCCACTTTCATGTCTCTAATCGTGTCTTCCTCGTGATCTATATTTTTTTCTCTTTCATGTCTCCAATCTCGTCCCCTGTCGAATTGTTCGTTTTCTCTCACTAATTCTCTTCCACTTCAAAACATCACTCTCCATTCCACCTTTATTCTCTCTTCATCTATTTTATTTTTTCCCTCTCTTTTTATCCTCCTCCCTCACTCTATCTCTCTATATATCTCCCCCTCCCTTTCCCTATCTCCCCTCTCCTTCCTTCCCTCTGCCTCTCTTCCTCTCTCTCTCACTTTCCTTCTCCATCACCTTCTCTCTCTCCCCCTTTCTACTACATATTCCATATTTCCATCCTCTTTCCCTTTCTCTCTACCTCCCTTTCCCTCTTCCTCCATCTGTGTCCATCCCTCTCTACCTCTCCCCTTCCTCTCTCTTCATCCATCCCTCTTGATCCTTTCCTTTCTAACATCCCTCTCTCTCATCTCTCTCTCTACTCTTCATCTCATTCACTCTCCCCCTCTTTTCTATTTTGTCCTTCCCTCTATTTCACTCCATCTATACAACCACGCCCTAATGTAACCAAGAACGCGATACTATTCCCTACAATTTCTAATTTTATATCTAACTCCGTTGTTCTAAACCTAGCCTCTTTATTCACTTTAAAATCAGTCAAAACCTTTTCAGGTCCCTGTGGAGCACATGTCTTCAACTAATATACTCCAAGTCCAAGCCCTCCTGTCTTGAGCTCTCCGATCTAGTTTATGAATCAGCTGTTCTTTATATTTAATTGACTTCATCATATTTGTTGAAGCTGTTTTTTGATTAACATGTCTACATGATGAGGTAGCGATCGTTATGCCCAACCATGACGCCACTTACGACAGAGTGACAGTGTTACTATTCTTTGCTCAATGTTCGGAAACACTCGAGTGTGTTACTCTTATTTAGTTTCGATAAAGTCCTTCTTTTCACGAGTGTTGAAGGCATTTCTGATTCAATGACTCGTAGACTAGGCCTTTCTTTACCTGTCCATGTTTAATTGTTCTAAAAGTCGTATCGTTTCAAATTGGGTTTCCTCTCTACCTCTTACTCTTTCTAGCTCTCTTCTCCATCCTCTTCTTTCCTCTTCTTCTTTTTCTTCTTCTTGTTTTTCTTCTTCTTCCTCTTCTTCTTCTTCCTCTTCGTTTTCTCTTCTCTAATATCTTACTTTAAAAAAAATAATTCACAAAAAAATCTCACTTCACATTTGATTTCTGCTACTATCTCTCTTTCTCTTGGGTTCGACTCAGATGTTCTCCCAACTCAAGCCATCTCTAATTCAGACAATCTTTCTTTTCATCGTCCATTATTTTGTCTTTCTGAACCTCGCTCTCGACACCTCACTTTTCCTTAACGAAAGTGTTAAATGTCTCTTGATCCTTCCTTCTCGTTCCCTGTTTTTATCCTAATGTTGCCAGTACTCTACATTTTTGTTGATCAGAACCACGGATTGCTCTGTCTCTCTCTCTCTCACTCTCTCTCTCTCTCTTTCTCTCTCTCAATTTCCATTTCTGTAATCCTGTCTTCCGTGAGATCTATATTTCCGTTTGTATAATCTTGACTTCCATAAAATCTATATTTTCACTTTCTGCCCTTGTCTTCCGTGAGATCTACATTTCCACATCCCTATCTATGGTCGTATCTTCCACGTGAGCTCTATATTATTATTTTTCTGTCTCTAATCGTGTCTTCCATGTGATCTATATTTCTATTTTCCTTTCTCTAATTGTGTCTTCAATGTGATCTATATTTCCACTTTCCTGTCTCTAATCGTGTCTTCCATGTGATCTATATTTCTATTTTCCCTTCTCTAATCGTGCCTTCAATGTGATGTACATTTCTACTTTCCCTTCTCAAATCGTGTCTTCCATGTGATCTATATTTCTATTTTCCCTTCTCTAATCGTGTCTTCAATGTGATCTATATTTCCACTTTCCTGTCTCTAATCATGTCTTCCACGTGATCTATATTTCTTTTTTCCCTTCTCTAATCGTGTCTTCAATGTGATCTATATTTCTACTTTCCTGTCTCTAATCGTGTCTTCCATGTGATCTATATTTCCACTTTCCTTTCTATAATCGCGTCTTCCATGTGATCTGTATTTTCTCTGTCATTTTTGAACTCAACCTGTCTCTCTCAATCTCTCTTTTAATTTATCTCAATCTCGATCCATCTCTCTCTCTCTCAACCTCTACGTTTTTCGCTCTATGCTGTCTCAATGTCTTTCATACTGATCAGACATCTTAGAAAGGGTCAGGCAAAATATACTGCCAAAAACCCCATCCTCGACTTCCTGGTAGTCCTCTCTGAAAACGGACTGTTTTTTTTTTTGGCAGTCTAACAAGGTAGGGGTCGACGTGATCCCTGTAGTAGTGAGCACATGAAGTCAAACATAGCATAGCCGCCAAGAGGACCCTGGTCCACTTTCATCAGCTCGCTTGGGATGTAAGGAAAGCTAATGGAACTCGCCATTAAACGACCTTTTCGAGGAGCGCATGGCCAAATGGTTTCGATGCCTGGTTTCCGACAAAGAGGACAGTGGTTCGAATCCCCGGTATTGATATGGAAGTAGGCCCACAGGAAACAAAACCGCTCCCACGTTGGAATTACAAACGACCCGACTGGGACAGATTTGCAATCCTGACAGATGGGCTGTGTGAAACCATCAACACACGAAACAACAAAATGAAGCCCTGGGTGGAAAGCCTAAGCAAGGCAATAATGCAAGCCGCCACTGAAACCATCCCAAGAGGAGCTAGGAAAAAATATAAGCCCTACTGGAATGATGAGTTGCAGAAAGCGGAAGATGCAGTAACACATGCTAGGAACATGGCAGAGTGAGAACAATCTATGGAGGCAAACATCGCCCCCAAAGCCGCCACGGCGAAGTACAAATACACTCTCAAGCAAACAGCAAGAGAGAGCTGGAAAAAAAAACGGAAAGCCTAAACCTGGACAAAGAAGGGAACAAGCTATGGAAGCTAGTCAGATCCATGAATGACGAAACCCCGTCAAACAAACAAATTACCATCAAGCAGGGCGAAAACTTGCTCACTGGTAAAAAAGCTGCAAACGCTTTTGTCGATCACTATGCCAGAGCAAACCATATGGAAGTCGTGCAGATAGGCATACAGACATTAGTGAAGAGCAAAAGGGGCACGACAACATCAGTATGGCTCCTGAAGAGCATATGATGGCCAAATTAACAATGAGCGAAATGGAAGAGGCTATGAGAACATTAAAGAAAAGGAAATCTCCCGGAAAAGATGGGATAACAAACGAAATGCTGATGGGGCTTGGCCAAACAGCGAAGAGGAAGCTGCTATCGGTCCTGAACCAAAGCTGGAAAAGGGGAATTGTACCCCAAGCATGGAAAGACGCAGTACTGGTACCAGTACCAAAAAACGGAAAGGACAAAACAGATCCAAATGGATACAGGCCTATCAGCCTACTGAGCTGTGTCGGCAAACTGATGGAACGTATGATAAACACCAGACTGATGTGGCATCTGGAAGAAAAACGAATACTAATTCCACAGCAAGCCGGCTTTAGACAGCACAGATCCACTGAGGACCAGGTCATCCTCATAGCCCAGGAAATAGAAGATGCCTACCAGGCACAGAAACACACAGTAGCGGTTTGGGTGGACCTGGAAAATTTGACAAAGTCTGGAAAGATGGACTTAGAGTCAAGCTAAGAAGAAGTGATGTCTGTGGGAAAATGTACAAGTGGATCAACCACTACCTCAAAAACAGAACGGCCAGAGTCCAAGTACAAGGGCAGATGAGCAGAAAGGTGACACTCGAGCAGGGAGTACCAAAAGGGGGAGTACTGTCACCCACACTCTTCCTGGTGTATATAAAGGACATCACAGAGAATATACCAAGAAGAGTCCATAGCTCAATGTTTGCAGACGATCTGGCTATGTGGACCACTAAAAATAATTTCACCATAGCAAGAAATCGGATGCAGACGGCCCTAACATCGCTGGAAGAGTGGGCGAACTCATGTCTGGTCAAAATAAACGAGGAGAAAATCACATGCACAATATTCTCGCTTTCAATCAAACCCCAAAATACCAAGTTAAGTTTAAATGGCAAATTCCTGCAGCCAAACGACAACCCAAACTTTCTGGGAGTCACATTTGATCGGCGCATGACATGGAAAAGTCAGATCGAGAGAAACCGAATGAGAGCCAGAGAAAGAATGGCAATCATGAAAAAACTTGCTGGCACAAGCTGGGGAGCAGACGAAAGCATACTAAAGAAACTGTACACTGGACCAGTTCTCGAGTATGGCATTGCGGCATGGACAACAGCAGCAAAGGCGAACTTCGATAAAGTTAGCAAACTTCAAAACCAAGCCATTAGAGTTATAACAGGAGGCATGAAGTCAACGCCAATTGTAGAACTTGAAAAGATTACAAAACTGCAATCCATGACCGATAGAAGAGACTGCAGAGCCCAGCTGCAGTCAGAGAAACTCCGGAGACTGACCGACCATCCAATGCACCAGAGACTAAACAATTTGGGAAATGGGAAACTAAAGCGGAGAAACTTTGCAGAAATAGCCAAAGCAAAGATGCACGAAGATCCCATAAACGCACTAACAACACCAAAACCCATCACTACTGTACGAAAACCTACCTGGAGGCAGGATATATTTCCAGAGGTGGTAGAAAATATACCAGGTATTGGAAACAAAAACGGCCAGACTGAAAAAGAAAGGAGAGATACAACCCTAAGCTTTATATCGGAAAACTACCCAAGCCTGGACTGGACCCATGCATACACCGACGGTTCTGTAACAAACACTACACAGAACGGAGGGGCAGGAGCATTCCTGATCCTACCAAATGGCAGAAAAATAACACTGTCATTCGCTACTGGTAAGTACACAAGCAATTTCAGAGCGGAGGCAGAGGCACTGAGGGCGGCAGTGGAAGAAATGGTGACACATAAAGAAAATGAAAGCCATATAGTCCTGCTTACAGATGCTCTCGCCGTAGTCACAGCGCTAAAAAGCCAGAAAAACACTGAGCTTAATGACTTAAGAGCAGCACTCTGCAAACTGTGCCAGCAGTCCGCACCAAAAAGGGTAGTGGTACAGTGGGTCCCATCACACTGCAACATCCAAGGCAACGAGGAGGCAGACAGACTGGCAAAAGAAGGTGCAAGACTACCACAAACAGATACCAGTATGACGTACGAAGAGTCAAAACGGCTTATCAAAGCCAGATACATTACCAAATGGGAAACCGAACATACTGGTTACACCAAAAACGATGCCTATTACCAGTTGAACCGAAGAGAGCAGGTCGTTGTCTTAAGACTTCGCACTGGCCACAATAAACTGAGGTACCAAATATTCAACAAATTGAAGATAGGTGGTACCGACGAATGCCCGTGCGGTACCGGTAAAATGACCGCTGAACATCTGCTGCAGAACTGCCCGACATACGAGGATCAGAGAGAGCAGATGTGGCCATCACCAGTGGAACTGCAAGACAAGCTTTATGGCAGTGGCGACAGCCTCAGGATGAAAGCCACTTTTTTCAAAAAAATAATGGTTACTGACTGACTGCGTACGAAGAAGAAGAAGAATCCCCGGTATGGCATATGTTGTTTTTCTGTTCGGCATGAAATAAACAAACATAGCCAGCACACAACGTTGCGACAGCAGTGGCGAAACGGCCTGTAGTCTTCAGCCATCAAAACCCTTCGACTACCCCAGAAATGTGAAAAATGTCGTATAACAGTTTTTTTTTGTGTGGATTTTTTCCAGAACGCACAAAAGAGTAAACCTACTCATTGTGGGCATTCGGAACAACATCTCTAAATTCATTACTGTCTCTGTCTCTCTCTGTCTCTCTCTGTCTCTCTCTCTCTCTCTCTGTCTCTGTCTCTCTCTCTCTCTCTCTGTCTCTCTCTGTCTCTCTCTGTCTCTCTCTCTCTCTGTCTCTCTCTCTCTCTCTCTCTCTGTCTCTGTCTCTGTCTCTCTCTCTCACTCTCTCTCTCTGTCTCTCTCTCTCTCTCTGTGTCTCTCTCTCTCTCTCTGTCTCTCTCTCTCTGTCTCTCTCTCTGTCTCTCTCTGTCTCTCTCTCTCTCTGTCTCTGTCTCTGTCTCTCTCTCTCTCTCTGTCTCTCTCTCTCTCTGTCTCTCTCTCTCTCTCTGTCTCTCTCTGTCTCTCTCTCTCTCTCTCTCTCTCTGTCTCTGTCTCTGTCTCTCTC